>CM077311.1:17287500-17887500 GCA_039655065.1 Glossophaga mutica
ATCAAAATACCAACAGGGTTGGTAACAGAACTTTGACAAACTGATTCTAAAATCCATACAGAAGAACAAAAGCCCCCACATAGCCAAGACAATTCTGAGAAGGACGAAGCTTGGGCACGCTTTCCGTGAACAGATAGACTTATAAGGTGGTGCTCATGAGGGCAGTAGGTATTGTCACAGGGATAGGATAGGAATTCCTAAAGGGACCCACGAGATCCCTGGTAAATAAAGGGAGGGGCCTAGCGAGGCCTGGATGGGGAAGCGCGGCTTGTTCAGTAGGAGCTGTGGGTCTGCTGGCCTTTCGTACGGAGATAAATGAGAAGAGGAATTTTACTTTTTCCATATGGAAAGCCAATAGTCCCACAGCACTTATTGAGATTTAATCACTGGGGCTGCTTCCAGTGCTTCTGGATTTTCTGCCGCACCATTTCAGCATTTTTTCTGAGGAATGAAACTCTGCGAAACGGCTTTACTGTGTACGCTCACACAGCGGTGGAGACACGGGCGAGGACGTCGGAGCCCCGCTTGCTCCGCTCCCCTCCCCACCCCCAGCATCTCCATAGGAACAAAAGGCCCACTTTCTCATAGAAGTGGAGCAGAAAAGACAACATAACCCAAGAGTTCTCCATTCTCTGTATCCTTTCAAAATTTAGCCTTCAAAAAACCTAGTTGTACTCTCTACTGGAAGCCCAGGTGGGGCTGAGACACGCCTGCCGACAACAGCCCGGCCTCGGAATGCGTGGTGAGTGAGCTGCATCTCGCCTGGGAACGACCGTGGGTTGAACCAGCACTTCAGAAGCTCTTGAAGTCAAGTTCCAAGTCCTGCAACAGAGAGGCAGAATGGACTGGTAACGCGTGTGCCCTGGGCACTGGAAGGTGACAGCACGCTTGCCAAGAATTGATCATTCTTCAGTTTGACATGTTTCTGTGCAGAAATGTACATTTTTATGTCAGCAATCTGGAGAACTTGGTATTATCATTCAAAATAGTGAATCAATGCCAGTTCTGCCCGCAGAGTATTTTTCCTTAAAGCATCTGATTGGAATACACCACACAAACTGGACCTACACACATCACGTTACATCCAGCTATTCTCTAGTGAAAGGGGAAAGCGTGCCCTCAAGAGTTAAGTGACTGGGCTTCAGCAAGCCGACAGGTGACTAGGAAATACGATGTGCAGCCCAGGATTCCCCATGTCTGAATACAATAGACAACTACGTACGATCATGTATTTAAAATACTACCGCCATCACTGGTTATCGCTTGAAAGTTTATTACTCTCGAACAATACGAACAGTTTCTTTCATTCAGGAAGGTTGGAGGGCAAACTGAACCTGACACATCAGTTTATTTACTGAATGTATTCATACACCATCTCTGTCAAAAAAAAAAAAATAGAGCTGCTTACAAGAGCCATATGCAATCTCATTAGCAAAAGAAGATAGTCTTGTTAATAAAAAAGTTAGTCATTTTTTCCAAATAAAGCCAAATTTGTTTACCCAGTATTTCATTAATTGGCCTCCTTTCATAAAGGAACTTTGCATAGCTTTGCGATGGTGCAAAATAATGTTTCGACTGTAACTTATAGCAGGTACTCCTAAAAGCATGACCTGTTACTCAGGGAGGGCAGCAATAAATGAAATCATATGGAAGTGTATGTATGTGGTTTTTAAAAATTGAAGCCTCTATTTCTAGGGCGGTTTTTAATTCTAGTCAAGCCAACATTTGACTAAGTTGCGCTGCTATCAACAAAGACTTTTGTTGTGCAATTAGTAGAGTGTGCAAATCTTTTGCTGCCCCGGAGATTTTTCTCTCCAACATCCAAGCTTTTGGATTAGGCGCCCGAGTCCGAACTGTACGGTTTTCATTCCACTCGCTGTTTTCAATGCTGTAGGTCAGCCCCTTGACCTCGTCCCGTCTGGTTTAACTTCCGCTTCAGAGGGAGCTTCAAAGCTAACATGGAAATGCGTGTTCTATCAGGAGAACGAAAAATTTTTAAAGTGACCAGTATTCTTAACTTCTGTAGGAAGAGCTCTTGTGGGTCTATACAAAAGATTCCTTGAACATGAACATTAAGAAACTAAAAATAGAAAAAGGGAGCAATGGATAAAGAAAGCTTATAAAATGAATGTCAAAAAAAGTCCCAGCACGATGCTGGATTTGGGTTACACGTCTGCCTCTACGTCAGTGCTCTGCGCCTTTCTGTATTGACTTATAAGCTCTTTTAAAGCTACAGTAAAAGATCCGAAGCATTCCCTGTGAAACAAACAAAAAATAATTATTATTTCAAAAAATTGCTATCAATAAAAATAACAGGATTTTTTATGCCATAAAGTTTTATAACAACTTAATCTTAATTGTAATAACATGAATAGATAGTTGTTAGGTGCTAATAAAAATAACTGGAAATATATTTAGAGGTACTTCTCTACATCCAGGGTTGGGGATGAGAGGGAAATGGACCGCAGAGTTATAGGAAGGGGACTGGGAATCCATTTGGACATCAAGAGTTATTTGTATATTGAATAAATAATAACGCATAGGCATGTAGCAATTTTTATGTTATTTTGAGAAATAAAATAAAGTTTATTTAAAAGGAAACAATTCTAAAATTTGAGAAGCCCTTCAAAAATGTATTGATTTATTCATTCATCCTTCCACTTATTTACTCAACAAATATTTACTGAATGCTTATTACATGCCCACCCTTTGGGATATTTAGGATGAATTTCAGAAGTATCCATTAGATTGTAAACTCTTTGGGGGAAGGTACAGTACCAAGCTGGCTCAAGGCAATTAGCCGTCAGGTGTTTCATTGTGCCTTGCCCGCTCTGAGGCGCAGTCAGAGAGCGCGGGCTCACAAGCTGGCTTCCATCTAGCATTCGGCATCTTTACGGGTTGCTGATATATGCTTAGAGAATACAAACTCCTTTATACACACGAGCTTGTCCGCCACTGAAAGGGACTTTAAAAATCATGTATTTTCACTTCTTGGCAGAGAAGCAGAAAGCCCGTGAGATAAAGTGACTTCTCCAAAGTTACACAGCTGACCACGGATGGGACGGAGACTGGGACTCCTGCTATAGTGCTCTTTTTACAGGAAAAAAAATGAGGGCAGCGAATCTGTGAAGGAATTCTTTAAATGCAATCCTAAGCCAACTGCCTTTACTTGTTGGCATGTTTACTTCCCTACCATTTCTTCAAAGGTTATTTTATAAATTTGAAATACTTGCAGCATAATAAGAATAATGTTTGAGGGAATCTGGGAGGGAAGAGAAAGAGGAAGTGAGAACAGTAGGTGAAACAAGAGGTCACTTTAATAACCTAACTGAATACACCTGTCAGACTCTACCTGGTTCCTGAAAGTGGCCCACCGAGTAGCGCTGTACATCTTGATAGCCAAGTAAGAGCAGAAACAAAATTCATGGTAGGCGTCAGATAAAAGCCATCCAGAACCTGAGAAGGCTACACACCGTGTGATTCCAACTATACGACAGCCTGGAAAAGGCAAAACTGCGGGACAGTCAAAAGATCAGTGATTGCCCTGGCTGGTGTAGCTCAGTGGATTGAGCGCGGGCCTGCGAACCAGAGGGTCGCGGTTCGATTCCCAGTCAGGGCACATGCCTGGGTTGCAGGCCAGTTCCCAGCAGGGGACGCATGAGAGGCAACCGTACATTGATATTTCTCTCCCTCTCCTACCCTTCCCCACTAAAGATAAATAAATTAAATAAATAAATAAATAAATAAATAAAAGATCAGTGACTGCCCAGCGTGGGGGAGGAAAGAAGTGATGAACTGTTGAAGCCCGGAGAACTTTTAGAGCAGTGAAAATACTCTGTACGACGATGCTCCAGTGTCATTAGACGTTCATCCAAACCCCTGCGATGTGCAAACCAAGAGCGAACCCCGACGTAAACTGTGGACTTAGACGATGACAAGCCAATGTCAGTTTCTCAGTCGTGACAAACGCACCTCTTCGGTGGGGCACGTTGGTAATGGGGGGGGTCTATGCCGGTGGGGGTGAGATATGAGGAATCTCCGTACCTCCCTCTCGATTTTGCTATGAACCTAAGATAGGTCTTAAAAAATTAAAGCTTTTATAATAGAAAAAAATCTAGATTCTCAGGAGAAATAAAGATTCTCCTGGCCTTCAGGGCTCAATGAAAATTTTCCTGGGGGGCCTTCGGAGAAGATATTGCTGCCATTAATTGAACAATAGATTTAGACAGGCTGGTCCTCGAGCCGTTCATTCTCCATGGAGGCCAGGAATACAATGCCGGGACGGTGAAAGTACCTGGAAAGAAGTCCAGGCGTACAGCTTGGCTGGAGCTGTAGAACACATGAGAAAGAACACTGGTGCCTAGGGTACAGAAAGGGTAGGTAGAGAAGGTGGGAAGTAAGTCCCACTTTTCCCAGGCTCCCTGGTTTTGAGTCATAGCACAGCTCCAAACACCTGGGATGTGGGATTCGGCTCTGTCTGCCAATGCCATCCACCAAGCATCAGCCTTTGCCCCAGAAAAGGACCCTCACGCCTCCCCTTAGGCTCAGGCAGTGCCGAGGGGATAGTCCTTGTGAGAAATGGACTTGAAAAAAGAGGCGGGTACATTTCAACCTTTTCCTCAGTGCCGCCCCCCCCCCTCGCCCCAGAAGTCAAAATTAATGGCGTAAACCTAGAAGTGGCTAATTTTTTAATGGAAAGTCAATCTATATTTTACCCCAGAGGAAAAAGTAAGCTGTTTACAAAGGAAGCAGGTCAGTGTGGTAAGTGTAACCCAATGATGCTTTGTAAGTGGGTCACCTTTCCCCCCTGGACTATTGTATATCACATAGCTTTTACACAAGCTTGTTACATTTTACACTTTCAAGACAACCAAGTCTGAAATGTTTGGGTCCCTATTTTCCCCATTACTGGTTAAACCTCCATGCTTTAATAATAGGAATTAACGAAAGAAACTGAAAAAATTAGTAGATACTGACTCTGCCTCAGGAAAGAATGTCTTGGGAGCTGAGACCTGCCCACTGGGTGGCCGCTTCCACTCCGAATCCCTTCACTGTCCAGCAGTGTCGATGGCCAGCGCTAGAGTTAGTCTCAGAACAGCCTGGGAGGAGCCAGAGAAGATGAGTGAAAGCATTCTCAGAGATGCTCGTCGAGCCATTTTATTGGGCAGTAGAGTATTGATGGTAACCTATTGTTTGTGAGCTTGGGAGGAAATCATGATTTGCAAGTTAGAAAATAGGAACAATGTACTGTTTCCTTAGTCTCTCGAAGCCCGGGCATTTTCCTCCTGGCAGACCGAACGAAGCCTTCGCTCTCCTGGTTCTCCCACAGTGTGAAAGGAGGTGGCATTCACGCAGCCTGCCTTTTCATGGGGGGGCGGGGGCGCGAAGTACTTGAGGCTCAGGACTTGGAGTAGAGTGGAAGAAAGGGAATCTCACGTTCTGGGGGTCTAAGAAAGAGGGGGTCAGAGGGCAGAAAACGCAGCCAGCTTCCCTTAATCGTCACCTGTCCCATAGTTTTCTTTTCTTGGAGGACAGTTCCAGTCTATATGCCATTATCAATTCATATACGTGTTTGAAATACTTAAAAGTAGTATGCAACACATATTACGGACCAACTATGAACCAGGCATATTATATATTATACATGGAACCTTAATAACAACTCTACAGAATGGTTAATAGTATCCCTATCTCACAGATACAAGATTAAGCTGAGAAATAACACCTGCCTCAGGCCACACATCCAGAAAGCAACAAGCCTGGGATTCAAATCTAAGTCTAGCTCTTTTGCCAACTAAAACTGTCCTCCAAGGCTATCAAGAGTCAGTGGAGTGAGTCAAGTCAGAATGGGCCTTTGTACTTATTTATTATGCGTTCATTCAAGTTAGGCCAGTATTCCCTAATGGCGTACTGATCAGAGGCTTTGAGGTCACGTCCAATGTCTGTTACTTGCTATCTTGGTAACTAGGTTGACGCACTTCACCTTGGGTTCCTGATTTATAAATAGGAGATTGTGGTGGTACTGATTTCGAAGAGTTATGGCAGAATAAGGACACGATCACTTCAAGCCCCTGGTTCGGTGCCTGGGTATAGCAAGCACTCTACAGCCTTATGCTGTTAGCAGTGTCGGTGATGATGATGAAGATGCAGCGGCAGTGGTCCTACGGCAGAGACATCCTTTCCCTGCTAAGAAACGTGGGCACTAGAAGGCTTTGATAAGGGCCGGAGACCCTGGAAACCAGGAGCTGATAAGGGCCTTCAGGGTTTATCTGCTCCTTGCCTCCGGCTACGGAAGGCGTGGCA
Source organism: Glossophaga mutica (assembly GCA_039655065.1). Taxonomy (NCBI): domain Eukaryota; kingdom Metazoa; phylum Chordata; class Mammalia; order Chiroptera; family Phyllostomidae; genus Glossophaga; species Glossophaga mutica. Next base: position 17,293,804 of record CM077311.1, read on the forward strand.
AACAAGGCAGCCCCGCTAATGCGCCTGCCACAGGACTGATTGATTCACTGGCCCCGAAACACTAGCAGTCTCTCTCTTGCTCCTGACTCTGGAAAAAGAGAGTAAGCCCCACAGGCTCAGGGCCGGCAGACACCCGGATGACACAGTGGGAGCATTTTCCAGCCGCGTGTAAAACCCTCCACTTGGGCGCGCAGCTCCTCTCCCAGGACGATGGCCTCTTCAGAAACCTTGCCAGTTTACTCACAGTCGCCGACCCTCCAGGCCACAAGCAAATGAGGACACGGGGACTATTCAGGGGACTCGTTCCCGCCACCCTTCATCCAGATGTTTGGCACCATGGAAGCAGACATAGCCACAGTTTCCTTTGGACGATTTAAGAAATTCATACTAAGGGATGTGTCACCCTGGATCTAGAAAACAGGTTGCCATAGGTTTTCTCGGACAGCGGCGGGAGCTCCAGGAGGGGATTTGGGACGGAAAGGGGGAACCCACAGGTTATCTTCCCTGTCTTCTCTTGCTCCCCACCTCCCCCCCCCCCGCCCTCCCTCCCAAGAGCACTTGGTCAGTGCTCGCCCTGCCCTGGGAGTCTCACTGCAGCTCCTCAACCTGCGGGAGGACAACGGTGGGACTGGGACGCTAACAGGAGCTGCTGTAGCAGATAGAGACTTGACTGTTGAAGGTTTGCTTCTGAAGTTCTTCTGGGAGGTGGGAATTCAGGCAGAGTGTGAAGAGCTGGGTCGTGGCTTACAAATTAACTCTTTCTTGGCCTCTGTGTTCACTTGCACACGATGATCTTACTGAAAGTGTTTTTATTTGCCATGAAATATCCAGCCCACAGGTCCAATGGGATTCAGATGACTCCACCGGGTAGCTGAACCTTTAGGAATTTTCACAACCCACAGTCCAAACAAAAAATAAGAATCCCTTACTGTGCCTTAAAAATCATATTTTAAAGACTACACGAAGCCGTGCCTGTGAAAATAACAACAATGCTAACACGTGATTACTCTGGTATTACTTTTCTTTCCCTCTGAATTGTCTCCATTTGCTTTCACCTTCCCACCGGCTGCGAGGGTTTTGTGCAGAGTCCCATGTCAGAAGGCGCCGACCTCATGTGCTTCCTGCTGCAGAGCTGGTTACTCAGGGAGCGTGTCCCCACGGGGCCGGATTTGGAACAAAGGGCTGGGGGAGAGAAAAGGCCTCAGAACACACACTGTGGTCTCCTGCAGCTGCCACTGGTCTCCTTATTCAGAAGATGGCAGGCATGTCCCTTAGCCCTGACGAAAGTGTACCGGCTCTCATGTGTTGCGTGCTCATTTTATGGAGACACTGTGACGCAGAGCATCTTCTGCAACCTTCACAGCCCCTCTGTAGTAGCATCGGTACTATTATGATTCCCAGTTTTGAGGGCCCAGAGACACAGGGAGGTTAAGGAGCAGGCCTAGAGCACCAACCAGGGAGCGGTGAAGTGAGCACTCAGACACTCAGATCGTCATTTGTCACCACCAGGCTGGATAGTTTGACTTCAGGAGTCAAATTTCCTAGTGGGAGTTTTGTCACAAACTCTGGAACTTCTGTTTTCTTCTCTGTAACATGAACAGGTTAGAGTAAGTAAACGTTTCCAGAGAAATTTTTACCATGAGACTCAGGGAAGAGACAGAAAGGATTTTAAAAATCAGAAGGAAGTCCACTGGCATCTGCTGTCATGGGGAAGAGACCGAAGGGGAACGGTAACAACTGGCTCCTCTCATTGGTCAGTGAACGTGGTGACACCGGTTCGCTGACCTTGACGAGCCTTTGACGAGGGCGAGTTGAAGACGACCTGACTCCAGGTGTTTCCCATGAAAGCGTGTGGCACATTCACAGACCACTGCAGGCTCGCTCACTCCTGCTTCTCAGCATGCAGTTCCTTTCTCAGTCCCATCTTTCCAGGCACATTTGGGGTCCGAAAAAGTTAGCATCGTGCACGCGCGCACACACTCCATTCAAATTACTTATAGGAAGCGACCTACAGATGCAGTTCAGCTGATTACATGCAATTAGGAGCGTACGCCTGCCCTCCAAGCAGAGTGCTGCTCTGGGCCTCCTGGGAGAATTAGCCAAAAATAGATGTATCTAAACCGTGGTGGCCTAAGAATTATCATACCAAATTTAAACTTTTGGGTATTCAGTTTTCCCAGTGTAACTTCCTGTTTTTCAGAAAAGAACTTCAAGAAATAATAATAAAAGAAGACTCATAGTCATTTCTGTTCACCAAGTGGCTTGTTCAAAACAACATTTTAATGATTTAAGTGTAAATGAATCAGAGGCATATGGATTAGATTTCCCTTAAAATACACAAGGATTTTTAAACGAGGGAGAGCGGAATGAAGCATTTCCCCAAATTTAGTTCTCCTTGGAATTGCCTTTTCTCGTGTTATTAAATATTGGTTGGGGGGAGCGTGGGGGTGCTGATTCACTTTGAACTACATTTTGCAAATGGGGGTGGAGTGGGGAAAAGGTTTCTAACATCTTCTTTTTAAAAGAAGACCATACTTCTCCTTGGGCATCGACTAATTCATCCCAACCAGCATTTTTGATGAGTTAAGTGTAAATGAATCAGTAACATACGGATTGCATTTGGAATACACATGGGATTAAAAAATGAAGGAAAAAAGCACTTGGTAAAGTATGTCTGGGGTTTTGCCAAACCCATAACATTAAAAAGGGAGGGGGGGTTAAACAATCGATGAATCCCTCTCAGGCCCTGCCAGCCTCGCCGGGGGGAGGAGACACAGGGCGGCTTCTGTGACTCTGCCAGCCACCCCTGCCCCGCCCCTTGACGCTGCAGACCCGCCAGGGCCAGCCTCTCCTGCCTGCTGCCCAAGCTGCCTCCTTATTTTAAGCTTCTGTCTTACAAAGGATCACTTCCTGAGTAAGAGAGAACGCTAACTTATTCCCCTGTTTTACAAGCATGTAAACATAGTGCATTTAGCTATTCAGCCATTTGTGTTTCTAGACAAACATAAAAAGCAGTGAACAGAGAGGGAAATCTGTCCCCTAACTGGGATCTGTGTTTTATGTTTATTTTTTATTTTCTCATTCAACACCTGAATGACCCCAGTGGCGACTTGGTGCTCCATAGCCAGCATGGAGCCCCCCCTAAACCAGGGGTTCCCCACTTTTCACCTCCGTGGACCTCATTACCTTGCTCTCCTCTCAGATTCCACATTTTGAAGCATATGATCTATACACCAGATGCAATTATTAAGAATAATTTCCTTTGTTATTCATCAAAAACTGCCATTGTAAGAAACCAGCATAAACACATCGCATTGATAGAATTTGAGTTAAAAGAAATGTATTTTAGGTGTCCTTTGCAGTCTGAGTGCAGTTAATTCTATAACTTGTGAGCGTTACAGAATAGTGAGAGTATCTCAAGCCCGTTTTTCTTCCTGCGCAGGCCCCCAAAGGGCCAGGGTCCTGGATCGTTAGCCTAATGGGTCTGACAGACATTTCAAGGTGGAGAGATTTCCAGACCAACTCCAGTGGAATCTCTAGGTCTCAGCTCTCCAAGAACCAATCCGAATAGCATTTAAACAAGTCTTTGCCAAATACCAGGCAGGCTGTAGACTTGGTAGCTCTGAGACTCATCTCAGAGAGCGGCTGAAGGGAAACAATGAAGCCAGTCTCGCCCCAGAACAGAGTTTCCGATTCCCTGGAGGGGCAGCCCACTTGTGCCCTGCACTCTGGGGGCGTTCCACCCCTCCTGCGGGACCTGAAGCCATCCCGCCAGCTCCATGTAAGAGCTCTGCGGAGACTTAAATGGCTTCAGTCCACTGCAGCCACCCAAACACCTATATTTTCCTTGCAAGAAAATTAAGTGTGTCGTCAGACCTCGGCGAAGGGCTTAAGGGAAAATGGAGTTTATGATTTCCCTGCTGTTTTTGAGTGGGGTGGGGGTGGGGAGTAGGAGAGAGTGATTATTCGAAAATCTATATAAAAATTCAGAAGTCAAACTTTTCACATCAGGACTCTGGCAAACAGACTCCTGCATGTTTCTATGGGAGTCGGTGGGAAGGGAGTCCCTTTGGTAACACTGAAAACTAAACGCGCTCTCTCACCTGCTGCGAAGCAGACGGAGCTCCGGCCATTGCCTCAGGGGACGGATCCCATTGAGACAGCCCTGGGAACAGTGCGACGTTAATGAAAATGTGCAAACGAGATCCTAAATGAGGGCGGGAGAACCACTGCCAAACCACCTGCGACCCTTTTTCTTCCTGCAGCACCCCTGTTCGCAGAACAGTAAGCCCGATCTTTCAGAGAGAGGAGCCACAGCAGGACTAGCAATCACGGGAGAAAGGCGATCGTCCCCTTTCGCTCCGTGTCCTTGCCTGCCGTCAAGCACTGCAGTTAAGGTGCTGTCGTAACAGCAAGCTGCTCTCGGACTTGAATTATGTCGGTGGCCTAGGTAAAGCGAGTGCCCGGAGGTCAGCAGAGAGGCGGAGTCACGGGAGCACGCATCTGCATCTGCGCTTAACTTGACTTCAGGAAAGCAGTCAGACCTGGGGCACTTAGGTCCTGCAGTGAGGCCTGCGCCGAAACAAGACAGACAAGTTCACAGGCCACTGGCCTGGAGCCTCCGAAGGGCTGACATAAGATCGATTGGCCATCCCGGGCCATTTAGCAAACAGTTTACATAGGTGGCCTGGGTACTGGGTTTAAACTAAATGAAAACTATCGGGAGAATTCCCTATAAAGTGGACTTGATCTATATTAGGGAACAGGCTAATTATAGGGATTGGCATATATGGAATCAAAGTGAAACACTATATGAGACTAGAGAGTGGTGGTCTTTTATACCAGGGTGGTCTGAACCCGGGGTTTAATGTATGTACAATATACAAACATTTTTGACAGACCATTAACACCTATAATCTTGTAAATATTTGCAATTTTCTAGATCATAAATATAGCTGCATAAGCAGTTCTTTCAGAACATCATTTATACACCATTAAAGGTTAATTTACAAGTTAGTACCTTATAGAAAGAAGATATGGGGCCTTTATGCTAACTTTCTATAAAGGGAGACTGGTGTCTCCAAAAGCAATTTGTAGCTCTCCTGTGGGTCTGACGGGAGTCCTATTCAAAGCACTATTTGAATTCTTTTCATCAGCTCATGTTCACAGCAAACTTAATCTTCTGTTTTGGGAGGAAAAAAAATAACAAAACAGAGAGGAGAGAAAGATCTGAGGTCTTCGGGCTGCACTTCCAAGCATCCTACTGTTTATTTGAACAGGCTCTCTTGACACCATTCTCATTTGTCATACTCCCTCCGATACCTGCTGCTCTACCTTAGCCGCCGCCGTCCCGACGGGCTTCCAGCGGTCGTCTACTTTAAGACTCCTTGGAGGGACCGACCTCCGAAAACTCCTGGGCATCCGACCTCTGAGGCTACCACTGTGTGACATTACATTTTGTAAAAGATCAAAGAGAGCAAGGAAAAGAGGAGGGGAAGTGTCTTGGGGGACACTTTTTCTCCCATCTGGCCAGATAACCCTGGAACCTCCCCGGAGGCGGTGCCGAGGACCCCGGTTCCCACAGGAGCTGTCCACGAAGGATGGCGATAGGAAGAGGCCAGGGCAGTCTGGGAAAACAGCACCTCCTCTGTGAGAGGGTGGGTTACATGCGGGCCATACCCACGAGGAGAAAGCCACAGAGTGAGGTCAAGTGACCACAGCACATTTGTGTTGTCTGGGAAGAAGCTAAATAGGGTAACTTGTTCAACATGTGGAGCCTCTTTTCCTCCGCAGAGGGATGCCGTTGATATCCTTGTCCTTCTCCCGAAATGTGAGCAGCCGCTCTGCTGGCTGCATGCCCGCCTGGCCTGGCACCAGCGTTTGTTCACGCGTCTTGAGCCTGCTCTGCCTCGTAGGCCTCCCGAACGGAGGCTTCTCGGGATTTTCAGGAGCTCGTTAGGACGCTGGAAGCGAAGTTCAGACCGTCCGCAGTCTCCATACGCACTCCTCCCTGCCCTTTCTGGGGAGGTGGGAAGATTTCCCAGTGTCCTCTGTTCTCTGACTTCCTCAAAGTCAGCCTGGTTCTCAGGATGATGAGGCAGCTCTCTCCATCCTGGTGTCCTTCAGCTCAGTGTGGCACGTGGAGCACTGACCTGGGAGTCCAGAGAGTTAGACTCCAACCTGAGGTCTGCCACTCTCTAATCTTAGAGAAATGACAGTGCACTTGGGCTTCAGTTTTCTCATTGGTAAGTGACTATGCTGGGCAGTTAACGAGACGGCCTCAAAAACTCCCTTGCGTGACTCATACTCTATCCTCCACTAGTCCCCTCATTTGAGACCCATAAAACTTATCAGTCCTCTCCACTCTCCTCTCCAAAGACGTCGTTTTCGGGGGTCAACAGCATTACCCTCCCCCGAACCCTCCCCCCAGCCCTCCAGCTCTGGTCCTGTCTTCAGATACTTCCGGCCATTTTTCTGGGATAGCGCCAGCTACGCCATGGTCACCCTGAGCAGTTTCTATTGCCTCTTTCCGGTTCCACATCTTCCTTCCCCTGTTACTTTAACGTTATTTCTTTAAATGTCGAAATAGCTCATAGGTTTTATGGGTATGAAACGATTCCCTGATATTCTGAGAAGAAACCTGAGATTTGAGCAAATGGGGCAGTGCTCAATAAAACCTGAGTTTCAAGGCTGTAGCTAGGGATTTGGGAACCTGAGGAGGGCCGTCACAGCCTAGAGGCCAAGTGCAGCACTGTGCATACAAAGTAACCCACCCGATGGCACGGTACGTGATGGAGCGGACACGCGCCACAGCGGTCGTGATGAGGGGGCATGTACCACAGTAGGCGTTACTGTGAGGAGTGTCAAGTTATTGGCTCGTGTCTGGAACAACCAGAATATAGAACCTTTTAAATTAGCGAACAGTAAAGTTTGGTTTTCTTGGCATTTTTTAATTGTTCTCAAGTCATTTGTAAATAACACTGCGTATAGCTGGGCATTGGGGGTTTCTCTGCCATTTGGAAACACAATCATTTTGAGCCCTGGCCTCTGTATTTCTTCAGTCTCTGATTTGGGGCCTCGGAGCTAGGGCTTATTGTACCAGCACTCGCTTAAGCCATCTGCTCAGTGAGAACTTTACCCTCCTTCGAATCTAGTTCTATGGCCTCCAAGGCGCATCCTCGCTGAACCCCAAGTCTGAAGTGTCTGAATCTGGCTCCCCCTGGGCCCATCCACCCTGCCTTCCCTTTCTCCCTGCTCCCTACTATTTTTTCCCCCTATTTTCAAAATGACCCTGCCCTACATACCTTTCACTCAGGACCCTGTGCTCAGCCTTCTTCACTGGCAGTTGACTAAGGTAACAGTCTACTCTGCCTCTTTGGTGGTTTCCATCAGGTGAGCATCTTAGCTGCCCTCTCTGTCCCTGTAGGAATCAAGATCACCTAAGTGATGGGCCAGGCCACGCGACCTTATTCATTGTAGATATTCCCACAAAGAACTGTGATTTTATACCGTGTCCTTGGTTTGTGATGAATGTTAACAGACGAAACAGCCATGTGAAGGATGTCTCTGTGTGTTCTGTAAGTTGGCTGTTGGGGACCGTCCATTGTGTTATTCAATACCTCTTAAATGGCATCAATTTTGTCTTAGGGTTTAGTGCTAAAAAGGAAAAAAACGTTCTTCAACTCTCCCAATGAACGCTCTTGCTTGCTTTTAAGAGGTAATTAGAGCCACAAAACATACGGACTCGAGAGTATTAGAGAATAATTCCTTAATTTAGGAAAGAGACTCATCATGATCTCTTCACCTTTTTGCCTGGGTCACCACAAAGTTCAGGGCCCGGTCTTTCCCTCCATCCTCAACCCCTCCCTTGTCTTACTTTCAGAACTGGTCCAGCGCGCTTCCTTCCTTCTCCTCCTCTCTCTGCTCTTGGTCTCTCAGCCATGCGTTCCCACGCTTCTCACCTCCGCACCTCCAATGCTTTGTGGAAGGAAGAAAGGTTAAAAGACAATGTTCCTTTCTGGGGAGATGCTGCTTGAACCCAGAGCAAGGACGTCTTATCTATGGACGTCTAAGAGGCTCCTCCAAACAATAGAAAAAAACAACAACAAAGAATTCTTTGAACAAAAAAGATAGATTAGGAAACATTATATACTCCAACTTCCTCTTAAAGATTCTCTGAAAATATTATAATACTTATGTCTAAAAAGTTCCAAAGTAAAGAAAATAAATGTATTTAAACACAGTCCTTTTACATGTGTTATTTGGAAGAACACAGTTTGAGAATTTCTGCTTAGTCCATTTGTGGATTTCCATGGTGTGTCGTTCGGGTACCGAGGCCAGGAGGTGAGATTGGATCAGCATGGAGGTGAATGGGTGGTCTTTCCTTCTTCCCAGGTGAGGGCAGAGGAACGGCTCACTCTCCTGCATGACTTGGCACTCCACCCTAAACTCCTCCTCCAGATGTCAACATCTTCCACATATCACTGACTTCCACAAATGATCCATTCATCTTCACCAGTTCAGCTTTACCAAGCCTACAGAGCTCCTTATCAACTGTCCAACTCTTTAAAATGGAAGTGACAGAAATCCTTTGGGAGAAGAAGGATTTATTGGCCATTGTAACTGGAGGTCAGTGCAAGAGTAGATTTAAGGCATGGCTGAATCCAGAGGCTGCCGGTGGGTCACATTTGTTCCCTCCTCTTCCTCTGAGTTCCACTTCCGACTGCCCATTGACATCCTTCTTAGCATCTCTCTGCATCTGGGAAGAAAGGCCGCTGACTACTCCTCATGGATGTACTGCAGACTCACAAACCAAAAGGAAGAAAGACCCCCCCCGTTGTTCATACCCCAAATAACATGGAAGCGCTGGGGATGACTCTGTTTCCAAAGTCCCATGTCCCTCCCTGTGCCAGCACAAAATCAGAGTGTACCCGAGAGCCTGGGCTCACTCAGGGCGGGATCAGTGACAGAGAAAAGCTGTAGGTTTGCCACAGGAGTAACAGCATGTGTCGTACTTACTTTGGAGATATGAATTATCCCATTCAGCCAAAAAGATCTCTCTTAAGAAAAAAAAAGCTTATTTTAATCTTACTTAGAGTTACTCACATTGAATTTCTTTGCTCCCACTCGCAACGCTCCAAGTTGTTTCCGTTCACATCTTGTCCCCCAGCTAGATCGTAAGGTCGTCCAGCGCAAGCATCACGCTCCCTTTCGATTTTCCACCCCTCCCTCTTCTGCTTCGTGCTCTTCACTTATTCACTCCTTCCGAAAAATTTATTATATATTTGTTGCATGCCAGAAACTGCCCTAAGCCCTGGAGATTTTTATTTGATTAAAAATGCAAGATGCTCAGAGAATGCTTTCCAAATAACTGGCCCCCCTTCCCAATGACTTTCCCACTGCTAAGAATGGACCGCATTCTCTCAGCCATAGGCACCCAAGCGTTTTTAGCGAGGTAATTACATGAACTTGGGCCTGTCATTTCACCCCTGGGCCTCAGATTTCTCAAGTGTGGAATAAAGAGATTAACAAGAAGCTCTCTGAGCTCTAACATTCTAGGGTTCAAAGTCATGGGCAGCCTACAATATGGACAGGAAGAAATGCTGTTTTTGAACTTGTCCCTAAGTATCTCCTTCCACTTAGATTATATCCACCCCCCATCTTGGCATAAGAGATAAGAAGAGAGCACAGTTTTATTTCACTGCCCCTCTACCCCATACCACTTCCAGATAAGCTGGATATACCATTTTAAAATGGTATGTCCATACCCTTGCAGAACATTCGTTATAATCAACCATTTCATGTAAATGTGCTCTGTGATTTACACCGCCTCCCAGACAACTATAGGAAGCAGGATAAAATAAGTCATCCCATTTTACAGAAATGAAAGCTAAGGCTGCACTATAAGCACTGGCTCTAGGTCACAGAGCTGGTGTGATTTATGAATGGTGCCAAGACAGGGTCCTCTTGACTCGGAGAGGCTGCGGCACAGCTGAAAAGATAGAGTCAGTTCTCGCCATCAAAAGCCTGGATCCTGTAAGAATATGGGAACTTCCTAGGATGTTTAAGTCAAAAGGCCTTCGGTGGAGCGTGGTTTTAAGCCACAGCATAATAAGGCCTTTGGCAAGGAAACAAGGAATACCAGGAACATAGTGTCTACAAGGAAAATGCAGCAGAATGCCACATATATCAACCAGCTCTCGGAGCCTGGGGATGAAAGAAATTAGAGCGGGGGAGCGGAGGGCACCTCACCATGTTTGGGGCCCTCCATTCCGTGAAGCCCTCATTCAGGTCTTTGCAAAACTCAACCGTGCTTTCTCTCATTCTGCTAACCCCTGCCTTTCATTTTTCAACCCAAGTGCCTGCAAAGAGAAATCCGATGCACATGTTTCTGATTCATTTACACTTAACTCATCAAGCTCTGTTTAGGAAGAGCTATCTGGTGTCCAAAAATCCTTTGGCATTCCCCGCTACGCACCCGTTAATAAGCCATTGAACTTTTTTTTTTTTTTTTTTTTTTTTTTTACCAGCATGCCCATGCTTGAGTTGAGTGCGGGTAAACAGACTAAGGCACCCAAAGAGCCTGGTGGACATGCAGGCCCCAGTCTGTTGAGGGGCTGAGAGGGACATCTTTGCTTAGCAGAGTGTCCTGGGCTCCATGGCAGCAAGGCTCCACGAAGGGACCCCAGAGAAGCTTGAGACGGGGCAGTTTGCCCAGGTGCCGCCCCATGGAATTGCCACGAGGACCAGCAGGAAGCAGACAGGGCTGTAGGCTTGAGGTAGAGGGTTTTCTGAGTCCTGCCCAGTCTCCAGAGCACAACAGGGAGAGGAAAACTGTGAATGTTGCTAGCTCGGAAGGAGATGGTCTCCCCAGGCAGTCCTTGCCACCATCACTCCTTCCCTGGACCCCGGCGTCAGCCCCCCGGCCGGCGACTCTGCTTCTGCTCTCGAACCCTGACAGCCCAGATTTCACCCTTAAGAAACCAGAGTGACCGCTTAAAACCGAAATCAGAGCTTGCCCCTCCTTGGCTTAGAAACTGCCAATGCCTTCCTGAAACACTTGGAATAAAATTCAAATTCCTTGCCCTGGCCAGAATATTCTTGATGACCAAGCCTCACCTGCCTCGCCGACCTCAGCCCCTACTGTTGGTCCTCATTCACTCCACACCAGCCAAACAGCTGTTGTTCTCTGACTTGAGCTTGTCAAGCTCATTTCAACCTCAGGATCTTTGCACTGGCTGCTCCCTCAGCCTGGCCTGTTCTTCCTTCACGTAGTCATGTGGCTGACGCCTGCTCACCATTCATTTCTTCTTTCAAACACCTCCTTATCACTCCTGCTACAGTAACACTTCCACCTTTAATGTTTATTTTTTTCTTAGCACATACCACTTCTCAAAATTGTCTTAATTGTGCCTTTTGACCTCAACCAGAGCATCAGTTCCGGGAGGTCAGGGACCATTTTTCCTTATTCACCTCTGAATCTCCAGTGCCCAGAAGAGTACCTGATACAGGGTATATCTCAGTAAATGTCTGTTGAGTGAGTGAATGAATGAATGAGGGCCCTTGACAACTATTTCAACCCAGAGTCACAGATAACCTAAAGAAGCCAGGAAAGCCTCCCAGGTCCTGAGAAGTCAGAGCAAGCAGACAGAGATGAGCCTTTCCTGTCTTAGAGAAGATGATGAAAATCCTTTGCTCTCAAGCATCTGTCCCTTGGGATAAATGCTGTGACAGTAACCAGGAAAAGCAGGGGGAGCTTCAGATGACTTACAGGAGTGACATCTGACCCATTGCTCTGGAGTGCTGGAAGGCTTGATGCTGTAGAGACAAGTTGGGACTTGGTACCTGCAAGAGAGGGTGGCTCGTGGAGATGCAGCCGCAGCCAAGATATGTCCGAGCCCACAACCCGCCTCTGACATGCACGGGGCAAGTCATTCACCCTCCCTGAACCTGTCTCTTCCTTTTAAAGTGGGAATAAGAGTATCTAACTCAGAGCATGCTGAATTCTATAAAGTGGATAAAGCACCAAACACCAGCTGCGACATAGAAAGAGTATTCAATAAATGGTAGCAGTTGTTTTGGGGAAGAGCAGATGTACAAGAATTCTGAGGATGAACCAGAGAAATGTGACTTCGTTACCATATTAGACAGGTACTTCCCCAGACTGCAGGGGCCCAGGAAACGTCTCCACGCATCAATCCAACAGTTACATCTTTAAATGGAGGCCGAAGGAGGGAAATGCAAGGGGTGAGCGGAATACCACAGAGGAGAATATTAATTCCACACTTCACCCCGCCTGTCTGGGAAAATGTTCCTCAGTTTGTTTCCTTTAATTCTCCGCCAGGGAAAGCTGATAGATGATGCCTGGACTGGGCCCCTGGTTCAACAGCCCAGATGTTTTTCCTAGATATAGCTGTTAATACATCTTCACAGCCTGAGTCATCACTTAGACACAAAGACAGCACACTCTGACTCCTCCAGGACACATGTCTGGCCCTCTGAATCTCTGACAGACACTGTGGTGTTTTCCTTCATTTCTTCTCTGCGTTTCCATGGTACAATATACTTAAAATGTTGTATGTGACTAAGTTGCTAATATGTGTACATCTCAGTATCCCTTTTCATTTAACATTACACATGTTCATTTTCTTCATGATGAACAGCTCTTTGTAAATAGCTATTCGATGGGTATGTAATATTCAGTTCTATGACTGGCTTGTGTTTTTCTTAGCCATTCCTCTGTTGTTCAATACTTAGGCTTTTCTTTCCAGTTTTTTACTATTATTAACAATATCGTGATACGCAAATCTTCACCTGAATTTCCTGTAGCTTGCATGAGAATTAAGTGCACGAATGCATGAAACCTACGTAACCTGCTGAGAGCCCTCTCTGTCACTCGTTGGTACCCAACGATGACAGGCCATTGTGGAGTGTGAATGGGCATTGTCACCATCCCCTCGTGTGCTCTAGCCACTTCTCCTACTCGCTTCAGCAACGGCTGCTTACAGCCGCAAATGCAATGTCTAGAGTTGGCTGTAGTGTGCGATGATGGACAGCTGCAGTTAGAAAGATCGTTCTCTCACGGCAGAGGGCTGAACCCTCCTGCGAATTGAAATTGCCTGCTAGTTATCAAGAAAGCAAATGTTACAAAAGAGAGTTCACTCTTATTTCTTAACTCACATAATTTTTATTCCCTTTAACAGCTTATCTCCCCTTCTGAATGCTTTCTTATTCATGATACACAGGGTCCAGCACAAATAGCTCCCCTTTTTTATTACAAAATCATAAGCATGCGATTCCGTAGCAGACCAATATCACACTCAGGCACACCATATGACGTTTTAGGTGAAATGTCCAAGTTTAAGCTGTAAATCATTACACCCATATTATTACCCTGCCAACCACACTCAGGCAGGCCTTACTTCTGCCGGACCTGTATTTTGACTTATTAGAGGCTCCGTTTACATGCTTCAGATGAGGCAGGATTTTTGCCGAGAGGGCTGCAGATTCCTCCATTCCTCCTAAATTTCAGCAAGTTCACTCTCGAGGTTGATTGGAAGGACGGGAGGCTTCTCTCAAAAACGTGCACCCTGTGGGCCACGGCAGTGATATCTGTGAGCTACCCCTGGGTTAGGGTTCTGCATTCCGTCCAGAAGGTACCCAGCCATGTAATAGGAGAAATAGAAATCTTCATGAAAGAAGATACCAGATACAAGGAACATTGCACATAGGACAATGACGCCTCAGTCCCCCACAAAGTAGGCACCTTGGGACCTCACACAGTTCTCCCAATCACCATCAGCTGCCCTGTCATATTTTCCTGAATCTCATCGATGGTCTGAAATCTCTTCCCTCCTTTCAGAGGTGATTTGAATTTTGGGAAAAGCCAGAAGTCACAGGGCGCCAAATCTGGGTTGCAGGGGGCTGAGTCACCTGGGTAATTTGATGTTCCACCAAAAAACTCTACATGAGACAGACACAATGCATGAGTGGGCATGGTGTCGTGATGAAGCTGCCAATCACCAGTTGCCCATAGCTGTGGCCTTCTGAATCATCTGAATAGTTGCCATGGAGGAATGTTCAATCTTAACACAAAATTTAATGCAGATTTGTTGCTTTACTAGCTCAGTCATTTTTAATGTGATGGCCACACAGTACCCATGCTCACTCAGTGCTGTTTACTGACCCCACAGACTAGTACAGTGAGGTCATCATTGTTCACACATGCGCATTCCAGTCCACTCGCCTTGGCTGCCAGGTTACATCACGTCACGTAAACCATTCTCGTTGTATTAACAACAGCTGTACTTTTTCCAGACAGACCTCATATTCTTCAAAATTAACTCACATGATTACATAGTCTGAGAAGTCCCACAGTTTTCTCTTTGCAAATTGGAGGCCCAAGAAGGCTGGTGGCATGATTCTGAACCAAACCCAAAGGCCTGAGAACCGGGGGAGCCACTGCTATAAGTCTGAGTCCGAAAGCCCAAGAACCAGGAGCACCAACGTGCCAGGACAGGAGGAGAGCTCTGTGGCAATTAAAGCGGAGAGCAAATTCGCCCTGCCTCTACCTCGTGTTCGCTCTGGGCGCTCAGCAGGTTGGGTGACTGATGCCACTCACCGCTCGCATTGGGGAGGGCAACCTTCTCTACCCAGGCTGCCGATTCCAATGCTAAGCCCTTCCAGAAACATCCTCACATAAAGTCAAGTTGACACATAAAATTAATCAGCACACCTGAACTCCTAAAATTCCAGGTGTAGAAATGATCGGGACCCAAGGAGCCATTCAGAGCCATCTCCACGGCGGCATCAGGGAACGGCCACCACTGGTGGCTGTTTGGGATGTCCAGTTGTTGTTTAAAGATTGATTTATAAGCAACTGTGAATTCTCTTCTTGAAATTCTCCAGGAACAAGTCTAAATAGAGGAGTGAATTTCATGATTTTTTTACTTCTAAAAATCAAACAGTCACATTTCTCACTTCATCCTGATTGTCATACAATATTTAATTCAACATGGTCATATAATATTCAGTAATAAAATACCTGTTGGACTGAATGTTGATAAAGTAGCTCCCATCTCATTCTTAAGTGAAGATAACAAGGCACTTCCTAGACAAACTTTGGCAATAAGGAGTATAGGAATTTATAATTCCAAACTCTACAGGTTTGGTTAGCAAAATATGAATCTTTCAAGTTCTTTGTTTTCATTTAAGACGAATCCTTGCTTATTAATTGACCTACCAGTGTTCTGTGGTAGTAGGACAATAATGTGATAATGAAAATATAAAAATAATAGTAGTAGCTTTCATGTATTGAGGGCCTACTATGTACCAGGCACGGTCCTGAGTGCTATAGCTACATCTTCTTATGTAATCCTCACAGTCAGCCTAAGAAGTGAGTACTCATATCTCCATTTTACAGAGGATGCCATTAAAATTCAAAGAGCTGTGTCCAAAGTCCCAAGATACCAAATAAGAGGATGAATCAAACCAAAATACAGCTAACTCCAAAGCCTACGCTGCTTTAGGACTGGGTCTGCAGTCCTTCAGGGTTTGGGTTTGAGTTGGAAAATCTGGCTCTGCCATAGCATCGTATTTTCAGCCCAAATGGTAGATCCGAGGAAGTGGCAGAGTTAGTTGATTAAAACCTGAAAGCTAACAGAGTATAGGTAAATCGTTATGGAGGGAACTACTGAATCATATGCTCTGTAGCATTTCCCATAACGTGAGACAATGGAGTCATGTCAGCAGCTTGCCAGGAGGTAAGGTACCTTCTACCAACTGGCAAGGTACCTTCTATCAATAAGAGCAAGGGATGGTCCCTCTGTGTGTCCACCCTCTGATAAGGGGGTTGGAAAAAACCTTGATTCCCTAAGAAAGTAATCATTTATGAAGCAAACAGCAAGAAATAAACTGGCTCTTTATTAGGAATCCGTAACTTTTTTAAAGTCATTCCGAATAAAAGCTACTGTGAATTACCCACCTACAGCAACCTCGAAACAACCAAAGCAGCTTCTGTCTCCTGCTGACGCCTTATCTCATCCAAATGCTTCTTTGCCATCCTCTCTCGAATTCTTGAAGATAACCACAGGGAAATACAATTCAAATTCAGCAAGATGGCTCCCCAGGAACCTCCCTTCCCCGCTGCCCCAGCCCCCCTCAGGCAGGCACCCCCTTCCCCCTTGCATCTAAGTTTTCCCAAATCCCCAAATTAGGTATTAAGTGCATGTTTATTTCATCATGATTTTCTCCTCTAATCTGGGAGATAAAAATAGCAGAAACGTCTGCGGTCTCATTTTATCCTGCGCCGTCGCAAAAGTAAACTTCAGAACGCCGCAGATCTCACGCCTCCTCTTTCTTCATCCGGCCCAGTCCAAACAGGACAGCTCTCAGGGTGGACCCCGCAGACCGCCCCGGTGCAGAAAAGCCTTTATTGCTTTGCAGAGTGCTTCTCAATCTGCGTCTGGAACATCACCAGTATTTTTAAAACAGGTTCTGTTTCAAAACCTAGAGGATAGGTTATTCATTGGCAACAGTAATTCTCAGTTAACGACTGATAGGCAGCTTGGAAGATGCTTTATGACAAAACACAAGTAATCAAAACCAATTTGTAAAAAGCCTAAATCTCTTAACCAAATAGGCACTTGGAACAGTCTTCTTTTGTCTCGAATGGCTTTGAAATGAGAAAAATTGTGAAACTCTGCATTTATTTTGAAAGACGTTTAACAAGAAGCTTGAAGGTGAAAGATCTATCTAGTGTGGGTTTTTTCAAAGCTTGGAAATGAACAGTGTCTGATTGTTACAGGAAAAGCTTTGGGACTTGCGTTTGAGATGGTTTCATGGGACCCTTAGCTTTTCTTCTTCTTCAGCGGGACAGTTCAATTTCACAGTCATCAACAGCCCCCCAGGTGCCAAATGCTAATGTGAGTGTACCCAGTAAGGAAAGCATGATTTCTGTCCTCAGGGAGCTTTCAAAAAAGCACTACTCCTTTCAATAGTCTCACTTTAAAGAAGTAATAATGGCACAACATCAGTTTTTC
This sequence comes from Glossophaga mutica, assembly GCA_039655065.1. NCBI lineage: Eukaryota > Metazoa > Chordata > Mammalia > Chiroptera > Phyllostomidae > Glossophaga > Glossophaga mutica. The sequence continues at coordinate 17,310,843 of CM077311.1, forward strand.
TACCTATTGTCCTATAATTTCTACTTTCCAAACAAAAGGATGCTGGATCCCACAGAGAGAGAAAATAAATGTGCGCGCCGAGCACTGTTCTTTTGCCTGTGGTGTTATAAAAGCAATTTTCTTTAAATGAAATTTAAATAGAAATTGCTAGTATTGAAATTAGCAATTTGATCAGATAGTCTGTGTCTTGAACCCAAGAAACAATAGAACTTCGGGCTTCAGTGTGTTTCTCTAAATAGGCTTCTGTCTTTAGAACCTGACAGTGGACAACACAAAGACAGTTACTGATGTGGCACCCGGGGCAAAGGAGTAATTTGCCTCCTCTTTCTATTCTTTCTCTTTGTTACTTCCCTGAGGAGATTCATACTTTGAACTCCTTTCAGAAGACACAAAGAGCGAGACGACATTCTCCGCTGGCAGGGAAGTGGCAGCTATTTAGCTTTGGTCGGGAGCTGTGGCGGCGGGTGTTTTGTAAGGTTTACATAACTTTTTTGAACATCCATATGACATTGTGTGAACAGCCGTGGGGTTAGAGTGAGTCAATTTGTAGGTTTTGTAAACTTAGGCCACTCACTTATAATTCCTGGGCCTCAATTTCCACATCTATAAATTTGGGCACTAAGTCAGTGGTTCCCAAAATTGGCTGTGCATTAGAATCACCAGGAGAGCTTTAAAAAATCTCAATGCCCAGGTTGCACACCACACCGATAAATCAGAGTATCTCAGGGTGGAAGCCACACATTTGTTTGTGAAAGGTCCCCGGGTGATTCCTGTGTGCCTCAGTGCTAAAGAGCCACTGCAGAAAACCTGGGTTTACCCAACGTCCTTGTTAGCATCAGGACTCCGAATCCCATGGCTCTCAGAGCCCCAGTCTGCCCACCTCTATTATGAGGCTCAAGATAACTTATCTACAGCTTCGATGCAATCGCAATGAACATCCCAGTGGGCTTCTGTGTGGAAGTTGACAAACCAATTCTAAATTTTTTATGAAAAAGTTAAGGATTTATAGTAGTCGAAGCAATCTTACAAAAAGAACAAAATTGAAGGCCTCGAGATTATCAGACTACAGTAATCCAGATGCATGGTAATAGTGTAAAAATCGACGGATAGATCAATGGATCAGAACAGATGGTCTAAGACTTGACCCTCACTTAAAAAAAATCAACCCGTTTGCAACAAGGATACCAAAATCATTCAGTCAGAAACTGAAAATATTCTCAATGAAAACCACAGCAACACCAGATAATCATTTGGGAATAAATGAATCTCAACCCATACTTCATACCAAATACAAAATTTATTTTCTATGGGCTACGGACCTAAACGTGCAAGCTAAAACTATAAAGGGTCTTAAAGAAAATATAATATAGCCCTGGCTGGTGTAGCTCAGTGGATTGAGCGCGGGCCTGCAAACTGAAGGATCGCGGTTCGATTCCCAGTCAGGGCACATGCCTGGGTTGCCAGGCCAGTTCCCGGCAGGGGACATACAAGAGGCAACCGCACATTGATATTTCTCTCCCTCTCTCCTTCCCTTCCCCTCTAAAGATAAATAAATAAAATCTAAAAGGAAGAAAAAAAGTACTTAAAAAATCTTTAAAAAAAAAAGAAAATATAATATAAAATACTATAAATACCTTCTAAACAGAACACCAAAATTACTAACCACTAAAAAAAGTAAATTAAAAATTCAAAAGACCCTATTTTAAAATATATAAATAGGAAAGTCACAGACTGGGGAAAGATGCATGTGGTATAGGAATTGTACTCAGAATGTATGAAGCACTCCTGAAACACAGTAACACAAAGACAAACAACGCAATGTAAAAGTGTGCAAAGTACTTGAACAAACACTTAACAAAAGATATAAAAATAACCAGTAAGCACATGAAAATTCCTCCAACTCTTTAGACATCAAGGAAGCACAGATGGAACTCACAATGAAATTGAAATGCAAACTTCCCACACACACTTAGGTGGCTGAAATTAAGACCAACGGCACCAAATGCAAGCAAGGATGTGGCGCAGTGGGAACTGCTTATGGGAGTAAACACAGTATGGTTACATCGGAGAACTGGCATTTGCTTATGAAGTTGTACATGTATCTATCCTACGACCCAACAATTCCACTTCTGACTACTTACCTAAGAGAAACGAAAACACATGGCCATATAAAAGTGTATACAAATGTTTGTAGGAGCCTTATTCGTAATAGCCCAAAACTGTAAATAACCCAAAGTCCATCCATGTATGCATGGATAAACACATTGTGGTATATTCATATTCACCCATAGAAGGAAGTGAACTACTAATGCAAACCACAGTGTGAATGAGTCTCAGAACCATGTTGAGTGAAAGAAGCCAGACACAAAAGAATATATACAGTATGATTGCGTTTATAATGATAAAAACAGAACAGCGGTTGTCTGTGTGTGTGAGGGGAGAGGGCGTGCGACAGACTGGAACCCCCGGGTGCCCACAGAGTTCTGTCCCAGTGCAGGGTGGGTTCCGTGGGTGTATGTTTGTCAAGCATTTGCTAAAACTCATCGGACTATACATTTAAGATCTGCCGGTAAGTTATACCTTAAATATTTCAAAAAATATTTTTATAAACTATAAAGTAGTATACGACTCCTAGGAAATATTTTCAAAGCTGTCTAAGAGAAAGATGTGTTTGAGATAATGTTGAACTGGTGCTGAGTAATCGCATGGCACTGAGAGAACTGCATTTCATCTAGATACTATATGCGATTGGTTCTGGTGCAAGTTTGCTTTATAACTTCAAAAGTGTGTGCAGAACCTTCTAACCAGTCTGGCTAGCAGTCAGAAAGAAAAGGAGGAGGAAAAATGCTGGTACCAAGAATGATGTATAAATAAATAGATAGAACCTTGGATCTTGACAAAACGTTGGCACATTCACTTTATGTATTTCAATTGCTGGTAATTTTAGCGAAGCATCTTTGAATTGATGTAGGAAAAAACAGAAGCTTAAGACATGGGACATAGAAATCACATTCTGTAAGTCAAATTAATAACCACACAATAGTATGAAAACATCTGAATGAAGCTAAACAGGTGAAAACTGATTAAAGTGTATTATTTTACAACAAAATCTCATTTAAGACTTTCTCTGGGACCATTCCCCTTCCCTCTCTCCCTCTCTCCCTCCCTCCCTCCCTCTCTCGCTCTCTCTCTCTCTCTCTCTCTCTCTCTCACACACACACACACACACACACACACACCCCTTCCATAAAGCACCCAGAGCATCATTAGTTTGTGTGACGGGTCCCAAGAGCAGGGTTCCCACTGAGCCACAAGCACAAGTACCCAGGAGAAAATCCTCTTTCACCCAGCTTTCCAACCACACCCAGTGTCGGGTGTGAGGGCTACTCTGGACAAAGTTGTGGAGCTAAGAGGGCTTGCTTCACCAACACCGGCCTTCTTTAAGAGCTGTGAATGTAGGCACGAGGGTGTCAGCTTTGCTAGACGTCAAGCCTAGAGTGCACCCTACATACTCCTTGCCATCCCCAAAATAGTTCTGTCAGGGAAGCGCAACCTAGATTCAAGTCCACTGATTGGATGGTCTCCTGTGCAACACAAGGAGTCTCTCCTTCAAAGCACTCAGCTCATTAAGGACTCTGTCACTGTTAATCTCAATACCTAAAACACAGGAGGTGCCAAGTGCATTTTGTGGACCATGTGGCTCAATGAATGCGTGCTGAGCTCACCATGTTATTGTAATGATTAAAGGAAGTAACGCGAGTATATTCGAAGGGGTAGCTGAGCACCTAAAGCCTAGGTTAAACTCCAGCTCCTTTCCCTTTGTTTTTACACAGAGTTTTCCTTCAGAGGACTGTTTCTTCTTACTAGATGACTAGATTTTATTTGTGTTAACCACCACAACCCAACACTTTCAAAAACAGAAAGTAACACAACATTATTTACAGCAATCACAGAACTGATGACACCTTAACACGACTATGTTCTGATTTATATGTTTCCTGAGCCAGCAATGGACTTCTTGACATTTCCGACCAAGGAACTAAATACCCTGTACCCTGGTATTTGATAAGAGTTCCCAGAGAGATCTGGAAGTTGTGTGTCTGAGTGTGTGTGTGTGTGTGTGTGTGTGTGTATGACAAAGAGAAATTGATTTGTGAAATTCCAGCAAGGGACTTAAACTCCATTTCTAAAACACTAAAATGTATTAGAAAATTTCCAATTACAACTCAACTTTTGAAGTTGTCTTAGAAGGTACAATGTCAAAACTACTCGTAAAATCTTTTATTTTCCCCTATTTTGCATCACAAATAAACACACAGTCAACCTTCTTAGGTCTAAAAACTATCCAATTAGCGCTAAGGATTTCCAGTTTATCTCGATGGAGCTGCACTTTAATCTAACAGAAGAGCGCGGCACCGGAAGCACAGCCTGGACCGGAAAGGGGCGGAAGCCACCGCAGTGAGAAGCAGGGCGATGGGTGCGCAGTAACATCATTTGTGAAAGTTGAGTTTCAGTTTTATATAAGTGACATGTGTGTGTTCCCTGAGTCACGATGTAAAAAGTGTTTCTTAACGTAAGCTGTGGTTGAAGAAGTTTGATGGCAACAACACAAAATGCAACAGCATGAAATGCCCGGGCGACAATGCAGGCGAAAAAGCCCGGGTCTGGCAAAAGGACAGGGCTTTAGCTCGCCGGTGTGTATAGAAGTGAGAAAGGTTCAGAAACAAACAGGGAATTAATTCCCTGGCAGCCTAGAGAGAGACTTCATTGAGTCGGTGGAGACAAGCTTAGTGAGATGAGGGAGAGGGGCAGACAAGTTCCCCTCGGCTTCCCAGAAAAGGGACAATTGCCGTAATTGTCAGAAGCATGTCCGAAAGGGCCCAGATGACCTGGAATGAGCTATGTAAAATATAAAGCGCAAGTCAGGATTCTATTTATTCTGTGACTATATAAATATTGCACTATTTTTTGATAGAAAGGAATCTTTGACTACTTCACTAAGTCATCTCATGGAGAAATCTACAGTTATGACGGCCTTATAATCTGTTCCCTGCTCACAAAATTTTAATTGAGCCATGCCAATGTCATTTAGGGTGACAGCAGGGGTGTGGTTGGGGACTGTGTGTGGTCTTTCCCCTCCAGACAAATTGCTATTCTTTAAAAAGTATGAAGCAGAGGCTGGACAGGCTGCCGAAGGTTCACTCCCTCGAGCTGCTGGGCTGGAGGTAGCATCCCGCCTCCAATGCAATCTTTGGGGTCTTGGGGTTAGGAGCGGCACCCCTTCCCAGGCTTGCTCCAAAACAGTCTCCCTCCAGAACTTCCTTCGACCCCCTTTCTAATTTCCCCAGAGGCCTCTCTCCATCTTCATTCTACCTCTATTTAAGGAGTTTCTTTAAAAAAAATGGTTAGTTGAAATTCACCTTCTTGGTTAAGCGAGGTCTCACAGTTGGAGCAGCATGATGCTGATGTGTTTTTCTTCTTTAGCTTCCTGTCGTTGAGACTGAGCCCCCCTCTCCCTGCCCAGGATGTGAACCCTGCCCCTGCACCCTGCTTGATGACTTCGTATGTGACTGCCACAAGCACAGACTTCCCTGTCCAGATCTCCACATTGTTCTCCCTAGAAGTCCCCCTTGGTGGTCAGCTAGCCAGTCAGAATCCTCACCAGCTCTTACGGATCTCCCCGGTCAACCTGGACTCTAACTCTCAGTCTGCCCAGGGCACCCCATCTATACCTGTTGTCCCAGAATAACTTCTAGTTACTCTTTCACTTTCAAAAGCAGTCTAGTGTGAAAAGTCATCGGTGTAACACCAGCACCCCACCCAGCCTGCTTGGTTAGCTATGTCCCTGTGGGCCTGAAGCAGGGCCCCTCCCTTAGGTCTACAGTTCCAGGTTGACCCACACTCAACATCTCCCATCTCCCAGCACCATCTTGAAAACTGAGTGACTTAAAGGAATGATAATCATTTATTATCCAGCATAGTTTCCGTGGTTCAGGAATTCAGCCGGGACATATTGAGGGCAGCTTGTCACTGCTCGGTGATGCCTGGAGCCTCAGCTGGAAGATTGAAAGGTTGAGGGCTGGAATCATCTGAAGGCACATTTGCTCGTGCATCTGGAAATTCATGCTGGCTGTCAGTTGAAGCCTAGTGGTGTCTGTTGCCTGGAACACTCACACAGGGTTCTCCACGTGACCGGGGCTTCCTCCCCACATGGTGGCAGAGTTCCAAGGACAAGTACCGAGCCAGGTGGAAGCTGACCCTTTCCATGACCTGGGCTCACTGAACAGCAAGTCACATAGCATACCGCCACTATATTCCATTGATCAAGGAATGTGCAAGAAACTACCAAGATTCAAGTGAAAAATTATTAGACCCCACCCCACCCCTCAGTGGGAGAAGTGTAGTCACATTGTCAGATCCCGTGGGACGAAGGAGACACAGATATACATACAATATCACCAGCCACCTCCTCCAAGCAGCCCACCAACCATGGGCAAGAATGTCCTCATCTTTGCTACCTCTTTCTATCAAAATTTCCCAAGGATAAGCCCCTTGATATTATGACATGGGGTGATACTTTTTCTCTTTTCTGTTTTATTTTTTTTCAATTACAGTTGGAATTTAATATTATTTTATATTTTTTGAAGACCTACAGCATAGTGGTTAGACATTTATATAATTTACAAAATGCTCCCCCTGATAAGTCTAGTATCTACTGGGCACCATACATACTTATTACAATATTATTGACTATATTCCCTGTGGTATATTTTACATCTTCATGACTATTCCGCAACTACCAATTTGTACATCTTGATCCCTTCACCTTTTTCATCAAGCTCCCCAACCCCCCTCCCATCTGGCAACCATCAGTCTGTCCTCTGTATGTATAAGTCTGTTTCTGTTTTGTTTGTTCATTTATATTGTTCTTTAGATTCCATATATAAGTGAAATCACATGGTACTTGTCTTTCTCTGCCTGACTTATTTCACCTAGCATAATACCCTCTAGGTCTATCCATGTTGTCACAAATGGTGAGATTTCCTTCTTTTATGGTTGAGTTTTTTTATATACATACATATACATATACATATACATATACATATACATATACATATACATATACACAAGACATAAGAAACATTGGACATAGGACAATGGTGCCTCAGTCCCCTTCAAAGTAGGCCCCTTGGACCTCACACAGTTCTCCCAATCACCATCAACTGCTCCAACATATTTTCTTGAATTTCGTTGACGATCAGAAATTTCTTCCCTTTCAAAGATGATTTTAGTTTTGGGAAAAGCCAGAAGTCACAGGGTGCCAAATCTGGGCTATAGGGAGGCTAAGTCAACTGGGTGATTTGATATTTCGCCAACAAACTGTGCACAAGACGTGATGCATGAGTGGTGGTGTGTTGTCGTGGTGAAGTTGCTGATCACCAGTTGCCCATAGCTGTGGCCTTCTGAATCATCTGAAAAGTTCCCACAGAGGAACGTTCAAGTTTAATGCGAAATTTGATGCAGATTCGTAACTCTGCTCGCTCAGTCATTTTGAATGCGACGGCCACACAGTACACATGCTCACTCAACAGCATCTACCGCCCCCACCGACTAGTACAGCAAAGTCAGTATTGTTCATACACGCATATTCTGTCTACTCTCCTTGGCTGCCAGGTTACATCGATGTCATGCAAATTGTTCTCATTATCTTAACAGTGGTTGGACTTTTTCCAGACAGACTGCATACACACACACACACACACACACATAAACATATATGTATATATGTATTTATATTACATCTTCTTGATCCACTCATCTATTAACGAGCACTTGGGTTGCTACCATATCTTGGCTATTGTAAATAATGCTGCAGTGAACATAGGGGTGCATATTATTTTTTCAAATTAGCATTCTGGATATCTTCAGATATAGACCCAGAAGTAAAGTCTTTGCATTTGACCCTCACAATCCTGTGAGGCAGATAAGACAGGCCTCACACTCCCCTTTTTACCAGAGAGAACGGAAACACGGCCAGGTAAATCATTTACCCGAAGTCCCAGAGCTGGCACTCAGCACGATCAGTCTGAGGTGGAATCAGTTTTCTTTCCAACACCAAGTAACTTCTGCTAATGGGAAAGCACCTCAGCACTGGGGTCCGAGCCCCAGCTTTGGACCAGACAAGCCTGAATTCAAACCCTAATTCCACAGCATGGTGGCTTAGGACAGAGAAAGAGCTTGTCCTCCCTGAGTTTCCATTTTTTCATCCCTAGAATAAAGGCAATAAAACCTACCTCTCAGGCAGTTCCTGCCGTGGAACGAGTGCTAGTCAGGTGCCTGCAACGGTGCCTGACACATCTTCGGTGCCCAGGCAGAAGCTAAGAAGTTCATTTTAGTAATGACATGCGATCTAACAGGTACCACACTTGCTTAGAGCCTGCGCTTTAAGAAATAAATGCTATGTCTAACCACCACAATGAAGAGATGCTTTGCATTCGGGTGTAGACGCTTTCTGTTCTCAAATCACACCTATAAGCCAGTGATCTCAGATCTCTTCTACAGAGAAACACTGCTCACCAGCTTGAAGAGAAAGCCTTACAAAGGGCAACCAGTTCTCAGACTCCTCTCTGCAAGCCTTACTGAATGGAATACAGGCCAGCGAAGTCACTCCAGCTCAAAAAGCTGCTAGTAGCGATAGGAGAGTTTCTTTGTTATGCGAAGCAGGCTCAGTGTTGCTGGGAGAGGATCTTGGAGTTGGCCAACCTCCTACGTCTGGGCAGAGCACAAGGTTAACACAATTGAGGTTCTCGGCAAGTTACGGTATTATATCCGTTTCTGTGAAGGTGGGCCCCGAGTCATTCAAAGGCCCTGCATTTTGTTTTCATTGTCTCAAGAGAACACAGTGTTCTGCTGGCAAGGGCTACTGGATAGGTTATTTGTCATTAATGAGAGACCAGTGAAGGAGCTGAATTAATCAGTGTTTACAGTATCTGAGAATTACGCCACAGAGCCAAGGCAGAGGCTCACGTTATAGACCTGGAAGGTGCCTGGAGAAAAGATGTGCTGTTAAAGTTCAGAAATAATTTTCCTGTTTCTTCTGCCGCATCACTTGGGCCTGGCTATCTAGCCTCATCTCTGCTTCCGCGGCCAAAAGGACAGCAGATTCACTCATAAGAAAGCCCATGGGACACTGAAAATTTACGACCGGTCTTCAGTTCTGACCAGTGTGCATTCTCGCTGGTGTCAGCAGGAAGCCTGCCTACAGGGCAGGGCATCTCAATTGAGTTCTTTCTCTGCTTTGCTGGTTCCAGATCAAACTTGCGCTGTGGCTGCTTTAAGTGTGGATGTCTTGGCATCTAAAAGCAGGGAGACAGCTCCATTTCTTCTGGCGCCTGGGGCCCTGCATCAGGGCAGCTCACCCTCCCTCCTTTGGGATTGCTTTGGAATCCTCACTGTTTATAGACCAACCCACATTGGCCCCGTTGTAACATGTGGCAGTCCTCACTCCATAGCAATGGGGAGTTCAAACACTTTAAGTCACCCTCCAGGTAACCAAAACCCTGAGCTCCCTGGAGGGGTGACGGCCTTTCTGTCGTTGTACCTCCTTCGAGTTGAAGAGCACTCTGTTTTCCAAAGCTCCTTCACACACTTGGTCTCCTGTGGTCTGGCAGACCCGGGGAGGAAGGCAGAGCCGAGGAACCCAGTCCCATTTCACAGATGAGACTACCGGGATTCGGACAGTTCCATGGTGCTGCTACTGAGTTGTGGGGCCGGTGCCTGACCTCCCAGCCCACGGCGGCTTCGCCACTGTGGCTGAGGGCTAGACCTCCTCTTCCTCTCCCCCTTCTCTGCTCATTTCCCTTTTCCATTCCCCCTTCGATCCCTCTCTTCCTCCCCAACTCTCATCCCTCCCTTTTTTCTTCCTTCTTCTCTCTCGGTCTTTTCCTCCGTGCTCTTTCCTCAACTCTGTTGTTTCAACAAGACTTTCAGGCAGGAGCACAAACACTGTAGGGATTATAGCACCAACTTCACCATTAACCCCGCAATTTAAACAGGAACTTGAACGGCTCTCAGGGAAGGTCTCTTCGCTTCTCCGAGACTCATCTTCTGCACCTATGAAGTGAGGCTGCTGCAAGGGTAACTACAGGGTAACAGTGTTAGAAGGAGCCTTAAAAGCCAGGGGTGCCCAAAGAACTATTGATTTAGGAGCTACATACAACCTGTATCTTGAGATCAAATGTATGTATGCCTGGATGTAGCCACTTTTACTTTCCCTTTTTAGAATTCAGAACTATATCTGATTTGAGTTGCAGTCAAACCTGGAGCTTTCCCCCACACCATCCTTTCTACCTGGGGAGACACATGAATTAAATATTCAAAGGCTCCAGGAAAGAGCTGAGTCTATCTGGCCTCTAAGGAAGGATATCTTAGCAATTCAAAGCAAAGCTATTCTATTTCCTATTCACAGTCCAGCTTAGGCAGATGGTGACTGGTCTCATTAATCATTGCACCACCACCTTCAAAGAGCCCCTCTCCCTCAGTTTCTATGGGTTTGCAGATGTTTGGAGGAATAGCTAAGTATCAAAAATTATTCTCTGAACAATGCCTGGTCTCATTTCCCCTCCTGTGAAAATTAATGACATGAAGACAAGTTTTTATGAGTGCCTGTCTCCAGTCTCCAGTCTCCAGGGCTCTGATGCTTCGAGAACATTGATTCAACATGAGGACTGAAATACCTCCTCCCACCTAATTGAGAGAAGCATGGACAGGCCATATCTCAAAACCACGACCCTCAATTCTTAAAAGCTGCTGTTCCAGTTTGTAAATAAGAGTCCAGATCTTTTCATCCCACCCCATCCTGAGAAATGACCAGAACCGAGAGAGCCCTTATGAGACTGCCAATAATGCGTGCAGGGCAACTGTCTGTAGGAGGACGTCACCGGCTCATTTCAGGGGTCTCTGTGTATCTTGGTCCCATTCCCACATCTCTTCAGAATCTGTTCTAGGTCTCCCTGAATTGTTTGTCTGATTTCCCCTCTGTAAAAGCCTTGAATGGTATCTTAATTCATTAATTGAGTGAATATGCAGGATTTTCTATTTTGACCGGGCTCATTCTCAGGAGAGTCACATGATTGGCAAGTGCCTGCTTGAAGTGGCCGGTAATGTCCAAGGAGGGCAAATCCACCCAGATCAGGACCATATCGATGGACATGGGCTATCCTGCTGGATAGCACTGACCTTCTCGTGCGTAGATAGGTAACAGCCCAAAGCACATTGAAGGGCCTAATTGTACTGTTCTTGATTCTATTCCAGCTAACTTAACCTTGGCTTCACCTAGCTGGGCTGACCTGAACACTGGACAGCTGCCTGTTATAGCAGCCTTGGGTAGCCTTCGCTTCTTGCCTAATTTGGCCTAGAATCTTTTGCTGGAGGGCTTGGAACTTAATAGTGGGGGCCAGCAGATGGTCTGGCCACCCAGCATGCTATTGGCTCTTCCCTGGGGCCATTAAGAAATTCTCCTGTGTTCCTCTGAAGCAAGGAATGGCTATGACTTCTGATACTTGGCCCAGAGGCATCTGTTGAACCTCCCTCGTCTGTTCACCTTTTGATTAAAGTATCTTTTTAGTGCCAAATACTTTCCTTAAAAATTGACAAATGACCTCAATTTAACAAAGAACCAGGAGCTAATTAGCTTAAGAGGCCACTTAATCCACTAAGCTACACGGAATTCCCCTATAGTTTATGGCAAATTTTTTATCTCCTTGAGAGCTGCTGCCAATATTTTGGTCTTCATTTTAGTAGAGTGAAGAAGAGCCAATCAGGTGGCATCTTGGAGCGTGTTGCTGAAACCGCACATTGTTAAGTAGTGGGCATCACTGGTACCTCCTCTGTTTCCTTTTTCATCACTGGCTGGGAAATCACAGTGCCTTCCAAAGAGGCAGAGGCTGAGTCAGATTCCTCCTAGGACAAAGTAAAACTTGGTTCCCTGGGCAGTACAGCCAGACTGACTCAGAAGCTGAGGACCTAACAGTTGCAAGAGGAAAAACAAACCAAATTTCAGTACTCTTGATCCTGTATCGCCTTATGGATGCTTTCCAGGGAACAGGGGTGATGTGATAAAAAGCAACATGTGGTCTGCTATTCACAGAGTCGCCTGTGAAAAGCTAAGGACCATGCCTGGGGGAAACAGACTTGCTCTACCGGAGTGTGCCAGATCCAAAAGGAGACCTCTTGGGGGAAATGGAGTATCCACTCCTCTTCTGTTTCAGCGATGGGTCTCTGGGCTGTTCCAGGAGGTCAAGGGTGCCGACATCAGTATGTGTTGTTCATTTTCTCCAGACTTTTCTCTTCTATGTTACCACACCAGACAGCTTCTCTGTTCGCATCTGTAACCATTTCGAGTTCCATATTCCCATGAGCAACTGGAAAGCAAACCAAATAAATGTAGAATCTCTAGTCAAAGCAGAGTTTAATTAAAAAGCATAACAAAACGCTGCCACCTCACCTAGCTAACCCCAGCGTGTCAGAAAAGACCGCAGGATCAAGGCATGCTGCCTGGGCTGCTGAGTCAACAGTAGGAAAGAGCTTCTCATGCTGAGCAGGCAAGCGAGGGCCCCATTAAATCGAGTGCAGCTTTTCTCACCTACCCGCAATCACTGTGATGTCCCTCCAGCTGAGGCGGAGGAAACGTCCCCAGTGAAGCTTAAGAGCTCCTTGGCTTCCACATTCGTTCACTTATTTGTTCTGACCCAAACATTTCTTTAGCACCCACTTATATGTCAGTGGCTTTCAATGTCACGCATCCTTCCATTTGTTTGGAATGTATTTATTTTTGAACACCTACAATGGGCCGAGGACTGTCGTTGGTACTAGGTATATGAGACGTAGCTCACAACACGAAAAATGGATAGTCCAGTTAGTAATGCAGTCTAGTCACTCATCCAATCACGTTCCTTTGACAAGTGTTTGCTGAAGCCCTACTGTGTGCCAGGAGCTACATGTAAGGCACTGGGCCAAACACCTTCACCCCACCTTCTCTACCTTCTTCACTCAGCGTATCGCACATATACCACCACCGCTGCCAAGCACGGGACCGAAAACAAACCCAACAACTTTTTGGGTTTTGCGTGTGTATTTGCGTGGTTATTTTAGGTGGAAAGGAGCGTAGGCTTCAGGTAGGTGGGCACGGTGACTGAGTTAGGATTCCTGCAAGCAGACATGGGCTTCATTCGGAGTAAGGTCTAAGAAGGCAGACAGCAGAGGCCAGCACAGAGTGAACCTTCGAGCCGTGACTGCTGTGGAGCTGCGGGATAATCGGCGGCACACGGGTGGCCGGAGGTCAGGCGGTGACCTGCCAAGGACAGCACCGAAGAGATGCTGCTCCCAGGGCACTTCCGATCCCTGATTTCGAGTCTCGTTCTGCTCTGTGATTTGATTACCGAAACAATCTCCCTGCACTTTCTAAGTGTTCCAGAAACACTTGTCAGATGAATGATCGGACAGGCGTTAAGCCATTTGTCAGAACCTGGGCTCCCGGAGGGTAAAAGCTAGGCCATCTTCGTCTCGCGGTCCCAGGGCCTCCATCCCTTTCCAGGGCTCCAGGGAACTGCCTGGAGGCCCCTGTCCTGGAGGCTCTCTATGCTCCCCTTCAACCTGCTAGGCAGAAACCCCTCCTCTGTGCGGGTGGCCACCTGGCAGATGCTCTCGGCAGGGGGAGCATCCTTTAAAGGCTGCTTCAGTAGTCTTCTCAAACTCCAGGCTTTGTTTTCTTCTCTAATTAGCGAATTGCTGGTCCACCTCTCCCACCACGAGGCCTTATGCACTCAGGGAACAAAACTTTGTTTTGCTATCATCTAGAAAGGCAAAATAGCTATATGAAGAAATTGAATAATGCTTTCCCAAAGCAAACAGTAGAACTGGTTTCGGGGTTAGCTGTGTTTGAGCTCCCCTAGGGCTGTTCCCCTCCCCATACCGCACCCTAATCATAAAGAGAATGCGTGATTGCCACTGGAAGCCGAGCGGTCACTGTGGCACTGTGGGCCAGACGCCACCGCCTGGAGAGAGGTTAGCAGCAGGGAAGTCAGAGCCAAAGGCAGGATCCCGGGGCCAGAGGCCACACCATAATTCATTCAGGGCATCACACTTTGCCAAAGAAGGTTATCAAAGAAGAAAACAGACTGACATTTCATGGCCCTCTGGTTCACTGTCAGAATGTGAGGCTGGAAGTGAGCCTGGTGGCCTGGCTTTCTCCCTGCTGAGGAGGGAGAGTAGCAGCTGAGAATCTGATTCTGCGATCGCACAGGAAGCGGGGCCTGGTGCGGGGCCTGCAGGCCATCTCCCTGTAGCACAAGGGCTCAGGACAGAGGGCTTGTCACACTGGAGGGCAGGCCTGCCCAGCTTCTTCCTGGCTGTGTCATTCAGGGACAGCCCACGCCTGGCAGAAATAGAAGAAAATTTCTGCCGCAGACCTCAACCTGTTAATTTGGATGAAAATATTGCCGTGTGAACACAGATTCTAAATTCCCCCTACTCTGATATGCCGAGAAACTCCCAGAAAGCAGGCACACAGGATGAGGCCTGAGCCATCAGGGGGCTGGCTGAGGAACATATCAGTTTGTGGGCGAATCCAGAAAGCAATCGCAGTGGGAGCAGGAGAGCAGGCTCTTTCCAGCAGCAGGAAGAAAGCCCAGCCCCTCGCAGGCTACAGAAAATGACTAAGCTTGTTTGCAACCATCTCTAAAATACACCAAGTAACAAAGAAGCCAACATCTTTTCCTGTTGTTGACTGAGAGGGAACTATGGGAAAACATCGCTTCCTCTGGCTTTTACCTGTTAATGACCACCCCTGGGACTCCGGTGCCACAGGCCCGACATTCCTCGGCCAACCCCAGTGCCACAGTGTAGAAGACTCAGTTTGAAGTGAGCGCAGTTCTCCAGGTGATTATCCATCCTCTCTGGTCACATCGCTAATGCGTCGTTTCAGCACAAATTCAATCAATGTGGCACAAATTCAAGGAAGAAAGGCAGTCTCCTGAAAAATATCGTGGCAAAGGCTTCCTCTTCTGCAGGGTGCAGTTCTGGCAGAGTCTCTCCTCCACTCGGTCTCAGAAGTGCTCCCCAGACCGGTAGTATCAGCATCCCTGGGGAACTGGTTGGAAAAGCAGATTCTCAGGCCCTGCCCAGACCTACTGAATCAGAAACACTGGATGTGGGGCCCTGTAGTCTGCGTTTCAGCAAACCCTCGAGGTACCCCGTGCACACTAACATTTGAGAACCAATACTCTACACCCCGTTAAGAAACCTGGGTCCCAGTCCCAGCCAGGGAACTCAGCTGGAGAGAGTGGCATCCAGACACACCAAGGCTGCAGGTTCGCCCCCAAGTCAGGGCACATACAAGAATCAACCAGTGAATGTACCAATAAGTGGAACAACAAATGGATGTCTCTCTCTCTCTCTCTCTCTCTCTCTCTAAAATAAACTTTAAAAGAAAAGGAATCCGGGTCCCACTGTGATATGAAAAGAAATTAAACTCTCTCTCAATTTCAATATAGATCTAGAGATACAGATATATATATTCTTGGTAATGGCTTCTTGGGCATTTGGATGAGTTTGATGAACAGCAGATGAAACAAGTATTAGCTATCTTCTTAAAGAAGCTGGTTGAAACGGCGGTAAGGAACGCGGGCTTCAGAGTTAGATTTGCGTTTAAGTTCACCTGCAGGGCTTGCCAGCTGAGTGATATTGGGCAAAGCGGCTTAACCCTTCTGGTCCTCCGTTTATTTCTTCAGTAGGTAAAAGGGGAAGGATGGGAGTACCGCACTCCTACGGCTAACATGAGGATGGAATTAGATGATACACATCTATAGGATGTTTGGTAAACACCACCTGTTGAAGCAACATTAGATCTCGTCACTTCTGTTATTTTACTGGGTTTGCCCACCGCGAACAGTACCGAAGTGTCCTGAGATGTCCGTGCTGTGAAATGAAGATGTCCTTGCTGTGAGATCACAGGATCTCTCTGGAATCTTTCAGGTTCAGTGTGAGATGATGAATGAGAAAGAGAACGCTGGATTTGGGGACTGTTTCGGGAAAGGTACGGGGCGAGGAGCAAGGCACAGGCGTGGGTGAGGGGAACCAGATGGCAGGGCGGAGGCCGCTGCGCACGCCGGCCTCTGCGGCTCCGCGGCGGCCGCGGTTTCCCCTGCTCATTGTTATGGCGTCTGGGCAGAGAGGCGCTGCGGAGCCAGACCTCTGAGGCTGCGTGTGGTGAGCCTGCAGGGGCTGGCAGGCGCTGAGGGCGGAAACCGCTGTTTGGGAGCTGCTGGCAGTTTAACTGTTTCTGTTGCTCTCTGCCGAGGACGAGAAAAAGGCAGGAGAGCCAAAAAGTTCCACGGTGCGATTCTGTTTGCGGTGAGAGCCTGCTCACCAAGAGCGCCGCAGGTTTCTTTGGACCCGTAAACTTACCAAGCGGCTTCTGAAACAAGGGGTTTAGCCGGTTGCATATCCAAACATCAGTTGCCTAGGCTCTTGACTTGGTTCTCTCCAAGTATTTCAAAAGAACCATTTGGCCCATTGCAGGAGCCATAACTAGCTGGTGGGAGAGACAGCTAGCTGCCTGAGGCTTACTGGGTCCCTGCTGCTCACCTGGAATGGTTTCCTCAGAACAACTCTATGTGGCGTGACACTGTGACCCTCTAGAACCCAAAGTACCATTAGCATGTAAACGGTCCCCATTCTCTCCCAGTCTTAGGGGCACTGGCTTCCGTCTCGAGGCTGGGGGTACATCTCACTCAGCAGTGTTTTCTAAATGAAATACAGCATGCTCCAATGAATGGGTGTGGGAAAACTGTTCAACAGTGAAGCCATGGCTAATAAATCATGTAATGAAATAGTTTGCAGCCACGAAAAGAGATATTTCCCATTAATTTTGATACTTGTAACGCAAAGCAGAGTGAAATTGCAAGAAGCAAAACCTTGTAGAAAGCGGTGGACCTGTGAGGGTGGCCCCTGCATCAGCAGCAGCCTCGTTACCTGGGAGCTTCGTGGCAACGCCAGCCCCAGCCCCGCCCAGACCCACTGCCGCAGGCTCGGGGTGCGGGAACCACAGCAGCAGGTGTTTTAACAGCCAGGTGAATCTGATGTGTGCTGAAGGTTGAGACTCAGTGGTAGAGAGCATAAATCAAGGTAAATATGTAAATGATATGCATACGGAAAAATTGCACATAAAAGATATAATGCTCCCCGTGATAGGATTATGTTTTGCCCTTCCTTGTTTATCCTGTGTTTTTTTATTTAATCTACTCCTTCTAAAGTGAGCATAGCTTGCGATGATAGTGTCGCCCCATGTTCCTGATACACGTGTATTGTATCAGTTCATACCCTATTAACACTGTCTTGAAGACTTCATTCTTCACGCACCTTCATTGTGCTCTGGTTTTTTATTCTTACACGTCAACCCCCGTGTTCTCTCAGCTACATCTCCTCAGCCTCACAGCATGTTTACTGACTTCCCACCCTCCAGTCTGGAAGTCCCTGCTATTAATAATAGAATTTTGGAAACTGTCAAAAGTCCCCATGTTTGATTTGTCATAAGTGAACAAGTACTTGAGTTTTTTTTTTTTAAGGAACAGTATTTCCTTTTGGATATATTTAGATGTCAATATATTTTCATGCATTAGTAACAATTTTAGCTTCTGCATATATTTTCATGCACAATTTACATTGTTTGGATTCTTTTTTACTACATCGACTCAAAACATTTTTAACAACCTGACCCTTCTAATTTCAAGGATTCATTTACAAAGTAAGCAGAGATAGTGGATTTGCATTTATACAGGAGGGTTATGTTCTGAAATCATCAAATAAGGTAAATGTCGCGTACGTTCAGAATTAGTCCAGCTCAGTAAGGCCGGCCTGGTCTGCTGTTCCTCCAGCCACAGAACAGGCTGCACCTGACTGCCAGCTGACAGAGTTAGGGGCCGTGTTATGCAAAAACGTACACCTCGCACCGCCAGAATCCCTTAGAACTGTAAGAGGTTCTGAGTCAGAACCAGCAGAGAGAGTAACAGACTCTTCCAGGGGTGTCCAACTTGAGGCCTGTGGGCTGCATGCAGCCCGGGATGGCTGTGAATGCAGCCCAACACAAAATCATAAATTTACTTAAAAAATTATGGGATTTTTTTCGTGCGCTTACGTGTCGCAGTGTATTTAATGTGTGGCCCAAGACAACTCTTCTTCTTCCAGTGCAGCCCAGAGACGCCAAAAGGTTGGATGCCCCTGTGAGACAATGCAGATGAAATTGCCTGAACTACTGAAATTATTTGGGGGGGGGGGGTTGTTTGCTTTGCTTTGGTTGATGCTACATAATTGCGTCCGCCTGACTCGCAGGGCGTGTGCGTTTGGTGCGACTCCCCTGCACCTCTGCAACTCCAGCTGCTGCGCCCTCCATGCCCTTCCCTCACAGCCCTCCCCGGGATGTTCTCCAGGCAGAAGGGACTCTGCCCGTGCCCCTGGCGTTCAGATCTTACTTACCCTTTAGAACCTTCTGCAAAAGCGGCCTCCGTACTACACAAAGCCTTTCTAATCTCAGTAGAAGTAAGCCCTCCACGCTTCTGAATGTGTCTGGGACATTTATCACTCTTTATTATGTTTACATTTGAATATGCCTTAGCTTGCTCAGGAGACTCCAGGGTTCTCGAAGGCAGTCTCCAAGTACCTTTAACATCAGTCGTGACTTTGAATCCTCGATCTGCCCTTTCTAGCCAATGTTAGGTAAATTCTAAATCCCTCTATGCCTCCCTCGTGCTCTGTAAAATGGTAATAGTCATAGTACCAACCTCTTAGAATCCAAGTCAGCATTTAAGAGCTGCTGCATGGTAAGGGGCTGGCACAAAATACAGCATATAGTGAACCCCAATGAATGGTGGCTCCTTTTATTTTTATGCTCCATTGGAGTATATTTGTGTTCCAGAAGCATTTGTTTACTGAATGTGTAGACAAATACTATACTTAAGTTCATAAATACCCTTCTGAATCCGCAGTGCTTGATGGGGAGTTTATACTTGCCATCTGTCTATGAGCCTATCACAGAATACAATGAATCACTGATTCTCTCTTGTTCTCAAGGCGGGTGTGGGGTGTATATGGGTAAATCCTGTCTTGAGGAAGCTGCCACCAACCATGTACTTTAGACCTCATCGAGCTCCATGTTTTTGCCCAGGAAACAGGAATCAGAGTGCTGAGCTGTGGTTCTGCCTGGCTACCGGAACTCAGGGAGGAGGAGGCCTTTAGGGAGAAATTTTACAAGCAGGGCCTGTTAGGGGTAACCTGGAGAATGAGCGCAGGGACTCGCAGATTAGCATACTCCACTCCCACAGCCTCCGATCTCACCGAGTTGTAGCTGTCGCTCAGTGAGGGCACAGGGCAAAACCAGCTGCTTTTTGGGTTTGTCAAGCATCTCAAGTTATTTCTCAGGAGTTGGGGTTTGGCAAAGCCTGAAACCCACATTGCCAAGTCCTTCTTTCCCCCTTAATTTTTAAGCCCATGTGTATTTTAAGGGAAATTTAATCCGTATGTTTCTGTTTCCTTTACACTTAACTCATAAAAATGGGTTGTCAAAGCAATTTGATGTCCTGAAAATCTTTGGAGCCTTTATAATGATATTTTTTAACCTTTCTCCCCTCCCTTAGACACAGGAAATTGTGTTGTACTTTTTTTTAAAAAAAAAAGAAAATGAATCAAACCAAAAGTCTCGAGGTCAGTATCAATGGGTCAGACACATGAGCTCAGGAAGCTGTGTTTTGGCGACATGGCGTCTTCCACGGCTGCTCCTGCAGGGCCCCGGGGGTAGGAGAGGGGTGGGTGTCCCGTGCAGGCAGATGGCAGCTCGCTGTGGCAGAGCCCTCAGGTATGTGACGGTTTGCCTCCCGGGCTGAGAGCCTCTCCTCTGAGCTTCTGTGTTGGGAGATCTGCTCCTTAGAATTTGGGTCCCCCCACCTTGGCCAAATCCTGACATTCAGCATTGGAAGTTTATGCACACAAGAAATTTAAAAGAACTGAGACTAGGAATTCTAAACTATAATTCTCTAATCTAGTTTCCGTCGTCATCCCCGGAGGAAAAACGAAACAGGAGTCAGCAAGCCTGTCTTAACTGCCATAGGAAGTGTTCTCGCGAGGCTTCGCACAAATGGCATTCCTCCCCAAGTAGTGAGTTTGCTGTCTCGGGAAGGAGCCACACGATCCCCAGAGGTCCGCAGCGCAGGCAGATGCAGTCCATGCATCTGTGCTACGTCTCAGCCAGAGGAGGGAATGTCAGACCCAGGCTGGTGGCCAGGCCACCTCTCCTACCATCAACTGGAGTTCAGCTCCGGCTGGGCACCTTGCTGGCAGCATGCCCGCTGACAGACCAAACTGGGTCTTTCTGGACATGTAGGGTCAGAGAGTCTCACGGTGTGTGGCATACAACAGTTTGAGTCAGATCAGCCAGAATGGCTCGGTTTAATCCAAAGTGATTTAAAATCATTTGGTTGGCGTATCCCATCCCATTTTCACTAAATGGCATTGGAACTCTGTAACATAACAGCCTGCGCTGAGGCTTTCTCCACTGCAGAGACCAAAAAGCCTTCGTCTCCCAAAACGAAGTTGCACATACCAAGTCCAGTCAAAGGGTGTGCTGACGGCTCCACCACTCTGCCGTGCGGGTGGTGCGGAAGAGCTGGACTCTCTGGATGGCGAAGATGCAGGGCTTTGCAGGGCTTCTAGCACTGAGCGTATGGTAGAGATGAAACGGTGAAATTCTGGACCTGGAAGGCTGAAGGGAGGGTCAAAAGTGGGCATTTCTGTAGAACATGAACATCAACCCAGGGAAGTGAGACTGCATATTGCTTTCATTTTGAGTCTTGGATGAGGAGAGTGGCCAATCTTGGAAATTCGGTGAGTCCACAGGGCCTGATGGATGCCAAGGATTCACGCGGTAAGTCATAGGAGAGTGCGCTAGTCAGAAATTGACTACCCTTCAACAGTCTGGGCAGTGGCAACGGTGTGGAAATGTGCTCTACATATTAACGGCTTGAGCCAGGCCCTGGATCAAATGTCTGGGTCACCTTACTGAATTCACATGATAATTTTATAAGCTAAGTGTCATTAGCCCCATTTTATAGATGAGGAAACTGGGGCTCCTACAGTCACTGGGGACATTAAGTCACGTGTCCAAGCTTGCATAGTTCATGGAAGTGCTGGGATTCAAGCACCAATCTGTCACACTCCAAAGGCTGTGCTCTTCCTGTAAAAGAAAAGCATCTTTGTTTGATTACAAAAATTATTCAGGTTAGTAGTAACCTACTCAAACAACAGAAAGAGAATACTGAGTTAAAGTCCCCCATAATCCCACCCCACCCAATAGCTAATGCAAATAGCATAAAGTATATATATTTCTATCTTTTCTATGTATCTACTACCAAAACTAGAGATGTGTGTTTATTTTCACACAATTCAAACTGCTCTAGAACTTGCTTTTTAAAATGTCTTGAGTATCTTTCTACATCAATAATACATATCTACTAGGTCCTTTTTAAAAAGCAAGTTGCAAAGTACTTCATCGTAAGGATTGTTACGGTTTATTTAAATCTGTTGAATAGCTGAACTAATTCCAACTTTTGGCAACTGAAACACTAGCGAAATGAAATGTGCGCTGTTTGTTCAGATGCTGTTGCTTATTTGTGGATGGATAACCATAGGATAATGTCCTAGGAATGGGTGTATTGGGCAAAATAATATACAACCCACGCTACGTCTACTATATAAGATGCTTTCTTAGATCCTCTTTGGCTTTCTAGCTCTTTAATTTCTGAGGAAGCTGAATACCAATTTTGGAACAAGTAACTTGGTCTTTCCCTTGGACTTCATTACCAGGGAATCTGAGAGCCAACCATTTCATTAGATTTGAGGAACAACCAACACAGTCCAACGCAAAGGCAGAACAGAGAGCGGGTTTCCCAAAGTGTCTTTTTCTTCAGTGTAACATTGAGTAACTACGTAGTGACTTTTGCTTTTGTGAAAAGCTCTGCACCAGGTGCTGGTTAAGCAGGGGTAAATCGGGGGCATACCTCCAGGCCACTGGAGCAAATGGCCTGTACAAGATCCATCAGCCGCTCAGCACGAGACTGCTGAGGTTGACTCACTCACATTGATCTGTGTCTCCATAGTTCATTTCTTTTTCTTGCTGAGTAATATTCTATTGATTGAGTATATCATAAGTTACTGATTTGGTGCCCACTGGTGACATCTGGGTTGCTTCCAGATTGGCCTTTGTGACCAAAGCTGCTATAAATACTCCTCTCTTTTGGGTAAAACCCGAGGCAGAATTGTGAGTCAGAAGGTACATTATATTTAATTTTGTAAGAAACTGCCAAATGGTTATCTAAAGTTATTACACAATTTCCTGCCCCCACCGACGATCTACGCGCTGTCATTCCGCACCCCTGCCGGCATTTGGTGTGAGCCTGTCTAGTGGGTGTGAGCTGGCATCTCGTGGTGGTTTTAGTCCACGATTCCCCGAAGACTAATCAAGTTGAACACCTTTTAATGTGCTTGATGGCCATTTACGTATCTTCTGTCATGGTGTGTTTATTAAGTCTTTCGCAGAGTGACTACTATTAATTCCATCTTATAGTTAAGAAAATTGAGACTCAGAGGTCAAGTGATTTGCCAAAGATTCAAAGCTACCAAGTAGCAAACCTAAGTCTTTTATTCACATCTCCTGACTCCGACTGGTTTTTCATTTCCGACACCCTGGACTCTTCCTTACAGTGGGTCCGACTTCAGCTTCCCTATCTGTGACATTCCACAGGACCCCGAACCTCCTGGCCTATCAGACAAGGGTGAGGTCGAAAACTATAGATGTGGAGAAAGGAGGTTGGTAATGGTTTTAGGTTCACTGAAAACATCAGCGACTCTTTTTCAAACAGAACTCAAAACCATTTCCCTCCAACTCTGGGGTCCCTGTGTGATGTCTGATGCCATCTCAGACAGGAGTCCACTCTCACTCTCAGCTGCTCAGAGCTGCCAAGCTCAAAATAAACTGTTCTTGTTCAAGGGCAAATGTGTTTCTCTGGACTACGTGTAACTCCCTTCAGCCTATTTGGTTTTAATTCAATCAGTTAAAATAACCACAATTTCTCCTGTCCATATGCCACACTGCACTAAATTAATGCTTGGCTGATGAAGTGTAAATGCTCCTAAGTGCTGGATTTTCTCGCATATATCTGGAGGAGATGATGAATATGTAGTGTGTGTTTGGTGATTTTCCGCCCCCAAGTTTGAGAAGTAAATGTATTTTGGAGGTGGACTGTCATGGAAAATCCCTACTTTTCCTTGATGCTCAAGGCAAATCACTGAAAGAGCAATGAGTGAGAATGCATAACCAACTCTGGCTGTGCTTGATGCACGGAGTTTGCATGTTGAGAATCTGAGAACCAAGCGAAATGTGTGACCTCCCTTTCAAATCGGGGGAGCCTACGCTCGCTGGACGGGCAGCCCAGACGGAAGGCGCCTGTTGCAGTCCTTTTAATCCTCTCCGAGCAAAGTCCTGGATTCCCCCCCCCACCTCAAATAATGAATGAAGTGAATAAGCCATTGAGCTTCTAATTCCATTCAATGCCTCTGCTCTCCTGCGAGGGGCATCCGGTAGGTCTGACAATGCTGTAGAAGAATTACACTGAGTACTTGGCATGTGTAGTTCTTGAAAGAGCTCTGCTGAGCGGTCTTACAAAGTGGCCAGAGCACCCCATTCAGCCCCTCCCCGGCCTGCTTTCATGGGAGCTCAGCGTCTGGGGCAGAGTGGAGAAAGGGAAGTGGGGCACAAGTCTGAGGACAGAAGAGCTGGGCCCGAAATAAAAGGGCCGTGCCAACGTCTGCAAGAGGGAGAACGGAATAATAGGGACGAGGCTCGGAGTCAACAGGACGGGCCTTTAAAGGCTTCTTGAAAAGTATTACTACAACTTCGTTAACTTTCTTTTTATTTCTCCCTGTTTTTCTTTCTGCCCTGATTCATTAAATGTCTGGCGCTGCTGTGTGCTGAAGGTCAGATGCCCCTAACATTTGTATAGCAAACTTGACCTGGCATTTTTAGGAGGAAGGGGAAGAAGTCTTTCCTTTCAGCTGAGGGTCATTCTAACGGGTAGAGTGGCGTTTCCAGGTCAGTGTCTAAGTGACAGCAGAGACGGCCTTTACGGGTCCTGTCACACGGCTACAGGTCTCCATTATTGTGTTTGAACGTGCAAACACAAGTAGCTTCCCCGCCCGTCCTCTACCTGAGTGTCCTGAATTCTCACTGTGATTACTCACAAAGAATTCTCTCCTCTGTACTAAGACATGATGTTATGGAGAGGAACCACTGGCCAAATTGGGGCGGTATTTCTCATGGAGGTGGGAAGGTGAGCAATTTGGCAGGAGACCAGACCCCAGGCCAGCCACGCCAGTGTTGTCTAAGGAACTCTGGGGCTGCCATGTACATGGAAAAAGAAAACCTGAGAAAGAGGGAAGACCTCTTCAGAGATTCCTTTATCAGTTAACAGACGATCACAGAACCCGTCCTGAAATTTGGTCTTGGGGCCTAAAACTTAGCTTATACCTGCCCTCAAACTCCAAACAGAAATCTTCCTCAAAGACTTTATGAAAATTCAACTGGACTGGCACTCCAGAGAAAAAGGTAAATGAGGACAGGAGGAGGAGAATTTTCTCCATGGCTTGACTGACCACCAAAACCACTCAGGTAAGTCATGCAAATCACTCACTGCCCACCCAGTGGGGCTACTTGGGGAATTGGAGAAGCACCGCTCCCTCCCGAGCCATACGGTAAGCGTGTAAAAAGCACCAGTCCCACCAATAGAAACATCGTGTGGGCTTTATCCAAAGAAAACGCAAATAGATACCGGAGTCTATTAATGCGTGAGCCATGTCTACATTAGTTGGGTTTTTTTTTTTTCTTTTTAAAGCAAACACTCCTGATAAATAGCACATGTTTAAAGCAGATTTCAGTGCACTCTAGGGAAAGAAAGGTCACACATATTGGTTCTGCGGTATCAGAAATTTCCAAGATAAACCAAGCAGGTGGGCAGAAATAAGGCATTTCATCTTGGTGGCAGATAAGTGCTCTACTAGCCTTCTGACAGCATGACACGTCGGAGCCAGAAGTGGCCTTCAGGATCAGGTCCGCCCCCCTCCATCAACAGGGGAGAAAGCTGAAAGTGCTTTTTCTTTTAAAAGCCAGGAGAATCTTGAGAAGATTCCAGTTGATGTCAACAGATACTAGTGTCACCTGCTCAGACCCTCCTGGCAGAAAGGATCTACTCAGGCTCTCATCTTGTCTTCGACTCAGGGAAGGTGTAAATCCCACCCACGGAGTTAAAGCTTTCTTGCTGAGCGGCTGCTTATTTTGAAGTTAACAAAGGCCAAGGAAGCCCATCGCGAAATGTTTGTTTGGAGGACCAGAATCTAAACTCCCCCTGCTTGTCATGGTCACTTTTTTTTTTAAGATGACAGACTTGAGCTGCAGGAGGGGAGAGACCCTAAGCCATGCTAGGAACAAGAGGAAGCCCTTTTCTGGTGTGTTGTGACTGTTGCTTTCTGTGTGCTTCTAAGGGTACCGGGTGTATCACCAAGGCTGAGGACGGGACTGCGAGTGTGGTAAACAACGTGACAAGTTTCCTTCCTGGTGTGTCCCTGAGTGCCAGCACAGTCAACACATAATTAGATGGTCTACACTTGCACTGTTGCTGTTGACAACTTCATTAGTCCTGTGATATTCAGCTGGGTAATTCACTTCCCGAGCATGGCAGTCCCTTCTGATATGCCTAACGGGTTGAATGTGATTTTGTAAGCTTTCGAAGACGAGTATCTCCCCTTGTGCTTAGCTTTGCCCTAATATGGGAAACAATGATAGCTACCATCAGGAAACAGCATTGTAGTGCTTGACTTTTGGGTGCAGGTTGGGTCTCCAAACCACAAAGGCAGGAAACATTAGTAATTGCAATGACACTCTAGACGTGGGTCACTTAATGTCCCTTGTAATGGCGTTTTTGTCTGTCTCTGCATTTAACCTCCATATAGTCAGGGCATTCCACAAAATGAGGTGGCCTTTCCAAGCATATAAAATTAGTTAATGAATGGCCCCAGGGGTGGGGTGGACTTTGGCAAAGCTGTCCTGCAATGGGAGCACCAGATGAGAAGCAATGTGACCTTGTGTGGCACCCAACATCCAAGCCGCAAGGTTTCTTTAAACCTGGGGACAAAAGTAGAAGAGACATTCCTCTAAGTTCTCTTTCATTCCCGTAAGTATGACGAGTAAGTAGTTGTACTAATTTAAAGTGTATATGTATCGAACATCATCCACCATGCGCGGACCCCGGTCCCTGAGCTGCAAGGCAAAGTCACAGGCGAGTGAGACCTGAGCCCTGCCCTCACGCCATCTCAGCCCAGCAAGGAGAGTGCAGCCCCAAGCAACTCTACGGAAGCTAGGCTGTGCTGAGAGCACTAACACAGTCACAGACACCACTGGGAGAGAAGGCACTTGCTCTGTCTGGGAGCATAAAAGAGACCGATAATATGCAATCTCCAAAGCCAGCCTCCTTCGCCCACCAGCCAATCCGAATTCTCGTGAGTCTCCTAAGGCTCTCACTCAAGTCCACTGCTTAGTTCTGAGAAGTAGGACTCCCTGCCTTACCCGATTCTGAGTGCTTCTTGGTCATCAATGGGAAGGGTCAGTTCCAAGTACCAAGCATCCCGAATGAAAAGGGAGGTCAACATTAAGACAGGTCTCAGAATCTCTCAGCTTATCCTTTTATCTCCCACTGCATCCCTTTCCTTGATTTTATAAAAGCAGATCCTACTAGACAGACTCTTTCCTTATTGGCAGCTAAAAAACAGAGACAGATTCTGTGCTAATATGTTTAACTAAAGATATATTTGATATTAAAATTTTCTTTACAAATAAAGAGGAGGAAGAGAAGAGTCTGCTTAAAACTCAGCAGTCATTCACCCTTCAGTGTTGTAATTCACCAGCTGGACCACTCTGACTTGTGTGTTGGATGCTTACTTACCTCATGGACTTCAGCTTCCATGCTTCCTGTGAAGCAGGAAGGTGAAGGTTCCCATGGTTTGATGGCTGCGTGCATGCAGGGTCTGATACTATGCTGAAGCCATGCACTTTGCCAACTGGTTACGGCCCTGATCTGAGTAAACCCTTTCTCTCCGTCGTGCATCTATGAATTCTCAAATCCCAGGGCATGCGCAATTTCTCATTTAAGTTATCTGAGAATTCTAACTTTCGTAAAGTGAAGATGCAAAGGTCCCCTTGAGCTTTGAGCTGCAAACGGAAGACCTTCCCAGGAAAGCGGCCAAAAGGGGTGTCGCAGATGCAGAGGGCTCCAACATCTCTGTGACGGCTCATCACCCCCTCGCTGGGTCCCATTCTCGCTACATAGAGGCATGTTCAAGATCCAGTTAGCCACCCATTTATTGTAAAAGCTCTTCTTTATGGGAAACCCCAGTGCATCAAAGAATGCAGATGGCCTCAGGGGTGGCTGTTAAGAAGTGACCTGTGCTAATTCCTCTTGGAGAGATTTAGGTGAATACTGCCACCTATTGATAGGTGAAGTACATGCCACAAATTCCTACTTGGACCTGACATTGTGCTAATACTTATCAGAGCAGATCCCATTACTGTGTTGGCCAAAACATATTAACAGCCCTAAGTTCATAGTTCTTCATATGTTTGTAATGAAAAATAAATATGTTATACTACTTTATAACAGCTCACAAACTGTATTTCTGGTAACAGGCAAAGGCTCGAGCTACACGTGCCATGAGCTGTGCAGACCAGAGATCTGGGTGCGAGTCCCAGCTCAGCCTCTCCGGGCTGCAACAAGCACCTCCACCAAGTTAACGAGTCTCTCTGCACCTTAGTTCCCTCAGCGACATAAAGTGGATAACCCTCTCTGTGGGTGTGAGAGTTGAGCAGTGTTGCTGCTTGGCACACAGGAGGTGTTTAATAAGCAGCAGCATTTGTTATTATTTTCCCGCAGTGCTATTAAAAGGAACTATCTGTGATGTAATGATTGGTGGTGACACAACAAACCACAGCACTATCAGGCTGGCGAACTGTTCCCCACTGGACATCACTGTCGGACTCCAGGGAACTGCTCCACACTGCTCAGTGCGACTCCGTACCCCTCAGCAACACTACTTGTCTCATACAGTTGCTTTGACACCCCGAATTAGGACAGTGTGAACATAAGTATTAGAACTTTAAGTGTGCCAATTGAGAAAATGAGGATAAATGGGCTTCATTACCAAATGTCTCCTGACTGCCCCAGAGGATATATGGGGCTGAGCAGATAAAGAATTATGATAAAACTTCGGAGCTGTGGATAAATGGGGCTTTGTGACCTGCTGGATAAGGTTGAGACTTAGAGCCAGACCTAGGAGGTTCACATTCCTTCCTCGGCATGGTGTGGGGGATCCCGGGCTCACCCAGACAATAGGGGATTCATAGCTGGAGAATTCTAATGATGACTGAAAGGAGGGTGGCAGGCAGAACAAGAAGACTTTTCAGAAACAGGGACCCTGATTATCACATCGGTGCTGCAGCCCGGCGAGAGGCTGCTGAGAGGCGGTGTGAGGCCGTTCTTGGAAAGCCGTCAGTGGAGTGTTTGTAACCTCCTTAAGAGAATTCCATTTCTCAAAAATGCAACGCTGGAAAATCTCACATGATTCGTTCGGATAAACACTCTGTCATCAAATCACACTGGAAGTCATGCAAACCCTATCTTTCTGAAGAGAGTCTTTTTGAGTGTCATGAGTCCAGTCTCCAAGACTTACAGAAGGAGAGGGAAAAAAAAAAAAAAAACCAAAAGAGACTTTCTCAGGTTATTTTGGGACCTTTACTTTTAGTTTGAAAGGTCAACTGGTGCTTTAAACAAAATAATCAAGAAATGCCATGCCCACGAACAGTCTGCACCTTTTGAAAAGGTCTGCTTTCGGACTGAATAGCCAACGCCGTCCCCCACCCCTTTTGCTTTTTCTCTTTAGGGCTTAGAAACGGAGAGGGAGGAGGAGGAAGAGTTTCACATTCATTACTAACAACTTCGCACATAATAAGCATGTTCAGATACACCCTGGGGTGTTAGTTTTCTTTTCCTATTTTTTTGTCTCCTTTTTAGCAGCTTTCGATAAGTAGCACATTTTATTTTTGAGAAAAGAATCGGAGCGGGTATTGAGCGGCCGCACCCTAAGGAAGGTCAGGAGATTAGGGAGCGGAAGTAGGCTGGCCAGACTCCGCTGACCACAGTAAGGGACTGCCGCTTTCTTTCCATAATTTAATTTCGAGGCTCCAATGAAAAGGTACCTCTAAAAAAATTTGCTGGGGAAAAAAAAGTGAAAAATTGTTAGAAAATGGTCATCAAAAAGTGATCAATTTAAATTTATGTCTTACAAACAAACCACATGGAACTAACCACAGGGCAGACATGCATTTGCAATGATATATGGACAGGCTCAAAATACAGGCATGATTTTGCAGGAGAGAGTGAACATTAGTAGCTTCTCACGTTGGTGGGCTTTGGCCTAATTTCACGAGTATTCTGAAATTCTAAATGCTGCACTTCACAAATCAGGGAACAGTAAAATAAAAGGAACCTTTGAATTTAATTGGCCCAACTCCCTCGTTTTGGACATGGGAGAACTGAGGCCTCGAGACAGTAACTTGCCCAAGGTCACACAGCTGGGGAGGAGCCACTTGAGGACTCAAGCTCTGACTGGCCCCCTCCACGGCAAACTGGGGTTCTTTCCACTGAGCTAAAGAACTCGGCGACGGGAAACCACGAACCCGCACGCCTCACCCAGGAGCCCCCTTTCCAAGGAAACTGCGCCTGCTGCCCTGTAAGTGGCCTGCACGTTCCCAGCGGTGGTTCATCTGCCGCACCTGGAATGACCTCTTTAGCTGCTACTAAATGGCTTCTTCCAAACAGGTTAGGTACATTCACCCGTCTCCAAGGACCCAATCTCCTGCTCTTTTCTCTGTCTTCCAAAGGTACGCAGACCATGCCGTGAATGCCCGAACTGTCTCCTGCTAAAGTCCCCGTCACCTGCAGAATGAAGTCCAAACTCTTTAACCTAACATTCAAGCACTCCCCAGTCTAACCCTTGCCTACTTTGGGAATCTAAATCCCGATAGATGCCCCCTCACCACTTGCCAAATATTCCAAGAACTGTCTGCAGTGACTCCACTCTCTTCTCTTCTACCCCTAGAGGTCTTCCTTCCTCCACATCCAGTTCAAATGCAACCAGCCCTGTGAATCTTTCCTGACCGTCCCAGAAGGAATAATTCTTCTGACCTCCCTCAGCACGTTGCTCGTACATTTTTATGGCAGGTTATTTAATTCAGCCCTGTATTATAAGCTGCACCTCTTTCACTGAACAGCTCTTTTATCTTTGAAAAGATGCCTGGTTCATCTTTGTGCCCCCTCCTCATCACTGTGCTTCATCAATTGCTTTGCATATAGTAAGTGCTTTTCTGTCTTAGTATTTACCGAGCACTTAACTACCTACAAGATACGAACTATAAGGGCAGGAGGAGGAAGATGCAAAATAATTAAAATGCAATCTTTCCTTTCCAAGAGCTTTAATCGGTGAGACATGTTCATGAATAACCCAAGCAAGTGAACTAAGTGTGGGGGTGGAACTGGGAGGAGCACAAGTGCTGAGTATGGAACAAACATTCTCAGTGCTCCAACGAGAGCACTGGTGTTACGATATGGAGGGTGGGGTGCTGGGGGAGGAGCGGAGGGAAAGAAAAAGCAAGGCTGCTGTTAAATCCCGTCTCTGTGCTGTGGTCATTATTAAGAGTCCTGTCTAGGTCTGGCCGATCCAACCCACCTTTCCCCTAATACCAGAGTAATCTTCCTAAAGTGAGACTCATTCAGGTCATTTAACTCCCTGTTCAAATGTTTGCTGTTGAAGGAATCAAGGATCAGATAATAGCAGGCTTATGCTAGGAATTACGGAGAATATCAGTTTATAGAGATGAGACAAACTCCAGGAAGCAGCTGGAGAACAAAAAGCAAGAACACGCTGTCAAAGTGCTGGGAGCGGGGACCAGAAGTGTGTCATTGGTGTGGTTCATCAAGAAGGAATAATGAGACAAGCAAGCCTTCAATGGATGGCCACTTGGCAAGAAAAATCAGATGTACTAAGTGAACGTTAGGGTTCCTTTCAATTCTCAGACCCCATTTAGTCTTTGAGATGGTTTATTCATTCATTCAACAAATACACGCTAAGTACTTCAATAAAACGTTCGTTAAATATTTATTGAATGCCTTCTATGTGCCAGGAACTCTGCAAGGCACTGGGAATAGAGCAGCTGAAGAAGACATGTCAGACATAAATTCCTACACTATAATGCAGATGACTGGTGTTAAACAAGTGAGCGCAACAAAGCAATGATGGAAGGGTCCAAGGTGCTCGGGGACCACAAAGCGGGGAGCCTCACAGCCCAAAGAGTAGAAAAACATCCCCGAGAGGTGATGTTTAAGCCAAGACTCCAGGGCACAGGTAGCAAACACAAGGTCCGAGGGCCGAATCCGGCCTTCCACCTTGTTTTATCCAACCTGGCACCTTGTTTCTACCTGGTGGCAGCACTGAACTCCTTGCCCCTAGTTAAGAAGTAGTTACATTTATACAGTCCTAGAATTACTTTTGTCCCTTTGAAGGCAACCGTGAGGCTGATGTAGCCCCCTGTGTCAGTGAGTTTGGCACCCCTGCTCCAAGGCTACACATGAGTTAGTCAGACAAAAGGGACTGGGCGTTCACGCAGAAGAATCTCATATGCAGAATTCCAGAGTCAAGAGGGTACAGCATGTCCAAGGAATTGGAAGACATTCAAAAAGACAGCATGGAGGGTATGTAAGAAGGTGGCAAGAAATTAGGCAACAGGTACATGAAGCCAGATTGTGAAGAATTTTGCTAAAGTATGTCAAAGACTTTGTATCTCATCAATAGGCTTTTGGTAACACTAAAGTATCTGGCACAATGTATCTGTTGGAGAGTGGATTGATGGATGAATGGGTGAATGAGTGAATACGCTTTGCAGGGGATGAGAGGTTATAAAATGAGTCAGACCTGAGCCTTTGCCTCAGGAAGCAATGCCCCTATTATGGGAGGCAATGTCTCCTTAGGTTTGCATAGTGATCTTGTAACACAGCCCTGAACCTCAGAAAAGTTACTGAGTCACCTGGCTTACCCTAGCAGGTGGCATTTGAGTAAATCTGCATTAAAGTCTAAGTTTTTCTGCAGATAAGTATAAAGTTTTACCTGGCAATCATTTAGGCTAAAGCTGAGAAAGTGTAGCCTGACTCCTCCTTAATCCTTGATGAAAAACAGTCTTCTGAACCTCAAGGGCATGAATATTCCCAAATTAGATTATTTGTAGCAAAGCTTCCCTGGACAAATGAGTCCAAGGAGAGAAAGAGAGAGGAAAAAAAAGTAAATGTTCCAGAGAGATATTTTGCCCTTCGAACAAGAAAGAGAAAGTCAGACAATTGTGAAAAGCTGAACGGAGCTCCTCCTCCAGGTTTTATGAGTCACTGAGCCTTGCCTCCAACCCCACCTCCAGCACCGCACCTGTCAAGGATCAGTGAGCTGCCAGGTGAGGGGCCGTCTCCAGAAAGGGGGAGATTTTCAGGAATACAGAATGCCATTCCCAGGATTCTAACTAGTTACCAGGACAAAGATGAACACTCCACCCTCATGTTTACAACCAAGAGAATTTCTCCTGATTTGCTACAGTCATTCAAAATCGGGGAGGTGATTCGGCTCCAGGTATAACTAGACCACAGTCAGTGCCTAGTAGAAGGGTCCAAAATTATTTCTGAAGTCATCCCAGCAGCTAAGCTTTCATTTGGCAGAGAAAGACAATCTGAATAAAGCTTTAGAAATATTCTTAAAGCTGTTGCTAGGGCTGTATCGCTTTGTGTGCAGAGGGGGTGGAGTGGTATTCCTTTGTGCGCTCAATCAGCAATGTCTCCCTAACACAACAAGCAGCCTGTGAAGGTCAATTGCCATTTTATTTCAGAGAGAAACACGGAAAATGCCTACATAAGCGGTTTTCTAGGAAATCCATTGTGTGTCTTTTTAGTCCTGTAAGGCACAGCGCTGTGAAAGGGGCCAGGTGCACCCCAATGTGGCTCACATGCAGGAGGTGCTGGAATCTTCCTCCTAAGAGGGAGCCTCGGGGTGCCAAGTCCCAGGTCTGCAGAACCTGCTCCGACAAAGTCAAAGCAGGTTGAGCGGCCCCGACTGGATTGGGAGCTTTCTTAAGGTGTCCCTTGCTCCTGCTGGGAGCCTGTCAAGGACTGCACAGGTGCCCTGAGGTGAGAGTGCAGCTGCCACCTGTGTGCTTCTAGTCCCGGGCAGCTGTGGGAGTAAGGGGGTGGTGAGTGGCCCCGGACAGCTGTAGATCATTTGCAGTCACAGACTGCCGGGTGGGCTCTTGGATGCCAGACAGTGTTTCTTTCCTGCGGCTGATGCAGTGCAAAGCTAGCCGGCTGCCTTGTTGCTGCCCCTCTCCTCCTCCGTGAGTGACAGCCGGTTCCGATTCAGTCTTCTCTGCCATGAGGCTCCTTGTCCCTGCATTCTGTTTCTAATGGACCTCACAGATACGACGGGCTAAAGGCAGGACGAAGGCATGGCATCCTTTTACTACATGCACGAGAGCCTGGGAAATCACGCCTTCCCAGGGCTGCAGTCCCAAAATACATTTAGTTTCCGAGCCCAGCTGTCTCCCTCTTCCCTTCTCTCCCTGTGCATCATTTGCTCTTTTATTTTGTGTTAAGAGTAGCTTAGTGATCATGGACTTCAGCTCTTGCCTGTAGTGATCCTGTTCGCATTTTATTCCTCACACAGAATAGGAAGGAGGTTCGCTTGCTTTGCGCAGAGGCTGAGCCACAGGAGAAAGCAAAGCCAATGTGATTTATTGAATGAAAGCACTGGACAACTACCAACAACCTGTTCCTCTGCTGCCTCGAACAGCCGAAACTGGTAAGTCAGATTTGTCGTTGTCTTTCTTCACGTGAATGTGGGGCTTTCTTAATCACTGATTGTTTTTCAAGTGTGTATGTGTTGCTGCGGTTTAAAGAATATTAAAAATTCTGCATCTTCCAAACTTAGCTGCAGGTGGTCCGTGGAGAATGCATACAAGCACACACACAGTCTGGGCCCACACCACCACACACTCCCCTGTGGGGAGGCAGGCTGGGGGTAGGGAAGCCCCGTTTCTGATCACTGAGCTTTTTGTTTGCAGCAAGCTTATGGACATTATGTGCTTGCATAACTGATTAGCATTAGCTATGAAAAAGCAATTATTCTTTTGTCATATAAGATTTTTCTAATCTGGTTCCCAGATACCTCCAAAATACCTGTTGGATCAGGTAAAGATAGGTTCCATCATGCTGATAATCCTGAATACAAACCCAGATATATCACTGCCTTTAATCCAGTCTGTAGCTTGGCTATGCAGAGTAGAAGGCAGCCTTCTGTCCATCCTGGGTCAATGTGCCCGTAAATGACATGGCTGTGATGTTGAGGATACCTGCCAAGGGGACACAGTGAACGTGCTGCTTGCAAGCCCTTGCTCGATCCACTGTCATTTTTGTACCCGTGTTCCTTAAATCCTTTCTTTATTCCATGGTTGCTAGTGTGCATAAGGTCGGAAGGGGGATGTTCTCAGTCCTGTTGCCGCGCTGGTCACTAGCCCAGCCAGGGATGCTAGAAGTACCACTGGTAATCAAGGCTGTTGTTTCCTATGTTGGACCTTCAAAGTCCCCATTCTCATTTGACTTTCTCCTTCCCTAAACCAGATGGAAGCCCACCTCCAGAAAAGGGGGAAGTGAAGGGAGCAAGCTACTGCTTTTGCTACCACCACCACGTCACCTTGGTCTTTTGTTTGCCTGGTTACTGCAAGACTTTGTGGCAGTGTCAGTCCATCTCTGGTGGGCTCAGAGTCCCTATACATGTCACGCGTAGTTTCATGTCTTTGGTGCACTCCATGTGCAGTGTGTCACTGGCCATTCAGATGAAGTTGTGGCCTTGGGTGCTGACGAAGATGGATGATGTTGGAACCGTGAGCAGCATGCTTCTCTAAATAACAACCAAAGTTGGGACATCTGAGAGACAGGTGACATTCTTGCCTAGTAGAAAGTATCCCCAGACCACTCAATCAAAAGAGCAGGATCATTCTCCCAGGAGTTGACCCTGGAACAGGAAGGAGACAGGATTCCCTAGTGGATAGAGATGTGAGCATAGCAGTGCACTTTTGCTCGTTCCCAGACCAAGCCTGCGTCTTTGGGAAACTGCCTTATGCCCCCATCCCCATTCCTCCATTCTTCCCATTCCTAATTGTTTCAAAGAAGATGCTCTAAGCTCAATTAATGTGTCCATGAGATACATCTTGTTAAAGGGCCCAACAGGTAATCAAGACCATTGTTCACACGTGTCAATCCAGAGACCACACGTTAGAAACCCGCAGATGCACGTGTATGTGGGGACACCCAGCACTCTGAAGGAAGCGTGACCACACTTGAGGGATCGGGGGACACAGGTGGGGACAGAGCTGGAAAATATAAACAGGTCATGTAAGTAACTTTTCAGTACTGATCATTAATAACTGATTTTCTATCCTCCTGGGCCAGGATATGGAAATTGTAAATGTTTTGAAATAAACAAACATGCAAATATCTGAGGGCAGTTAGTTCAAGAATGAGAAGAATTCATGTATGGAACTTACGACTACTTTGAGTTGTTCAAATTACCCCCATACCCAAGAACATGGAATTAGCAGATACAAATGTACTATGATTTCAAGAATTCTAGAGGGCTCATTTGCTTAAAAAAAAGATTGTCCCATCTCTAAGATTAAGATACTTGAAATTCTTTCATCAGGGATTCAGTTAAGCATTGCTGACTTTTATAAAGTATAAATACTCTTAGGAGAAAGAATAATTAAGCCACTGACGCCTTACCATAAATGAATATATTAAAATGTTTTCCATTTCAGGGAAAACCCAAAGGATGTTGCAGTAATATTATACTAATTCTATTGCTTTTGATTTATTTCACACCTTTCTCGAAGAACTGCCCTCATAATTATTATTTCACTCTTAATCAGGAAACGAAGTAGCCTTTAGGACAAGCTATTTCCTTCTGTTTCTGGAATGCTTGGGTTAGACAATAGCATCCAGACTTCCTCTAGGCCCTTGAGAGTCAAAGTGGGGAAAGCTGAACACATTCTCTCTCCCCTTCCCCGCTCTTCCCCCTGAATTCCCCTTTTTTTTCCTTCAGCTATTGGTGGAACATTATGCACCTGTCAACCAAGCAAAGCTCACAGAAGTTATCCTCAGGTCTCCTGACTACTTTAGCCACACCTCTGCCCCATCTGATCACTAACGTAGTTTGGTCCTTTTTACTTTTTATTTTTTAAATCTGTCCAGCCCTCTCTATCCTTATGTCATATGCTGTAGTTGGTGTCACGGGGACTTTTTCAAGAGCTTCACACTTGGTTGTGCCCTGTTGCTGGTTCCACCACATCCACCTCCCCTTCAAACCACCTTTGCGATGCTACCAGAGTAATTCTCTCAGAATGAGGAGCTCAGATTTTCCTTAAAGTTCTCTGGTGCTTCCGTTTTGTGAACCAGTGGAAGTCTGTATCCGCCATGGCATACGAAGCCCCTGATGGCCTGGCCCCACTACCTCTCCAGGCTCCTTTCCCAGGGTCCTGGAACAGTGGCCCAAATGTACCATTCGGGCACAGACCTACCAGGTACAGAGCGGCATTTGACATCTTGATGTCCTAACCTATGATGCTGTACCTGGCTGCCCTTTTCTGTCCTTCCCGCTAGTTGATTCCTCACTCGCTGTGCAAAATCCTACCCAGGGGCCACCTTCTCTAATCCATTTCCCCACACCCTCTTCTCCCATGACGACTTCTGTGACCCAGGAAATTAACCACTCACCCCTCCAGGCTATCTCTTTGCCTTAGGCATTTGAGAGAGTGTTTTAGAGGTTAAGATCTCAGACCTAGACCCCTATTTCCTGGGTTTGAATCCCAGATCTGGCCTCCAGCAGGGTCTCACTTTTTGACTACGTAACATACAGACACCAGTAGTCCTTCCTTCCCAGGCTACAATGGGATTCAGTGAGCTGACACAGATAAAGACTTTATTCTAAATAGTTTCTGGTTCACAGAGAGTGCCGCAAAAATAAAAGCTATTATTATTATTCCATAATTTTACATACCACACTATTTCATAGCTACATTTGAATAGCTGTTTTCCTTTTTTGCCTATGAGCTCCTTGGAGCAAGGCAGGGTGATCAATTTGTTTCAATTTGCTGAGGACTCCCCCAGTTTTAGCAAAGTCCTGTATCCTGGGGAGCCTCTCACTCCCAGGCAAACCAAGACAGTCTAAGGAACACTATCTCATTCACCTCTGAGGCCCCAGGGTCTAGCACAGGGTACCTAAGTTACAAAGTGGGTCATCCACAAGGGTTTGTTGAATTGTAAAATCAGTACTGATTGTCTTTCTACCTTCTTCCTCATAAAAATGCTTTCAAAGTTCAAAACATCCATCTTCTTCTTGCTGTGAAGTCACAGATGACTTCAAAACTGATCACTGAATACATTATTTTTTAAAAAGGCACAGGCACTGGAAAGGATGCTTCCCTCCGTTATATATCATCAGTGTAATAGAATCAGCCACCCTTTAGCAATCAAAGACCTACTTGTCATGTTAACAGCCGGTGGGAATAGGAAGGGGGGCCACATTTTCTTTTTTGTCTAGCGACAGGCAGGTTGAAGTCTGAAGGTCCCTAGTTCACGTCACAGCCTGAAGAGCAATCTTGTCCCAGTCGGAAATGTTGCCTTCACTGAATGTATCTGTCTACCCAGCTGTCAAAAATGACTAGAGCTCCCATTTCTAATATGTTTTGTCTAGCAACTGCTCCTCATACAAACAGGCTCAGATCTTTTTCCACAATACAAATAGAGTGATGAGAAAATCCCCCAAGCTATCTCCTATGAAACAGACTCTGGACATGCTGGACCACATTATGAGGCAAGATCTTGTCTTTAGAATCAAAGTCTAGAAAGGAGAAGCTGACAGGCAGCCAGGCCAAACTCCCTCAGGCATAGTAACAGCAGAGTTGCTAAGAGCACGGGCTTAAAAGTCAGAGTTCAAATCCTGCCTCCTCCATTTACCAGCTCTAGGATCTTGGACAAATCACTTCATTTCCCTGGGCCTGTTTCTTGTTTGTAAAATGAGAATAAAATAGTAGTACTGATTTCTCAAAGGGTTTTATTACATTTCGTCTTAGACTGAGAAAACCAAGCCTGAGGCAAAGCCAACTGGGAATGTTCTATTGGGTACTGGGAGATACAACCTCAGGGCATCAAGAGGATGGAAAAGGGGAAAATGAGTCAAGGAAGGAGGGAAAACAACACTCAGTGGAAATGGAATTAGCAAGGCTTCAGGAGAAAACTGGGTTTCTGTGTGTGATTGCTTCCAAGAAGCCCTCAGAACAGTCCAGGGGAGAGGAACGAAGAGGAAATTACCTGCTGGCTGCTTCCAGTCTCCTGTCTCTCGTTGGCCCAGCTTTTCCCGTTTCCAGATCACATCGGCCAGCCCTCAGGGTAGCCATGAGTGAAGGGGACCCCGCTCCATGGGTCTGGTGGGGTCAAAGATGCTGTCGCAACTGTCCCAGCAATCATGATGGAAGCCATGGCAGAAGCCACCCTTCGCTTGAGAAGGCTGTGGTGTCAGGAGAAAGGATGATGGCAGCAGCCGAGGCTCACTCTCTATGGCACTTGAGCAAACAGCTGAAGCCCAGGGAATGGGCGGTTTCGAGGTAAACCTGAGGGGGCTCTACTCGGCACGGTTATCCATGCCATTTTAGACCCGGACTCTGCAGCTGCTGCCACGCCTTCCTCACCGCTGGGCTCTAAGTGTGCTCGCAGGCCCTCCAACAGTGTCGCTGAGACCAGGTGGTAGTATGTCAAAGAACCAAAGTTTTAAATTTTCACAACGTCCAACTTATCAGTTTACTTTATGGTTTATGCTTTTTGTGCTTCCTCTGAGAACTCATTCAAGTTCACAAAGACATTCTCCTATTTTTCCTAAGTTTTATAGTTTTAGCTTTTGCGGTTATTTCATTTCAATTTAATTTTTACATATGATGTAAAAGTAGAGGCTGGGGGAGGTTGCGTATAGATTTCCCATTGTTCCAGCACTATTTGTTAAAATAATTTTTTTCCCTATTGAATTACCTTGACACCTCTGTCAAAAATCAACTGATTATATGTGCGCAGGCTGCCTCTGGGCTCTTTTTACTGTCTCATTCACTTAAATGTACAGCGATCTCGGCACCGGCATATCACTTGTCTTGATTCCTCCATCTTTACAGCAGGTCTTGAAATCAGGTAGTCTAAGTCTTCCAACTTTCTTCTTGTGTTTCAAAGTCATTTTGGCTAAAATATTTAGACCATTCCATTTTTATAAAAATTTTAGAATCCCTTGTCAATCTCAAAAAATCCTGTTAGAACTTTTATTGGGATTGCCCTGGACCTACAGCTCAATCTGGAAGACACACCAACAACACTAATCCCTCTGCTCTAACGCATGAACAAGGTGTACCTATTTATTAGGTCTTCTCTAAGTTCGTTCATTAACACCATGTAGTTTTCAGTGCGTGTGGTTTGCATATATTTTGCTGTATTTATTCCTAAGTAGATTTATTTGATTACTCTACAAAACTTTCATGTCATCTGCAAATGAAGACTGCCTTGCTTTTTTCTTTCCAATCTGTACTCCTTTATTTTGCT
The DNA here is from genome assembly GCA_039655065.1 of Glossophaga mutica. Classification (NCBI taxonomy): domain Eukaryota; kingdom Metazoa; phylum Chordata; class Mammalia; order Chiroptera; family Phyllostomidae; genus Glossophaga; species Glossophaga mutica. The sequence continues at coordinate 17,350,763 of CM077311.1, forward strand.
TGCCTTTATTTCACTGGCTTGGATGCCCAGTGCAATAGAAAAGGTAGAAGGGAGCATTTTGGTCTCGAATCTGATCCTATAATGAAGCACTTGGTCTTTAGTCACTAAATATAATGTTGGCTACAAATTTTTGTAGATTCTCTTGATCAGACTGAGGAAATCCTTTTTATATCTGAAAGTTTTTTGTATCATGATTAGGTGTCAAATATTGTTAAATGCTACTCTTTCTGCATCTATTAAGATGACTGTATTTTTTTCCTTTATTGTGTTAACGTGAATTACCCTGATGGGTGGTTGAATGCTAATCTAACCTTGCTTTCCTGGAGTAAACCCTCCTTGATCATGGTGTATTATTCTTGTCGTATATTTTTGTGTAATTGTATCATTGCTTCTATGTTTTTTATTTTTAAGTATATTGTATTGATTATGCTATTACAGTAGTCCCAATTTTTTCTCCCCTCTATCCCCCCCTCCACTCTGCACACCCCCCTCCCAACCTCCAGCATTCCATGCCCCTACTTCATGTCCATGGGTTGTGCCTGTAAGTTCTTTGGCTTCTCCATTTCCTATAATATTCTTAGCAACGCGCCCCCCCCCCATCTATTTTGTGTCTACCATTTATGCTTCTCATTCCCTGCACCTTTTTCCTCCATTCACCCCTCCCCATCTCCACTGATAACCTTCCATGTGATCTCCATTTCTGTGATTCTGTTCCTTTTCTAGTTTACTTAGGTTTTTTGGTTTTTAGGTTCAGTTGTTGATAGCTGTGAATTTGTTGTCATTTTACTGTTCATATTTTTTATTTTATTTTTCTTAGGTAAGTTCCTTTAACATTTTGTGTAATAAGGGTTTGGTGATGATGAACTCCTTTAACTTTACCTTATCTAGGAAGCCCTTTATCTGCCCTCCCATTCTAAATGATAGCTTTGCTGGACAGAGCAATCTTGGATGTAGGTCCTTGCCTTTCATGACTTTGAATACTTCTTTCTAGCTCCTTCTTGTCTGCAAGGTTTCTTTTGAGAAATCAGCTGATAATCTAATGGGAACTCTTTTGTAAGTAACTGTATCATTTTCTCTTGCTGCTTTTAAGATTCTCTCCTTAATCTCAGGTAATGTAATTATGACATGCCTTGGTGTGGCTTCCTTGGTTCCAACTTCTTTGGGACTCTCTGAGCCTCCTGGACTTCCTGTAAGTCTATTTCCTTCTCCAGATTGGGGAAGTTCTCCTTCATTATTTGTTCAAATAAGTTTTCAATTTCTTGGTCTTCCTCTTCTCCTTCTGGCACCCCTATGATTTGGATGTTCTAATGTTTAAAGTTGTCCCAGAGGTTCCCCAGCCACTCCTCATTTTTTTGAATTCTTGTTTCTTCATTCTGTTCCAGTTGGATGTTTATTTATTCCTTTTGTTCCAAATCATTGATTTGAGTCCCAGTTTCCTTCCCTTCACCTTTAATGATAACAAGCAGTTTAAAAACAAAAAACAACCAGAACCTCCAGAAAATCAAACTGTATGGAAGTCCGACAACCAGAGAGTTAAAAAAGAAATATTCATCGAGACTGGTAGGAGAAGCAGACAGGATGTGAGGCAAGGTGGTGGCTGGCAAACCTGGGCAGGCAAAGAGGCAGCTGGCAGACAGAATTTCCCACATTTGCATGTAGATACACTGGGAAGAACAACTGGAGAGGGAAATAAGACTTCTAGTTCATTGTATATTTTTCCTTATTTCACTTTGTATAGCCTTCATGTCTTCCTTCAGTCATTTGTATGAGCATCCCAATTACCAATGTTTTGAATTCTGCACTTGATAGGTTGTCCATCTCTTTGTCACTTAGTTCTTTTTCTGGAATTTTGGTGTGTTCTTTCATTTGGGCCATATTTCTTTGTCTCATACACCTGTTACATGTAAGGGGTAGAGCCTTAGGTATTCGCGGGTGGTGGGGGGTAACTCACCTCACTGCCTTGTGGAGCTGTATGTGGGGAAGGATTCAAAGAGGGAACAGTGTCGCTTACTAGCTTGCTTGGCTCTTGCCCAACTTTCTGTCACATCCCTCGCTTCCCACGAGTGGATTGCGCCATTTCAGGTACTGATTCCCCAGTGGGTGGCTTGTGTATGTTCTAGGATCCCACTGGGCCTCTCCAACAGACTCTCCTGTAAGACTAGGAGCTTCTACCACCACCACAACGCCCCCAGGTTTTCATAGCCAGAGTTTTTGAGGCTTTATTTCCCTGCACTGCAACCCCAGATTACTCAGTTTGTCTCACTCCCCAATTGTTCCTCCCAGCCTATCTGCATGCAAATGTGGGAAATCCCGTCTGCCAGCTGTCTCCTTGCCTGCCCAGGTCCACCAGCCGCCACCTTGCCTCTAGTCCTCACTACCCCTCCTACCAGTCTGGATGAATGTTTCTTTAACTCCTTGGTTGTCAGACTTCCATGCAGTTTGATTTTCTGACAGTTCTGGTTGGTTTTTGTTCTTAAATTGGTTGTTATCCTTCTTTGGTTGTACGAGGAAGCAAAGTGTTTCTATGTATGACTCCATCTTGACTAGAACTCTGCTGCTGAATTTTATTTGCTAACATTTTGTTGATATTTTTTGCCTCTGTTCATGAGAGGCATCGGCGATAGCTTTCTTTTCTTGCAATGCCTTTTTTTATGGCTTTGGTATCAGGGCAAAGGTAGCCTAAAAAATGAAGCCAAATTTTTTGGAAAATTTTGTGTAGAATTGGTATTATTTCTTCCTTAAAAGTTTGGCAGGCTGTAACATGTAACAACTTTTGCTAAAGATTTTGGAACAAAAAAATTATTAGGATGGAAAGAGAGAAAACATAAAACTAGAAGTAACTTTCCCATAGAATATCTCCCTCTGGTAACTGTCTCCTAAAGTCTGACCCTATAGTCACATTGCAATCAATCAGCAGGTCTGCGCCCCCTTCTCTTCAGAATCCAGGTACCCTAACCCTCTTTGAAGAAGTAAAAAGACAAACATCGTTTTTTGGACCAAATCCTAAGAGTTTTAATATCTGCATTAAATAATACCTAACATATTGATTAGTAGATAGTGGTATACCCACATAATGAAATAAAAAGTAAATCTCTAGTGATAAACATAAAGATATCAAAATGTCAAAATAATTAAGCTGAGTTAAGCCAGTTTTTTTTAAGTACACAGTAATAATTTCATTTGTACAAAATTCTAGAAAATAAACCTTATGTATAATTTCAGAAAATGAATCAGTAGTTGTCTGGGAGCAGTGGGCCTGAAATAAATGTTTAAAAATACTTATTGAATACTCTATTTACTTCAGGCACTCTGCTGAACAATTGATATATTACCTCATTTGAAATTCTAATATCCTTTTTAGACATGACTACTATAATTGACACGAGGACCACTGTTAATGGTGAAGAAAGTGGACATGAGGAAAGCTAAACAATTTGTCCAATGTCATCCAGTTAATAAGTGTAAAAGCCAAAACCCAAAATTACATCAGCCTGATATCAAAGTCCCTACTTGTGATACTGTCCTTAAAACCACCATGATTATCTTGAGGGTGAAGAAGGAAGAAAATGTCAGTATAGATCTCAAACTGCTGAGTTTTTCAGTCAAACCGACTATCAAGGAATGTTCTCTGAAGAGCGATATCACAGACTCAGCACAACATAAACAGTTTCCCTGACGGTCCTCCAGTACATTTCACCCATCAGGTACTTCATTGCACATTTGAGTCTCTCTTTTTCCCGGTCAATTCAATGCAAAGATGTAGAGAGTACTATTTCTATCATTTTCAAGACACTCTTATGGGTGCTACATTGATTACATGAGGTATTAACAAAGTTCCCAGCAAGAATCACATGCCACATTCAAACCAAGTAACTGAGGAAAGGTTAGTAAGTTTTACATTTCTTTTTTTTTTTTTTTAAAGATTTTATTTATTTATCTTTAGAGGGGAAGGGAAGGAGAGAGGGAGAGAAATATCAATGTATGGTTGCCTTTCATGTGTCCTCTACTGGGAACTGTCCTGCAACCCAGGCATGTGCCCTGACTGGGAATCGAACCGCGATCCTTTGGTTCGCAGGCCCGCACTCAGTCCACTGAGCTACACCAGCCAGGGAAGTTTTACATTTCTTTTGTTAAATTTACTTCTAAGTATCATAATCTTCTTAATGCCATGCTATTTTAAGTGGAATTGTTTTCTTAATTTCATTATCATTTTAAATCTGTCTTAAATCAGAAAGGAGAAGAGTTATAGAAAGCCTTATACTATCTCAGAGTTATACTACCTTTTCTACTAACTGATGTAATTTCCTTTCCAGTGCTCTTTCTTTCATGCAGATTTGAGTCACTGTCTGGTATCCTTTCATTTCCACCTGAAGGACTTCCTTTAATATTTCTTGTGGGGAAGGTCTGCTACCAAATTCTGTTTTTATCTGTGAATCTCTTAATTTGCCCTTCATTTCCAAAGGGTAGCTTTGCTGGACAGAGAAATTCTTATTTGACAATAATTTTCTTTCAGCATTTTGAATATGTCATCCCACATCCTCCGGCCTCTACAGTTTTCTGCTGAAAAATATGCTGTAAACTTATTTGAGGATTCTTTTTATGCAATGCATTATTTCTCACTTGTTGTTTTCAAGATTTTATCTTTGCATGTAGCTTTTGACAGTTTAATTATGACATATCTAAGTGTGAATCTCTTTTAATTTATCACTCTTGGTGAATTTATTGAAATTCTTAGAGTTTATTGAGATTCTTGGATGTGTAGGTTGTTTTTCATCAATTTTGGGAAGTCTGGGGCCATTATTTCTTTAAATATTCTTTCTCCCCCTCCTCCTTTTCCTCCTTGGACTTGTATTATGTGTATGTTGATATACTTGATGGTGTTCCACAGATCTCTGAGGCTCTGTTCATTTTACTTCATTTTTTCTTTTTGCTCCTAAAACTGGAGCTATTTTTCAGTTTGAAAATCTTTCCTTCTGCCTGCTCAGCTCTGATGTTGGGCCCTTCTAGTGAATTTTTTCCTTGAGTTATTCTCCAAAATTTCTGGCTTTTTTAAAATAAAATTTACCTTTTTACTGATATTATCCATTTGGTGAGACATCATTCTCATCATTTCCTTTCTTTCTTTAGACATGGTTGCCTTTAGTTCCTTGAAAATATTTAAGATATCAAACTTAAAGTCTTTGTCTAATAAATCCAACATTTGGACTTCTTCAGGGGCAATGCTTATGTTTTATTTTCTGTGAATTGGAGATATTTTTTGTTTCTTCTTATGTCTCATTTTGTTGTTGTTCTAGTTGTTGTTGAAAACTAGACATCTTAAATAACAATGTGGCAACTCTAGAAATCAGATGATCCCTCTCCCACAGGGTTTATTGTTTAATGGTATTGTTCGTAATTAATTCTATAAAGTCTGTATTTGTTGTTATATGTGGCAACTAAGACTCTTCTTGGTTAGCTTAGTGGTCAGCTAATGATTGAATAAAAACATCCTTGAATGCCTGGAACCAATAAGTCTCCCAGTCTTCGCAGAGGGTCTCTGTGTGCATTTGGGGACACACCTTCCATCTCATCAGGCTTTTGAAGCTCTGCCTTAGCCTTCACTTCCTGCTTGCACAGAGCCTCACAGTCAGACAGAGATGAGATCTTAGGACTCTTCAGGTATTTCATAAGAATACTCCCAGTCTTAGGCACGCATGTGGTCTGACAGAGCCCCAGGAGTGTCAGAGATTTTCAAAGTCTTCCTGTGCATCACATTCCCTGGCTTTTCCTTTAAGCTTTTTGGTTAGTCTACTGTTTGCCCCACTCTTATATAACCACCTCAGCAGCTGTGCTGTTAAACAGTTGCTGATGTTTGTTTCTGACAAACGCCCCAGAGGAAAAGGTCATTTGCACTTGGTCAGCTCCAAGTCAGATCAAATGAAGAAAAGCCTTGTGAGTGGTGCCTTCCAGGGAGCCACCAAACAAGGCAAATAATGATGATTCCATCAAAATGTGGTTGCGAAGGCGTGCCATCACCATTCTGCACCACCAGTGGCCACCAGACTACAGTTCTGTTGCTGTGGTTGTCGTTGTCGTCTTACTGTAAGTGCAGACAGATGGCCTTCGAGGCTACCAGATTGCTGGGGGAGATGGGAATTAAGCAAGTTAAAGACACAGTGAAGCTCACCGTTCTTACTGAATTCCTCCGCCCTTCTTGAATAAACACTTCCTGGCTTGCTGCAAACCTGGTTAATTTCTAGGGTTCTGAAAAAGTTCATTCTGACCGTTTTTTCTAGTATTCTCATTGCTGTTATGGAGAATTTGTAGAGGCCTTCCTTTGTCCTTCCCATTGTCATGCTGCTTTTCTCTTTATAATCTTTCTGTGAAATGTTTACTTAGGTGTACAACCTGTAAATGGCTTTTTAAAAATTTCAGTTAGATATTGCTGCCTTTTATTAGCAAAAGTAAGCCATTTGAAGGTATTGTACTCACAGACATATTTAATCTTAGCCCCACTACTTCACTTTACCTGTGTACTTACTCTATTTTCTTATTTTGTTTCCTCTTTATTTTTCAATTTTTATCTTTACTCCTCTCTTCTCGAGTACTTTGAAATTCTACTTGCTCTTCCTGTTTTACTATGTTCCTGAAAACATACATAATAAAATATCTAAACTTACATATTTTCTATAAAAATAAAAACTAAATAGCATAATAAATACATAAAATCAGATTTCAAAACAAAGTTTAAAACAAACAAGAAAGCTATTTAAATTGTTGCAGCATACTTTGGTGTCCCTGGTTGGGTGGCAGAGTTGAGGTAACCTTAATAATTGTTGCTATTTATTGAGTGGTTACTATGCTATGTATCAAAGAGGATACATACACCTTTTGATTGTCAATTCATTTCATTTTCACAACTGTGTAAGAACTCTTTTTATATATAATTAAACTCAGAAAATTTAAATTTTTATGTGACTGTCAAGAGTAACATATGTTATGGGCAACAATATCATGATTCAAGATTGGGTCTGCCAAATATCAGAGGCACAGCTACACTGCTTCTCAAATGCTTGTCCCTTTCCACAAGGGCAAATATTTAAGAATACAGTTAGTTGGAGGAGGCATGCATGTTTATGAGAACAGATAATAGAAAGCGGTCTTTCTTAGTATTTCTAATCAGACAAAATTATAAATATAGAGGATGGAAAGAAAATATAATGACAGATGAAATGTGGAAGAATAGCTATGCCAAAGGATAGCCTGGAAGGAACGGACAGCTGGGAAGTATGCTAAGGAAGTCAAAGAGACAGAGAAAGTCGATGTGTTTTGACTGAAGAGAACAGATGGGACAGGAGCAAAGACAAAAGGAGCCAGTGGGCAGGTGTCATCGGTTGTAGGGCAAGTAACTAGAACCTGATCAATCGACAGAAATTTATTCACTGGACTCCTGGGCACTGGGGCAGATATGAAAGAATGTAGAGTTATTTTGGGAATGATAATGATGCAGACAAGACAGATGGCACTAACTGGGGCATTGCTTCTGAAGGAAAAGGCTGCAGACTGAAGGGAGGGAAAAAAAAGTTTAAGGCAACCCCATGTCAGCCAGCTTGCATATCAGTCTGGAATTTTTGTTGGACTAAAAAGATATAGAGGAATCACTGCAGTTGCTGTTAAATCAGAAGTAAAGGATTTGTAGAAGGAAAGAAAAATACATCAAATGCCTACTCTCTCCATTTCTGCTCTTGTGTAAAAGATTATTAAAGATTCATGAAAGCGCCTCTACACCTTCCTGCACACTACAGACAGCCCTTTACATCATCCCCCCAACTTAAATATGACCATTTAAGTAAGAATGGATAGGGCTTAAAGGACATGACTAATTCTGAATAGGTCTGACCACCTTAGAAGGCATGAGAAAATCTTTTTGTGTTGGAAGAAATTGCAAGCAAGGCTTAAAAGGTGCCTAAAGACGTTCAACAATGTAATGAAGATAGCTCTCCACTTGTGAAAGTGTAAGTTAAGCAAGGCTAGTTGGTGTTAGTAGACATGGAACCCAACTCAGAGACATGAGAAAATTAGCTTTCTGGGTAGCCCCTTCGTATACTGTATGTAACAGAGTCTCATATGTGCATTCATTTATTCTAAGGTATGAGTATCTTCCATAAGAAAGATGACAGCTGCCATGAGCTGTCCTACACTTTAAGCTCTTTACATTATCTCATCAAATCTTCATAACTGTAATACATAGATGTTATTATTATTCATACTTTATAATGAGAAAAATGAGATTCACACATGTTACGTAACTTGCCCAACATCACAAAGTAAGTGTGAGAGTAGCAATTCTTATTCTAATCTGTGTTGTATATATCTTTTACTCTAAGGAAGGCATATTTTAGGTGCTGGGGCTATAAAAATTAATATTTGGCAGTCCTTGTTCTTGAGATGCATATAGAACTAGCTGGGAGACAGAAAGCCAAAAAACAGTTGCAATATAATAAAATATGTATTATGAGAAGCATGCCTGTACTACTGAATAAGTAAAAAATCACATAATTTTGCCTGGGGATGTCAGAGACCATTTGAGCATAGACTTTATGGGCCAGCAATGGTTTCTTAGGTGACGAGGACACACATGGAATTCTAATACACACAAAGCAGTGCCTACAAAGACTCAGAAGCAGGAAAAAGTTTGCACTACTTAGGAAACCCTAAGAAGGTCAGGAAGACTGAAACAAAAAATATAGACATACAGTAGGAGATGAGGCTGGGGAGGTAAGCACTGTATACGAGACTAAAGAATTCAGATTTTATGCCACAGGAATTGGGGAATCATTAAAGTCAGTCCTGTGAAGAGTTTGGTCAATAAAAGAGGTTCTCCATGCTATTATATCATGAGGTCCATAAGGCTATAAAAATTCAAGGGTTGGAGATGACCTCAGGGTCACAGCTAAGTAGTGCTGGCAGTATTACAAATGGAAGACTCCACTGGAGATTTGAGGGGAGGTGGTAGGATGGCAGCAGCATGCTAGAGAGACCTGGCCCCAGTGTCCAGAGGCTGCACCAGGGGTGGAGACACCTTATACATCACTGTGTTGGCCAGTTATTCCATTCATGCATTTGTTCATCCAATATGCATATGCATGCCAGAAGCCACAGCCTCAGCAGCACTGGCATTTCCATAGTCACATCCAACAGAATGGTAAATGGCTTTTGAAATGGCATGGCTCATCTGGACACTGACATCAGGTATGACTTCGGGACCTGTTTAGAGAGGTGTGGAACAGCAGTCAAGTCCTGCAGAGAGAATGCCAGTAGTGAGTGCCCGGGAGGACACTAGCTGGAGCATCTGGGGTCAGCAGAGATGGGTCTGGGGGTCTAAACCCTGAAACCTCTGGGAACTAAGGTGGTTCACCAAATCTCAAAACATTGTGAGGCACAATTTAACACCTAGATAGGAGGGGGATCTGCGGGGAATAACCACATTCTCTTATGCACCCAAGAGACAGCAGCACCTAGAAGGAGGTAGGTAGAAAAACAGCAATTACAAATATCCAAGAGGAACTGGACAGACTCCCTTGGTTATAGAATTGAAATGCTTCCTCCAAGTGAGACAGAGACAAAAGACTTTCAGTCCTCAGAGGCCCATGTCATACATATGTTTGGATGTAGATGTTTATGTAGTAAATGGAGGTTGTCATTTCATTTCTGCCACTAATTAGCTATGTGGCCATAAACAAGCTGCTGCTTCTCCCTGAGTTTCAGCTTTCTCATCTATAACATGAAAAGGCTAGATCTGATGACTTCTAAGGTCCCTTCCAGCTATAATATTTTATTAGGATTCCAGATGGTTACTGGAGATGATCAAATTCTGTGTCAATTTATAATTATGCTGTGTAAATGATACAATATCCTATTTTCCTCCTCTTAGGAACTGTCGTGTGAAAATGACCCAACAAATGCAGAATTTACATCTTTCTCAGTCAAAAAAACACAGTGCCCCCTCATCTCCCAATGCTGCCAAACGCCTGTACAGGAACCTCTCTGAGAAACTGAAGGGGAGCCACTCTTCGTTTGATGAGGCCTATTTCAGAACAAGAACTGACCGGATGAGTCTCAGAAAGACCTCGGTGGTAAAAAAAAAAAAAAAAAGAAAAACTCTTTATTCTTATCTTGGTTTGATTTGTGCAGTGTGTTTGGATTTAAGAAGACTCTAAGATGATCCATGTTTACTTCAGAACCTGATGTTTGCAATTTTATAAATGCTGTATAAATGCTGGAAGTCAGGGAAGATAGGAACTGCGCATACCTCTGTGGTTAGCTGAAGTCTGAGTGATTGGGAGAGTTCCTCATTCCCTTTCTTAATTTCTTTCTCTTTCTTTTCCCTTGGTTTTTCATTCTTTAATAGATGAAAGAAACAAAAATAGTGAATATGAAGTATGAGATTAAATAGGCCTCTGAGAGCTTCACTGTTCATTCAAGTATTAAATGATCAATAAACAATATTTTTATTTATAATGTATACTCCATATGCATTCCAAAGGCATTCAAGACAGAATCCAAGTAAAAAAAATCTGCACGTATTATATAATGGGAGGTAAAGAGACAGACATAGAGGGAGACAGTAAGTGTGAAAGAAAAGAAAAAAGAAAAGAAAGAAGAAGAAATGAAAAAGAAAGAAAGGAAAAGGGTAAAGATGAAGGAGTGGGAAAAGAAGGAAGACAGGAAGGGAGAGAGGGAAGGAAGGAAGGAAGGAAGGAAGGAAGGAAGGAAAAAGAAAAAACTAAGAAAAGAAAATAGTGGGGATGGAAATAGAAATGAATATACCAAAAAGCTAGGCAAATATAGCACCTAAAATTTATTGTTAATATAGCATCTAACATTTATCTCTGAGTTCCTCTACAATCAAAACAAAAAGGGAAACAATTGGTTATAGAATCCCATTAGCTGACAGTTGGAAGTATGTTGCTCTATAAGGAGACATTAATATTTTTCTGTTGCTAAGTCCTCTAGCCTTTATAAGCTATCATAATGAATTATGTAGTGGAAAATCAAAATTAATATTGGTGATGTTATAGACATTCTCAGTAGCAGCTTCTTATACTGGCCCTTGGTAAAAGCTGGGGGCATAATATCAACATGCTTGGCAAGGGTATTTCTGCAGGGGGTAATGGAACCCTTTGTTTGAGCCTAAAAAAACAGACATGAGCCCTACCTTTTCCAGATAGAAGCATACTGGACTTTGCCAACAAAAGCGTGGAGGAGGAAATGACTTAAGAGTGAGAGCAAATATGGCACATGAGAAATTAGACATACTAAGAATCACAAATACACAACTATGGACAGGGCAGCATTTTAACTTTGCACTCATTCACTTTCTCATCTCAAACTCATCTTCTGGAAGGCCTTGGCTACAGCTGACTTATGGCCAAAGCATCAGAGGCTCCCCAGTTTGGCAGTCGGTCAACAAAACACTTTTCCATTCAGCAGATCATCCTGAGAGCGAGCGGCGTACCAAAATAATTCTATTCCCTGGGTGCCCGTTGTCAAAACAAGCATTTGCATAATAGCTTTGTATTTTCTTCTAATTTCAATCATGTGTTATGTGCTCAGCTAAGCCGACTTCCATGAAGGCTTTGATAGGGAGAATGGATTTTTGATGTGACTAAAAATAAAAGCTGCCAATCTCAATATTTGGTCACTGAAGACCTTATATATTTTAATTAGGTAACTCCTGTACTAGGTCAGGACCAATGGTATTTCAACATTTTAAAGACCAAGCAACTCTAGGGGAAGATACCAGATAGACCTGTAAAAAAGTATATGTGTTGTTTTTCTCCCATGAGCTACAGAAATATGTTTGAGGGAATTCCACAGCTTTCCTCCTTTGTTTGCTATTAATTCTCCAAAAGAACTTTTCAAAGGAATCACACTGTCTTCATAGGCATTGTCATTACGAATATTAAACTTTTGGTCCTGTATGGCCCCCAAAATCTGCCACCCAGCCGTGGAAACCCTCCCCAAGGGCTCAGAAATGCCAGGTGTTTTGTGGTTGGCACTCTGTGTTGAGAGAGGGTAGAGGTTAGCGCAAAGGCGTGTATGAGCTGAGGAGTCAGCCTGCAGGCAGTGTGGAGCTCTTAGAGATTTATAAATACGGAAGGGGCATGTAATGTAAATTTTAGAAAGATTACTCTTGATTCAGTGTGCAGCATGGACTGGAGGGGACTAAGACTAGCAATAGACAGGTCACTGCTGTGGCCCAGGCAAGGGATGATAATGGTCTCAGCAACGGTAGAGACACAGAGGTGGGGAGAGAGGGGATGAGTGTGAGACAGAGAAAGAGTGCTCTCAGTTCCAAGCTAGCCAGAATTTAAACTACCCGTGCTACAGTCTCTCTGCCAGCATTTCCCCAACAGTATTCTGTAGAACGTGATTCCAGCGGCAGTTCAAACAAACACAATTAAAAATTCATTCTATGACCAAATGCTTGAAGCAGGTCCTATTTCCCACCTACCAGAGAGTCACAATTGTGTGTGAAAAATTATGAAAGGCCCTGAGAGGTCTTAGAGTGAAATAATGCAGTAATTTACCTTAATCCACTGCTTACCAAGTTTATTTGGCCACATGCTACTTTCTTCACAGAACACCTTTCAAAGACCTATCGCACAGTATTACGCCGGACACTGGCTTGAGAAAGCTGATGTCTGCTTTCATCTATAGACTAAGCATGTTCTACTGTGTTGTCTCCGTGCATCTAAATGTACACATCTGTTCAGTGTCCATAGAAACAATGCATGAAGGGTACAACACAGTGTTTACTTTGGAGACCTTGGGATAAAATTAAAGTTGTATCACTTGTGGGAATGCAGTTGTATCACTTGTGGGAATGCAGTTGTATCACTAAGTGGGAATGCAGTCACGGAAGCAGTCTGTAAAGTTCAAGACAGCCAAGCCGCAAAGACATGCTAGTCTATGACACTGTGCTAACCTGCTTTTGTTCTCCAGAACTTCCAGGGCAATGAAGCCATGTTTGAAGCAGTCGAACAGCAGGACATGGATGCTGTGCAGATCCTTCTGTATCAGTACACAGCAGAGGAACTGGATCTCAACACGCCCAACAGCGAGGGCTTGACGCCTCTGGATATCGCCATCATGACCAACAACGTGCCCATTGCTAAGATCCTTCTGAGAACAGGGGCCAGAGAGAGTCCACACTGTGAGTAATCCTGAGGATAACAGAGCAGGGTCAGACTTCAGCTTTCCGTCACTGAAACAGCCATGCTGACCTTAGGAGCATGACTGACTAATTAAGCATAGATTCTGAAATCTTTTACATGTTTTAATGGACTTCCATGCAACCAGTGATAGTGTTTATCAGTCTAAGCATTGAGTTACATTCTAAATAGACTACACTGAGTGGTACTGAAAAGAAACTTCGAAGGAATATACTCCTAAGAATACAACTAACTATGAAATACTCTAAGTGAAGCTATGGAACAGGAAGTATACATAGAAAAAATTAAGTATGTGTGTGATATTGTCTTCCTGTCCATAATCAATATGGTGACTTTTCTCATTTATTCAACAAACACTAAGGACAGGGCACTGTTCTAGGTACTAAGAATGCAGTAGTGAGCAAGAGAAAATCCCTATTCTCATAGAAATTACATAACTAGTGGAGGGGACTTCCAATAAGCAAGTAGATTAAATCAAAATATAAATTGAAATAGTGATAAATACTATGAAGAAAATAAAATGAATGAGTGGCTAGAGGTTGATGGAGTGGGAACTCTGTGGATGGAGTGAAATGCCTCTTTGATGGGGTGACATTTGAGCCTAGTCCTGTACAACATCAAAGAATGAGCCATGAGGTGTGCGGTCCAATTCTAGGCAGGGTGGACGTCAAGTAGAAAGGTGTGCTGAGGCAGGCGGGAATGAGATCGCAATATTTGAAGAATGACAAGGCTGGTGTGGCTAAAGCAAAATGAGCAAAGGAGAGACTGGTTGCTGAGGAAGCAGATCATTCCGACCAGGGGTAGACATTACACTTGGATCGTAGTGTGATGGGGATGCAGGAGAGTTGCTGAAGCAGGTGAATGGCATGCTCTCCTTCACATTTTCAAAGGTCACAACAGTGCTCCGCAGAGCAGACAGTGGTGGGGCTGAGATGAGACTGGTGGGGGGGCACAGTGAGGAGTCTGTTTTAGCGGTCCATGAGACCCGAGCAGTGGCTTGGTCTAGAATGCTAATGACATTGATGGCAGGTGGGGGTGGAATTCTGGATGTACTTCTTAACAGTGTGATTGAGCTATAACACATATGCCGTACACTTCACCCACTTAACATGAACAAGTCAATGGTTTTTAGCATAGGTACAGAATTGTGACACTGTCATCACAATCAACTTTAGACCACTGTCATCACCTCCCCAAAAAACCCAAACACTAACCTCCCACTGCCCCTGCCCTGGGCAACCACTAATCTACTTTCAGTTCCCATAGATTCGCCTATTCTGGACATTCTACATAAATGGAATCATATAATATGTGGTCTTTGTGAATGGCTTCTTTCTGGATATGTTTTGAAGTGGAGCTGAGATTACTAGCCAAAGGGAGCTGCTGTGAGGCCAATGGCAGACCCTGCCCAAGAGCGGATAGGACAAAATCATACAGCCCTTAGCCTGTGCCAGGCACTATTCTGAGCACTTTGCGTGTATTCACGCCTTTAATCCTCACAGCCACATTCTGAGGTAGGTACTCACATTCCCCTCAGTGCAAACTCTCTGACCCAATGACCACAATGGCTCTGAGCCACAGTTTTTATGCTTCCTAAAAGAAAAAAGTAAACTCACCAAACTGTTAGTTTCACTAATGCTGATTCACTTACTTCCAAGTGGTGAGACCCAGAAAGCTGAAAGAGAAGCAAGCAAATATATAATTAGAGGTCACATCTCTGGTTCTAAATTTCATCAACCCCTGCCACCCAAAGACTAGGTACAGAGGCAGATCCTTGTATCAGAAAACTCGTTATTTGAAAAATGCTAAGCTTACCACATCCATGTCAAAGAGAGTGAGGGTTTGCGTTTAGTAGGATCGGGGATCTTCAATAAGGGCTTCATCATCAGAGTGCTGTTTCCTTTTAGTGGACTGGAGGACTTGCAGGGAGGGGCAAATAAGGCTGGAAGAAATCGAAAAAGCTTAGTTGCTACCTTCCCATCTCTGCAGCAATAACGCCTGTCCCAAAGACCCAGTGAGAGAGCTGTGGGAGAGAAGCAGAGGTCTGAGCAGAGAGAATGCAGACTGAGCCCCATTCTGTGGGAACAAGGAGACCATTCATCCAGATGTTGCCTGCACGGGGCTGGATGAAACATTAGTCCTACTTACCTGAGACGCTACAAAGAATTCTCCATTTTTGTGAAACCAGTAAGACTCCCATTCTCCCCAAAATCTCCTTTGTGCATAATTAAATCTCTATAAAAGAACCTAAGTACTAAATGTCTAGATAAACCAAAAGCAAATTTGTTCAAAGATCCCTGGTTTTTCTCATTCCCTCAAAAATGATAACCATAATCATCATCACAAAGCTATAAATGACAGTGAGAGATAAACCCGGGTCTAGCCTCTGGGAAAGAGGACACCTAAGTCACCTTGGCCACCCCACAACTCAAAGACACAGTGTGATGTACAGACCCCCACACATGTAAAAATGGCAAAGGGACCTTGCCTGAGTATCTATGAAGTCTCTACATACATTATTTCCAGTTTTCACACTTGCCCTTTGGGGTAGGTAGAGGGGAATGTTATTAACTCCACTTTAAGAGAAATTTTTTATCCTGAGAGGCTAAATGGCTAACCAAAGATCACAAATCTATCAAAAATGAATAGGGATGTCAAAAACACAAGCTCAAGTCTGTGGGACACCCATGCCTGAGATCCTTCTATGCAAATTTACTGCCTTCCCAAATAACCGATAAGGAGGGCTGTGGTCAGATGCAGGGAGAGATGGGCCCTGCATCTTCCCCTGTGTGCTGTTTGCTAACATCCTATAGTGTATTTATTCTATTCTGTGCATTAAGGTGCCACTCCTGTTGGAGATGGGTCGGACAACAGAACACAGTCTGTCTTCAGGGAGTTTTAAGTCACTTTACATATCAAGTACAAAAAAAGAGAGAATTGCTCCTGTGCATGAGTATGAGCTAGCTCATGAGAAAAACCAGTTGCCAGTCAGAACCAAATAAGTAAATACCTGCTACAAATCGTTTCCCCGAAGCTGCTGAGAGAGGGTATAAGAGAAGAAAAATAACAATGAGGTCTTAAGTTCCTAGAGTGTTTACACATTTCAAAAATGCCTTTGCTGGCTTGAGAGTTGGGAGTCAGTTAAATAATTCTACAAAGCAAGTAAGTGGTGGAGGCACGCATGGTTTGAACGCAGATCTTCGGTGTTGAGTTCTTCGGTATTTGTGGAAAGCACTAACACACTTACTATCACACCATAGAGGCTCAATTCCTTCCTTCCCTGATTCTTCACTTGCTCCTCTTCTAAGGACTGTCAAGTATCTCAAAGCACAGTGCAGAGTTTCCAATAGGGTTAATTTTCTGTCCTCCCTTCCCCTGGGTGTTCCCTTCTGAAAAGTAGCCCAATGTGCTTTCCACTACATCAACCAAGAATCCAGCACAACTCAGAAGAAAGTGCTCTGTAAGTCTCCCCATTTCATAACAGGAATCCCAAAGACACAGATGAGTTTAGGGACTTAACTCCCAAGCCATTGGTCTGACAGGTGTTCTTTATAAAGAGAGCTTTAAGCTCAAGCATGTGCATTTCCTTATCATAGGCAAGTCCCACAAGTGGACACCCAAACTAGTGCAGTGCCCCAAAGTTAAACATATTCAGAACACCCACCTGCCCATTAGATGAACCTACTGTCTTTATTCAGCGACTTTTTCTGTTCCTCCCACCTTTAGGCAAGCAGCACAAAGTAATATTCATTCCTTGTAGAAGAAAACATCAGCCACTATTAAAATAGAATCCGAAGTACTTCCTCTCGGACGAGAGCGCTGTGCTCAGGAAACAGGCACAGACTCTGAAAGGCCTGGAGTAGGAGAGCTAAGTACAGAGGCTCCTTGGGACCCCTGGGGCTGTGCCTTTGCTTACTCCATCCATTCAGTATCCAGTCGCCATGACTCACGCTCAATTGAACTGCTGCTATCTGAGAAAGACTTGTCTGCATGTGGGAAAGTCCCCAGTCATAAACCCCTCCCTTATCCTGATTAACTCATACCCTGCTCCCACCCTCAAATCATACTTCAACAGTCTCCAGAGGAATTTGCTGAATCATCAATGAGGTCTTTGCCTTTCTGAGGCTGCTCTTATTTGGCACCATTTAGGCTCTGTAAATAGTAATTGTAAAAAAGCCCATTCTTTTTGGATACCTACTGTGTGCAAATCCTGTCACTCACATGGATTTTGTCTCACCTTTTGATCCCAGTGCCTGGCACATAGTAGGGACTCAGAATTTTTCAGTTGTAATTTTAAGCCCTATCTCGTGCTGCTGGGAATTGCAGGTATCAAATTTTAGCTCATGCACACAAACACATTTTGTGTGCAGGGCTTGTACAATGTATGGAAAAAAACCTCTAAGTCTTCCAGCAATGTATTTATACTTTGGGGTACCTTTTATTATTGTTGTTGTTTTCCAGATTCTGTTGCAGAATTTGGTTGTAAGCGTAGCCTGATGGGCTTTATCTTTATACTGCTTAGTAACGTGAAGAGTAAGGATGGTGGAATGCTCCTCACTCTTCATCTTTCAGCCCTTTCCTGGGGCATCATTCTCCCTTCTCCCCAGACCCTCTCCTGTCTCTCTCCATTTCTGGGTGCACCCCTCTCTCTCACCCTCTGGGACACTGCCTGTGGAACTAGGAAATGTCACCCAGAATCAGTTACGTTCAGTTACTTCATAAAATGCAACTGCAAGTGAGTGTCACCTGAGCATGGCACAGACACCAGTGTCACAGCTTTGGCAGACTGGTCAGGATGCGCCCCTCATTTCTGCGGTAGTCAAGGGCTGCTGCTGGTGCTGGGACTGGTTCAGGGCACGTCTAAGAGGTGTGACTATAAACTAATGAGGCTGGCTTTATGTAAACAAACACACCAGCAAGTCCACAGTCCACACGAATGCTCTCCTTTAACACAGTCCTCATGGGAGACCCCACACTTGCTCCAACAGTGCTGCCATTGCTCTAAACACTTTTGGATTTGTCCTCGGAGCCAGTTTATGAGAAAATCTGACTCGCTGCTTAGAGTCACACCTGATTTTTGTTCCAAAACAGCACTGCCCAGCGTCATCACCCTCCACGTTCACCAGACGTGACTTAGAGAGGGTTCCTGAAATCAAATCCACCCTCAAAGGACAAAGACTTGCAACCATTAAGAATCTGTAAAGAACAAGCCTTGAACAGGTTTGTAGAATGAGTTTCCAGACATTTTTCACCTGCTTCATTAAAATAGGGGGACAAATCCTCGCCCAGGCTTAAAAATCTGCTCCTGGAAACTCCTCTCCTGCTGCTCACCCCTCACCCATGATACACCAGCTCCACCGGCCTCCATGCCGGCCCTTCAATGTGCCACACTGTCTTACCCAGAGGACCTTCAGATGTGCTATTTCCTATATTTGGGAGAATTTAAATCTTGACTGTCACATGGTCAACTCCTTCTTACCATTTCAGCTTCATGAGAGGCTTTCTCTGGCCACCAAGTCCAAAGGCTAAAGTCACTTTATTTCAGTTTAATGTAATTGCATTGTTTTATTTTAATTTTCCTAATAGCATTTATCACTATATGACATTTTTCTGAATATTTTTATTTGCTTATTTTCTGTCTTCCCTGCATTAGAATGTAAACTCCACATGAGCGGAATTTATCTGTCTCATTTATCACAATATCCCTAGCAAACAGTAGATGCTCCATAACTGCGTTTAATAATTGAATGAATCCAAGGTTTCTCCTACTTAAGGGTGTGACTATATTATCCATCTTGAAGGCAATGATTTTACTAAATATCAAGGGAACTGATCTTTTTTTATGTTGCCAAATAATTATTTAGATGTCAAGTGGCCACATCTTAAGTTACAGTTACCTGCTCTTAAAGAGTTGATAATTATCTTTTCATTTTTTTGTTTTTGATTTTTAAATATACAAAGAACACACAATGCATTCTCCTGGTCAAAAAATACAACTTTATAGACAAAGTTAAAAGATGTCTTTGACAGCCCACTCAGCACGTGTGTGCGCGCACCTGCACACACCCACAATCTAGGCTCCTGTCTTCTTGAGGTCTGACTGAGCTAGACGATACACTTCCAAGCTTGCTCAGTGACTGCTGACAGGAGACTTGTGTTCCTTTCTGCATGGGCCTCTCCATAGCACTGCTCCCTGACATGGCAGCTGCCTGTCCCCAGAGTACATGACTGGAGAGAGAGAAAGGGAGAGCACGACCAAGACAAAAACAACAGTGTCTTTTATAACCCAATCTCAAAAATGATAAATTACCATTTCTCCGGAATCTTGCTGATCACACAGACCAGCAACGGTGCCGTGGAGGAGGAGGGTGTGGATACCCAGAGAGAGCAGTCTCTGAGGCCACCTGGAAACTGGGTACCCCACTACCTACCTAGGATTGATGAGAATTAAATGTAACAATAGCTTTAAAACATTTCCCTGGTACATTATAAATGTTCAAAAAAGTTGGTAGCCAGTATAACTTTCAAAAACGAAATAAAACCCAAGAGTTTCTAGTAAAGAATTTAAATGTTTTATCCATCTGTTATACAGTTTATATTGTGAAGACACGCCCCAATACGAGCACTTTTTAAAGTTTATAGAATTTTATGTTCTAAAACTTCACTGTCCAACACAGGAGCCACTAGCCACAAATAACTCTTGAGTACTTCGTTTGTGTCTGATCCCAATGAATTCTAAATGTAAAATTTACACCAAATATATATCACATTAATAATTTTATATTGATTACATGTAGAAATAATTTTATATCTATTGAGTTAAATAAAATATATTATTAGCATTAATTTCAGCTATTTCTTTTTTATTTTTAATGTGAATACTAGGAAATTTTAAATACTGTGGCTCACACTATATTTCTGCCTGGTAGCACTAAAAACATTAACAGAAGATATGGTTATCCTCTTTCATACTTAAACTTTCTAAAAACATCATTGGGTAGTCTGGTTTACAGTTCCTAAATAGTTTCTCCCAGTGTTTTGTGTGTTTGTTTTAGAGAAAATGTCCATTTGCCCCTTGGAGTTTGGTAGACCTGGGCAGGAAGTCCCTCTCTGTGTCACTGGCTCTGGCTTCTTAAAGAACCACAATTGCAACCTAAACGATATAATGTGGACTTTGTGAATCCACACTCTGCTGGAAAGTAGCAGAGAAAAACATTCCAGAGCCCCGTGTCCAGGGTGTAATGAGTTCTAAGAGAAGAAAGTTCCGCAGTAATTAAACTGGAAGATTTAATCTCCAAATTTCTAAAACATTTTTGGAACCACACTCTCCAAGTCCTTGGGAAAACCTGAAAATAAGTGAAGCCAAAGTGAATTTTGAGTCCTAAACCTTAGCAAGATGGGTTAACTAAAACTTATGGTTTGAGTTTTCCTGATATGGGAATGTTTGAATTAAAGAACATTCAATTATTGGAACACCTCTATATTATTTCTTTTAATGTCCCTACCTGCAAACAAGTCAGTTGTGAGGTTGTTAGGAGGTTGACACTAATGATCAGCAAAGATAAATTTTATTAACTAGTATTTTTCATTGCCCAGAGGATATTGGCTTACAATACAAGGTTTATACCTACATGACCTTGTTTATTCCTTTGAAATAACAGATAGGGTTGAAATTGACACCACTTAGTACATAAGATTTCTGAATGATAGCTGGAACAGAAAATTTTTATCTGGGGAAAGAGGTTTTTTTATTTTATTTTTTTAGATTTTATTTATTTATTTTTAGAAAGAAAGAAAGGAAGGGAGGAAAGTGAGGGAGAAAAACATCAATGTGTGAGAGAAACATCAACGTACAGGGAGAAACATCAATCCACTGCCTCTTGCATGCCCCCAACCCTAGACTTGGCCCACAACCCAGGCATGTGCCCTGACCAGCAATCAAAATGCAACCTTTTGGTTTGCAGGCTGGTGCTCAGCTCAGTCCACTGAGCCACCCAGCCAAGGCAAGAAGTTTTGTTTTGTTTTGCTTTTAATGCAGGAACATAGAGCTATTTTATAAAAATAAGTATCTTATTTATTTATACAGAACAATGGGTGTAACAATAACACAAGCCTCCACTAATATAGAGCCTTCTCTGTAACGGTTAATCACTAACTTATGACAACTTGTGAGATGGGTGCACAGTGATGAGACATTTAGGTTCAAGATGTCAGCATAACTGGCTAGGGTCACACATTCATAAGGGACTATAGGGACTCTAAGGCCCTTTTACCATCTTACCTCCACTTTGGAAATAATAGGAAAGCAGATTTCAGCTCAAGATAAGGAAACTTTTTAGAATTAAATTAAACTCTTTAAGTTAAAATTATAAGTGAAGTGAAGGAAGTCATACAGGGCCAAGGGCACTATAGGAAAAGGCCCTCAATGCCAGTTCTAAGGCTCCCTTTGGGCACTAGATTAAACACTGGTCTCAGTGCCAGTTTTTCCCATCAGTGAAACCAAGGAAAATGCTAATAACAACAGAAAAGTTACTGCTAAATTGAAAAATGGTATATCATTAGTAACGGGCAAATGCATTCATTTTTTCGAGCAGTCGTTCCCTAAAAGACTCAATTAGAAAATTAAAGTTAGTGGGAATTTAGGTTGCTTCCACATTTTGGTTATTTTAAGTAACACTATAATGACAACAGAAGACTGGATAAAGAAAATGTGGCACGTATATACAATGGAATATTACTCTGCCATAAAAAAGAATGAAATCTTATCTTTTGTGACAACTGAATGAACCATGAGGGTTTTATGCTAAGTAAAATAAGCCAGGGAGAGAAAGACAAACACCATACGATTTTACTTACATGAGGAATCTAAAGAACAAAACAAAAAAAAAACAACAACACATAAACAGACTCAGATACAGAGAACACACTTACGGGTTGCCAGACGAGTAGGGGATTGGAGGGCTGGGTGAAAACAGTGAAGGGATTAAGAAGTACAAACTGGTAGTCACAAAGTTGTCATGGGGATGTAAAGTACAGTATAGGGAATATAGTCAATATTATAATAACTATGTATGGTGTCTGGTAGGTACTGGAAATATGGAGGCGGGGGGGGACCATGTTGTAAAAGTACATGAGTGTCTCAAACCACTATGCTATACACCTGAAACGAACATAAAATAATACTGAATGTCAATGGTAATTTTTAAAAATTTTTTAAATAAAAAAAAAATTCACCTTCATACTTAAAAATTCATTCAAATTAGTTTATGTTTTACCCTCATTATATTTTCAAGCTTTTAAGCAATTATCAACCAGGCCCAAATTTACCAATTGCAGGGCAAGGGTGAAATTAAGAACTAGTAAGGCAAATAAGCAGTTAGTGATCTGTAGTTTAGGTTTTGATGGTGAAGAAAATCCACTCAGTCTGATCATTATTTATCTCAGGATTTAAACAGTAACCCTAATTGTATTCTTTGAACACCAAGTGCCTGCCCCTCCCCCAACTCCCACCCGGTAGTTAATTAGCTGTGCAGGTCTTATAACAAATACCCACTCAGAAACACTGGGTGGTAGAAATGCTGTTGATAATTAAACACCACAATAGCAAGGAGCCTATTTCAGGAGCCGCCGAGTGGCCGTGCCCCCGCCGGACGGCTCACCACACACTCACAGACCCTCTATTGTGCTGGCTGTGGCTGTGCAGAGGGATGGCTGCTTGGCTGGAGAAGGGATCAACTGCAGTCAGAGAAAAGGCCAAACCTTGCAAACAGGTCCAGGAGTTCTGGACTCAGGGGGGAAATATTCAGAGGGTGGAAGTGAAAGGGGAATGGATCCAAGAATAAGAGAGGTGGATGGGCAGGAAAATCAATCATAAAATAGACATGGCCTTTCTAGTTTCTATGTCCAACCAACCAACCAAAACGAATTCACCAATCTCATGACAAATAGGTAGCAATTGGAAAACTGCAATACATAAATAATACGTTAATTTGCATTCCATTCAGTGTAGAGGAAGTTCACTGAGTTTTTTTAAGGTTTTTAAGAAAACCTCGAAGAATTATCCCACTTCCCTGGGCTCAGTTTCTTCATCTTAAAATAGGGGGATGAAAAGGTTCTCACCCTGCAAACAGCAATGGGGCTCCCAGAGGGGTCGAACGCCTGAACTATCTATCACGCCATTATTCAAGATAAAACTACACATGCACGATCTAATATAATCATCATTTGTACTTGCTTTTGCTTAAAATATTTTAACCAAGGTTGTTAGGTTGATTATCTCATACTGAACAGATGCTTCTGTTGGAAGTTATATAGGTCATTCATAACAGGGAGAAAATTATTAATTTATGAGTCAGCTGATTTGGTAGTCAATAAAGAAAATCTTTCAAAAGAGAGTGTTTTATTAAGCTATTAATTTGGTGGACTGGCTGGAAACCACTGGCTCAGTCAGTTCTCTCCAACTCCACATGGAATTACCTCTAACAACAGAGGCAAGTGAGCATATTCCCAGGGGCACCTGGAGACTAGGCCTGGGGGGGAGAAAAGAAATTTCTATAAAGTTTCCCTTTTTAAAAAAAATCTTCAATTTGGGGGGAAATTTTCCATTCTCCTCCGTAACAGAAGTGTTCGTTTTAATATCTAAATAACGTGCTGTCACCCAAACCAGCATGAGAAATTTGGTGCTCCAGGAAGATGCACCTATTCATTCCATGGCTGTAGAGACACCCACTGCACCCCACCAACAGCAGCACATATCACATTATGAAGTGGTTTAGGGATCCAGTTGGAGAAGCACATGGATCTAGCTGACCTTGCAAAATTTACCTGGCCATAAAATTCTGTGGATCTCCCTTTTTCATCTATGAAAAGGCAAAAATGCTTTAAGGTGATGAATCCCTTTACCCCTACAACTCAAATGGCATCATGTCTACAGCCCAGGAAGAAAGCGAAAGTCTAGAAACAAAACATGTTACGCTACGGAAAGGAGGAAAAATTTCAGGGGGAGCCAAGCAGAGCTCCAGAGAAGCTGTCCATCTGAAATGCCACCTGGAATTCACACCAGTAATAACTGTTGTGAATATAAAAATTAATAGGGGGGATTTTATAGTATTAGAGAAATTTATTTTTATAAATCATGTGTCTATCACCCAAGTGTTGACGCATGCATGCAATTCAAACATCAGGCTTACAATAAAAAGCTCACTGAATGACTTAGCAAGGACAATTCCCCCATTTTCTCTATAATTTGGAGTGGAAGGAGGAGGGGGCAGTGGGTAGAGGGTGCAGTTACTGGGTCAATTAATCAACCTGAAAACTGTGACACAAACTCTGACGCCTAACCTATGTCTAAAAATACACAAATGTATACGAATTTGTTTTAAACTGTCAATGCCTATATTTAGGACCTTCCCAGCAAGGCTATAATGAGACTGTGTTTGAGGGCTTCAGTCATAGCAGACTCTACCATTAATCTGAAGTTAGTTAAATTAACAGCATTTAGTACTGACTTGTCAATCTCACTGCTCCAGGAAATTGCACCTTGAGGCTACTAATATTGCCAATTTTTCCACTGGAGTATGCACCCGCGTGTGTGTATGTGTATTTTTTTCTCCAAAACCTCCGTGTTCATACACCATCATTGCTTCCCTACGTCCACAGCACTTATATTATCATTTATTCTGGCCTCCTTTAGCCTTCCCGGGGGATTCTGCATAGTGTAGCTGCTCAGTGAAAGAGTTTTTTAGCTTTATATTTATTTGTTTATTTTTCTGTCATGGCTCATGACTGAGGCTTTAAAAAAAAGTGTGACAGTATTTAGAGTACATGATTGACTGCTACAGCAACATTCATTAACCATGACAAATCTGCAGCAAAACACAGTCCTGAGTGTTCTAAACAGCAACTTTAAAAAGAAAGAAGAAAGAAAGAAAGAAAAAGAAAAAAAGACTCTACTAATTTTTCATTGACCTCATCGGTAAATAAATTTAGACTGATGGTGAGCAGGGGCAATAATAAATTAGTATTCATTTCCTGTAATTAATGCAAACATGCCTATGAACACAGAGAATATGAATATATAACCACCTAATTTCCATTTCAAAATACACCTAACAAATTTTCACTTGAGTTATCTTCATAATATTTTCCCCCTTCATTAGAAGAATGAAATGGTTGGGTTCTCTCACACCCACCAGGGGGAAATATCGTTTTGGTCAGAGAGTATCGCTGACAGATCTGCAGAGTTTGATTCTGATCTGTGTCATTATTTGGTCCCCTACCACATGGCCATGCTGAGGCTGCCTTCCTTTATCACTGACCAGCAAGGGCTCCTCTGAAGTGACCAGGTGACCACCTTGGCAGGCCCTCACATGCATGAGAGCCACCGCAAGAAGCGGCCTCCTAGCCTGGCACAGAAGGTGAAATATCCTTGACAGGAGCATTCACTCGTACAAGGGCAGGCTGGGTACACAATATGATGTGAGTCAAACAAAGGTGACCATGCACCGAGTAAAACAGAAATACCACACTATGTGACCTCTCTCAGCAAGAGAAGCTAGTAGAACTTGCTCCCTCGGGCACAGGCATCTCCAGAGACCATTCCCACAAGCAGACCACAATCAAAGATCAATGTCTGATCACACTCAGGTCACCCAGCTTTCAGAACTCTCTAGACCTACTGTGGCAGCAGTAGTAGAACACTTCATTTTGTTTTATTTTTATTTTTTGTAGTAGTAGAACACTCTGTTAGCAGCAAATACATTGACTAATACCAACAGAATTATGCCACTAAGATACACATACGAAAATGCATATGAGCTGGGCAGAAAATGATAAGCCCAGAAAATTTGAATCAGGCTCTACCAAGATAAAAAAAGAACAAACAACTTTGGCAGAATGCAGCTTGCCTCATCGACTTTTCCCAGGGCCTTCCTTGCCCTACAGAGCTTTAGCCCCTAAGTGTTTGTGCCTCTGAAGATCGTGGAAACAAATGTGTGCCATCTGGATTAGAAGTGGTCCTCATGGGCACTTGATAGCGGAATTCTAACTGATGACAGCTAAGCAGCTACATGGGGTGCATGTCACAAGAGGGCCAGAGGGCAATGGGAATATCTTAAATTGATGGATTTACCATTTAGTTTAATTGTAAATGTCACTAATTAGACCTTATCATAACAAGACGTTAATAATGAACATAGATCCCACTTTCTCCAGGCATTTTTTTAAAACCCATAGTGGACTCAGCTCTCTTGCCAGCCAGGCAGTACTTCCCTAGAAAGAAAAAGAGTCACCCATTTCTTTCTGTTTAGTTGTCAGCCTGGAAAGCCGAGCAATGCACCTCAACACACTGGTGCAAGAAGCACAGGAGAGGGTCAGCGAACTGTCTGCTCAAGTGGAGAATGAAGGATTCAGTCTGGACAACACAGAGAAAGAAAAACAGCTGAAAGCTTGGGAGTGGAGGTATCGGCTCTACAGACGCATGAAAACAGGCTTCGAACATGCGAGTGAGTATAAGCAGAGGACTTCTACGTTTAACTAGACCAAACCTTGCTTTGAGACAGCCAGGCCTTCTTTTACTGATTTTTTTGTAACACGACAGGGTCATGGATGGCCGTTGTCAGCCTGTTTGGAGCAAGGGCTCTGAGAGGCTGTAAAAGGACCTTTTGTCTTGCTTGATTTTCTGGCTCCTGATAGGTTCTCTGGCCACAGCCATGAAGCTTCAGTGCTGCTGGCCTCCCTCCACCATGTCACACTCATCTAGCACTTTCCACCCGTTACGCCCTAATGCCTAATGACCTGGATGGTCTGATGCCCTAAGTGGCTATATTTTGGGATGTGGAGGTGGAAAAATATTTGTTTGCCTATTTGTCCAGTTTCTGCTTCAACCTCAAGTTTAAGCTGTTTTCAACTCTCTACTGCATTTTTTATATAGAACTTATGTAAACTGACCTTCAGTTAGTATAGGCTGTAGAGGACAGTCAATCAACCCATGAATTATGCTTTTGTGTGCACTTCCATTCTCTTTTACTGATTCTTTTTGTTAGTTTAAGAAAGTCTTGTTTCTGGGTAATACTAGCACTGTAAGGTACTGCTTAGTGTAGCCTCGGATATAAAAATATATAGAAAATTCAAACAGTTGTGGAATATTAAACTTTTATTCCAAAAGGAAACTTACTTAAACAACAGAAAAAATAGAAGTATATTGAAATTTTAAATATAAGGGGAATGGCAGTTCATTAGTTTGGAAGTTATCTGCCTCTGTTCTACTGACTTTGGCTGTGATAAAGACCACAGGCAGTGAAAATCTTGTTTTCCAAAATATTACTGTAAACTAAGTTCCAAAACTAGGCCTAATGCTTTCTGTTGAAGCAAATAACTTAACCAACATGAATGAAAGGGCGCTTTTAATATTAACAATCTCTGAAGCAATGCTGATACGTTTGCTCTTTTGGAAAAAAAAATTCAATCGTTTTAATAAGTGCATTTGCTGTTGTGTTTCAATCAGGACAAATTAATATTAGAAGTCATTTTTAGACTTGATATCAATTTTTAATTTTCTAAGTTACAAAACACCTCCTAGTGTTAAGGAATACCTAATACCATCAGAGATCTGCTAGCAGACTTGACATTTGCCCATGAATTCTTTCTTAGAAAGATACCACTGGGTAATAGGAGGCACCATGGGAGAACTTAACCTTCCACACTGGGAAGAGCCCAGCACTGGGCATCCAAAGTCATGGGCTTTCATCCTAGCTGTGTCTTCACTGTGTCCTTAAACAGGTCATTTAGCCTCTTTGGGCTGCAGCTTCCTCATCCTAAAGGAGGAGATGCTGTTACTTGCCCTTTCTACCCAACAGGGTTGCAATAAGTGTCCCGTGAAATGATTTACACAAAAGTACTTTATTAAATGTAATGGTTCCTGCTAACACTTTCTAGCCTTCTCTCCACTGGTCCAGCCAACCTCCTATTGTGTTTCTGGGACACTCTGGGGAAGCTTAACTGGTATTATTTACCCCTTCAGAAGATGTTCTAATGATCAAATAAGACCAAGATGGCAACAAATAAAGGCCATTGAGACTTCTAATGAAAATGTTCAAAAGCAAAAGCTATTAGGCTCTACAAACAAATGTTTCTATAGTGTGTGTTTCAGGGTGTCCTTTGAAGATGCAGGAACATTGTTTGAAAAGGATTTGCTTTGTTAAGATCCTGTGTTTTTCATTCTGTCTCAGGAGCCCCCGAGGTGCCAACCAATGTCTGTCTCATGGTAACCAGCAGCACATCGCTCACTGTCAGCTTCCAAGAGCCTCTGAGTGTCAATGCCGCTGTAGTAACCAGATATAAAGGTACTGTGCTCTCGGTGTTTTTTTCATTGCTCCTTCTTAAAAAACAATGCATTGTTTGGGGACCAGTTGTACATTTCGTATGTTTGCTTCCTGCTGATAGGCTGTTATTTCATTCTATGTGGAATTGAAGTATTTCTACATACAGAGCAATAAGGTGACAGAATAAGTCACAGAAAAGATGAACCACAAGACTGGACTGTCATTCCAAGCTCCTCAATTAACATTACTTTTCCAATTCTGTTTGCAGAGGACCTGCACTGTGCATAGCATAGGACTGGGGACAGGACTGAGGAGGACACACTAAAGAATCAGCCTGGCTCCAAGGAGCTCAGAGGCTTGGCCACGGAACATACTAAACAGTGGGGCATATATTATAAATTAATAGCTGAAATGGCAGGTAACTAGGATTGAGGACTGAAAAACCCAGCAACAACAAATAAAGTGCATCGGAGCTCAGAAAAGAAAAAGAAGGGGAAATGATAGGCTCAGGAAGGCCCTAGGGTAGAGGTAGCATTTGGGCCTGGTTGTCAAGGATGGCTAGGATTTGAACCAAAGATAAACTCCCAAGTGGAGAGAACAGTGGACAGGCATGAAAGTGAGAAAAGGCCAGGACAAGTAAGGAGAATAAGAGTATATACTGAAGGAATAGAAAATAGTGTGGTTCCAGGGGAGGGGAAGGATCATGACAAGATGCAGTGAAATGTAAGATTCGAGGGTCAAACTGGTATCGAGAGGTAAGGGTGGGATGAGGCTTGAAATCAAGATTAAGAAGTTAGACTATTTGATAAAGTCTGCAGATCACTGTATAAAATAAAGACAATATTGGAAGAGATATAGATTTAGAATAAGAAGATAAATTAGGGAACAGCTACACACACAAAAATGAAACTCAAGCACCAATTTACATCATACACAAAAATAAATTCCAGGTGGATAAAAGGTTTAAATATAAGTCATGGCACCATTAAAGTCCTAAAGGAAAACATAGGCAGGAAAATCTCAGATATTTCATGCAGTAATATTTTCACTGATATGTCCCCTAGAGTAAAGGACATAAAGGAAAGAATAAACAAATGAGATCTCATAAAAATAAAAAGCTTCTGCATGGCTAAAGAAAACAGTATTAAAATAAAAAGAGAACCAATCATATGGGAAAACATATTTGCCAATGACACCTCAGACAATGGTTTAATCTCCAAAATATATAAAGAACTCACACAACTCCACTCTAAGAAGACAAGCAACCCAATCAAAGAATGGGCAAAGGACTTGAACAGACACTTCTCCAAGGAGGACATACAGAGGGTCCAGAGACACATGAAAAGATGCTCAGTATCGCTAGCTATCAGAGAGATGCAAATTAAAACCACAATGAGATACCACTTCACACCGGTCAGAATGGCCATCATAAACAAAGGAACAAACAACAAGTGCTGGAGAGGATGTGGAGAAAAGGGAACCCTAGTGCACTGTCGGTGGGAATGCAGACTGGTGCAGCCACTATGGAAAACAGTATGGAATTTTCTCAGAAAACTAAAAATGGATCTGCCTTTTGACCCAGCAATTCCACTGCTAGGATTATATCCTAAGAACCCTGAAACATGAATCCAAAAGAACCTATGCACCCCAATGTTCATAGCAGCACAATTTATAATAGCCAAGTGTTAGAAGCAACCTAAGTGCCCATCGGTAAATGAATGGATCAAAAAACTATGGCAAGCCCTGGCTGGTGTAGCTCAGTGGATTGAGCGCGGGCCTGTGAACCAAAGGATCGCGGTTCGATTCCCAGTCAGGGCACATGCCTGGGTTGCAGGCCAGTTCCCAGCATGGGACACATAAGAGGCAACCATACATTGATATTTCTCTCCTCCTCCCTCTCTCCTACCCTTCCCCTCTAAAAATAAATAAATAAATAAATACTTTAAAAAAAAAAAAAAACTATGGCACATTTACACAATGGAATTCTATGCAGCAGAAAGAAGGAAAGAGCTCCTACCCTTTGTGACAGCATGGATGGAACTGGAGAGCATCATGCTAAGCAAAATATGCCAGGTGGTGAAAGACAAATACCATATGATCTCACCTTTAACAGGAACCTAATCAACAAAACAAACAAGCAAAATAAAACCAAAGACACTGAAATAAAGAATAGGCTGACAATGACCAGAGGAGAGAGGGGAGGGAATTTCAGGGAAAAAGGGGAAGGGTTTGTAGGAACAAGTATAAAGGACACCAAAACAAGGTGGGGCATGGAAACGGGAAGGAAGTGGGGAGGGCTGTGGGGGGTGGGCTGGGATGGGGTTAAAAGGCAGAAAACTATACTTGAATAACAATGAAAATAAAATAAAATTTAAAAAAATGGATTGGGAAGCTACTCAGGAAAGAGGTCACGACAGCCTGACCCTGCTGCTATAGCAACACCAGGAAAGGAGAGAGAGCCCAGAGGAGGAGGAAAATACCATTGTTATGACGATAACAGCCACAGCTTATATAGCACCCAGCAGAGTGTCCAGCCTTTTGGTGTCTCTGGGCCACAACAGAAGAAAAAGAGTTGTCCTGGGCCACACATTAAATACACAAACACTATCAAAAACTGATGAATGCAAAGAAAGGTTTTAAGTAAATTTACAATTTTGTGTTGGGCCACATTCATAGCCATCCTGGGTCACATGCAGCCCCGGTTTGGACACCCCAAACCTTTATATGCATTAACTCTATTTAAACTTCACAACAACCCTATGAGGTAGGTACTGGTAAGATTCCCACTTTGCAGATGAGAAAACTGAGGCAGTGAGGTTAAGGAATTTGCCTAAGGCTCCCAGCAGAGCCAGAAGTATCTCTTTATGTTGACACTTGAATGTGGTAGGCAAAAAGAAATCTGTTTCCCTGATTAAAGAAGACTTGTGGAAATACCATGAACGGTTCTAAAACCTGATAAAGGCTTCTACACATATTCCAAGATGCCAGGCCTCTAAGTAGAATTTCTGTGTTCAGGACACTGCTCCTCCCTTTGGGCCACAAATATGTCCAGGTAGTATATGCACTTCCTTTCTCTTTAGCAAACCCTGTTCCCATGTCTGCAAACAGTACTCTCCCCACACCATAGCTTTCTAGGCAACTGCCAGACCACTTCCCTCTCTGTTTGTAATACCTTAGGAAGACAGCTCTGAATTGGTTACCGCTTTGGGTTTCCTGTGTCAATCTAAAACAGTGATTTGGAACCTTTTTCAGCTCGTGGCATACATAAACTACTAAAATTCTGTGGCACACCAAAAAAATGTTAAATTTTTTGCAGATCTGACAAAAAATAGGTATAATTTTGATTCATTCACACCAGATGGCTATTGTTCTGCTGGCTGTTGTCCTATTTTTATTTGACAATCTAAGGGAAAGGAGGTCATTGCCCCTGACTAAATAGTCAGGTACTACATGTTTTAAAATTTCATGCAGCAAAATTCTTATGGCACATCAGTGTGCCGAGGCACGCCAGTTGGAAATCGCTCTTCTAAGAGAAGGCAGCCTGAGGGTACTAGCAACAACAGATAAATGAAGCCACCCAGGATGACCTCCCACAGCCATCCTCTGGTACAACTCTGATACTTTCCTCCGTTGTCTCATCTGCCAAGACTTTCTGAAATTCAGAGCAAGTTTTGGTTGGCAATGTCAGACTTGGGCATTTTTCTCTCTTTCTATCTCTTTCCTGCTCAGGATTTTGATGAAGGGTTTCATCAGCGCTGCCCAACTTGACATTTGCTTCTTACATTTGATTAGTGAGCTACAAGGAGCTAATTTATCCAGACTGTCAACTACCTAATACCTGGCCACAAAGCCAGCAAATTCTATCTGCATTCGCATATTAACACATCTCATCTCAGGAGACTTGTACTTGGGTAAGGTTGAACTGAAAGGTCACAAGTGGGTTCTGTTAGTAACTAGAGGAGATTAATTAAGCATTATAAATAGAATTATCTGTTGCATTATGGAGTAGGTTTCCTTATGTTAGTTTATAAGGTCATAAATTGAGTCCTTAACCTGACCACTCTCAAGGATTATTTAAAACAGCTGATGGCCTACTGTACCCAGAGACAGGACAGTTTTTAATTCAGGGTTGAAGTGAATTAATTAATTTTGGAAATACTACCAAAATTACCCTGAGATAAGGTTGTTTTGTTTGCTTTAGAAAAATAAGAAACTATGAGAACTCCACAGAATGAAATAGCAATGATCTAACTAACCCAGCAGTGTTTAGGGCTTGGCAAAAACATCTCACACGGCTCTCCAGAATTTCTGGGTTCAGCAAAACCTCAAGCATATTTTGACAACTGGATGTTTTCCCCCTTTGTGCTTAAGCCAGTGTTTGAAAGAAAATCTGAATCCTCTGTTTCTCACTTGTTTACATTCAACTCATCAACATGTTGGTTTTTAAAAAAAGTTTGTTGATATCCAGAAATCTTTCTAAGAACACTTCTTTATAAGCCTTCCTCCGGGCCCAAGGGCCCGAGGTCAAATGCCATCACAACTTAGGGATGAAAGGTGTCAATTTCAGCTTCAAACCCAGGAAACAGTTTTGAGGGAGACCCACTGGATTTTTCTGCCTGCAGCTCCCCTGGATGTAGGGAAGTGAGGCCAAAAGGGCTATAGTCTGTTTCTAGGAGTTTCCTCCATAAAGAGCCCTGGCATCTTCTGGTCCCATCTCACCAATTTTCATAGTTTACAGAGCACAGCTAGAGCTACTTCAGATGCTTCAATGCTTTGGAAGATCACCAGGACTTGGTTCTGCCTTCTCTCCTCATTGCCTTGGGTGACCTGCCTGATGCTCTCATTTGCAGAGGATATGTCACTTCTCTGCAGGCCCAAAGTAGAAAACATTTTTAGAAGTGATTTTGCTGTTCTTTGCAAGGTTTGGGGTGGATAGGAAGGTATCCTGTAACAGGTGCAGTAAAGCATCTGTTTCCCGTCCACAGGATGAATTATTTTCTAGTTTTTACAGGTGTGCCTTGAAGCAGTCATACTCTGGGGTCTGCCAATTGTGAGATGCTCCAGGAAATGTGAGTGCCCTCTTTGAATGGCACCTGTCCTCATCTCTCTTCCTACTTTGTTCCCTGATTAGAAACCAGCACCCTAGTTCCTCCCTACGAAGGCCTGTCACAACAAATTACCTAACTGTTCTTCATTTGGTAGCATTTTTAAAAAATTAAAATGCATTCCTCCTTATAGAGATTGCCAGGACCTCTCAGCTGGTAGTGTATCTGTTTCTGCAAAGACCAGGTGGTTGCCTCTACCAGCCACCATCTACAGCCTCTTTCTCAGAAGCAGCAGCCAAAGAATTCCAGGGAGATGTCCAGTAGCATTGCAGCTTCTAGGAGGAAGAGTACACCATTTGCCTATTAAAACTCTCAGGGTTGATCTTTTATAATGACAGTGTAAACTTGATCATGACTTGATCACTTGGGCCATCTTTTCACCAGAGTTGAGAAAAACTTGACTTCATGGGATTTGGGGGCACACTGTTTAGTAATTTAAATTATTTTTATTATGCCTTCTATTCTTTTCCTCCTACCTCTCACAGTTGAAAAGATACTTGTCTACCAAGAAAAATGTATTGCATTAGAGAATATAACTATTTCCCAAGTCTAATTAATTAAAGGATTAATATGATCATAAGCATGATGTGGCTATCTACCCTCATGACTAGATTGAAGTAATATCATTCCATAAAGCAAAAAGATTTATAACTTGATTTAGACTGTTGGGAAGGAGTAAAGCCAAACACTTGCAGATGAGAACAACGAGAGGCAGAGGGTTATATCCAGAGGACATGAAACTTAGTGGAGTAATATTTCTTTGCCTGTAAGTAAAAGTGTAACTAAATGTATGATGGGGATAAACAGAAGGCCCAGCGGCAGTGAGAGAATGGCAACACCACTCAGGTCATTTCTTCTAAGCTACAACAGCCTTTGTATGTCCTTAGTCCTCCTTGATACCTCTGCTGGTTGCTGAGTTGTCAGGATCCAGCCAGTTTACTCTTTAAACACCGTGTGACCCACCTTAAAACCTTCCACCCATGAGATACATTGCACAGGGTTACGTAAGAGAAAAACTTGGGATTTAGCCTTCCCTCAATGTCACATCCCCAATCACTAAGTTTATCTCTGGTACATTTGCTTACAAATCCTTTCTTGATGCACGTACACATATATGTACACGCATACACAGTTTTGTTTGTGAACTCTAATATAAATATCATCACCCTATTTGTCTAATCCTACAACTAGACTTTTTCCAACTCAACAATATATCATATACATCATATACATCTTTCTATGTCAGTGTGTTTAATCTTCACTCCTTTTAATAGTTATATAGTATTCTTATTCCAAGATAGAGGTGCCATAATTTATTTAATTATTCTCCTACTCGTGGACAGAGGTTTTTTCACTTTTTTCCTATTAAATAACACTTCAGTCCTTGTATGGGCATACCTTGGAGATATTACAGGTTTATTTCCAGACCACTACAATGAAGCAAATATCACAATAAAGCAAGTCATGCAATATTTTGGTCTCCCAGTGCATATAAAAGTTATGTTTATACTACACTATAATCTATTAAGTGTGAAACAGCATTAAATCTAAAAAATGTACATACCCTAACTTTAAAATACTGCATTGCTAAAAAGTGCTAGCCATCATCTGAGCCTTCTTAGAGTCGTATTCGTTTTGCTGGCAGAAGGTCTTGCCTCAGTGCCAATTGCTGCTGACTGATCACAGCAGTGGCTGCTGAAGGATGGGGTGGCAGCGGCAATTTCTTAAGATAAGACAACAGTGAAGTCTGTCACATCAATTGACTCTTCTTTTCATAAACAACTACTCTGTAGCAAGCATACAACACTGTCTGATAGCATTTTCACCACAGCAGCACTTCTTTTGAAACTGGAGTCAATCCTCTCAAACCCTGCCACTGCTTTTTCAACTAAGTTCATGGAATTTTCTAAATCCTTTGTTGCCATTTCAATAACCATCACAGCATCTTCACCAGGAGTAGATTCCATCTCCAGAAGCCACATTCTTTACTCATCTACAAGAAGCAACTCTTCATCCATTAAAATGTTAGCACGATGCTGCAACCATTCAGTCACATCTCCAGGCTCCACTTCTAATTCTATTTCCCTTGCTACTTCTACCAGATCTGCAGTTACTTCCTCCACTGAAGTCCTGAACCCCTCAAATCATCCAAACTCCTATTAATGTGGACAGTTTGATCTCTTCCCATGAAACAAGAATGCCTTAATGGCATCTAGAATGGTGAATACTTTCCATAGGTTTTCAACTTATTTTGCCCAGATCCATCAGAGGAAGCACTGATGGATCTGCTATGGCAGCTATAACTGCAATGGCAGCTATAGCTGCAGAATAGATGTTTTGTCAGCAGGCATGAACAGAACATTAATCTTCCTGTACATCTCCATTGAAGCCTTTGAGTGACCAGGCACACTGTCAATGAACAGTAACATTTTGAATGAAATATTTTATTCTGAGCAGCAGGTCTCAACAGTGGGCTTAAAATACTCAGTAACCCATGTTGTAAACAGACATGCTATTACCCAGCATTGTTCCATTTATAAAGTACAGGCAGAGTAGATTTAGCATAATTCTAAAGGACCCTAAGATTCTTGGAATGGTAAATGAGCATTGGTTTCAACTGAAACAGCTGTATTAGTCCCCAACAAGAGAGTCATCTTGTCCTTTAACTCTTTGAAGCCAGGCCTTGACTTCTCCTCTCTAGCATGAAAGCCCTAGATAGTATCTTCTTCCAATATAAGGTGGTTTTGTCTACATTGAAATCTGTTATTTAGTGCAGCCAACTTCATTAATTATTTCAGCTAGATCATCTGGATAACCTGCTGAAACTTCTATATCAGTACCTGCTGCTTCACCTTGCACTTTTATGTTACGAAAATGACTTTTTTCCTTAAACCTCATGAACCAACCTTTCTGCCAGCTTCAAATTTTTCATCTGCAGCTGCCTCACCTCCCCTGGCCTTCACGAAATTAAAGAGAGGCATGGCCTTGCTCTGCATTAGGCTTTGGCTTAAGGCAGTGATTTTCAACCTTTATCATCTCACGGCACACATAAACTAATTACTCAAATTATGCAGCAAGAAGGGGCTGGAAAGAATTACTTGAAGTCGTGAAAGGCAAGGACCTACATCCAAGATTACTCTATCCAGCAAAGCTGTCATTTAGAATGGAAAGGCAAATAAAGTACTTCCCAGACAAGGTAAAGCTAAAGGAGTTCATCATCACCAAGACCTTATTATATGAAATGTTAAAGAGACTTATCTAAGAAATAGAAGAAGATCAAAACTATGAACAATAAAATGACAACAAATGTGTAACTATCAACAACTGAACCTAAAAAACAAAAACAAACTAAGCAAACAACTAGAATAGGAATAGATTCACAGAAATAGAGATCACATGGATGGTTATCAGCAGGGAAGGGGAGGAGGGAAAATAGGGTAAAAGGCACGGGGAATAAGCATAAACAGTAGGTACAAAATGGACAGGGGGAGGTTAGGAATAGTATGGGAAATGGAGAAGCCAAAGAAATTATATGTACGACCCATGGACATGAACTAAGGGGAGGGAATGTTGGTGAGAGGTGGGGCACAGGGAGGAGGGAAATAAAGGGGAGAAAAAATGGGACAACTATAATAGCATAATCAACAAAATATATTTTGAAAATCTGCAGCACACCAAAAAATATATATTTTTGTTAAACTGATTTTAAAAATAGGTATAATTTTGATTCATTCAACCTGACAGCTATTGTTGTGTTGGCTGTTGTCATTTTTTTATTTGACAATCTAAGACAAAAGAAGTCAGTGCCCATGACTAAATAATCAGGTACTCCATGTTTTAAAAATCTTGTGGCACACCGGTTGAAACTTACCTGCTTCAGGGAATGTTGTGGCTAGTTTGATCTTGTATCCAGAGCACTAAAACTTTCTTCAGATCAACAATATGGCTGTATCACTTTCTAAAAATTTGTGTATTCACTGGAATAGCACTTTTCCTTCAAGAGCTTTTCCTTTGCATTCACAATTTGGCTAACTGGCACAAAGGGCCTAGCTTTTGGCCTGTCTGGGCTTTCAACATACCTTCCTCACTAAGCTTAATCATTCCTACCTTTTGATTTAAAGTAAAAGATGTGATTCTTCCATTCACTTGAACACTTCAAGGTCATTGTAGGGTTGGCCTAATTTCAACAAAGCATCTTAAGGAATTGGGTGGCCCAAGGAAAGGGAAAGAGATAGGGGAATGGCAAGTCCATGGATCATTCACAACACACAGTCTTATAAAAGGGCAGTTCTTGGTGCCCCAAAGCAATCACAGTGGTAACATCAAAAATCACTGATCACAGATTGCCATAACCATTATAATAATAATGATAAAAGTTTGAAATACTGCAGGAACTACCAAAATGTGACACAGAGGCAGGAAGCAAGTACATGCTGTTGGAAAACTGGCACCAATAAGCTTGCTCAGTGCAGAATTTCCACAAACCTTCAATCTATTAAAAAACACATTATCTGCAAAGCGCCATAAAATAAGGTATGCTGTATGCATCTCTGTGTGAATGCATAGATCTTCCTGCTTCTAATTAACAACACTAAAATATTTTTATGTGTTTTTCTGGGATTGTTAACTAGAAGTGGAAAGATTTGTGTGTTCTCTACACTCTGTCTCACTGATCTGTCTATACCTGTGATAATCCCATATAATAACTTTACAGTATATTTTAACGTCTGTTATGGCAACTCCCTCCCCATGGTAGTCTTTTTCAAAATGTCTGTTATTTGCACACACCTTCTTTTCTAAATGAATTTTAGAATCAGCTTGTCAAGTTTAATTGTTAAAATCTTACTGCGTTGGTATACTATTCCTAAGTTAATTTGATGAGACTCCCCAATCGTCACATCTTCCTGACGAAGTTATTATATATTCAAGAAAGTTTAATAATTTTCTTTATAATATGGGTCTTATATATTTCCTGTTAAGTTTCATAATGGGTATATTTTACAGTTTTGAGAGTGTTATGAGTGAACTTTCTTTTTAAGATATTCTCTCACTGGCTATGATGGGACAGAAAAACTACTACTATTTTTTTCTTTTTAAATCTTTAGTTGACCGCTTTACTGACACTTTTAGTGGTAGCTTTTTCTTTTCAAGGAGGTTGTCTTGCATCTCATAAAATTTTTCCGTCATATTATTTTCAAGTATCGGTCATTTTGTCCTTTCCTTTCTAATATTCTTCTTTCTTTTCCATATCTCACTTCATTAACTAGAACTGATGTGAATTTTAGTTTCCTCTACATTGTGAATAGTAACTGAGATAGTAGGTATCTGTCTCTCTTACCTGCCTTTGTCAATATACATCTAGTATTTCACTAATTAGTATGACGTGTACTGTATATTTCTGATAGATACCCTTTACCAAATTAAGAAAGTTTCATTTGGATTATGATTACTGATACAGTATTGAACACAATTTTGAAATCTCTGTAATTAAAACCATTTCAGTATTTCGAAAGTCATGTATTTGGGCCCTTTTATTTTTTTAAACATAATTTTTTAAAGATTTTATTTATTTATTTTTAGAGAGGAGAAGGGAAGGAGAGAGGGAGAGAAACATCAATGTGTGGTTGCCTGTGGCCCGCAACCCAAGCATGTGCCTAGACTGGGAATCGAACCAGTGACCCTTTGGTTCACAGGTCAGCAGCCACAGCAACCAGGGCAGGCTCTTTCTTTTAGAATTGTTGGACATTTGTCTATTTGATTGGTTTGTATGAAGAATTAATTTCTTGATTCATTAAACCTATTACTGCTTATTTTCTATTTTATTAATTTCTGGCTTTAGCTTTGCCAATCTTACTACTTGCTGTGAGTTTATTGTTTCTTTGTTTTTTGATTTAAAAACTTAATTTACTTGCTCCTTTATTTTTACTGTTTTATAACCCATGGATTTAAGGCTACAAATTTTCCCCTGACTACTATTTTGTCCATATCTAAAAAGTATAAAAAGCAGTGCTATAATTATTTGTTTATAAATAATTTGTAATTTGTTTCATTTCCACTTTAACCAGAGTCTTGAGATGAGTCATTTTAAACTTCTAAGTGGCCATATTTTTTTACTATATCTTGTTAGTTTCTAATTTTATTATAATAAGAAAAAATTTTAATGTAAACTGTATCCTGTTAGGATGTTTTTCAATTCTAACTCGTGGCTAACCAACAAACTAGTTACATAGGCACCATACTGGGTATTTGAAAGAATGTTTAAAGTCTATTGGGTAAAAAGTGTGACTGTGCGTTGTTTAAATCCTGTTCTTTTCTAAAGCAGTGCCGCTTTGACCTTTGATCTCTGAGAAGCTGCTTTATGTGTCTTGCTTCATACTACTTCCCTCAGTTCCTATTTTTTTTTTGTAATTAACATTGCTATCTACATTTCCAT
Organism: Glossophaga mutica; assembly: GCA_039655065.1. NCBI lineage: Eukaryota > Metazoa > Chordata > Mammalia > Chiroptera > Phyllostomidae > Glossophaga > Glossophaga mutica. The sequence continues at coordinate 17,390,838 of CM077311.1, forward strand.
TTGTCTGCTGCCTTTTCTATCCTTCTATTTGCATCCTTTCCATAGCATTTGAAATACATTCATCTCTTGTAAAGAGTATATAGTTAAATTAATTTACTCAATCTGAAAGTCTGTCTCTTTTTATGTACAATTTTAAATTTTGTCTGTCCAAAGTGATACAAGAATGGGCTTTAAAAACCAATCTGCACTGAAAGGTTTATAATGAAAAAAACAACAGTTACTTGTATTATTCCCCCTACCCTTCCTCTTTGCAGAGTCAGCCACTTTTAACTCCTCTAGTCTCCATAGGTACCTGTCTACGTTAATTAATATGTTTCTACGGCTATTTCTTGACTATCCGTCGCAGGTCTCATGTATGCAATTATAACCATAACAGAAAAGAATCTAAATCTCTCATCACACGATACTCACCTGCACTCCCTTATTCTCTCAGCATAATTATATCACCTTTTTTAGTTAATGATGTCTGTACAGAGTGTGTAAGTTTCTGATATTGCAAAGTCAAACAGTATACTATGATTGATTGTATTTCTTTTCCTATGTATTTTCCTCAAATCTCTACCTACCTTTTTATCTTTCACACCCTACTTGCCATTATCATATTCAAACTTTTTTTCAAATATATTCAGAGTAGCACCTATTTTTCCAAAAGTAGCACATACTTTCCCTCCCAGAGTACTCTCTGTTCATGTTCACTACATAATAATAACCCAGTAGGTTGTATCAAAGAAATACAAATTAAAACTACAGTGCAATATTACTACATGCTTATCACAATAGGAAAAAAATTTAAATAGTGACAACAGCAATAAAGATGCAAAGAAATCAGATCATTAAAACATTGCTGGTGGAAGTGTAAAATAATACAGGTTCTAGGAAAACTTTGACAATTTCTTTAAAAAGTAAACTTGTAGGCCCTGGCTGGCGTAGCTCAGTGGATTGAGCGCGGGCTGTGAACCAAAGGGTCGCAGGTTCGATTCCCAGTCAGGGCACATACCTGGGTTGCAGGCCAGGCCCCTAGAGGGGGCCACGTGAGAGGCAACCACACATTGATGTTTCTCTCCCTCTCTTTCTCCCTCCTTTCCCCTCTCTAAAAATAAATAAATAAAATCTTAAAAAAAAAAAAGTAAACTTGTTATCATACATCCTATCAATTACACTAATGAGTATTTATTCTAGCAAAATAAAAACTTATGTTCATATAAAAACTTCAACACAATTATTGACAGCAGCTCTATTTATAATAACTAAAATCTGAAACAATTCAGATGTCCGTGAATTGGTGAATAATTAAACAAACTGGGTATATTCACACCACAGACTACTGACAACTACTCAGCAATAAAAAGGAACAAATTATTGATTCATATAACAACTTGGATGAATCTCTAGTGAATCATGCTGAGTGAAAAAGCCAATCCAAAAATGCTACATAGAGTATTATTCCATTTATATAACACTCTTGGGATAACAAAATTTTATAGAAATAGAGAACGGATTAATGGTTACCAATGAAGAGGGAAATGGGTATTTATGGCTCACTTTTTTGTTTTCTAGCTAATGGATGTATTTTAAAATACTTTGTTTACTTTTTAAAGGATTTGGAGAGAAAACGGGTGGGCATGCGTATGTGTCAGTTTAGCGTCTTGATCCAATCTCCAAGTCACTTCTCCTTTTTCCCCAAACTGTATGCTCAGTAAACATGACCTAATGCTAATATTAGCCTCAGCCAACATACTTATGAAAGCATATCTGCTGTTTCAAAAAATTATGTAAGTCACCTAGGGACAAACATAAAACTGGGTTTTTATATCAGCTGGTGAAGGATTATTCCTGACACTGATTTCATCTTCTTCCTGTTATATTTGGAAAATCATAGATCCATAAAGCAATAAGGTTTTGGAATATGTGAGTTTTTCGCTAAGGTATGAGTTCTTTGATGGCAGAAATCTTGCCTTCTCCTTTTCCACCTCACCTGTATCCCAGGAGCACTGGTGGGCTTTCTGTTCTTAAAACATGTTCCCATCACAGGTCCTTTGCCCGTGGTGATCCCTCTGCATGGAACATGGCCTCTCCCGTGCCCTGCCCACAGATTGCCCAGGCCTCTACTGAAGTCATTTCTTCAAAGAAGCATTTTCTAAGTTATTTAATATCAATCAAGCCTGTTGCAAGTTCTCTCGTGCCTTTCAAATTTTCTTCAAAGTAATTTTCACAATTTGCAGAAATCTATTTCTGTGAGACAGTTCTTTAAGTTGAAAAGACTTTATTACAGAACTTCTTAGTCTAATATCTAATATAATCAGTAAGTTTATTCTCAAATTTAATTTGACCACCCCTGGATGCTTCATGGGAATAATGTTTCATGGAACCCTGAGAACATTTAAAGTAGACATTCTAAAGCTAAGATGCACATTAGATTCACCTTGCTACAGTCCCTTCCAAGACCAATCAAACCTGAGTCTCTGCAGGGTAGGGACCCAGACAGAGAAAACTTTTAAGAATTGCTACGTGACCCAACACAAAACTAGGCCGTGAACGTGCTGTCATATTTTTAGAATCTGTCACTCCCGTTAGACTGTAAGTCCAAGGTGAGCAGAGACTTTTTGTTCACCTTCATATCCCTAGTACTCAGCACAGGGCTCAAATATATACATAGTAAGTATTCAATTAATTTCATTGTGCATCACAATAAACACCATCAACACAGCCCCCTTGTTTATGGGACTTAGAGATTAGTGGGGAACTTAAAGCTCACCAACATAAAATTCACTTCACAGCATAAAGAAAATACAGCCTGTGTCATTGACTCAAAATGTTGAGGCTGGAGTTTTTCACAGGCTTTGTCCAACAGCCTCTTCCATTGACTCTCACCTCTCATCCCTTTCCTGTGTAAGTAGTCCACAGTTCTCTCCCTGGCCCCTCCCCTAGTCTTCAGTTTCATCCTTCGGCACTGCGCTGGCTCCTCCAAGCTCGCTGTCTTTAGCACACTTGCCTCTGGAAAGTTTCTGCAAAGGTGATCACATCAGTGCTGAGTAGAGCGGCTTATTTCTTCCTCCTCCCCCTCACACACCCCTCCGGAACTTTGGAGCCATGAAACCTCTTGGCGGAGAGGGAGGCCCACCAGGCAGCTCTTTATTGCCATGCAACTGTGAGATTCCTCCCCACACTTCCTCCTGGGGGAAAGTCAGCCTGCCAATCGAGATTTAACAGTGGAGCAGTGCATGGTGACATGCCAAGCCCCCCCTCCCGCCACCCTCCCTAACCATCCCCATCACCACCTCACACCGCCATCCCACCCCCGGACTGAACAAACTGTATCACTTACCCCCTGGGAGACTGGCAGTTGCTGAGCCCAGACGCCACAGGGGCTGGTGAGTTTCCAGTGGCCACAGAGGCAGGTCTCCACTCAAGGCCCAGCCTGTCTGTGACTGCCTGCCTGGGCACACGGCTGGGACTGTGGATGATGCACACTTTCTGGGCCACCTTCTCCCTCAGAGATTTTTCTCGATGCCTTTTTTGGCCAGAACCCTTTGCAGCATTATAGTTTGTCAATAGCCCGCGACTGCTTTCTAGAATTTCTCTCCAGGAGAAAGCGTGTTTTTCTAAGAAATAGGTGTTCTAGCCTGAAACCTAATTTCATGTGAGGGCTCGAAAATGAAACAAAAATAATCACCCTCAAGTCTGGAAGCTGAGGGGGCCTCTCCATGCTGTGAGGAGTGCTTCCTTTTGGAAGGTGGGAGGCCGTGGTGGTCCTTTATGATTCTTAAGTAAAATTTTTCCAGTAAGGTATGTTCCTGTATCAGCCAGGGTCCCGGAAGAAAACAAAAGCACACTCAGCTTGAATTTTCAAAAAAATTTAATGAAAGGATTATTTACAGATTGGTAAACAGAGTTTGTGAATGGCAAGGGATAGCAAAGCACACAGGACTAGCAACTTTGGGAAGCAGGAAGGGTAGAGGGGTAAAAGCTGGGGCCTGGGCACCCATCAGGAGTTGCTCTGTGAAAGGACACACCCACCACCCCACGGAGGCACTGCCTAAAACCCAACTAGAAGCTCAAGGGCAACAGGCCCTGAATGATGCAGTCCACAGGGGCCTCCTGGAGACAAAGAGCAGGACAGCAAACATCAAAAAATTTTCTGGGGTGAAAAGAGGATAGAGGGGTAACAGAAAACTAGCATAATAATTATAGAACATTGTGAAGAACAGAAATTTTAAACAAAGAAACAAATCACTCAGTCCTACATCCCAAAGAAATACACCTCTTGAAGGACCTTGTGCTATTTTTTGACATGTACCATAATCAAGGTGAGAGCATATATTTAAAATAATGGTGACCATTATCAAGCCCATACCATGTGCCAGGCATTAGGTCAAGGCTTTACAAACATTGCTTCTTCTAAAGCTCACACAGCCCTATGGAACAGGTAGAGTGTTATCCACTCTGCAGGAAAGGAATCTAAGGCAAAAAGAACTTACTATGGCCATGAGGATCAGGCTTTGATCCTACAGCCTGTATTCTTAATGACTACACTGTACTACCTCCTTTTCCACTTTATATCCCCATGTTATGACTTTTGTTCTGAAGCATTGTTTCAATCCATACATAATATTACATGGAATATAACAATGTGCATTTTACTCTTTCTTGATTGTTGCCTAATCAAGTTGCTTTTAATTTTTTACTATAATAAATGCAGCTGCCATGAACATCTCACTACTCAGACTTTTTCCTGCATTTTGCAATATTTCTTTAAGTGAGAATTCCACTAGTTTTTCCCTCATTGTAAAATCAGTCTTGATTCTTCTATCATTTTGAATCACATAGTTGTAAACAGCCAAATGTGGACAAGGGAAATAATATTAAAATTCTCCAATTCTATCTTTCCACTCCACCCCCAAAGAAAAGAAAAATAAAATTAGAAAAGTGGGAAAAAACATAATGAGTTCAAGGAGTGCTCATTTCAATGAGAAATGGCAACTAAATAGCTCAAAGACCCATCACCCACTGCCTGGTCCCACTGCCCAGGGTTAAGTTGGAACATATGCATGAAGCATAAGCACAGGGCACAAAGAAATGCTACACACACATTAACCAAATCTAAACCAATGGATTGTATCTCTTCTAATTAACCATTTCCACTTCTGATCAAGTGTGTGTGAAGGAACACACTGACAAATAGAAACAATTCATCAGGAGAACTGAGGTCTAACTGTTCACTGCCAAGCAAAGTTGTCCATGGACAAAGGAAGGATTTAGGCTCTTCTATAAAGTATTTTGAATTCTTAAATTGTGCACTAGGTGTGGGGAAGTTCATTCCATTCTTCAGTACAATAATCGATGAGCCACTCAAGGAAAATAACATGAACTATTTTCTAAAAATTTCCTAGCTTCATTGACAAGTGTTTTTCAAAATCTTGATCTGTTTGTTCTATACAGCATGTTGATTAGAGCATGGTATTACGTTAAATCAAAATGCCACACTGCAAACCTCGGTAGCAGAGCATAGGTCTGTGCTAAGGGGGCATCATACTGTGGGGCAAGAGCCTCAGACAAAAAGTCAGGAGGCTACTATCCTAGTCCTGGTTCTACTTTAACTAGCTAGGTGACCTCCCAGGTCCCTCCTCTAAAGAAATGAGGAAATAGCACTAGATCAATAGTTTTCAAGCTGATCCATGGAATCTTAGGTTTCCACAGAGATGCCTCAGGGACCACATGGCAGGGCAAGAGGGTAGGGGGAGCAGTGGGAGGTCTCCCAGATGCTACAGTCTAAAGAATTAGGTCTCCCTCTTTTTCCTTCATAGCACCATGTGAGTTTCCCTTACAGTCTTTTCCCCAGGTTGTAATCACGTCTTTATCCATACATTATTTCCTTGTCATCTGTTTCTCTTTCTAGACTATATTCTCCATAAAGGCAGGGATAATGCCTATTTAGTACCCCATTATAAATCCAACAACAAGCACAGTGTCTAGGACACAGTACATGATTATTTGTTGAATAAATGAATGAATGAATTCACACCTCTCATTTCCAACCCTGGAGGTTCTTATAAATTTGGGGATGACTAGTTTCAATAAAGTATACACAATGTTTTCCTCCTTCTCTTCATTATTAAACCAAATGAAAAGAACTATCTCTGAGTTCTGACTTGGTCCTGACTTCTCAGAAATGGTATAACCTTGGAAACAGAGGTCACAACTGTTCTGAGTTTTGGTTTCCTTTTTTATAAAGTGACTAGGTTAGTCTATGATCTCTCAGGTCTCCTTCTGCTCTAAAATTCCATGATTTCAGTGATTTTGTCCCTTCTGAATCCAAAGATGGTTAGGTAAAGCTGAACACACTGCATGGGCTTAGAATTCTGTGGGAATGGATGCACTATCTAGTACAGAGAGAGATTCAGAGAATAATTCTACAGAGGTAATCATGAACTTGGCAAAAACGGGACTAAGAGGCAAGTCATCATTCTACCAACTACTAGCCTTGTTTGTGATCTTGGCCAAACATTTCATCTCCTCTGAGCTTCAGTAAAGAGGTAATATAAGTAAAAATACTTTATAAATTATAACGTGCTATATATACGTAAGGTGATGCTATCATTATTATGATTAGGTTAACATAAAGTTTACAATGTTGACATATCATAATAGTCAAGTGGATTAAAACAGAAAATCTATAAGTCTAAATGCAGGAATTTAGTATAAAAGTGGTATCACACATCAGTGGGAAGAAGATGTACAATTCAGTAAGAATACTACTGTATAGAAAAATAAAATGTAATTGGATTTATGTCCCACAGCTTATTCCAAGATAAATTATAAAGGGATTATTTTCTATGTAACAATAAAATAAAATCATTAAAGTTCTAGAAGAAAACATGGGAGAAATACTTAAAGTTAAAAAGGACTTTTATAACCATGCCTCAAAAATCTGGAATAAATTCAGCCTCATTTAATATGTATATCTTCAGCAGAAACAACTATGAGCTATATTAAAAAGATAAAATTTCATATAATAGGCATAGGTTCATCTTTCTTTGTTATGTTGTTCCATTACAGTTGTCTCCATTTTCCCCCATTACTCTCCCCTGCCCCACCCCCCCACCTCCCACCTGCAACCACCCCCCCCACCCTGTTGTCTTTGTCCATGGGTTCTCTGTACATGATCCTTTGATGACCCATCCCCTTCAGATTTCTTATAGATTTTAAAATCTATAAGAAAAAATAAGGGAAGGATATTCGTAGAGAAAGAAGCCAAACTTCTTTCATTTAAAAAAATACAATTTAAAATTAACCTGAGATATCACTTTTCACCTTTCAGAATGGCAAAAATTCAAAAGTTTTAACATACCCTCTATAGATTAGTCAGTAGGAAAGAGTCACTCTCACATAATGCTGATGGAAAAATAAGTTTGTATGACCCTTATGGAGGGCAGTTTGGCACTATCTATCAAAATTACAAATGCAAATAACCTTTGACCTAGCAATATTTACTAGGGGTATTTGCCCTACAGATACACTTAGAGATGTATAAAATAACATGCACAGGATGATTCATATCGGCATTAGTTTTAAGAGTGAATTGTATCACATGCAGTTGATAAGAGTAGAATATCTATCAACAGAGAACTAGTTAAATATTCAATAAATTGTTCATACACATCTATACACAGCAATAAAAATGTAAGTCTAGTTATGTATTGATACGGAGGGATCACCAACATAAATTCTCAAAAAAGTCTGAAAGAATACATATAATGTGCTACCTTTTGTGTAAAATGGGAGGATCTATATTCATACTGACGTGAGTATGAATAAAAAAACGCTGTGAGACTAAAACCAGTGGATGCCTGAGGCAGAAGAGCAAAGCTGGGAACTGGGAAGATGGCAGACAGAACTGACGGAGACCCATGGCAGTCTCACTTTTTATGCCTCTGTGTGTATGAACCATGTGCATCTACTCCAACGTTAAATCTAGTAAAAGGGTCCAAAGAAAACATAAAGTTCATGGGATACAGAGAAAACAGAATGAGTCAAGAGAAGAAAAGACAATGGAAGAAAGCCTATCACACTGAAAACTACTATGAAGGAATAGCCTTTACAGAAAAAGCAAGGCCAAGTGCAGAGACAGTTTTTACCCCATGCCCAGGAGTAGAAAATACTTAAGAGTACATCTGAAAGGAGACAGAAAAAGAACAAATTTATCTGTAAATTTCCAGTGTTTTCCCTGTATTGACAAACAAGAAAGAATAATATAGTAAACTAAAGTGGGAACATTATTTCAAATCTTTTAGGGAAAAAGAAAAAAATATCTGTTGCTATCATTTCTATGACCACAGAGGGTGAATTTCATGGGGCAGGCTCCCATACTATATGAAATAAATTTCTCCAAAGGAGTCTTTTGTAGTGCTTACTTAAGCTATCAGCAAAGTGAAGAGTCTTAAATGACAAGAGTGTTTACATATTTAATTTTTGTGTAACGCTAGAACCATAAAAGCTCTCTCTTCAAGATGGGGAATATGTGACACATGCAGTTAATTTCCACATTAAATTATTGAATGAAAAATACACACTTTATCCATTGCCACTCTAGGATTAGGTCAGGTCAAATTTTATTGCTTTTGGCCAAGGGCTTTTGTAAGACTTATAAGGCTAAGAGTAGGTACAGTGTGATCTTTGGTGTAAGTTATAGAGTTAAAATGAGGTTCTGAGTGGGAAAATGCTTAGCATTTCAGAGCTAATTTCATGAAAGTCATTGTAAGACTAGCACATCACCATGTTGATTTAACTGCAACTTTATAAGATCACTTTAGCTCTGGTTTCTGAAACTGCCAAGGTTCACGTATCTGCCTGACAATAAATAACCAACTTTTTCTAGATCGCTCTGTAATGGATGCTAATTTGAATTTACCCCCAAGAAGTTTCCAAATAAATATGGCAAGGGAAAAAAGGGAGATGAAATGTAGATGATTCTGTAGTTCAAGAATTACAAAAACAAACATTTGATGGGTTAAACGTATCTAATAGTATCTGCCTTCAAACCTGGACAAGGGCATAAAATCTGGAAAGGGTTTAATTATTCTATTAAAGAAAATTTGTATCTTATAAAAACAATCTACCAAACAAGGCATTTTGAACAAAGTGCTATCCCCAAATTGCTTTATGTGGGAGAGGGAAAAGGTGCAGGGATTTAAAAGCATAATTGGTAGGTACAAAATAGACAGGGGGATGTTAAGAATAGTATAGGAAATGGAGAAGCCAAAGAACTTATATACATGACCCATGGACATGAACTAAGGAAGAAGATTGCTGGAGGGAAGGGGAGTACTGGGCAGAGGCAGGCAAAGGGGGAAAAATGGGGACAACTGTAGTAATATAATCAATAAGATATCCTTTTAAAAAAGGACTGGCATAGCAGAATCTGTGACGGTAGTTAAATTGATTAAAAAAAAAAAAAGCTTCTCCTCCCCAGGCCAGTTTTGAGAGTTGAGGCCCCACAGGAAAGACTCCATGTTCTTTGTTCTCAGACATCTCCCTGTTAGAACTGGGAAACTACTAGAATTCTCCAAAGTCCATGTTATTTTCTTTCTCCAAGGAGTAGGGCTTAAGACAATGTTAGCCCTGCAGAAGCATGAGCACTTCCTAGAGGCTTCATCTTACCTATATGATTGTTTCACAGAATCAAAATAGACCCCTGGACTCTGTTCGTTTTGTTAGCCAGAGAAAGGGAATCCAATTTCCTGTAAATTACATTTGTGTGGTTTTCAATTGGACAGTTCTAACTACCTAATAGAAATAGTTTTCCAAAACTTCCCCAGGACTTCCCATTATTTATCATTAAATGGTTTCTAGAAGTACCATTTTAAATTATAGCTGCCTTTCTTTTCTGATAATTTTATTCTTTCATGTTTAAACAGTCAAATCTATTTCACACTGAGGTGGTAAATTCTTTGTTATCTGGTAAGGAATTAACAAAGCTAAAGAATGTGTTTGTGTTGGTTTGATGTTCTTTCAAGATCAGGGGATAAAAATTTGGGCTTCTGGATCTTTTGTTCATATTGTCTGATCTAATTCTGGAAAATCAAATCCTAATAAAAATTATCAAAAGAATTGGGATTTTTTAAATGGTCTTAAGGGATGACCATTTGTTTTAAATATTAAGAGTAAAATAGAGTGATAAAAAGGGTAAAAATTTTTTAAATTACACCTTTTTAAAATTTCTTAGTATTTTTAAAAACATATAAAATCAATTTTAGAAAAGAGTTTTATTTAAAATGGTGATGTGGAGAGATCTAAAAAGCAAGAACAAAAATTAAAAACACTAAGAGTCATACAAAATATGTAAAATTAATAAGAGAAAAAACAAGGATTCTAGAAGATAACAAACAACCAAAGAAAGCAAAGATCATGGGGCTCAACCTATTCTTTTAAAACTGAGGAAACTGAGAACCAGACAGATGAAGGGACTTGCTCTATGTCACAAAACCATTTGGCAGAGCCAAGGTAAAAATCACAGATTCCCACTCCCAGTTCACCATTATTTCCCTGATAGCGTACTACTTCCCCAGTAAAAATCAGAAACCACAGACAGACCTAAAGCCTAGGTCTCTTTGCTTTCTTAGGCTAGGAACTTCAGGGGTTAATGCACCTAGCCCATAATCTGAGCAATTTGTAGAACTGAGGTGAGATTTCTTGAGTTTGCAGAGTTGAGAATTCTCAACAAGAGAAGCTTGTTCAACTCTGATCTCCCTGGGATCAGAGTAACATGCTGAGGGCTTTTAGACCCTTGCTAGTAACTTCTGCTGACATCACAGGTTCACACCTCAGCTCTCAGATCCCTGCATTTCTGAAGGAGGTGGATGATAGGAACCAACAGCATGGGAGTAGCCCATTGTCCCTCCCTCTCCAGGACTCTGGACATGATTTCAAGTAAAATAAATCCAAAAGTCTGACTTTGTTCTTTATGTGGATTTCCTTTAAGCATAACCAGATTTATGTGGTGATGAATACAAGGGTCTATACTCCTTAACAAGCAGGTAATCTTTCACTTACTGGCTCCAACATGCCCTATCAGTTTTATCTACCACCTCTTGCCATCTTGCATTTGAAGGTGAAAACCACTGAATGCTCACCTTACCCTGGACTTATCATATAATCTCACAACTTCATGCCCATGCGTATGTTGGAGAATGAATGAGGGAATGAACGAGCACACTATAATTTTAAGAGTATTAGAAAAACCTACTGTCCTCAAGTAGCTCCAGCTCCCATTGAAGGAATTAAAATTTAGCCTCTACTATCTAAGCAGACTCATCTTCCCTGTTGGACTACACTAGAGTTGTGATTATAAGCTACCGGGTATATAGCAAATATAGTCTAATGATTATGATCCTGAACCTGGAGTAGTGAAGTTGTAGAAAAATCAATTTTTTAATGTTATGGGGAGCTCAAGGTTATCCATATAATATTAGTCTCACTCACTTGCATTCTGATATACTTTTTTTGCGTTCAAAAGAGCTGAGATTATACCTAGGGTGCAGGTAATTGTGCATGACCCTGCAATCACCAATGGGAGTGCAGCATGTATGGGGAGCCGTAAACTATTATGTTGGCAGTAAAGGAAACAAGTTTGGAAACTCTGTAGAAGAAACTAGTATCCTATGTTGCACCTTCTGACTTTTTCAACTGTAATGAAAATAGCTTAGAGGGAAAATAAATAATTAATTAATTGGGATACATAAATGTAAATAAATAGTCTCAGGGCATGTGTTTATGCAATTAGCTATCATTCATACTTTGACATAATTTGTCATTAGATGCATCTTTAATTTTTTATTACAAGTTTAACTTTCCTCAGTGACAGCTGGGTTCAGTGTTTTAATAATGGAAGAAGGCAGGGAGATAATTTTGAAAACTTAGCACAATGGTGCAAGAAAGTAGACTTATTTAGAGAAAAGGGGTGACTTGGTGAGGAACAAGTAGACCCTACTCTGGGTGAAGGCCAGAACAGGAAAGAGTGACCCAGAAAAAAGGAGTTAAAAGGTCCTAAGAACAATTCTTAACTGCTTCACAGTCTTCATTCATCCATTCATTTGATGCACCTTCAATGGATAGGACACCACCCCAAGAAAATGGAATTCAGGCTCTGGAACTTTGGTTCTAACCACTTTGGTATCATTCTCCTTTTGAATAGGTCATGCCCACAATGGCTCTGCCTGCCCAGGAAAAACGCACAACAAAACAAACCAAAGAATGCATTTATGCACATACCCAGTATATTTTACCTACAATTTCAAGACTTTCATAGACACTCTGAAGCCAAGCCTTAGATTTTGTAGAGGTCCATGAACTCTAGGTTACAGACTCCATGATCAGTTAATACTTGCTGATCATCCCAAAGTACGTCAAGTATTTTTCATGCCATTATGTCATTTAAAAACCCAATCAGCAAGGTACCCTCTTATCTTACTCACAAGGAAACAATGTCAGCATATATTCTCTACTTTTATCTATGTGGAAAATATCTGGTATCAGTGGATGCCTCTGAGAAGCAAGCTAAGGGGGAATATAATCTTTTGTAGTGTTTGTATATTTTCCATATGCTATGTCACTAATTTTTTAAAAAAGAAAGGTATCAGATCTGCTACTTTCAAATCGGTATCATTATCCTTTCAATGAGTAAAATAATGGGTGCACTTAGAAAAATCAGGTATTTCCAATGTCTTCTGAAAAATGAAAACTTTCTACATAAGTTCACACATCCTTTTAAAATAATTTATTTCCTCAAAGCAGTCAGATAATTTGTGGGTAAATTATACATTTTAAAAGTAAATTTCTTTGCAACATAATGAGATTGCATCTTGCTAATATATGGTATTTATATTTGTAACAATTAAATGTTTTATTGGTACTCCTTGAATTTTTAACTTGCAAATTAGTTTTCAGCAGAATTATTGGACTGTGCAGTTTCATGCCAGGTTTTTTGATACAGTAAATACTAAAATAAACTCTTACTCTTTCATTCTCCAGTCCCAGGCAGAATTTAGCCAAACCTCCTTAACCCCATATACACATTCATTCTCAACTATTTCTCCTCTTTGTATGTTAGTAAAATTTTAGGTAATAATCAGTATTAATACTAAATAATTAGTATTGATGTTTGTACATGTTTTTTCAATCAAAACTCTGAAGTCTGAGATGTTCCTTACTTCTCTATCTTCAGACTTAAAGAAATAAAAAATGGTAAGGACATTTGTAAACAGTGAGGATGATGAACACCTTTATGTAAGACAAACAATTTGAAATAAATTATTAAGTGGTTCCCATTAAGATGCTAGAAATGCTCAATTTCAGCCATGACCCAGCTCCAGTCAGGATTTTGTTTTGTTTTGTTTTTAAGTTTCTATTAGAAATAGAAGAATCTATTCCATAAATAGGGATAGCCAAAGCAATGTAATTATTTCAACTTCTGCCTAGGCTCTAGCTTTTGCTTTCATTTACTGCTGGAGCTGAATGACAGATGAACTTCAAGAAGAGTCTTCTACCAGATTTTCTGCAATGAAAGAGACAATGTTCCACATCTAGAACTGCAGTTGCCCAGGTTCCCCTGTTCTAGGAGAGTTAAAGCAACAGTGGGTCCATGCAGCAGAGTTCTCTGGGGTCTGCTGTAAGCAGTCAGATGATGTTATTAAAGGATTTGTCAACACCACCCAGCAATTACTCAGGAGATTCATCTTGGTGACTGGTTGAAGTAAGATTGAGGAAAAGAGAGAAGAGAGAAGAGAGAAGAGAGAAGAGAGAAGAGAGAAGAGAGAAGAGAGAAGAGAGAAGAGAGAAGAGAGAAGAGAGAAGAGAGAAGAGAGAAGAGAGAAGAGAGAAGAGAGAAGAGAGAAGAGAGAAGAGAGAAGAGAGAAGAGAGAAGAGAAGAGAAGAGAAGAGAAGAGAAGAGAAGAGAAGAGAAGAGAAGAGAAGAGAAGAGAAAGAAGGAAGGAAAGGGAAGGAGGGAGGGACGGGAGGGGAGGGAGGGATGGGAGGGGAGGGAAGGGAGGAAGGATCACTGTTCTGAGGTATGCCTTCATGCAGAATCTAAGTTACCTGGTACAGTGTTGGTGGTGAATGAGCTACGCAGACCACCCCCACATATTATAAACCATAGGCTCTCCAGAAAACAAAGAGCTTTTGCACAATGTGTCACGAGGGCAGCTAATGTCTACAGAAATTGAAGTCAGGAGTTATGCAGCTGAATTATGATACCTGCACCTACTAGCTATTGGGAAGTCACTAAAACACTCTAGGAGTCCATCTCTTTCTTGAAATGTAAGAATAAGAACTAACCCAGCAGAGCTAGTGAGATTTCAATGTCTTCCATGACCCTCCTTACACCAATAACATCACACTCATCACATTAAAACATGAACTGATCATGTCATTCTTCTGCTCATAAACCTTCACTGGCTCCCCCAAGACAAAACCCCTTAGCAAAGCTCTCAAGGACTTTCACATACCAGTCCTTCCCTCAGCCTCACATCCTGCTTGCCTGTACTGAAAGCATCCCACCTTATTTTATTATGCCCAGCTCTTTCAACCCTCATTCTCTCTCCCCAGAAAGCCCTCTCTGTATGATAAAATCCTACTCAGTCTCTAAAATCCAGACCCTTCTCTTATCCTGTCCCTTCTAACTTTCTTGGCCCTTGGAATTTCAACAACACTTCGCTCACCTGTCTGCTATAGGGAGGGTCACATATTCCTGTAATTGCCTGTATCCTTATCCATCTGCCCACTGGTCTGTGAGTCCTAGGGCAAAGATGATGTCTTATTTATTTTTATACTCCCATCACCCAGCACTGTGCCTTCTTAATCTTAAAGACTCTCAAAAAAGTATTGGCTCATAGGTGGAAATGGAACTACATGAAGGTGTTTTTAAACTGGGAAGTCTCATTAAAAGGTAGGACAATAATTACTGTCACTGAAAGTGAAGAACCTGAGCAACAAGGAGAATTTGGTGCCAGAGTTTTACACTTGAAGGAATGAGTCTCACAACTTTTTTAAATCTAGATGCTACGTGTTTTTCCAGGGCCCTGCAGGGGAATGGCTGGGTGTACCAGGGGGTGAGCCCCTTGGGGTTACAAGGCATAACAGCCTAGCCCTCATTGTGGGGTCAGAGCTGGTCCATGGAACTGTACCTTCGTCTGATGACTACTGAATATTCAGAAGAATCATCTCAGACTTTCTCAAAATCAAAACTTATAAAGCTGTGTACCTCTATGATTCCTTGTCTGCAGCTACTGTTTTCCTCACCTTTCAGTACATGCTGCAGTGTCATTTAAGTATGATGGAAAGAGGCACTATTTTGTGCCCAGACAGACATGGATTTGAAATATGACCCTCTCATTCGTTCCCAGTGTGTGGCCTTGGACAGCGCACTCAGTCTTACAGAGCCAGTGACCTCACCTCTAAAAATAAGAAAAATGCATAACAGGGTTGTTATGAATATCGAGTAAGAAAATGTGGAAGGTTTGCAAGCTAAAAATGTTATAAAACTGTAAGATGTTATTCTCATAATGAGGAGCAGACAAGTACCAGCCACAGTCTTGCCTTCCTTTATTATTTCTTCCCCATTTCTCTGTCCTGAGCTCCCCTGCAGAGGAACCACAGTACGAATGCACAGCTGACTGGCTTGGGTCTGCTTTTGCATAGAGGCTCCGATCCCTAATAAGGCTAATCTACTTTCTTCTCCGCAAAGAGAGAATTTTTTGGGGGGGGGGGTGGTGAATAACAGTTTCAGCAGCCCCTGTGGTAACTGAGCATTTCTTTGATCTCTTGCCACTATCTGAGTGTTGTTTTGAAAGTTACTTAAGGATGAAAGCATCCCCCGAAAAACCTACTGTCAAAAGGGATTTCAGCTCACCTCAAATCCAACCAACTCTGAGGTTTTGCATGTGTAAAATTGAGATGGCGACAGCTACATAAATATTAAATGAGCAATGAGATGTCAATGTTTTTATTACTGTTTGCAATTGAACTTGGAGTAAAGCTGAGACCAGCTACATACACCTGGAGAGAGAGCATGGTTTTTGATATGACCACGATATTTGATTTGGAAAATTTTAAGTATACATGTTGCTAATAGCTCTTAGTTTAAAAAAAAAGTAGTTGAACTCCAGTATTCACCATTTCCTATGATCGCTTGAGATGCCAAATATTTGGGTTTACATAAAAATTTGGCTCACAAATGCTTCAATGAATAGGAAAAGCTGTCTCTCGGTGGGTAATAGGAAGTCAGGCAGTCTCCTCCTACTCACAAAGGGTGAAGATAATGCCACCCCTGACCTGGTATCCCATCTCTCATGGATCATTGCATCAATATCTCCCTGGTCTCCCTGACTATAGCCTTGCCCCTGTCTCATTTTTCTCCCATTCCATATCAGAGTAATCTTTCTGAAATGCAAATCTGATCATATACAATGGCCTGATCTTTGAATAGCTCCAAAATGACTTCAAAATGTTGACCCTTGTTAGTATGACACTGAGCTCCTGCCTCCCTATTAAATCTCATCTATGATTAAAGTCACTTTCCCATCTCACTTCACCTCTTCTCTGGTCCCCATAATTGCCTTGCAATTCCCTGACCACACCATGAATCTGTCCCTTTGCTGAGTCCGTCCCTTTGCACAATCTGTCTGGAATGCCTTTGACCACTCTCTCCCCTTGGCAGACCTACGTATCCTTCAGGACTCTGCCAAAAGCTAGCTTTTCCAGAAAACTGTCCCTGACCACCTTCTCTCCAAGCTGTTCAGGGTGCTCCAACTCCAAGCCTGCCCCTATCATAGCACTAACCATATTGCATTATAACCTTGTATTGACTGGTCTGTCTTCCCAATTAGACTGTAACTGTCTAGAGGACTAGGATCAGGCTTTATTCATTCTTGCACCCCAGCAGTTTACAGCATCTAGTCCCTAGCAGGATATAAGTGAAAAGTCTGATAAATCAATCAGCCAATTAGTACTAGAATGAAAGTTGAATTTGATTTCTTATCCCAAATATACCAGCAATTAGCTTGGGGTTGGTTATTGGACCAATAGATACAAAACTCAATGAATTCAACTATCTGTATTTATTGAGAACCTATCATGTGTATTTCCCTCCAAGAAATCCACAAAATTCTTTATGTATGGGCCAAGTACCTTACTCTCAAGATTTAAATATTATGAATGACTTTCTTGCTCTACCTTGTTATCTTAGAATAGATAAAAGTCTTTTTAAAATCTGAAGAGCTCCTTTCCTCCACCCTCCCCACAGTGGGTGACCTCTTTAGAATGTTTATAAAGTAGCAGCCTGGTAAGAGCACCTGAGATCATGTTCCCAGCATATGTCGTCAGTTTGGTTCAAATAAACTCTTTTAAAAAAATTTTTTTTAAGCAGCCTGGTTTTTTCTTTTTAACTGTGAATTGACAAAGTCTTCTTTATTAAATGAATTACTACATTCATTCACTGAAGACATCTGTATTGGACACCTACTATGTGCCAGTTGCTCACATGGACCAAGATAAAAGGTATGGGGTAATCTGCCAGTCTGAGCAGAGGAGCTGGAAATGCTCAACGTTATACATTTTAGGTCAAGCTACTGATTCCAACGTGTTTTGTGAATGTTGCAAATACAGAGATATCACATATAAGTAGATACCAAAGGCAACACACAAAATAGAGATAACTTCAGTGCTATCCCAAGAAAAGTAATCAGATCCTTCAAATAATCCCAGCTATGATATGCATTATACACTATGATGTGTATGTAACCTTTCATGGAGATCTCGAAAAAAAATACGTGTATGTTGCTTACAATATGAAGGGTTTTCTTTGATCCCCTGAAGCTCATTAGGGATTCCTGGGCCCCAAGTAAAGAACCTCTGCATGAGCCTACTGAGATTTGTGCTCTCTACATCAGCCAGTCTGATCATCCACACAGAAGCAGAAGCTGAGCCTGGGAGGAGAAGACAGGGTTCTTTGTCTCCCTGGGGATCTCTGGAAGGCTTCTTCTTGCCTCCATGGAAAAATCTGAAGATCAGATTTTTTCAGGAACAAGGCACTTGTTGAGTAATTTCCAGTCGAATGTAAAAGCAAATACAGAAGGGAAGCGCCCCAAATAGAGTTTTCCCTTTGGTGAGACACAAAGAGAGGAGAACTGTGGCTGGCTGCTCCCAAGGTGGTCTCCTTCCTGCTTGTGCCTTCCTTTTTTCCTTCCTTCCCTTCTTTCCTTCTTTTCTCACACAAATTTCTTTGCATCCTGGGGAACTATTCCTGCTTTGGAGTTGGCTTATTCCCAGGGCATCCATCCTATCTCTCGCCTCAGCTTAAATGTCTCTAGCCAGAAGAGAGAGAAACAGGTGGGAAAAATAGATATGAGCCTCATTCTGGACTGGGGAATGCTCAGAGTAGGCTATTGGAGGGGGAGGAAGAGGGGTAAGACTGAGCACCAGTGAGGTTATTTACATAACATGAACCAGACTCAAATTACATGCCAGCAATTTACACAAGTCTTCTGTAACTGTTTACACTGCTGTTTATTTATTTTAAGTCAGTACTTATCTTGGCCACCAGAGCCCCATGTCACTGACATGAACATACAGAACACCGTGAGGCTCACAGTCCCCTAGCATCAGTACAATCCTCTGTTTTGCTCAGGGGTCACTGTCCCCAACTTTCTCTGCCTTTTGAAACCACAATAAGGAAATCACAGTATTGGAGACAACTCTGGTGCTTGGGGAGAGAGGACAAAGGTGCCAACCAGGAGTCCTGCCTTAGGTTCCTTTGGTAGAACTCAAATATTGCAAATACTTTCTGCAAGCTTTTCACAGTTGGAGCTTTCTCTAGGCTATCAGTCCACTTATCACTTTCTCTAATATGCACTTGGGAGGCAGACAAAACACATGGGGGTTCAAATCCAGATTCTGCATTGATAAGCTGCGTGGCCTTGAGCTAGTTATTTAAAAGTTTTGAGTCTCACTTTCCCCATCTGTTAAATGAGAGAAATACTACCTACCCTACAGGATTGTTATGAGGATATAGTGAAATATTTGGAAGTAAAGCACAGTACCCAATAAATGTAATACTAAGAGGACATACTTTCTTAATGTGCTCTAAAGATCACTAAGTATTAACTTCCTTTAAGCCATTATCTGTTTTTGTTTAATTCAGGGTTTTCTTTCTTATCCCTTTTTTGTTGTAACTTTTTACACATGCTACATTTCAAAAGCTAATCTGTAATCTTTTAAAAATACTTGGAGCAATTTTCTTAGGAAAAACTACCAACCCCACCCTTTGCCAATAGTTCTTTCCTATTATCAGAAAACACCTGGTTTAACTCTGGATGGATTACAAATACCCTTTACTGGGGCACTTGAGGTACCCACAGCCACTATTCCTAGGAGTCTCTCCTTAAGATGTGCTCTTAAACAATGGGGTGTAGATGAGGTGAGAACACACACTATTGCTTTTTGGGGTCCAGATGACAATAAGTGTCTCAGGAGGAAGAGGAAGTAACTGGCATTATATTCATTCAACATTTATTTTTGGAACTATTACTCCATGCAAGGCATGAGCTTGGCCTACTCACTCACTGTAGGGGATGCAAAAATGAGTCAGACACAGTGTCTGCCCTGAAGAACTTACAGGGAAGATAAAATACTCATTTAATACAGATTTTTTTTTAATGTCTACAATGTGCAGATCCTCTTCTAGGCCCTGGGAATTGATGGGGGCGGGGGGGAATAGACAAATTCATGGAACTTCATTTTCTTGGATAAGCAGGTAAACTAATAAACAAAAAAGGTAGTTTCAGATAATGCTAAAAAATAAAATAATAGAATAATGTACTAGAGTGAGAAAAAGGATGCATTTGGTACAAGTAACTTGCTACCAAAGAGCAACAGAAAGTGCAGTGAAGCAAAGTGTGTAGAATAGGACAGGGGGTTGCAAAGAGGTAGGCAGGAGCCAGATTGTGACTCCTTATAGACTAGGGGTTTGTAAACTCTTTCCATAAAGGGTCAGATAATATATATAGGGTCCAGCACAAATAACACCCCTTTTTATTACAAAATTTTTATTACAAAATCATAAGCATGTAACTCTGTAACATAACAATATCACACTCAAGCACACCGTATGACATTTTAGGTGAAATTTTCAAGTTAAAACTATAAATTATTGCACCCATATTATTACCCTACCAACCACACTCAAGCAGGTGTTACTTCTGCCAGACCCTGTATTTTAGGCTTTCTGGGCCATATGATCTCTATTGCAAGCTATTCTGTTCTGCCATTGAGACAATATGTAAAAGAGTAAGTGAAGTTGTATTCCAATAAAATTTATCTAAGGACAATAAAATGTGGATTTCATATAATTTTCATGTTATCAAATAGTTTGATTTTCGTTTTTCAATGTAAAAACCATTCAGCTCACAGGCTGTACAAAAACAGAAGGTAGGCTGAACTTGGGCAACAGGTCTTAGTTTGCCAACCCGTTTTGTGCACTATGGTAAGGAGTTTGGATTTTATTCCAGGTGTATTTATGAGGTTTCAATGAAGGGAAGTATTGTGATATGATTCATGCTTTGAAGAGATCAGTCTGGCTTCAGTGGGTCCATGAGGGTGTGAACAGAGTCAGAGAAAACAGTTTAGCTCTGAAACTACTTTGGGAGTACCAATGTGTTAACAATGGCACCTTGGACAAGGGTGTTACTAAATGGAGTTTTGTTTTATTTTGTTTTGTTTTAATTAAAAGGAGACCAATTTGTAATATATTGTGTGGGTAGAGTTGAAAATACACATGATGAATCATGATAATACAACATAGAGAGTATCAATGCCAGAAAAAATGACAGATAAAATTATTCTGGGAAGTCAGAGACAATGACCTGGAGTTGAAGGAAGCTGAGCCTTTCACTTGAGTAGGTTTTTGACAAGACAGTTGAGGTTTTAGGCTGGAAGATGACATATTTTCCAAACATTTGCATGGTGATGGGGAAAGAACTCTGGTCTGAGATAGACCTGACCTCTCTCAATCTCCTGTCCTCATCTCTCCCCTGTAAAAATGGACCATAACACATTAATCTGTAAGCTATCTGAGGCCAGGGACCACATCATTTGCCTCTCCATATCCTCAGAACATAGCTGATCAGTAATCTAGCACCAACTCAATGAGTATGTATTGGTCTGCTGTGTGCTATGGCATATGACGTTGGGGAATCTACGCAGAATTCACTGTCCCTGTAGATCTTATAGGATTAAAGAGATAATTCACTAATAGGTAATTACTATGACACAAAGGAACAGTATTTGGTGCCCCAAAAGATATAACAAGGACTTAGTGTTATCCCAGGATCAGAGAAGGATTATGTACAGAAGTGACATTTACATTGACTGCTGTAGGAAAGGGAGGGGATAATTAATGGAATGGAAGTCAGAACAAAGGAGAAAGAACATTTCTGCCAAAATGAATATTATGCATGAGAGAGGAAGGAGTCTGACATGTTCAAGGATCTAAAAATCAGATAGAGAAAAAGAACAAGTGGGCACTATGAACTGAAGCCAGAAGGTAGATAAGGCCCAGATCACCTAGAGCCTTGTAGGCCCAGATAACAATGGAGGATTTTATCTCAAGCTCAACAAGAAGTTATAGGCGAGTTTTGGGTTCACACAGACATGGCTTTAATTCCCAGTTCATCCACTTGTTAATTTGGTAGAATTATTGAATGAATGACTTAGCTTATCTTACAGGAATATTGTGAGAAATAAATGAGGAAGTTATTTGTAAAAGAACCCAGTTGATTTCCATTAAGTATTAGTTTCCCTTCCACTAAGGACAGGGTAAATGCAGACAGTCATGGGAAATAAGGATCAGAAATTAGGTTAAATGCCCAGCTAAGGAATCCTATTTTGTAGATCACAGGGAGCAAAATGGATGAGGATTGTTCCCCCGCCTATCAATAGCCACACATAAATCAAACCCACTCAATCTGAGTCCCTCCTCCCTACTTCGACAAGAGAGAGAGGGGTGGGTGTCCAAAGGGTCAATATGGCCTGGGTCCTGTCCTCAAGGAGTTTACTTTGTTAAAATTATAAGAAGGAAAATGATATGTTAAAAAATGGGTATAGTAGGAGAATGAAAGAAAAGCCAAATAGAGTGCCTTTCTCTGAATGAAGGCTTGTCATCTGGCAGCAAAGTTGGGATGTTTTTGCTTTTGCCCCTGTGACTGGTTATTTTCATTCCATGAGGGCCCAATAGGATTCAGACTGCTGTGAATTAGCCACATATCTTGGATCTTGTATATATCAGGCAGCTAATCCTGGGCTTCCCCGCCTGGTATTCTTTAGAAATATAAAATAGCTTGCTGGAGCTCTCTCCCTGCAGGCAAGAAGGGCATCAGTCTGCTGGAAACAAAACAAAACACAAAACACAAAACACACACACAAAAAAAACAAAAACAAAAACTCTCCGCATCCCAGGAAGCTCTGCCAGGAGAGGAGCTCTCATCCCACTGCAGAGGCATTAGATGCTGCTTATTCTTGGAGAAGTGGTGGGGAGAGAGTCCCAGCCTTCAGATCTCTCTGTCACTTGGTTTGAGCCCTTGCTATTGTTCAGCTTTATCCACTGCAGCTTTTAAAGAGCTTACACTTCTTTAATGAAAAAAAATATTACCTGGACAGTTTCTCTTCAAAAGTAGTCTAAAGCAAATGAAAATCTATCTGGATACCTTATAGCCCAAGGATATGGCAGTGTTCCAAAGAAAAGGAACATTAAGAAGTTTTCTGAATTAATGATTAAAGTCTCCATTTTCAGTCCAGTGTCCTAAAAGTACCCATTCATAAAGCCTAGATAATCAAGAAATTAAATATAATAATAATGTGCAATGGAATATAATAAAGAATATGATAATAGTGAAGCACAGATAATCTTGTTCAGGTGTGGAGCTCTTTCAGGTCATCTGGAGCAGGGACTGGTAAGCTCTGCCATATATACGATCAACACTCAGGTTTCTGTTGGTCAGCTCCTGATTCTGTCACCCTTGTTTGCAGTGAAGTCCACAGATTCCCACTCCGCAGGCTGTGTGCTGCTCCAGTTTCTGGGCCAGCCCTGGCTTAGGCAAAAAGAACTGACTGAGGCAGGGAGCCTGGGCATGGCAACTGGGCAGATGGTGAGGACTTGGTACTGAACTTCTGCCCCCGATTCCCTCGCTGTCCCACTTCTGCCTCCTAAGGGGGTTTACATACCTCATTCTTGTGTCCTGAAAACAGAATGCTGCTTGAACTATACTTGAGAAATCTACTCTCCTTAGACACTATAGCCTGCTGGTCAGGATACCACCCACCTTTAAAAGTCCATCTGAGCAAGTCGCCAAGCATTGGTGTGATGGTAACTTCTCAATAGTTGTCTCCCTGGGGGGGAAAAGCCTCTGTATGTATGTGTGTGTGTATATACACACAGAGTGTATTTTATAAATTTTTCTGACAGAAAAGATATGTACAATGCAATATAATAGTAATAAAATATGTAATACTCTTTTTTTGTAAATGCCCATTGAGTCTCCCAAAATGTTTATTTTTACCAAACTCCTGAATCTGTAGTCAACCTACAGCTACAAGTAATAATGAGTATAGTTCCAATGTAAATGTTGTTTCCTTTTACCTTAAAAAACTAAAACAAAACAATGAAACAACAGACTTATGTTAGAACATCACTCGTTTGTCAATGACATTCTTTGTTGACTCAAGTATAGTTTTCAAGTACTAGAAGAATATTCCTTCAATTTTTTGTGCTACTCATAATGTAACAGTCACAGAAACTTTTAACTTTAATCTTCATTATCAACATTTTCTCCATCACTTTAAGTCTAGACCAGTGATCAGCAAATTTCTCCTGTAAAGAGCCAGAGAGTAAACATATTAGGCTTTGTGGGCTATACATGGTCTCTGTCACATATTTTTCATTGTGTGTGTGCATGTGTATCTCTTTTTTTTAACAACCCTTTAAAAATGTAAAACCCCAAACCATCCTTAGCTCCAGAGCCATGCCAAACCTCAGGCCAGACCTGCCTCACAGCACTGCAGTTTGCTGGTACCTGGTCTGGACAGTCAACAAAGTGAAAAATCAAGCCCTGGTTTATAGTCATTGCTGCGTTCTATGATGCACATATTCCCACCATGGTTAATTTCAAGCTGCAAATGTGGTGTCCCTAAATAGATTGGGAAAAGATATGCAGTAGTACATTATTATATACTTATACCATACAGATACAATTGGTATCCATAACCCCAAGAGCATAATTAGTAATAAAATTCAGTAAAAATAGAGATGAGTTGAGTACTTACTGTCTTTGTCTTCAATGCAATTTCTTTAAGTTTATACAATTTAATTTTTAATGATGGCTGTGTTAACCACCAGCCAGCAGAATTCTGAGACTTTAACATGCAGCCCTTGTGATCTATATGGATCAAGTCCAACACCCTGTTGCCTTTATCCCAGCTAAATGGGGGTCGGGGCCAAGCTCTGACTTCTCCCTATTTGTGCTGCCTCTAAAAGCCACCCTATCATACCACCTAGTCCCAGATGTGACATAAGAAGTAGACCTTGTACTCTGTGATAATTGACACCTTTCCACCTCTTAGTTTAATGTTCTAGGAGGAGCAGCAGGTGAATCTACTAAGGAAAGATTTCTTATAAATGTAAGAAACAGTGACTTCCATATGACCTGGGGCTTGCAGATTATTTATGCTTCTAATGACTCCACTGGTGCATATTACTCACTCTCCCATACCCAAACTATAGACATTACTGAAAGAAATTTTGTTTGAAGGCACTCCTAGTGAAGTGACCAGATAGCACATGAGAAGTAAGGCTCCATGAACCTCATTGGAGACATTAGACTGGCAGAAAGTGGGCCTCTGAAAACTGATATTCATTCATTCAACAAGCATTTTAGGTTAGGCATGGAAAGAGAGAGAGCCCTACTACTAATGGTAAGAATCATGAAAATTATAATACTTTTCATATAAAAAGCCAACAGGATCAAGAGAAGGAATAATTTTAGGTAAGAGTCATATAGGATGAACTATTAGAAAGCAAATAAAGAAGAAAATGGATCCCTAGCTGGTATGGCTCAGTGGATTGAGTGCTGACCTGCAAACCAAAGGGCTGCCAGTTCAATTCCCCATCAGGGCACATGCCTAGGTTGTGGGCCAGTTCCCCAGTAGGGGGTGCTTGAGAGAAAAGCACACATTAATGTTTCTCTCGCTCCTTTTCCCTCTCGCTAAAAATAAATAAATAAATAAATAAACAAAATCTTTATTTTTTAAAGAAGCAAATGGATCAGACTGTAGAGCTGACTTTTTCTGAGGTTATGTAGTGCTTATGTACTTCTAAAAACCTGAATATTTACTCTGCTTGCTGTCTTATTTGTGTGTTACTCTAGCATATGGCAGACAACACTAAAACAGTATACAATGTATACAGACAGGCCACATTATTTGTGTGGATGCCAGAATCTGACAGTAAATAAATGAATATAGCCTTCCAACTTCCAACTATGCTTTTAATGCTCTAGAGGTCATGGGTGCAGGAAGGCTTTACTAGTGTCGGAAAAAAAATGGCTTTTTCCCTTAATTTAAATCATTGTTTTTCTAGGGAAATTTAATTTAGGGAAAAAAATGTTTTTCTAATTATCTAGAAGACTGTGTGCTGTGCAAACAATAAAGATTCTTGT
Source organism: Glossophaga mutica (assembly GCA_039655065.1). Taxonomy (NCBI): domain Eukaryota; kingdom Metazoa; phylum Chordata; class Mammalia; order Chiroptera; family Phyllostomidae; genus Glossophaga; species Glossophaga mutica. The sequence continues at coordinate 17,416,595 of CM077311.1, forward strand.
TTGAATGTAATGCATGCCCCTGCTCCTAGGATTTTCAAGGGAATTTAAAATAAAAAATGCAAGTGGCTCCAACCTCATATTTTGCCAGACAGAGCTAAACAGAATTCCCAGATCCAGAGTTTTCACGTCAGTTCCCAATTTAAAACCCACAAGTGTTGAGTGGTTCATGCTTCAGCAAGACACATCTTCTCATCTCTAGAAATGACTGTATTTGATCTCCCTCTGGGTTTCTCAGCACGTCCCCCTCTCCCTCTTTCTTCCTCTTGTGCTATGGTTGGCCCAAAAGGTTAGAAACTGCACAATTAGAAGGATCAGGGGAAGATTTCATAATGCTCTGGTGCTGGGCTAGGCAGTCTAGCCAAATTCCGTTCATTAGCTAAGGCGCCGGGGTGAGTGTGGCCAGTAAGAATGCTGTTTTGGTTCCATAGAAGTGCTGATAGGGAATAGGAAATAAACTTTTATTTTTTTGGTTCCTGAAAGACAGTATGGGCAAGTGAGGAGTCTGGGATGCTGGGAAACTGGAAGCCAGGATAATCTCCATCTCAACCACTTACTGGGCAGCTCAAGCAACTTCTGCTCTCTTTTGACTACATTTTTTCTTTTCTGACATTGTTTTCTTATTCTTTATGTATGAGCATCAGATTTTTGTCTACCTTAGACTTTAAACATTTGAAAGTCAAGAATCAACCATTCAATTCGCCCAGCATTTACCGAGCCACATATCCTGGGCTAGGTGCTATGATAAGTGCTTTGGAAACTGCTGTTAATTTGACATGGTCCTTGCCCTCAAAGAGTTGATAGACTACAGAGGAGACAAATATCTTAAATATATATATATATATAATAACAAAGCAAGGGCAATGTAAGACGTATTAAAATTGCTATGGGAAAATCGGCAAAGTGCTTCCCTTGGAAACCCAGGAAAAGCTATGGAAAGGAAAGGTCCTTGAATCAGGCCTGTCTGAATGAAGAGGAAGACTTGGGGACAGAGGAAAGTGTATGGAAAGAGAAAACAGCATAAGCAATAGGTCTGAGGTCAAGTGATTGGTGAGGCTAGAGTGGAGGGGGTGGCTGGGTCCAGGGCAAGTGGCAAGAGGATAACTTTTACAGTACACTCCTCCTGAAGTGTGAACAGGATAAAACAACCCTGGGCTTTGAGACATTAAAGACTTCAGGGAGAACCTGGATGGTAACAGGTTCAGGGTTTACTTTTCAATCAGATGAAGTTACCTGGACATTGTTGCAATGTTATTTCTTCATGCCTTTAGTATACGTAGCTTTCATATCTCAGAAAAGCTGGCCTAAAACCTAAAAGCGTTCCTAGCTAAAGCAGGGTGTATTAATCGCCGAGTCCACAATGTGGGGCTTGCGATTCACCTGTGCTTTAGACTAAATTCTCAGCTTGTACACCCTAACACTTCTAGTTATGAATTTTCTGCCTTTCTCACTGATTCTGTGACATTTTCCCTCACATTATAACTTCAGATGACAAGGCAAGATCTTCTGGAGTTCTTTTTCTTCTCATGCTTGTGGCCTTTGGTTTATATAGTGCCATGAGAAAAATGGTTGTGTTCAGCTAGAACTCTCCTGCCCAAATGATGCTACATTTCCAAAGCTTAGATAAAAATGAAATGCTTGCTAAAATAACAGAGTGTCACATTTAAAATATTCATAGTTATTTGATTTAAATATACTGAATTACAGTTTGAGCCAGAGCCAATTTTAAGAAATACTGACACCTAGGTTCTGTCTGGTACCTTTCTTGCTAATAATGTCCAACTGCTATGAGCCACTGCATGATTACATCCCGCTTCTAATTCCCAGACCTAAGTAGAAACAGTTGCCTGATCTTTATCTTAAAATTATAAGTCTTATATAGTTTTAAACTTCATATATATGGCTCCAGCCCTTCAGGGATTTAGAGCAGACTTATATGTGATTTTCTCATGGCTTTAATATTAAGTTTTTAAACTACCTACACATAACTTTCCAGAGAGACCATGCTAACTCGCCTTCTTAGAATTCCCAGTTGGCTCTCAAAGTGACTCCTGCTTACTCTGTTTCCCTCTCCTGCTCCTTAAATTACCAGAAGCTCCTTTTTACATGTCAGAAGAGTCCACCAACCCAGGGAAGTACATAGAGGAAAAAGACTATCAGTTGCCCCAGAATACATTGGCCGTTCCAATATAAAGTTTTCTCCTTCCATGTGAGCCTTCTCTTTTCCTACTCCCTTCCTCCTTTAAAACCCATATGTGTTCTAAGATCTAATTAGACTTAAATGCTTCAAACATTCTATCAACTATCAGAGTAGGACTACACCTCCTTATAAAACCTGCTTCTATGTTTTTGTTTTTCAAGAAGCCAGGCCCTCTTTTTTACCTGAAACATGCTTTGTAAAACATATTTCAATAGAACATGAACAGTTCTTACTCAAAAATAAATTGTGTTTAGAACTTCTAAAGATTGTATCTTTGAGAAACTTTTCATTAATCACTTGCCAAAAAATCTAGTATTGTTCCCCGCTAATCCCTAACTCTTCTTTTGGGATGTCACCCTGAATTCTTAGCCTAGAATCAGAAGCTCTTCATTCTCAGCCTTCAGCTTGGAGCTCCACCACATCAATCAGTCATGCAAGTCTCAGTGGCAATCAAGGATATTTTTGTTTCCAGAATTTTCTTTGTTCTTTTTAGATCTCTTTGCATGTTTGCTACTGATTTCATTTTGTTTTGTTTGCGATAACTCCTTCGATGATTCCTTTTATTCTTTAATTAAAATTATAAGCAAGATTACTCTCTGATTACAAACCTTCTTCAGTTTGACTTTCAGAGACAACTTCTTCAAGAGGTAGTAGCTCATAATAAGCAGAATAAAACATTTTGAAAAGAATTATACACACATATATAACATGAATTAAAATATATGTGTGTATATGTTTTAGAATACCTATTTATAAGAAGGTAGAGTCACAATTTGAGAGCTAACCTATAACCATATTCATTTTATTTTAACTAGATTTTACAATATGTCTGAGAGCTTCAAAGGGCAAGAGACTAGAGAAGAAAATGTACACAGAAGAAAAAATATTTCCATATTAGAAAACAACAGCCTATTCTAGGCATATGTGTGTATTTGTAAAATATTTAGTAAACACCTTCTGTGCACCACACACACAGATCCACATACTAGAGAGAATGACACCTTTCCTATTCTCAAGTTTCTCACAATCTACTAAGACCAAGAGACATACGATAAAGCATAACGTGTTTAATAAATCTTGTTTTTATATAAATAAAGAGCTTTGGGAGCACAGAAACTGGTGTGCTTAATTAATTATTCCTGAGAAATTAAAAGTTGGCTTTGCCAAGCCTTAAAGGATTAGCAGCGTTTTACCAAGCAAAAGTTGGAAGATGAGCAAAAGACACAGGGACATAAAAGTACACACAATAATCAGATAACAGAGACTTATATAGCAGGGACTTCGCTTTGGGAAATAGAAGCTAAAGACAGCAGAATAAGGATGGGACCAGATTATGAAGGTCCTTAAAAGCCTTGGTAAAAATTCATTTTATTCTGAAAGCATTACAAAAGATTTTAAGTGGAGGAATAAAATAGATAGATGTGCATTTTTAAACTATAATTCAGGCTACAATAAGAGGACTGTATATGAGGATAGGAAGATGAACAGAAGAATAAAGTAGGAGAGCTGATCAGTGACCTATCAGACCTATAAAAATCTACTGCAGTGTTGATACGCATGATTATAAAGGCCTGTTCAAGACTAATTTCAGTGTGAGCGGGACAGGAAAACTTGTGAGAGACATTTAAAAAGTAGAACCTACTGGGCTTAGTAACTGACTCATTGTAAGAAATCAGGGGAAAAGAGGAGGCAAGGCTGCTCAGAGATTTGGGGTTGGGTGACTGAATATGTGTCAATACCATGAGCTAAAATTGAGAAAACAAGAGGAGAAGCATATTTGGCAAGGACAAGTACTTAGAGGATACTCAAGTGAAGATTTACAGGAGGAAGTTAAAGCTCCAGGAAAAAAGCTATACCTAGAATTGCAGTTTCAAGAGTCATAGTTGGAGCCATAAAAGTGGTTTAAGGTCACTACGTGTGGCAAGCATGACAGTAAAAAAGAAGAGCCAAACATATCAAGGAAAAAGAAAAGGAGGAACAAGCAAGAGCTGGAAAGGGGGTCAGAAGGTAGGAGAAGGAAAAGAGAGGGTGCAACTAAAACCAATGGGAAAAAAGTTTGCAAAAAATAAGGGAGGCCAATGTGGCAGGATTTCCTGAGAAGAGATTTTGCAGATGATCAGAATGCTAGGAATTTTAGGAGAGCAATTTTGAGAGAGGGGAGAGGACAAGCCAGATTCCCAGGAGAACAATGAAAAGAACCAGAGGATGCAAGGGCTACAACTCGAAAGCAGAAGGATTCTGTAACTCCAGGGGAACAGCAGAATTTAGGGATGGCTTGGCTTAATTTTAAAGTATTTAAGTGTCATAGAGAATAAAGTTTAAATCTCAAGGTCTATAGCTTGTCATCAGGAGGGTTAGAAACATGTAGACCTTGTCTTCTATGTGACTTAAGCTCCTGCTTCATTTAGAATTGCCTTAAATCCTGCCATATGTAAACTGTCGCTTAAGACACTTTTTACTGATGATGCAAAATTTATCTTTCCTGATCATAGTTTTTTTCAACCAATGGAAAATGTTATGAAAGAACATGGTTTCACAGTAAAATGGGGTGTCAGAATTTGGGTGTTACATTTAACTTTGAATGAACACCCACTTGGGGGATGCCACGTGTGGAGGGAGCACTGAAGAGGTCAGCCACAAATCCCAAATCCTTGGGCTGAAGAGAAGCCAATATAAAAAGCCTGGGAGATAATATCAGAAAGTAGAAGGAGAGCCAGGAAGTGGCCTATGAGACACCGAGGGAAGAGAATAATTCCAGAAGAAGAAGGTGTCAAATTTTGTGGAAGGAAATGAAAGGAGGCTCCTTTATTTTGAATGAGAATGTCGCTGGGACCTTGAATAGCATTTTCAATGGAATAGTTAAGCAGAAAGCAGACGTGGGGAATAAATAGAATGCAATGTCCTAATGAACCTTTCACTTCTACGTGTAATACATACTTTATCTTCTATATACAATGAACTGTTATATGTAATGTGCCTGAGTATGTGTATTTTCTATGTACACACACATACTCACAAATATTTAAGGTATATTAATCACTGCTGAATAATTACATTTTTGCTCTTGCTTTAAAAAATAATTGTGAACTGGAAACTAACATGTTGAGAAGAATGTTACATGTGTCAATATAGGAAAAAGAGGGTAAACTTACTATTTTGGAGAGAGGTTATGTGCTAGTGTTTTTGATGCTTCTTCAAATGACAATTTTGTCATTTTTGTCAAGGAAATGACAATTTCCTTCATTCTCTTCCTCTCCTCCCCACTCCTGCTCCCCCTCCCTCTCCCAGTGGAGTGGAGCATATCTAAAGACTTTTGTCCTTTGGCTGGAGAAATCATCATGGAAAACCTGCAGACCCTGAGATGCACAATTACAGGACTTATAACGGTAAGTGCCAAGTCCTCCCCTTAGACTTCCCATTCCCCTGCCCCTGATGTTTATGCTGGGATTTCGGTAGCAAATGCCTACTCTGGAAGCAACGGCCAACACCCAGTCCTCTGGCAACAACTGCCATTCATTAAGCGTGATATGTCTGGTATCCATAATCTGAACCCCACAAAGGAGTGAGCAGACAGCATGAAGCACTTTGTAAGCTGCCATGTTCTACGGAGATCAGAAAAAGACTGGCCTCATGCAAGCCTTGAAAGCTGCTGCTTTCTGGATCACAGTCTAATCTTCCGGGGGATCAAAGGCTCTGAGAGATCCAATTTTGACTCCCTGTCTGATGGTAAAAATAACAGCCTCATCTAACCCTCACCCCCACAGCCTGGTTGAGATCAGTCATCAATTGGAGTCACACAATTTCCTGAGAGAAATCCTTTTCCCTTGATTAAAAAAAAAAAATCTGTCTAAATCTGCTTTCACAAAAAAGAAACTATATATGGTGGCGCTACATTTCTCAGTAACCTGAACCAATTTAAACTGTGAATGAAAAACTGGAACAAACTGTGCTTATTTGTCTAACCAATCCAAACTTAAATGTTAATTATTTCTAGAACCATAAACCGTATAAGCATACAACATGCAAAATATAAAAACACCCAGCAAATCAGTTCAGACTGAAACAAACCCTATATATATATATTTCCTCAAACAATTAAAATGCAACAAAACTCGATCATCAAAACCTTTTTTTATGAAAAAAAAAAAAACATTTTTAAGTAAGCTTAAATCAACCTGTATATTTTGGGGCCCAATTCAAATAATATCTTAGGACCTTCACATGTGAGATGTAGAGGGAAAATTTTGTTGTCATTATTGTTTTTCTAAAAGGTTAGTCAATTAAAACAGTTACATGTAAAGTATAACCCTGAAACCCCCCATTAAAAAGTCGCACTAGGCTGCATCTCTTCAAGTCTGAACCGGCTTATTCTAATAGAATTCTTGGTGGTTGGGTCACCACCACAGAATCTTGACTTTTAGTTCTAATCACACGTCTACACCAGAGGCCAAAGCTGTGGATTACCAGAACAAACAAACCCCTGAGTGGGTGGCCCCCAGAGATGCTATCATAGAAGACTGATCCCCAACCCTGTAGCTCACGTGATGGAAGAGGGCCATAAGAGAGCCCCAGGGAGTTTCCATTGCTTGAAAAGAAAAAGTGATATGGTGATAAAAATGGAAAACTCTCCATAGAGAGTTTCTCTAATATTTGAACTAATTTTTATAGGAATTAAGTTTTTCCACTTGGTCGTCGAATGAGAACAACGCAGACAGTATCTTAATCACATAAAAGCCTAGAAGTAGATTTACACTTCTATAGAATCTCCATAACCTTGAGGTACAGAGAAACCCATTTTTTTATAGAAACCCATTTTTAATGTTAACAAAATTTTAACTTTGTAATATGGTAAGGCCAATATTATAAAACCTCTAGGAAAAGCTCTATAAAGATTGCTATTTTTTAACTTAAAACACCATTTTACAGTTCTTGCAAGCAATGTTTTATCAAATGTTGGCTTCTAAAATACCCCTTTAGGTTCACCGGTGGGGGGGGGGGGGGCATACAAAACATTTTAAAAGATTACAAGCAAACAAAAATAACTCCTTGATTCATTGTGCCATAAGACCATACAGACTATAAGCCATTGTTTTAATAACAGTTTTAAAACAAAAGTGCCATCAAAGAATTAACTTTTATAAGGTTCAATAGCTGAGTAAAGAGTGTTTACTGCAGCATCATGCACTGTGGCCTGCAGTGTGGAGACCACATAAGCGTGCACTGGTGAGGGACTGGTTAAATAAATGACTGTGCTTGCCCCATAGTAAGGTGCTATGCAGCCACTGAAAGAATGAAACAGGACTTTAATTACTAATCTGAAAAGATGTTCATTATAACTTGTTAATTTTACAAAGTAAGTTCATCAGCTAAAACGGTGATGGGGGTTGTCTCTGGGGAGGGACAGACAAGAAGAAAGAGGTGAGGGTGAAAAACTGCTCTTCTTGGCAAACCTTATAGAACTATGACTTTTAAAAATTGGTGTATATGTGTTTGGGAGGGACCAGAAAAAGAAATTATAATATTCTATTTTTTTGGAAAAAAAGAAAGCACAAAGAAACCAAAACGGATATCCCAAAACTGTATTATCATAAATGAACATAATAGTCGAGAAAAGCTAGAAAGCTAAAGTATGGGTGGTGGGGTAGTTCGTTCCCAAGAAATAAATGAGTTCATCAGACACAGGAACCTACTTCAAGGGTAAAACTGACTAAATAAATTCCCAATGCATTCTTCTCTCTATTTCAATACTTTGCAGGGCCAACAGTATTTTGTTCAAGTCTCGGCTTATAACATGAAAGGATGGGGACCTGCTCAGACCACGACACCAGCATGTGCCTCTCCTTCTAGTAGGTGGTGGCTGTGAACTTCCTCAAGCCTGGCAACAGGCTCCAGCTCCAACTCCATCTTCGGGAAGCCATTGCCATTCATTCCCTCTCCCTACTGCTTGGGACTAACTCAGGGTAGCATCTGGGCCACAGAATGAATGATTCCTCTGCAGAAATGTTCTCCTGGGAGGCAACTCGATGGATGAAAGGAGAAAGAATTTGTAACCAGCAAGATCCAATTTGATAACCATTATACCTTTTATTAGCTATATGGCCTTTAAAAGTTACTTAAACTCTCTGAGTTTCAATTCAACATCTGTAGAATGGGTCTGATCTTACCCTTCCACAGGGCTTTCATGGGGATGTAGTCACATGACACAGTGGGACTGGCTGGCCCAGAGGACATACAGTCACTTTAGCTCTTATCACCCATTCCTCAATGGGAACCTAGCAAATTTTCCATTCTGTCAGGAGAAAAGCTCTCTTACTAACAGGCGATCTGCCACAAATATAGCCTATAATATCTGCAGTGGTGGCTGAAAAATCCAGCAAAAGCCTCTTCTAATTATTTGAAGATTAATAATTTATGCCCTGGTATATTTGGTAACTCTCTATTAACCAGAAAAACTTAACTGACCAGAAAAAAATTTTCTAAACACACCATGATAGGCTTTTTTTCTGCATAATGAGCCTACTGCTCTAAGTGGTATTGTAGTTATTTTTAGATCTTCACTAACGTGATGGTTAAAAATGGCATAATATGCTTCTTGTGAGTGCAAACTGCTACATCCTTTTTGGAACACAACTTGCCATCTATGTCAACTACCATAAGAACATTCATTTCTTTCTATCCCATAATTACACATCTAGGAATCTAACCTAAGAAAACAGATGCAGACAAACAATTATGGACAAAGAAATGCAGTGCAGCAATACAATGAAATATCACGTGTGGTAAAGAGAACAGATATTCAATATTAACTTAATGGTTAAATAAGGTATGATATAGTATCTATAACTATAGAACTAAATGTAACCACTAAAAGTGGTGTTTTAAAAAAACATTCATTATGTAGAAGAAATTCATACAGTATAAGCTTTATGTAAAAAACACAAATTTTTTATATAACATTTAAACTGTGAGTTTGACTATAATTAGATAGACATATCTGCACATAACTGTCCAAATTTAATAGTAGATATTGGGTTCTAAGTTTCCTTTTTCACATTTATGTATTTTTCAAGTGTTATAATAACCCTTTACCCAGGACCAATCACAAATCGGTGGTGTATTGTGGGCTTTCACGGTCAGCATCTCACTGAATCCGCACAACAGCCGGCCACCACTGTTCCCACCTTGTGGATAAGCAGCAGCAGCAGCATCAACATCACTTTCAACATCAGAGCTAACATTTATAAGACTCATTAAATGCTGCATGTCAATCTAAGAACTTTTCATGGATTGACTCATTTAATCTTCATAACAAACCTGCTGAGGTGAATTTTATTCTTAACCCATTTTACTGATAAGAGAACTATAAACATGGAGGCACAGACATTCACAGAGGCCAACATCATCAAACTAGTAAGCACTGAAGTCAGGTCTGAACCCTCCTTCTCCCCTCATAATAAGGAAATTGGGATTCAGAGAGGATGTTGCCTTGCCCAAGGTTACAATTCTGGTAGGTGGCTAAACCAGGATTCAAGGCCAAACTGCTTTAGACCTGCTATCTAGACCTGGGGTAACCAGTGCCCCGCTATCAGACAGACAAGCAAAGAGCCAGCTAACCATACCTGATCCCCAACCTGTGGTATATTCAGAGAGCTAAACCAGGTCATGCAGAGCCTCAGACCACTGATACCAGAGATCTCTGTGGCTCCTAAATACCCTAGCATTTAGTGATTTAATTATTCCAGTCTTATTTGGACATCTTTCTTATTGAAGGCAGGTCAGAAAAACACACTGGGAATATTACAAGATAAAGATACCAAGGGAACAAATTTCTTTCCAGGAAGAAAAGAAAAAGGGTATGTATTACTGAAGATGGAGGGATAGAAGAGACAAAAAAGAAAAAAAGAAAAAAAGGCTAACCTCAGCTCACCGGAAGGTAGGGCAGTAGGAAATCCACTCCAAATGCGCACCCATGCAAATTCTGATCTGCAATATGGATGCATTTACTTATAAACATCAGATGTCCTGGTTCAATGAACAAATTCTATTCAGACAGTCTCCCTCACAGCCCATTTGAAGAGCTCTCTCCAAAATGACAAGAACCATTGTGTAAGACTGGGAAGAGCCACTTATTAGTTGATAATCAACATAGCAAAATGACGCTTTTTATAACAGCACAATGGATTAGTAGGGGTATCTGGCAAAGAACTGAAATGCAAACATGCTGTTATAGTTGCTGCAGACATGCCGTATCACTTGGAAAGAACAATATAAAAACACTCTGGTTCTATTTATAAACAGAGTATGACATTGTGATGTAACATATATCAGTATTCAAATATTTACTAGAAGACAATGTATTCTAACATGACAGAGTAATTGGAAATTGGGTAATATGTTCCAGTAAGCTATAAAACTTTCTTTTACATTTTTACAAAAGGCCTTAATGTGTTTTTATAGACTTATGTTATATGGTATGGTACATAATAAGAGAAAAGGACCCAGACAGGCTTGTCTGAGTTACGATCAGGAAAGCCCTGATATCGCCAGTAAATGTAAGCTCTGCATTGTGTTGCAACCAAAGTGTCTCATTACCAGAACAGTGAACTGTGTTACGTGGCACGGTCTGCTCTTTTCCTACCACACTAAGTTTATTCCTGTCAGGTTCCTGATTTCTTAATATATTTTCAATTTTCTCCCTCATCCCTAAAGTCTCCTATTTTATGTAGTCGTCAGAACCTTCCAAACATCTATGAGAAAAACTCATTCTTTCCAAAAACCTTGGCATCATGTCCCGCATTCACTCAGGCTGCAATTTAGCATTAGCAATTTTCTAATGTATCATAAAGTCATCAGCTTGAGCTCGCCTCTGATGTAATAGTGCTCAGCTGAAAGAGCCAGGTCCACTTCGTCCTCCCTTGCACTGACGGCGGTATTAACACTCATTAGAATGTATTAGCATGTACAGGGCCAGGCAGTAATTCAGCCACCCAGGAATCTTGACTCAAGCAAACAATGTTGCTCATCTTACCATGAGTACCTCAGATATATTTATCCAACTAGGGCCTTTGGGAATCTCTGAGAACAATGTTCATGCTCACTGTGCCCAGACACCAGTGACACTACAGATGGTCCAAGGGCCACTTGGAGTTTATTTCCTCTAACATTTCTGAATTTCCCAATAGAAGCCCTTTCCTAGTCCACCCTCCCTGAACACCATCATACTGCTAGTCACAATGCCGTACCAACATAGTAAGTGTCTCCTAGGTACCCAGAATGGTGCTTTACTTACATTACTTCTTTGGAACCTCAGATAACCTAAAAAGTGATTCAAAAACTCACTTCACAGTGAACAAAACTGAGGCAAAGAGAATTAAGTCACCATTCCTGCCCACGAAAAACAGTCTACAGAAAGCACTTATGCCAATTCCCTGTCTCCAGAGTTGACCACAACTAACCCACACCACACAGACGCCAACTAAGCTCTGACCTTCCTTCCCAAAAGAAAAAACAAACATGTCCACAGTATAAGGAAATGAGCATGATATGGAAGGTCATAATACTATGTGAGAGTCCTGGCCATACCACTAACAAGCTGAGCAATATAGAACAGGAATAGGTATCTCAGGGTCTTAGTCTTCTGAGAGGTAAAATGAAGAAGGGTACATGGGGAGGGAGTGAAGGAGGAAGGATAAGAAAGTCTCTGAGGCCTCCTTCTTCATAGGGAATCACTGATAGGATAAGAAATAATGTTTCCATACTCGCTACTCAGGCAGTTAACTTCCACCAATGAATACCCTTCTTTTTAAGTTATTACACAATGCCTTCCATGTGACATTGTGTTGGATACCTAATAGTCCTCTCATTTAATCCTCACAAAAATACTGCAAGGTAGACACTATGCTCCTTTCTCATATTACGGAGTAGAGACCCTGTCGTGTAATTTGCCTCACTTATAGTCACTAAGGTAGGAACGGAAAAAACAAGGATTCACACCCAAGTTTATCTGCCTCCAGGACCTGGGTGTGTTCTTTCTAACTGTGTTGTATTCCTTGGCCTTGGATGGACCAGTGCAGGAGACTTTTGCCTAACTTTAACTGTCATGCCATCTAAATAAGGAAGATTCCATATTTTAAAATAAATCTTGGAAGCAGGAATTTGAAAATCATTCAACAAGAATTTAAGCCTCTGATACACTCATGAACAAATGGACTTTTGTAGGAAAAAAAATGTCTAGCATTTTTAGAAAAAGCATTTTAACCAAGAAGTGCCTTCAGTTGTTGCTTTTGAAAGGTTCGGAATGTAAAACTGGGAGAAATAAAATAGAGGGAAGAAAGGATGGACTCTGAAATGACTGACTGACCTGCTAAAAAAAAAAAACCCAGAGTTGGAGACAGCACAATTACAGTCTTGACATTAGTCCCATACGGGCTATTACTCTTGATATCATTATTGCCAAGTGGAATGAAAATAGAAGGGGAGAAAAATCTCAGTGGGTATTGCAATTTAAATTTGCCATGTAAGCTAATACTGTATATTTAGAGACTGAGCAGACAGGGTGGTTGGTGGCTCAGAGCGTGTGCAGGAGCTGCCGTGCCAGCTAACCAAGCAGACATTCATTAGAGCAGAATGTAGATTTCCATTTCTTGGCATCTGACATGGGCTCTTTCCTTGGAAAGAAATGTCAATTTGGCCAAAAGTGTGAAACCTACAATAAAAGCATTGGGACTGTGGATTTCATCTAGTCTGCACATTCCCACCCCTTTCTTTCCTACTGTGGAAATCCAGCTGAGACTTGGGGTGCTGAGTGGAGAGGTGGCAGGGGACTGATTAGGACACTGGGTGTTGACAAGGAGAATAAGGAGCTGGGGGAGGGGAAGTTGGACTCCCAAATTCCCCATTTTCTTTTGGCTTTCCATCACCATTTTCTCTTGCCCTAAAACTGCCCAAGACAAAAAACCAACCACAATTACTGTTTTGCACAGGGCCCTGAACAATGGCAGCTTCCAAACCCTTGGCACTGTTTGCTAGCTGCGCGAGTGCTGGGTGCTTACCCACAGAGTCTGTGGGTAGTAAGAGCAAAACTCGGTTCCTGAGGCAGGGCAGGGGAGAGGCCTCCCCTGCTTTAAAATTTCACTCTGTTTGTTTCTTTTGTTCAATAGACTGGAAAGACTATGACGACAGAGAGCCCAGACACAAGGGACAAAGTGAAGTTTTGGAAGGTCTGCTGCAGCAGGTCCGAGCCCTTCATCAGCATTATAGTTGCCGGGGTAAGGATAAAAATCTGCACTGGGCCATTGACTGAGGTCTCGGTGGCGCCGGTAATTTTAGCAGTTTCCTAACTGGGTCATACCTTCTCATTCATCAGGCAGAGAGAGATATTAATATTTGTACATCTGGAATCACTTTACAGCACTATCTTGCTTTAACCCTTCAGAAGAGACTTTCTCTCCTTTCTCCCTTTCTCTCTCACTCTCTCTTTACAGAACAGTTTGAAAAGAAGGACAAAAGAAACAGCAGCTGCTATTAGTCCCTTTCCCTTTGAACTGCCCCTTCACAAAACTCCTCAGTGTGCTGGGTCTTTGGGATATTCACCCTAAAAAGTTTCACCTGTGAGGAAAATTTTGTGGGCATCCCTGGGGAAGCTCAACCATTTATATCAGCAACAGCATCCCTGGGGAAGCTCAACCATTTATAACAGCAACCATTTATAATAGTAAACCTTTGTGTATACTTATAATAAAGTTTACGTGCAATTTCACATCCAATATCTCTCTCCACCCTCATTTTGGCAGTTATCATTGAGACTGAGTGGCTTGACCAAGATCTCAATGCTAGGAAGAGACAGAATCAAGATGCCAAGCTAGGTTTTCTGTTTCCAAGTCTAGTCTTCTTGCCGTAACTCACTTTTATCTCCCATCCTTACATCAGGACTAGGCCCTGGACTCTAATCTCACCCTAAATTTTAATCTTCCCCTGTATTACTGCTTAAGAGAAAGTGGAGCATACCTTCTACAGACCTAGCCAACTACACCCAGAAAATCTGAGCTTTTGAAAGCTTCTCTTCTACTTGGGCTGTTCAAATGGGACAGGTCAGGTTTCTGATCTGTGTAATGACTCGTGGAACAGGCACTTAGTTTTATTTGGAGAATTAAAGCCTCCATAAAGTTTTCATTTTCCATGCTCCTTCACACCCATCAGATCACCAACCACACTGCACTCTCTAGATACAGGGCACTGCTGGACCAGCAAGGTTAAGAAATCTATGGTTGAAACTTAAAGAGATGCTAGTTGTGTTTTGACTAGGTATAAATATATCTATCATACTTAGCATTAGCAAAAAGTTGTTCCCAATTACTATAAAACTATGATAAGAAAGCCCTCCAGGAATTTTGGCTATAGTTAGAAATGAGGACAAGTGTTTGCAAAAAAAATAATAATATTCTTCTAATGAATGGTTCATTAGGAGAGGTAAATATGCATGGAAGAAGCTTGAGAAGGAAACCCAAAGGGGATTTCTTTCCCAGATCTCTAGGAAAACTTTACCCAGACCAGGACCTTCAACATTCCACACTATGCACGGTGCACTCAATTCCCAGTTGTCTAGGGTCCATTTAACCAGACCAGGCATTATTTAGAAGAACAGTATGTCTTCGTCTCTAGCTATAGTCAAAATTTTCAAAGGACTTTATTGTCATAGTTATATAGCAATTGGAAACAACTTTTTGCTAATGCTAAATATGATAATTTTAACTTCTACTTAAAACTCAGCTAGCATCTCTTAGTTTCAACCACAGATTTCCTACCTCACTGGCTTTCTCCTTTCCTGCCTCTTCATCATCCCCCTGCTCACTGGTTCCTGTATGGCAGGGAAGAGTAATAAAGCAATTGGAAAGATAATTCTTCGCAATTCAAAACCCACATTTTATTTGGTCTTTATCAAAGGGGGAAAGCTAAAACTACTTGAGAGTGAGGAAATAGTTTTTATATTATCTAAGGACTTAAATGCCCTTCCCATTGCTACTAAATTACTATTCAATGATCAAGAGATGATTGTCTAGACAGCACAATTATTTCTATGGTTTCCATCAACTTTTATCTGTGCATGCTTCCATGTAAATATACACACAATATCAGGAAAGATTAAGACATAAGGCAGTACTTCTCAAAAAGGAGGATTATTTTTTATATTGAAATATGCTCTGGCCCCGGCTGGTATGGCTCAGTGGATTGAGTGCCAGCCTGCAAACCAAAGGGTCACCAGTTCGATTCCCCCTGAGGGCACATGCTTGGGTTGCAGGACAGTTTGCCAGTTGGGGGCACGTGAGAGGCAACCACACATTGATATCTCTCTCCCTCTCTTTCTCCCTCCCTTCCCCTCTCTCTAGAAATAAATGAAATCTTTTTCAAAAAAGACATATGCTCTAGACAGTTAAACAGTACACAAAGTGTGTTCCAAACAACAGTGGTCCTATAGGATGCACAGCTGAAAAAGGTCTCTGGTCAAGTAAGTTTAGAAACTGTTGCATTATACATTCCTCCTTTGGAAATATAAAATAGACATTAAAGTATTGAAGATTTTAATAAAGAGACATTTTGAATTTGGTTAAACAAGCAGTTTCCAAACTTATTTGGCCATTGTAAAACCTTTTTCAGACAATGAAATGCCTTGTTCCAAGGCACAAACTGTGGGAGATGCTGACCAATAATAGGCCAGGATAAAAGAAGTGAACTCACACCAAAAAACAAAAGATTCTAAGATAATTTAACATAAATCTCTCTACTTCTAAAATGATAAATAAAGGACAATTAGGTATTGCACACAGAATATGGGACAACTGTTATTTAAAATACTCAATTACATTGAGATATTATATGGTTTATTGAAGGAATAAACCTTTAAAATTTTATAATTATAAAAATAATTATTTTAAACCCCAGTTCTACCACTTACTAACTGTGTGTCCTGGAGAAAAGTGTTTATCCTCTCTGAGCCATAGTGTCCCTATCAGGGGGGGAAAAAAAAAAAAAAACATAGTAATATCTATCAGGGTTCATTATGAGGATTAAATTAGATAATGGGTTAAACCCAACTGGCATAGTGTAGGCACTTTGAAAACTCTAATTTGATTTTCTTCCATATTCTTCCAGATAAAGAGGTGTTCTCCATCATTGGCACTTTACTGATATGTCCTAGAATCAAAGTGTAATCACTGATTCCATTATAATGAGGCTAGAGACTCAATAAATACACAGCGCGTTCCAAATGCAGAAGTAATAATATAACATCCCTTTTCCTATCAACCCCTACATGGGAGGTACCAAAACCACATTAATTTCTGTATTTTGGCTAAAGAACTGGCCACAGCTAATCTGCATGTTCAATCCTGAGATGGAAAGTCAATGGAGATGTTGAGCAGCCTTTTTTATCCATAAGGTTTATGCCCTGACATACATAATGAATCATAAAGAAACTAATTGTGTTCACCACAGCAGTACCCGACAGGAGTGAATTTAAATTATCATCCAATTGTTCAACTGGCAAACATTAATTAAAACACTGTCTACTATGTGTCAGGAGTTAGACGTACCAGTATGAATAAAATAAACTCCCACTGCTCCAAGCACTTAAAAGCTAAATACCTATAGTATTTAGAGTCCAGAAAACTAATAAATTATCAAGAACCCATAACCAAGCACAGGCAGAAGTCACAGTTAAGAGAAATGTGAGTTTAGATCTTATATCAGTCAAAATGGGCTATATCATGCTGCAATAATCAAATGACCCCCAAAATATGTATTTCTCACACATGCTGTATGCCTACCATTGGTCAGCTGAGAGCTGCCTTCTGTGTTGCCAACATCCTCTTTCTAGAAACATTTGCCAGTATCCACGGGAAAGGGAAAAGAAACTCTTCGAGATCTAATATATGAGGATGACTTTATGTGTATTACTTACACTCAGAAGTCATTGGCCAAAAATGGTCACATGCAACCACAAAGCTACAAAAAGTGCAATTCTACCATGTACCCAAAACGAAGGACACCTGGAATATTTTACATTTGCACGGACCCCATTCCCACCGGGTAGCGGCATTTCTCATTTTTCTCTTTTTTTTAATATCCAATTTGTTTAGTTCAATCTTCATTTTTACTTACATTATATGTGATTATTCTGAAGCTAGACTACCTGGGTTCAAATCCAGGCTGGATATTTACTAGCTGTGTGACCTTAAGCAAGCTTTCTACCCTCTCTATACCTCATTTTGCGTATTTTTATTTTTTTTAATCAGTATTTTTTAATTGTTGATATTGTACAGTTTTCTTTTACCCCGCCCCAGCCCACCACCCCAGCCCTCCCCACCTTCCTCCCATTTCCACCCCCCATAGTTTTTGTCCATGAGTCCTTTATACTTGTTGCTCTAAACCGTTCCCCTTTTCCCCTGAAATTCCCTCCCCTCCCACTCTGGACACTGTCAGACTGATCTCAAATTCAGTGTCTTTGTTTATATTATGCTTGTTTGTTTGTTTTGTTGATTAGCTTCCTGTTAAAGGTGAGATCGTATGGTATTTGTCTTTCATTGCCTGGCTTATTTCGCTTAGCATGATACCCTCTAATTCCTTCCATGCTGTCGCAAAGGGTAGGAGCTCCTTCTTTCTTTCTGCTGCATAGAATTCCATTGTGTAAATGTACCACAGTTTTTTGATCCATTCATTAACTGATGGGCACCTAGGTTGCTTCCAGCACTTGGCTATTGTAAATTGTGCTGCTATGAACATAGGGGTGCATAGATTCTTTTGGATTGGTGTTTCAGGATTCTTAGGATATAATCCAAGCAGTGGAATTGCTGGGTCAAAAGGTATGTCCATTTTTAGTTTTTTTAGAAAATTCCATACTGTTTTCCATAGTGGTTGTACCAATCTGCAATCCCACCAACAGTGCACTAGGGTCCCCTTTTCTCCACAACCTCTCCAACACTTGCTGTTTGTTGCTTTGTTTATGAAGGCCATTCTGACTGGTGTCAAGTGGTAGCTCATTGTAGTTTTAATTTGCATCTCTCTGATAGCTAGCGATATTGAGCATCTTTTCATGTGTCTCTGGACCCTCTGTATGTCCTCCTTGGAGAAGTGTCTGTTCAAATCCTTTGCCCTTTGCGTATTTTTAGAACGTACCTGTCAGCCACTGTTTAAGGATTAAATGGCTTAAAATAAGTAAAGCACTTAAAAAAGCTTTGTTATTTTTTTAAATTGGCTCATCAGCAGTTTACCATTTATAACCTGCTTTTTTTCTTTCTTTTTAAGATTTTATTTATTTTTAGAGAGAGGAGAAGGGAAGGCGAAAGAGAGGGAGAGAAACATAAATGTGTGGTTGCCTCTCATGTGCCCCCTACTGGAGACCTGGCCTGCAACCCAGGCATGTGCCCTAGACTGGGAATCAAACCAGTGACCCTTTGGCTCACAGGCCCGTGATCAATCCACTGAGCTATGCCAGCCAGGGCAAGCATTGTTATTTTAAAAAAGTAATTTCTCCCATTCTCTATTTTCTTTTCCCCAAAGGCTCAATTCTGTTGATATTTTCTCTATATCTCTATGTAACATGTTTTTATTGCAAATTCTGGATGTTTTTTCAATTATAGGCATTATCTCACTAAGGAAGATGATGATTTCTCCTTTTTACTTCTTTACCCTCTTATATGTACATATAATTTCTATTCTCTTATCCTCCTAGTACAGTTATAATTTTAGCAAAATCAATTATTTGTTGCTTACATTAGAATGATCATGAAAAGTCTATGATTATTTTTCTTTCCTGGACAATTTTTTATCTTCCCTGTAGTTAATAATCACCTTTTATTATTTTCCTATTTTCCTATGTGGTTATAATAATTAATATTCAAGCTCTTCTCCAGCTGTACCCATTTTCTCTCAACACAACCAGATGACATTAGAATGGTTTCAACTGCATCTTCTTAACGAACCCGCTCACGGAGCCCTCCGACCTCCGCTCTAGGCTGACTCCTGGCCGCCTGGGTCTGGTGCACAGCTGTCACCCTACGGTCTCCTTTCACCACCAGACTGAGGACTCTTCTTGCCACTCTCCAATATTAGATTTCTTCTTTTTTATCACACCTTCCTTTTTCTTGGGTTAGTCACTCATTTGTCGGAGCCTTTCCTCCAGTAGCTTCCTAAGACAATACCTGGGAGCTAACTTTGGGATACACTGAATGTCTAATACTTTATTCTACTTAACATTCATTTAGGGGTTTAGACAAGTATTGAATTCTCCATTGAAATAATCTTCTTTCAGACTTCAAAGGCGACATTGCTTCATTATCTTCTAGCTTTCAGTACTGGGAAGTCTGATTCCAAAAATTTTATATAAAACCTATTACTTTCTACCCTCAAAGGTTTAAGTTTTCTTTTTAACCTCAGTTTCCCAACATTACACTGTTATGTGCCTTTGTGTGGCTCTACTGTTGCCTGTTGTGCTACACCTTTGCCAAGTCCTTTCAATATGGAAGGCACCTCCAATTATGAGGTATTTTCTTAAAGTATTTCTTTAATTATTTCTTTCCCTCCTTTTTCTCCATTCTCTCCTGAAGAACTCTTATTCAGATGTTGAACCTCACAGACTAGCCCTTTTATTCCCTCCCTTACTCAACCTCCCGTTTTCTATCCCCGTGTGCTTTTGCTGTGCTTTCTTGGAGACTTCCCCAACTTTATTTCCTGGGATTTCTATTGTGTCTTTCAGACTTTGATAACATATTTTAACTTCTAATTCTGTTTTATTCTCTGAACTTTTTTCTTACAGATTCCTATCATTTTTACAATGATGCTGTATCTTTTCTTACCTCTCAGGCTACTCTATTTTCTTTCTTTTTTTTTTTCCCAGCAGAATCTCTCCTCTAAATTGCTCTTTTGTCTCTTTGTTTCTGGCCTCTGTCTTTCCTATTATGTGTTGTTTTTCAACTACCCGGTGATCCTTCTCTCATTTGCTCAGATTTAAGAGAAGGGGAGCACAACAGTTACTGGGAAGCTCTGAGTCCATAGAGAGGGCTCTTTACGGGCTTCACTGTAAGGAGATCTAGCATGGCTTTGTGTTCAGTAAAGCAATGAAGCCACCGTCCAGATCTTTAGGCGCCTTCTCTTAGGCCAGTCAGAGGCTCCAAAAGAGTGTCTTCCAGTGTCCTGCCTGGAGGATGTAAGTTTGAGTTCCCATGTCCCCAGAGCCCAGTGGGGGAATATTCTGTAGGGAAACTTTCATTTAATCCACCTGTTTTGAGTATATAACATCTTCCCCCACACACTTTTTACTGTACCCTGTGTCTCTCACTCTAAAGGCCTCTTTTTATTCTTTTCAGAGAACAGAATACACCTCTAGCTTTCTACTAGAGTGGGGAAGAGGTATTTGTCCACACATGCAAGGTAGCAGCGGATATCTAGAAGTCTAGTTCCTTTTTACACAGACGTAAACATATCCCCGACTTCAGCTGCACATTCATTCCCCTCTTCCAGCAGTACATGGTGCCCATAGGGTGAGTCAGGTTACTTCTCAGCTTTCTGAAGTCTGCCAAATCCATCTGTTCATTTGCTTTCCAGCTACCAAAATTCACTTGCTTTTGTCTCCTGTCCCATCTCTTTGTCTTTATAGATTTATGTCTTCGTCTTTATAGGTTTTTTAAATCTTTCTGCTCTGCTTTTAGTGAGGTTTTGGGAAAGAGTGCTACATAATAAATATGTTCAGTATGCTGCCTTTAACTGTAAGTCCCAGCAGCATCATTTTCAAGCAGGATATGACCAGCCAAATTCATATTCAAGTCAGAAAAAAGAGGCTTTTGCTTTGTTCTTCCAGGAATAACTGTTAGCACAAGCTTGAAGTTGGTATGACTACTTGTGTCAGTCAGCTCATTCCCAACTGCTCTTATAGGATCACGGGCAGAATCACACTGAGCCTTAGCCATGGGCCACTGCGCAGGATTCCACGCCTAACAGCACCAATATGGACCATGTTCTCATCCCCAGTGACAAATATGTCAGGGGACTCAACAACCTCAGAACTGGAATCAGTAATCATCTCTTTCGGCTCCATAGAACACTGTTTGCAAAGACTGTTATAGGAAGTCTACTACTTTTATCAGGGAGAGCTCCAGGTTGTGAATAGAAGAACTGAACACATGCAAAGGATAATTTGCTCACCACTGTAGCCACAAAACCTTGCACATAGTAGTGGCCCAATAAATGCTTATTCAGTCAATGAATATCTCAGTTTTTCAGGTACTGACCTTTTTTTATCTTGGGTGGTCCACTTAACATTTCTGTCTCAATTTTTTTCTCCTGAATAGTAAGGATGGTAACCATGCCTATTTTTGTGAGACAACACAAACACTGGAAAAAACTTTCCCAGAATGCTAGCAGTGGTTGTAGTAAAGTGGCAGGATGGTATGGGTGGGATTTTGTTCATTTTTTTCCTATTCTCCAGATTTTCCATAATGCATCTCTATTAATTTTGTAATAAAAAAATTTAATGGAATATCCCACTGTATAATAAACCACTGATATAGAAGGGATAAACAAAATACCTAAGTGGTTTCCTCTGGAGTTATGTTACTCATTACCCACATTTTTGAGGATCTCTTAATTACTGAGTTAACTGCTGGCATCTCAAGATACAGAAGTTTCTTACAGGAATAAATGAGCTGAATCCCTATAAGAAACTGAGGATAAGTGACACTGAGGGGACAGGGGAGTAGAAGGCAGGAAGGTGGGAGTGTTTTTTGCCAGTGGAATTTACACTGTATTCTTTCTGTGTTCCAGAAAGTTCAAAATTACAAACCACGGGCCGCAAGCAGTCAGTCTCAAGGAGCCTGAAACACCTATTTCACTCCTCAAACAAGTTTGTGAAGACCTTGAAACGGTGGGTCCTCGAGTGTTCCCGGGAAGTCTTAGCTTCTCAAGAATCAGCTGCTTTTTGGTTATGAGGGGAAACTTGGTAGAATTCTTTTTTGTTATTAAATGAACATGAATTTTGTACTCTTTCTTTCCCTTCACTTTTTCACCCACCTTCCACTCCCACACCCCTCTAGCAACCATCAGTTTGATCTCTGTTTCCATGAGTCTGTTGCTGATTTTTTTTGTTCATTTTTCTTTATTGGATTCCACATATAGGTGAAATCATTCGGTATTTGTCCTTCTCTGCCTGATTTATTTCACTTAACATAACACCCTCTAGGTCCATCCATGTTGTCGAAAATGGCAAGATTCCCTTTTTATCATGGTGATCACTTCACAAGTTATATAAATGTTGACTAACAATTGAATGCAAGTATATATCAAGTGTAATGTATACACCTGAAACTCATATAATATTGCATGTTAACTATATTTTAATTTTTAAATAAATAAATATGTATCACATTTTTAAAAGAATATGAAGTTCACTTTTCTCCTGAGAATTTGGGCACGATAGTACTTTCTCTGAGTTCTAGTCAGTGAACTTGTGATACTTAGCAAGAATACCCTCATATATATATTTTAAATTATCTATTTCATGTCCAAAAATATTTTTCCATGATTCAGGCTTGGTAGCGGAAGACAGTGGAGGACAATTTTTATTTGCTTTTTCTTTTTAGGGGACTCTACATAGCCGTTATATTTTATTACAAAGACAATATGTTAGTCACCAATGAAGATCAAATACCGATCGTTGAAATAGATGACTCTCACGCCAGTTCCATCACACAAGATTTTCTGTGGTTCACGAAGGTATACCAAGTTCTGGTTTTATTTTCTCCACTTTGCACCAATGTTACTGCTCATAAATCTCTGAAACCTCAGTTGAGGGGTCTCCAGTGATCAAAGTATTGGGGTGGGAGTAAATTATCTCAAAGGTCTCTTTCAGTTCTGATATGCCCTGTGTCACACGAAATGCCAAAAGACTGTCTACACTGCATTTTCAAAGCAAAGAAGCTTGCATCCTGTCAGATTGCGTCTCCACTATTCTGAGTTATGGGATCATTTGGCAAAGACTAAAATGTGGATCAGACTGTTTCATTAACATTCAGATCCTTTTCCAACTGGACAGAGATCAAAAAGTTGTTTCGCATGTATCTGAAAATGGACTAGAGAACAAACATCAAGGGTCAGGTTTCCTTCTCCCTGCTGTGCTTTGATGCCACAACCTAAATCATGCACTGGCTTGGATGATGATATGACCGTGTGACTTCTTTTGCAGCTGTCTTGTATGTGGGAAGATATAAGGTGGCTGAGGCAAAGCGTACCAATCTCCATGTCCTCATCCACAGTCCTACAAACTCGGCAGAAGATGCTTGCAGCAACAGCCCAGCTACAGGTGAGGGGCCAGGTTTCAACCCAGACCTCCACAGAAATTTGAGGCCAATTCGGTCAGTTCAGTTCCAATCCCATGTGGAAAGGAAAGGGTGCGCTCCTTTCTCTTTCAGAGCCCATTGAGGCCTATGCAGGGTTCTCAGGCAGTCTGAGCTGTTGCATATTTGCTTATTCAGGGAATCTGTGCCTTCAGCAGTCTCCCGGAAGAGATGCAGGATCTCTCCTGAGCAGTCTAGGAATGACCCCCAAACAAGGAGTAAGATGACTGGAGTTCTAGATTTTATAATAATAAGTCAACTCATTTCTCCTTTCTGGGCCTCAGTTTTATCACATGTAAAATAAGAGGAGTTTGACTAGATCACTTAAAAACCATTGCTGCTCTGGCATCCTGATGAAGAGAGAAACCAAACAGATATTTTTGAGGTGTTCTTTGGCTTGATGCTTTGGGTAAAATGTGGGTATTTGCATATGCTTTTGCTTACTTAAAACAAAACAAATAAAACCTCTCAAAAGCCTACTTATAATCATGAATTTTTTCATCTTTCTGTATTATTAACCAAATTAGATCAAGTGCCTAATCCTTACAATAATTTTTGTAGGTTACAGAGTCCTTCCTAGAAATGACATTGAATTCCAACCAAGCTCTTCTGGGTTTTCCTCTCATTGTTTTCTGCTACTCCCTGAATTTGTGGTTCTTAAAACGGAAAAACATCTGCTACGTGGAACTGGGGTGTTTAAGAGATCTCTGAGCCTTTAACAGTAATGGGTATTCTACCTATCAGTTACATCAACCCCAGAAACATGTGTAACGGGAATCTATGTAAGCTGTGTTTGGCGAGGCTATCCCAGTCAAGGCATAAAAATAGGGTCATAATAACAAAAAATATATATTTATATGACTCCACCCCCACCTGAAATTACAGGAACTTTATTTCTTGACTCATGCAATAATTTGATTTCCTGCAATAATAATAATGATTGTGTTGCTACCAGAAGTAATTCTGAAAGATAACTCTTACCCGCTCTGTGCTGTGCTCCATTACATAAGTGGTTTACTGCCTTGTGTCCTCACTGCCCTCAGATATTTTAGTAAGCAGTGCTCTCCATTTCAACTTACACTTGATTGCAGAATCTTCTCCTCCAACTCAAGAAAAAGTTCTTAGAGCTAGGCCATGATGACTGTGTTGAATGCAAAGCACCCCTTCCTTTCATCACTGATCAGCTTGAATTAGACCAATCCACTGTACCTCACACTGCCCCTTCATTAGGATAAAGTTCTTTCCCAGGAGGCTCAAATCCCTTATTAGACCCTCTCATTAATCTACAATACAGCCCAGACATGCTTGGATCACAGACTGAACAAACTTAGGATTCCAAACAGGGCTCTTGATTGTATGTTTATTGGAAGCTTCCTAAAACACTTTCATCTGCTATCAGTAAATCAAGAAGAATCAGACTGTCACAGCCGGTGCAGTTAGATGCTGAGGGGCTACAGCAGGGGTGTCAAACTCATTTTCACCGGGGGCCTGGTTGCCTTCAAAGGGCCGAATATAATTTTAGAACTGTATAAACTACTCCTTAACAGTTAAGCAAGAGCTCAGCACTGCTGCCGGTAGAAACAAGGTGCAGGCCAGATAAAACAAGGTGGAGGGCTGGATTCGGCCCTCGGGACTTGTGTTTGCCACCTGTGAGCTAAAGGGAAGAAGCCACAATGGTCACTGTTCCCTATTCAATTGCTCCCACCACAAAAGCTCTTGGATTTCCATGGCCCCACCAATGTTTCACAATGCATCAGCTGCGCCTAAGGTCATTTCCCTCCTTGTCTAGCTTAGATTCCTTGGCCCATCATAATATTCTAAGTCTCTGGCCACTGTCTCCTTCCATATTATTTATTTGGAAAAATCCCAAGTCTGGATAAATCCAACGTGTCTACACCGAAGTAGGTGCACACTGCTATAGAAAAATCACAAAAGGGGGTGGTTACTGGTTTTATGTTATATTCATTACTACAATTCCCACATGTAATGTTACCTAGTGATCACATTCTATTTCTCTGCTAAATCCACTTTCCCAAACTATAAGGCAACTATTTAAAACCTTCTCCATTCTCCCACATCTCTTCCTCTTTCCCACATCAGCGGATGACTACACTGTATAATTCATTAAGAAAATAAATGGGTATTAGTTATTTTCCATCACCAAATATAAGAGCCTCCTCGCATTGGCTGTACTTTCTCTGTTTTCCCTCCTATTCCAACAAAGTCTCACTCCTCCTACCAAAAGCTTCTCTCTCCACATGTGCTGTGAATCCCAGTTCTTCCTGTCCATCTTATTGAAACATACTCAAGTGTCTCCTTGTAATTCCTTTCCTCAACCCTGCTTCAGCTACCAAACTCTCTCTCTTCCCCTTCTTAGACCCAAACCTCTTAAAAGGGTTGCCTATGTTCCCCTTCTCCACTTCCTTCCTCACTTCCCATTTAGTTCTCAGCCTTTTCCCTGACTCTCTACCTCCATGTCTACCAAACTGCCTTCTCAGGCCTCCGGTAACTAGAGGCAGACTGATGCTCATAAAGCTTGAGCTTCAGGGTCCCTGGCTTGCATGAGCACCTGTGAGTGTGGGAGTCATGGAGTGTTTTAGGTGGGGAAGGGAAGTTGGGTTATAATCAGGGAGCATTTCTGGTAAACTGACTGAAGAAATTTCGGCAGGCAAGGGGACCACAAATTCCTAATACTCCAGTATCTGGGGAGATTACCTTTCGAGTTTAAATAAATATTCACATTTATGCATAATTTTTGTATTTGCAATTTTGTATTCTTCATCTTAAAGAAGGCCCTAAAATTATATGGTGCAGGCCCCTACAAAACCTGGATGCATCTGTGCCAATGACTTCAATTTCTCTAAATCCCTGGACACTTTTAAATCTTCTTCGCAACTGACATCTTGGCAGTGTTTGATACACTTGGTTCCACTCTCCTTTTTTAAACTGTCACATCCCTTGATAATTTCCAGATTTTTCCAACCTCCTGGCCTGTCTTTCTCAGTCTCCTTTGCTATCTCACATGCTGTTTCCTCTGCTTATACTCTTCTTCTTCTGCTTCTTTGCCTTACTAATTTCTACATATTCTTCAGATCTCTTTAATTTTTACACTTTCTCTAGAGATCCTTTCTCTGATCTCCTGATAAGTGAAGCACTCTCATAGTACCTTGTATTCTTCATTCAGAATGGTGATCATAAACCCATTAGTTAATTATTTGTCTCCTTATTTGGTTAGTGACCCACTTGGACTGTGAGGCCCTGAGCTCAAGAAATGTATCTATATCTTGGTCACCACTACATCATCCATGTGTGCATGTGGCATAACCTCAATAAGTACTGCTTGGATAAATAAATGCATTAGTCAACCCAACCCCCGAGCCCCAAAGATCACGCTTGAGGGTGTTCTACACAGACAAAGGGGAAAAGGGTCACAGGAATGTACCTCACACCACAGTTACCATCTGGATAGTTCTCCAGCCCTGCATGGTGACCAGCACCTATTAAACAGATTGACTGGCATCAGCCATAAAGTCTGTTGATTTATTTCTGCTGTATCTCATTTCACCCTCCTCCCCTTTCTAGCAACACTATCACTGCCTGATGACCCCAGTTACATTGAAAGCCTCCCAAGTCATCCTCCTGCTTCCAGTCTTAATACCCTCCAATCCATTCTCCATACTTCTCCCGGAGTGGCCAGTAAAAGAGTCTGACCGTGTCATTCCCTTACTCACACTCTTTCAAAAGTGGCCTATTTTATCACAACACACAAAGGCCTTCATCACCATCTTTCTCACCTGCCTCTGTTTCCATAGCACCCTGACTTACCTTCATCACAGTGCATACCAACCACTGTGCATCCTGTGCCTTATTTTCCAGTTTCTGCTCTACAGTGAGATCCTTAATACATAATGATAAGTAATAATCGTGAAACAATAGCATTTATTTAATAGAATAGGTGCCAGGCACTTTATAAACTATATCTCATTTAATCTTCACCACACCCTAAGGAGAAAGTACTATTGTTATTCATTTAACAGATGGCAAACTGGGGACTGAAAAGATTAAATAAGTTGCCCAAGGTCACACAAATAGGATAGTAGAGTCTGGATACAAATCCAAATCTGCATAACTCCAAAGCCTAAATTCTTTCCAATACTTCATTATCTTATTATGTGTTCATTTATAATAGCAGACAAAAATTTTAAATAGTAGAAATTATCCACATTATAGTTTTTTTTTAAGTAGAATTCTATTCTGCATCATTTGAAGCTTATTTAGAAATGGCCTTAATTTGATTAATATTACCTAGGCAAGAAGAGAGACAAGTATCTGCCAATTATTTGTATTGAAAAAATAAGATGAGAAATCCTGTAAGTGGCTAAGACCTCACATTGCTTTTCCTACTTTTAGGAAAATGACAGAGGCCCCAAGAGGCAGAAGTGTACATTACTCTTACATTAAGAGGTGTCCAAATACCTATCCTCAAAGTACGATAATAATCTGAGCGTGTGGGCTGGGTTACGTTAAACTTTCCTCCTCCACAGCTTTTCAGAAATGAGTGTTAGTGAGTAAAAGCCAGGTAACAATCTAAGAATACTACGTCTTTTTCGGTTTTCAAGCTGGAGGAAGATTTCCCCAAATTTTTACTCTTCTTTTTCAGGCCTTCCCATAGAGATAGAATTTACTCTGGATTTCCTTCAACTTCCATGTCACCCCAAACTGAGTAAAGGTCTCCAAATATTGTGCATCTATCTAAGGCTTATTGACAGTCCTGTGACTTGTTCTGGTTATAACACAGATGCATTTCTTTGAGCTATGATGCGGCCTTTATTCCTCTTTATCTTGTAGGAACCTCAGGGTTCCCACATCTCCTAATGACTGCACAGCCTGACAGGTACTAACATGGTGTGTTTTTCCTTTAGTACCCAAAGAATCTCAAATTTGCTCCCTTGGAACATAGTTGCAATTTATTCTCACAAGGATATTCTGTTTCTAAAGTGGGTACTCCCCAGAGCTGGCTATCCAATACAATTTAGTGTCAATAAAGAATTTCTGGGAGACTTTTAAATGCATTCTTGTTTAGCCCATTAGTTCTATCAAAATCTAACAGTGAACCACTGATGACAATGGTTTAAAAAACAACCACCTCATTCAAATGTCTACCCATCAGCTTTGGTTCAAAATAAATCATATTTTCCAGTATTCTAACAATAATGTTAGTTCAGTCAGCAAAAGATTATTGAGCTCTTCCTATGTGCCAGGCACTGTGTAATTAACCCTGAGACACAGAGATGAAAAACCATGGTCTTGTGACATGTCTGTCGGTATGCTGGAAGGCCCCAGTCATGCTAAGATCTAAGTTTGTACAGGAAACAATAGGGGACAAAAGAGAAGATGGTAAATTCTACCTGAGAAAGTTGGGAAAGTCTTCTCATAGAAGGTGAAACCTGGGCTGAGCCTTGAAAATGAGTACATGTAAGCCAGGGTGGAATTCCAATTAGAGCAGTAAAGAAAGCCCAGACCCTACTTATATCAAACTTGACAGTTTACAAAATATTTTCTCATGTGCTGCTTGAATTACCCCACACCCACCCCAACAAAACTCTATAAGGAAAGGGTTAGAATAAGGAATATCTGAATTGTAAGGACCCTTGATTTTAGAGGATGAAACACAGGACCCAAGAGAGTGAATAATTTTTCAGAAGTCTAAGAGTTAAAGAACAACAGCCAGCCCTGAAATTCAACACCAGTATAACTGAAGGTTTAACAGCAGTGGTGTGCTGGAGCCAACTTGTACTGGCTTAGAAAAGCCAGCCGTTAAATATTCAGGAATTTTGAAAGCCTGTTGTCAAACCCTCAGTAGCTTGAAATCAGCTTATGGTGGGAGTATTTACACCACAGAAATTGGCATATCCTATAAATTAAAAAAAAATTTGATACCCAATTTATCTGCTGCATACCACTTCTGATGGCCAGTATTACTTTGCAGCAAACTACTTTATCTAAAACTGTAGTACTACAGATAGCTGGATTAAAAGCCTTACCCAATTATTCCTCTGTGATTCAGAAGTCAATTCTTGAAAAGGAATAATCTGGCTGAGTGATTAGGCCATTGTTAAAAATAGTAATCCTGCCAAATGAATTTTTATATGTCAATAATTATTAATAAAATTTATTCCTTATGTGTCCTGTCCTTATGAATTTAAAAAGAAAAAAAAGATTTAAGACACAATTCCTACTAGTGAGGGAACACTGCAGTGTTTTGTAGATGTGGATACTGAGTAGCTGGCTCATTTAGTTTTAGGTCATCCTTGTTACTTTTATAAATTCCACTAACAGCTTATCCTGCTAACAGTTTACCTCACCAGCATTTCTGCAAGCTCACAAAAATAACCAGAAGCTCCAAGACGATTTATAATTTTTAAAAACCATACATATTCAAAGTAAAAGAGTATCCTATCCTACTCCTGGATGTGTTCTTCAAACCCTCACATTTGTGAAACTGTTTATTTTAATAACACCTACCTGGGACTCTCCCCATTTCATGTGGCCCCCTTCCAGACCTGCCTTTCTAAAAAAAAAATCATTGTCTGCCTCAGTTTACCTAGCTCACAAACAATTTTAACAAAGCTTAAAATAAACAGAACTCCCTGACACGCAGATAAGTCAAACCAGGCCAATCTCCCAATTAAATGATCTTGAAGGGAATGTGCAGTCATTTGGGGACCTGTACAATGTGCTACATTGTCCATTCACGTCTTCATTTCAAACAACCCCACTTCACACCAGTGTACCGTAGATCTCTTGAAAGCTCCGCAAGTAGCATACTTGAAATATCAAGCATTTTTCTTTAAAACATCTGGGATTCTCTTCAAGTGCTGGTAACTGAGGTTTATGTGCCGGTGTGTCTATGTGGGTAAGAGATATTTACAGATATTGAATTTGCTTAAAAAAACAAAATTTTGTGCCTCTCGCTGTAATCTTTGCAGGCTTATGGTGAAGACATTTTCTTTGAGTTTCTGTTAAGTACATTTCTATGATGCCACGTATTCTAGGTCTAAGTCTGCTAAAAAAAAAAAAAAGGTTCTCAGAAGGATCAGATAATTATATAGTGTCATTTGTTACAGTTATATTGCTTTGTTTGTATATCACCTAAGCTACCAGAAATCTATCTGTTTCTAGAATTTACTTGGAACACACAACTTGGGAAGAGTTTACTACGAACCCATTAAAGACCGACACGGGAACATCCTCATAGTCACCATCAGAGAGGTGGAGATGCTCTACTCGTTTTTTAATGGCAAATGGATGCAGATCTCAAAGCTGCAAAGCCAGAGGAAGTCTCTGTCAACACCCGAGGAGCCAACGGCCTTAGACATTTTACTGATAACCATCCAGGTACGAAGTCTTTTCAACTTCCTAATATATTGAAAGTTCCAAATACACTCATTGAGGACCTATTGAAATATACCAAAAGCCACTTACATATGCAGTGATGGAGTAGAGAGGGTCCTGAGGCATTTCATTGTTTGTATTCCACATATTGGAAAGATTCGGAAGCTTATTTTTATTCATTACACTCCTGATCTGGCATTCAAGTAATGGGCACCTTCAAAATGCCCCTAACCAATGAACCAATGAGAAACATTGAGATAAATGTTTGAGTAGGGATCCACAGGTAGTATAGTCAAAATACTAATACCTGAATGGGCTACACTAAGAATACATTTCTAGACTGCATACGAGTATCTATTCATATATTTGCACTTATATGTGTATTTATGTGTCACTTTGTACGTGTAAGTATCACTTTGAACAAAAAACATACATATATACTCGTGCTTATTCCTTAAAATACTCCCTTGAGATGGACACACATGATTAAATCCATTTTAGGAGTAAAATAACTGAGGCTCAAAGAGATTAGTGACATGTGACCACATGCAGAGGCAGATTTAGTGAAGCTAATGAAGGCTGAGTATCATTCAGCTCTTCACTTGCGCAAGCCCCTTCCAAGGCCCTGGCAAGAAGCCTAATAATTTCACATTCCCAAAAGTGTATTCTTTACCTTAAAGAAAGAACCCAAAATTGTATTAGCTTCAGGCCCCACCAAACTTGGATTTGCCACTGAGCACACAGAAAACAGCAAAGCCAAAACTTGAACTCAGATCTTCTGATTGGAAGCAGGCTCCCTTCTGCTACATTGCATCATATTCCAGAGCAGGACTCAGGACTTCAGGGAGAGGGGAATGGGAGATAAAATTAAAGGTAAAAGCCTTGCCTGAGAACTGAATACCAAAAATCAAACTCAGGCAGTTTAGATCCAGACTTTCAACCTGGATGGTGGGTGCAGGACACAATCCCATACCTGGACATGAGTGCCATCTCCATGCCACCACACTGCCTTACATGCTCTTGTGTGAATGTGAGCTTCAGGCCATTCCTTTTTCTTGCTTTTTTTCTTTTATTAAACCTAGTGATAGGGATGAGTTCTACAGAAATGCCCAGTTAGATGGCAAAGCTGGCAGAAACATCAACCTTGAGCCCCATGCAACTCATGGCTTACATTCACAAGACAGTCAATCCAGAGCAATGGGGGGGGGGGGGGGGGGAGAGGGGCTCAACCCCACACTAACAAGCCAAATCCAAGCCTTGGCCCAGTGGTCTCCTATGACCGCCCTAAATAGCTAAGCCCCTAGCACACTTATATCTATTCCCACTTAGGGGTGGCTAGTACGTAGTACAGTAATCTCACCTTTCCATTAGTTACACCGGCCTAAACCAGGACAAATTTCAATGTAGCAAAGGTAAGCTAATTGGTCAAAGCCTCTGGATTCGATGTTATGGAATTTGAGTTCATATGAGAACTGATAGAGGGTGTGTGTATGTGTGGAAAAGGTGGGGGCAGGGAACACAGACACATTCGTGGCTCCCCTCTTCACCTTTTATAAGCAAGTGCTAAAAGAAACATTTAAAAAATCATAATAAATTGAGCTTTTACAGGGTGACTAATACACTAATCCCCTATAGGGATAAACTGGGGTCTGGGCTACCTTCCCTCCTAGAAACACAGCACAGGCCCCAGCATGATATAATACCTGGTTTCTCCCAGACTTATTACATTAAAAATGTGTTACAGGTGCAGAAAAATTCCAATCTGGCAAAAGGTTGTTAGGGAAGGAGACCAAAAATAGAGGCAAGATCAGGTTTCCACACAGATCCAAGTGGAAAATTTACCCCCGCTGACTGGCACATTCCTGCTTGATGTCATTCCCACCCACCCCCACTCTCCTTTCTCCTCCTCCTATTTTTCCCTCTCACCCCCTTCCCAAGTAGGTACACTGGAGAGGAAACGGAGGGTAAAACTACTGGGGCTGGTTTCCAGTCACTCCGAGACTTAAGATTAAATCTGTCAGGAGTTGGCCCCACCAACTCACCAAGAAAGTAGAGATAGGTCATGGTGGTTGCCCAGAGCTGGCTAGGTAATTCCCATAATTCCGGGCCACAAACCACTGTCTTTTTTCACAGTCAGTAGACTGATGACCACCAGGCCTTCTGATTGGAAGCCCAGGCTTCTTCCTGCTACATCACATGACCTTCTGAGATAACACTTTGGAATCAGCATGACTGGGTATGATTCCTGATTCCATCTTTATTAGTTATGTGATTAGGGCAAGTGACCTAATTTCTCACCTCTCCAAGTTCCTCTTTTGCAAAACAAACAAGCAAAAAAAAAAAAAAAAAAAAAAAAAAAAAACCCTACTTCAAAGGGTTCTAACAAAGAGTGAGTTAGCACATGAAACATTAGAAGAGTAGCACAAAGTGGGTGTTCAATAAATGTTAGTGATTCTTCTATTTCTCTACTCAGAAAAATCCAAGCAATGCTAGGCCATCCTTAGGGCACACCCAGTCCATCTCTTCCTCTTCATCCCTCCTCTCCCAGGAAAGCGCAAGTAGGGGCTCAGTCATCCCTTGGGGCATTTCCTCCCTTCCTCTACCTCTTCATAAGAACTAAGGAAAAGTTGTATAAAGACTATATTATCCATGTGTCATAAGTTCTTTACCTTCTACATTTCCCACACTATTCTTGCCCTCCCCCTGTCTATTTTCTACCCACTGTCTATGCTACTTGTTCTCTGTACCTTTTCCCCCCTCTCTCCTCCTCCCACTCCCCTGTTGCTAACCCTCCATGTGATCTCCATTTCTGTGGTTCTGCTCCTGTTCTAGTTGTTTGCTTTTGCTTTAGGTTCAGGATAGAGGGGAAAGAAGGGAGGGAATGGGACAAATGTAATAGCATAATCAATAAAATATATTTAAAAAATAAAAATAAAAAACAAATAAAATTTAAAAAAAGACTATATTATCTACAGTGGGGTTTTCAAAACAGGTTAAGGACTTCAATGAAATTTGGGCCCATAATTAATCTACTAATCCCTAGTGCCCCACGGAAACTCCAGGGTCTAACCCTCACAAATTCCTAACCTTCTCAAGTCCCAGACCTTTTATAACACACCTCTTTCACATATTTGGAAGAGAGAGAAAAATCCTTCCCACACTTGCCAAGAAAGGAAAAGAGAGCTATTATGGACAAGTTAGTGTCCCTCTGAGCAAACTAACTGGCAATCAGAATATTTCCAATAGGGAGGTTCTTGTAAGGTTCTGAGTTACTCTGACCATGATCTTCAGGAGTCACTTCAATAACTGGAAGCCTCACCCTGGCTGGTGTGACTCAGTTGGTTGGAGCCCTGTCCTGTAAACCTAAAGGTCACATGTTCGATTCCCAGTCAGGGCACATGCCTAGGTTGCAGGTTCAGTCCAGGTCCAGGCACATGCGAGAGGCAACCGATCAATGTTTCTCACATCAGTGGTTCTCTCCTTCTCTCTCTCCCTTCTTTCCCCACTCTCTAAAAAATCAATAAGTATGTCTTTGGGTTAGGATTTGGGAAGCCTTACAGATGAAGATTTCTCTGAATATCAATCTCTCATTTTTACTATACTTTCAAGTTTATAACAGTTTGTCAGATCTATGATATCATTTGATCCAAAACCCAATGAGGTTGAGTGGGTAATTTAATTGTGACCAACTCATAAACAAAGCTATGGGTTTAAGAAGAATAACTGGCCAA
Organism: Glossophaga mutica; assembly: GCA_039655065.1. Lineage (NCBI taxonomy): Eukaryota > Metazoa > Chordata > Mammalia > Chiroptera > Phyllostomidae > Glossophaga > Glossophaga mutica. The sequence goes on from CM077311.1 coordinate 17,451,298, forward strand.
AAAGCAGCATAAAAGGGACAAAGACCGAAGTCTTCTGGCTCCTAGTCTGGTGCTCTTCCCATTCTACCATGCTGCTTTACACCCTCTCCTCCTCCTTTTCTCTGGGTCCTTTTTTAAAAGTTTGATCCTAGAGCAGCTATGGTGAGGCTTGTCTTCTATCTCTTCCCATCTTTTCTCTCCTTCTCTTCTCCTTAGGCATTCTTTGGCACTCCCAGGGACCCAGGGTCTTCTCACACCTGAGGTACCCAGGACCTACTATGTTGTGTACCCTTTTCTACTTTTTTCCTAGCACATTCCTTTTTCCTCTACCTCCAAGCAGCCTCTAACATGGGGATCAAAACTACTGGTATCGGGAAGACTAATGAAATGAGCCAAGTAGGCTGGATATAAGAAACAATTGGTTTCACAATAAACTTGCTCACTGATTTTCATAGCAGAATCATTTACAGTAGCCAGAATGGAAACACCCAAATGTCCAACAACTGATGAATGAATAAACAAAAGTGGTATATCCATACAACAGACTATTACTCAGCCGTAAAAATTAATGAAGTGCTGATCCATACTATGACAGGAACGAACCTTGGAAACATTATGCTAAGTGAAAGAAGCAGACACAAAATGCCACATATTGCATGATTCCATTTATATGAAAAGTCCAGAATAGGCAAATCCCTAGAGACAGAAAGTATACCAGTGGTTTCATGGATGGGTGGAGGAGGGATTGGGAATGATAGCTAATGAATGCAGCTTTTTTTTGCAGGGGGGCGGGGAGTGATAAAAATGGTCTGGAATTAGATATTAGTGATAGCTGCGCAACCTTGTGAATATGGTAAAAACCACTAAATTTCACACATTAGAAAGGCAAATTTTATGGTATGTGAATTATATTTCAATAAAAAATAGTAGAAGTAGCACAGACTACAGTAATCTAGAGATCACTTGTCTCATTTAAATAATAGCCCTATTCAACCTCAGCTAATTGCAATAGAAGGAAGTAGTCCCAATGCTAAACTATTTTCCAATGTTTAAAGAAAAGCTGAAAGTCCAGAGTCTTGTATAAAATCTCTTTATTTTTAAAAGTTAAAAAGTAATTCAGAAAATTTAAATTCTTCGCAGTCCAGTGATGGTGGGCTGGCCCACAAAGGCCACCAGCCACCGTTTTACCACCTCTGCTATCCCTGGACAATTCAGCTTCCACCCCTATGCAGAAAAACAAAACCCCTGTAGTTACTGGGAAAGCAACTACGTATCACTCTTCTAACAGTCTCTTAGGCTCTCTGATCAGTGAAGAGCGGCGGGATATACCCTTCCTGGTTACTGCACCAGCACAGCATATTCTCTCCCAGGGGCCTAGCACCAGACCCCACTCCCTCTGGGCCTCTGACTTCATATTCAATAAACACTTTTTTCAGCACCAAGTAGGTGCCAGGAACTCTTCTAGATGCTATAGGAAAAACAAATGAGTAAGTCAAGGCCCCTGGTCTCAAGGAGTTCAGTCAAGGGAGGGAGACAGACTTGTAAACAAATCAAGGTAATACAAGGCAGAATTAAACCAGAGCCTGATAGCAGCATAAACAGCGTACTATGGAAACACAGACAAAGCAGCTATTAATTCTACCTGGAACTATCAGGGAAGGCATTGTAGAAGAGGTGACATTTGGCTGAGGCATGAAGGGTGAGTTAAGCTTACCAGGTGGAGAAAAAAGAGAGAAGAGATGGGGGAAGGAAAGATGAAGGGAGGAGAGGAAAAGAAAATGTGAAGGAGAGGAAGAGTGGGAAGGAGGGAGGAAGCAAAGAAGAAAGGAGGAAGGGAAGAAAGGAAAGAGTTAAACAGAATAAAATACAGGGCATGGTAAAAGAAATGAAGCAGAAGACAGAAAAGTAGATTTCACCCTCTCTTGGGTCCACGACAAACTTTATACATTTTTCTCATGGCCTTGATCACACTGGGTTAGAAAAACTTGCTTACATGTAGCTCTCATATACTAAAATGTGAGTTCCACGAAAGGTAGGATCATGTCTTACTCATCTTGATGTCGTTAATATCCTAGCACAATGCCTGGTATATATAGTAGGTGCTCAATAAAAGTTGGAAGACTGTAAATTCATAAACCAACCAAAAAAAATGTTTAAAAAAGAGATTAGGGCATGCATGGGGAATGAAAAAGGGATCCATCCTGGCTGGAGATAAGAGATGAAAAGAAGCTTTGGACGAAGCAGAGTCTAGAAATGTTGTTTAGTGGTCAAATGAGTCAAAATATAAAACCAAAGGCATTTGACTTGGTTTAGGGGGCCTTTCTAGCATACCCCAGATTATGTGAATGGGACAGCTTCTTTCTCTTCCCATGCATTTCTCAGACCCCAAAACATTCTTACTAATGAAGGATTAAATGACTATGTAAAGACAGGAAAACACACAGTGGATGCTCAGTAATGGTCTTTTTAAAAAATTGAATGAAAGGGTAAATTACCCCATCCCAGAATGGTGTTGGTTTTTACATAACCACAGTATGTTCCCAGCTCACATTCTATTTGTGGTTAATCCTCACTCCCACATGTTTTTTCTCATACTTACCCCCATCCTATATTTGTACTTGGGCTTGGGTCTTTACAAGCACATTTTCTTATTAAGTTTCAACCCTAATTATGATAGGCTTATTTTTCCAATGCACCGTCATTCAAAGCTTTATCACTATTTTCCAAAAAATCAAAACCACACCAAATTTGGGACCCACAAATTTGATACACTTTTTTTTATTTATTTGTTTGGAATGTCAATAAATAAGTTGAAAAGACTGCCCCCCCCCCAGGACTAGTCCTTACTGAACCATCAATATGTGTACTATTCCCACACCATTTCCAGTATTCACAAATCTTCAACCCAGATATTCAGCTTATTAAAGTGATATGGTATAGATTCTACTTTTTCAGATTATCTAGTGAAACAGATTACACTGGAGACTTCTCCCTGGTCTGTGGTTCCTGTTCTTTTACTATTATAAATTAAAATTGTCTGTATGATTTGCCTTTCGCAAAAGACACTGACTCCTATTTAGTGTCTCAAGATTTCCTGAGTGATTGCAAATTGTTTGTTAGTGGCTCTTTCTCATTTTTCCCAAAGATCAATAAATCGGCAGTCTCTAATTACTAGGCTCATCCCATGTTCCTCCTCTTCCTACTTCAAAGATAGGCATATTTGCCCTTTTCTAATCTTTGGGGACTTTCTAGCTCTCCATCACTTCTCAGAAATAATGAATGACCTGTGTGTTTGTGGACACATCTGCTTGTACAGCAACTATCCCTAGGGTGCACATCATCAAATTCTGCTCATCTGAACACTTCCATTTTTCCTCTCTCAGTAATCATTTCTCTCTTTAATTACCTGTTAATTTCTCAAAATTTCACCTTGACTAAAGCTCCTCCAGTCAATTATTTACCTGTGATCTGTTCTGAAGAGGCAGGATAAAAGATATTAAAAAGTTATGCTGTATCAATCTCCTGATATTAATAAGAATTCCTTACTTTTGGTCATGAAATCAATTTTTTCTAGTCTATGTTTTTCACCAAATATCTTAAAAGTTACTTAGCCTTTGCATTTCTGTACATACTAGTTAGTGACCATCTGTGACCCCAATTGTGGCTATTCTTATTTTGTCCATTTTCTGCTATTCTCATATGTTCTGTTTCGGGGAACTGTCCTGATTTCCACATGGTGAGTACCTATTACATACAGAATTAGCACTGGGTACACCAAGGACACAAAACAATAAAAAACACAGCAACACCATTAACTTCATAGTCTAGTTCCAAAAAAGAGCATAAAAAAGGAAAAACATAAGTGCTCCTACCTCTGTATGCCTACACTGTCTCTATTATAAAACTGATTGCAGTGTATTGTGATCATTTATTTACTGATCTTCTTGACCTCTTTAGAATTAGTGATCCTATTAAGGATACCTGAAGCCCCGAAGTCTCCCGTAGTGCTTGGGACTCAATATGCTTGGTAGAGGATGGGACAAAGGAGACAATACCCAACAGTATGTATTAGATAGATGCTGCAGATCATTGTTCTACAGAGGCGGGACTATCCTTCAGAGCATAGTGGCCAAGGGAGGCTTCAGCACCTCTCTGTTCTATACAGAATTCTATACAAGTATAATGTTTGTTTTCTTTTTCTCCTTCCCTACATTTAGTGGTAGAGTTGATTCCCTCTTTTTTTATCCCCTTTGAAAATCAGGAATCCTTCTCTATAATCAGTTCCTTGACTCATCACTCTTAACTGTGTTTTACCCGCTACACTGCCCAAATGTTTAAAAAGTCATATGTACTGAAATGGGGGAAAGGGCTGTATTTACAATTATTCATTATCTGAGTACTGCAGTCATATAGGGAAGCTAAAGTCACAACCTAAATAGTTCACTAGAGAACTGACCACACATAAAACAAGATTCTACTCAAACATTCCTCTGTGCTTAACTAGACTGGTACTTGCTGTTACATCAACCTCATCCAGCTCTGCTGCCTGTGAAATATTATGATGTGACAATACAATGCAAATCTATTACAAGGTAAATTTTAAAATCTTGTAAAAGATACAGAATTTTGTGAAGCTCATGATAATGATGTAGAGCCTAATCAAATCACATGCAAAACTAGTTACAATTAAGTGGTAGACCAGTTCACAAGTGAAGAAAGTAAAAGAAACAAGGATTTTATGAGAAAGTCTTGAATATCAAGAATTTTTTAAATTCCAGGAAAAAACATATGAAACTCACAAACTCTTGCAAAAAGTAGCCTCTTCATTATGAAAGTCAAATGTGAGAGACAGCATTTCAGCTATCAAACAATTCAGTACAAAAAAAATTATGCCAAAATCAATCTTGATTCTCTCTTCATTTTCAGAATTAGTGAATAAACTACAACTTAAATATTAATAAGATATATAAATCTAGTGTTATTATATTTTGTCTCATTTTTCAAGGTAAAGAATCAATTAAATCTTTATTTCTACTTACTGTAAAATTTTTATCCTATTTTAAGTGGTATCATTTAAAACAGACCTTTCCTGATACCAATTACCCTGAAGTAAGACGGCTTCAAGTACTGCTTTGTCAGCTTTTATACTTGTAAATCTGTTTTTCCCCAGCTACACAATAAGCCCTCCAAGGACAGAAATTTTAAATTCTATTTTTCTTTAGTATCTCCCTCCACCGCCACTATTTCATTCCCAATCACTGCACACACACCTACCCCAGCTCAGAAATCTGAGGAAAATAGGCATGCAGAATATATTAATGACAGATTACCTGTCTTGGAAAACAATTCTCCTGAAGGTAAGACTGGCTGTTCTCAGTCTTCATGGTGGTATCCAAGGTGTCTCACCCAATTACTTCTACAGCTCCTTTAATTCATGACATGTCGCACCTAAACAAGAAAAAGGTTTTGAGATTGCATTTCAAGGAGATTTTTGTTTTGTTCTGTTTTGTTTTCACCCTACAGGATATTCTCTCCTATCACAAAAGGAGTCATCAACGTCTCCCTCCTGGATTATATCTGGGCTATCTAAAGCTGTGTAGCTCTGTGGATCAGATCAAAGTTCTTGTTACCCAAAAGTTACCCAACATTCTCTGCCATGTGAAGGTCCGTGAAAACAATAACATTTCCAAGTAAGTTGTGCGGAGTTTGGATTTTCCTTGTGATGAAACAATGGCTTGGGTGGTGGGTTTTGATGTGTCAGTAGGAAAATGAAGTCTTACTTCCCAGTACAGTTTCTGTGGCAAGACATGTTCAGGAGCCAGCACGCTGGGGCAGAGGCAGAGCTCTGTTTAACTTCAGGATAAGGAGGGTTTGTGGTGTTGCTGAAAGAAGTGAGCCCATTTAAAGGGGGCACTATCCTTTCACTTCCCTCTCTATATTATTCATGGTTCAGCCACTGATGCCCAGCTGGTTAATGAATAGGTGCCCTTTCCTTTCAACATTGCTATTTCCAATATCTTTTCTTTACAACCTAGTAAGTCATTTTTTTAAAAAATTTATCACTATGGAAATGGGTTCTAGTAGAGCGCTGATTTCCCCTTAATCTTAAAGGACCTCCACCTACCCCTAACCCTCTGGCCTGGGGACTTTTTATATTTTCTATACTCTTTATGATTCTCTAGGGCAGAAGAGAAGTAAGAAGGTCTGAGCTTCTGGAAACTGCTCTATGGTTTGGCATTACGGTGAATTACTCTGTTAGCTTTGGGAAAGGTGCCCAATCTTGGTAATCTGGCTCAGCTCTACAACTAGCCCTCTAGCAGGCCTCTGAGAGTCTACTAAATTGTGGTTAATATGAAGATTTTTTTTTAAGGGAAAGGAAAGAATAGATAAGAAAAAGAACTCCCCGGAGTTTTTCGGGCTTCAGAGTACAAATTAGACCCCCAAATTCTAGTTAGACCTATGGATTTATTTAACCTAAAGAGACTCTTTTAGTCATTTAATATTTTGGCAAGTTTAGTAACTATGGTTTCTCACAATGATTAAATACTAGTTAATCACAATGAAGGAGATGATGATGATGGTCTCTTCAAAGCACTCACTAGCTGCCATATTCTCTTCTTTCATTTATCAACTACACCTGGACTTTAAGTCTGCCATCTGGTGGTCACTTCTACAATCAACATAAGTGATCAGTCCTTCCCAAGGGGTTACAAGGCTCATTTGTGGTTTGACTCAGCAATGGTTACTTTCATCCATTTTCTAGATTTGTGTCTTAAAGGTTTAGACCCTATCTTTTAGTAATTATACGATCTAATCTTCCCTTGTCAAGGATCCAAGTTTCACTTTTACAAGAGATTCCAGTGTCCTTCACTCTGCCGGTTCCATATCCCTCATCTTTACAGATTAAACTGATTAGATAGCAGTAGATATTTCATGGTATTCCTACTGGTAATTTATTTTCTAAATTGAAGTATGCAATTTTAGCAATGCTCTTCAGGTTTGGTGTGTACTTGTGCTAATAAGAACCCACTCATTTATTCAATATCAGTGACGGGAGAAAAGTAGTAGTTCCCAACCAGGTTCTCAAAGATTTCAATTATGTATGAAGCTAACATATGCCCAGACTAAAGTAGGATTTAATTTTGATTTTTCTTTTACTGGGACAAAGGGTAAATTTTCCATAGTCTTTTCCAGTATGGGAATTGAAATGAAACAGGTATCTTGAAAAGAGAAACTTCTCTAAGAGGGTAGTTAGTTAAAAGAGAGTGTTTCTGATGGAAAGCTCGTGCCACAACCGATTTCATTTTCTGACCCCAGATCGGAGCCCAGGCGGGATAACCCTTTGGGGAAAGCCCTCAGAGGGTTTCATACGAGTGGGAACATACGTTAGCACCTCCTCTCTTTCCATCCCCAGAGAGGAGGGCTTTCCTTTCCTCTCTAGCCTGCTCCTCAGAGCATATTGCTGTTCCCTGAAGAATTAGGAGGAAGAGAAACCGGGCCAACTGAGTATTTTTAGAGACTCCTACTAACATACCTGTGGAAACAATGTTACCCAAGAGGCATTTACCTTGATCTTTTCAAGCTCCTTTTGAAGAGCAACTTTGGGGGATAAACCAGATGTGCTTTCCTCTCACCACCCTTCTTTCCCTTCCCTTCTGCATGACATTTGAAAAAGTTCATTAGGAAGGATTCTGGGGCATGCAGAATAAAGACACGCATGACTGGTTTGAAAGGAGGGTGGATGCAATGATATGTGTCCCCAGGTTCTTTCCTTTTTTTTTTTTTTTTTTTTTTTTGGAATTGCCTAGTGTTCCTGTTTGTGATTCTCCTCAAGCTTTTGGAAGGGGAAAGGAACCAAAATAGACCCCGCTATCACAACAGGCCAGGGTTGAAATGTGCCATGTGGTTTGTTGCCTGAGTTGGATGGACACAAGTCCTGTGGTTAATTAATTGCTGAATTAACCAGCAGATGCCCATGTGGTAAAATGTAGGGTCTTAGACTTACAGAGGATCTTCAGGGGAAGAAAAATAAAGACAGGAAATAATTATAAAATATCTAAAAGCTCCAATCTGAAAAAAAAAAAAATCAAGAAAACTGATACAAATTAGGCCTGCTGTCCTGAGTATAGGTGATCTGATAGGTGAACTAAGCTTAAATTAGAAAAAGCTCATTTTAAACTCCATTTGGGTGGCTAAAAGTTCCACTATCATAAATTGCACCTAGTTTTAACCACCAAAAATTGGTTATCCAGGTTCTGGACATATACAATAAAAATGTTCTGAGCTGTGTTCTGAACTTTTGTTATATTTCTAATTTTAACTTGACTCAACATACAGAGAGGAGTGGGAATGGGTCCAAAAACTTTCTGGCTCTGAGTCTACGGAAAGTGTGGATCATACTTCTGACTGCCCCGTGCAATTGTTCTTCTACGAGCTCCAGATGGCAGTGAAAGCTCTCCTTAAGCAGATCAATATACCTCTACACCAGGTACGAGTCTTTACCATTTTTATCTTCTTTTTATGGCTAATGGAAACTGCATTGTAACGTAAAACACAAGAGGAGATATATGTATATATTTCATTTTCATATATTTAATTTCCACTTTGCACATACAAGCACATTTTGAATTTGATGCCTACAAGTAAACACAGACAATGCTTCTGCCCTTTTTCTCTAGCTCCTCTGTGCTGACTTCTTCCAAGGTTCCTAAACCCTATTTTACTGTGGTCTGGTCAAGGAAAAATCACTGACTAGTCCAATCGTTGGAAAGATACCAAGTCTCAGCTTCAGGACATCATGAAGCAAGGAAAATAAATGAATCAATAAATAAATGCATAGTTAGATATACAAATGATGTATCTAAGAACAGAAGACTACTGGTAGTATAATTTATACCAATGGTCAAGGTTATGCTGTGCTATTTTTCCACAGAGAATTTACTGTCAAAATTAATGTCTTATCTAAATCAAAAAGTAGAACTCTAACCTCCAGTAATAAGTGGTTTCAAAAAAAGCTGTTGGCATGGAAGAGAATAGTAAAAGTTTAATTAGCTCTGTCCAGTAAGTTAACATGATATAACAATTAGCTTGAATTTATTCTTTTTTTTTTTTTTTTGGCCTACCTTTACCTTCTACTCCCATCTAGCACACACACAAGAACACAGACACATATACATTATCTCTATACACACACACACACACACGCACACACAAAATTAAATTAATCAAGGTTAGCCTATAAACAGGAAGACTGTTACAGGAGTAACTGTCTCTTTTTAAATAAGAGACAACCATGAATTGGCCCCTGACCCATGGAGGCAGGGCGATAGAGTAGAGACTCCAAGAGTGTCCTTCCATTGGGTTACTGCTCTGATTCTAAGTTAATACTGCAAGACTAGTCCAAACAGCCAACACTGACAAAGATTTAAATTGCACAAGATGCCATAAAGACACCATGGGAGCAACTGAATTATTCCAGAGTTGGCTGTGTACTCAGGAGGAGAAAAAAACTACCAGGTCTACTTGTGACAGTAGGTACTATTAAAGGGTTTCTTGCGCTTAGCAGGTTTGAAGCAGCTCATATTTCATTGGTGACTCTTGGGCTACATATACCTGTTGGGAGAAGGCTGCCTAACTGCCTAAGAGTGCATACAACATTTTTTTTTTAATTCTTGTAAAATTTTCTCAGTCTTTGGCCAGAAACTACATTTTTCCCCCTTAACCAACTTAAATTGAAACTAGTGGATTTTTAATTCAATCCATTTTTGTTGCTTCATGTAATTATATTCATCATTTTGAAAAGCCCACAGAATGCAATCATTTTCTGCTTTTATAAGAAGCATAAATGTTGTTTTCAGAGTTTATGTGGAACATTACTGCCTTAAATCTTGATTTTATATAGCATTATTAAATGGGCTGAACCCTAATATTTATGTTGTATAAAAATTCCAAGCTTGAAGTCGTGTAATTTTGTTAGATGTTTTATGCCAGTTTGGTGTTGTTTATGTAAGTGCCATGTTGTAACTCTCCTATTTTTCCTCTGCGCGTGTCCCTCTGCAGGCAAGGAACTTCCGCCTCTACACACAGGAGGTGTTGGAAATGGGTCACAATGTGTCCTTTCTTCTCCTGCTCCCTGCCTCAGACGACGTCTGTACAGCCCCAGGACAGAATAATCCTTACACCCCACACTCAGGGTTTCTTAACCTCCCTCTTCAGATGTTTGAACTTGGTATAGTAGCTTGTTTCACCTAGAAATATTAACCCAGCCTCCTTATAATAAAATCACAAAGTTATATCTGTTCCCCCTTGTCCCAGTGGAGGGTCAATAAATCACATGATGGCTTTGGCAACAAACCTTCCTAGAACTGTGTACAAGTCTGAGAGAAAGCAAAGCTCCAAGACTATGTGCCTGAGCAATAATTATTGAAACCTAGCTAAGGCCCAATGGAGAGAAGGGAATTCTAAACAGAAAGTTCAGTTATCAGGCTGCACTTCTTGCCTCTCCTTTGCTTTCTTAAAACATAAATATAAGAACTGATGTTTTCATGAAAAGCATCTCTCTCTCTCTCTCTCTCTCTCTCTCTCTCTCTCTCTCTCTCTCTCTCCCCACCCTCCCTCCCTGCCCCCACCCCAAGTGGGAAAAATATACTGAAATTCAAATGTAGAGTGTGTGTCACTTTGGAGAGAAAAAAGTGCTGATTTATTAAATAGACTCTGATATGAAATAGACTCTAAAATTCTAGCATACCATTTGAAAAGTTGACAGAGTCTCCCGGGATGCAATGTTGCGATTATAAAGTAGAATTCTGAATGGTGAAAGATCTTGTCCTGATTTTCAGAAATGAATGGCTTGGACCCCAGCTTCCCTATTTTTGCAGAGACCCCTGCTGCCCACTGAGAATGTGAATAGGGAGGCTTTGTCTCTCCTTCATGTTTCATCTTGTAACAAGGAGGCAATTAGCAAGAATTTCATCAGTTCAGATAAACTATAGGATTTGTGAGACAGTGAGTGACTAGGTAGGTGGAATAGTGACAGACTCTCTTTGGATTGCTCCCTAGCCACCAGATTTAAAAGCAGACAAGGCAACTGCCTGATGCCTCTTTGAGACTTGAGCATCTGAATCTGTATTTCTCCTTTGAGGATAAATGGGTTAAGCCTCTCAGTTTCCCTTGTTCCAAGTAGTTCAGATGCCCAAAAGCTGATGAACAGCAATCATTATTTTCCAGAGGAGGGAGAGTTATTAAGAGAAGTCTGAATCAGACTTTCAGAATGGGACTTGAAGAGTCCTGAGTCACTTATTGTTTGGCAGTGGCAATCACTTAAACTTTCTGTACTTTTTCTGTATCAAATGATTGGCCATACCACTCCCAAGAGGCTCAGATGTGAATGTGACCATTTAATGAGTTCCCCACCCAAAGAACATTATTAGTCCGTGATATAACTGTATTGCTATTACAAAATATAGTTTGGATCAAGGTATTTCAATCCAAGTTACTAAGTATATACACCGGATGCCTAATGTGGAAATTGAGAGATTAGTAAAACCGAGGCTCTGCCCCCATGGGGCTTTCAATACAGAGGTAGGAGTAAAATAAGAATACAGATTATTATTGAATGAGGTAGAATGTGCCAAAATCACAAGTATTAAGTGATATTAAAATAAGAAAAGAATGCACATTTTCTCAAAGAAGATATTAGAAAGCTGCCCTGGAGGACAGGGTATTTGATGTGAGTGTTAAAGAACAGACAGGATGTTAATAAACAGAGATCATAAGAAAAGCTTTCTTGTCTGGTGGAGGAGAATAAGCAAAGACATGAGAATATAAGAACTCCAGAAACAGTCAGGAAAAGAATAAATGGTCCAGTTTGGCTAGACCAGAGAAGAGATGTGAGAAAATAGAGGACATTAAAGATACACGGACAAATTGCAACCATATTAATCAGTATCGTTAGGAGTCAGGCTGAAAAATCTGTTTAGGATGGACTGAGGTGGGGAAATAGTTCAGAGATTATTATAAAATCCCAGTGTTAGGGTAGAAACAAAACCAAAAATATATTTTATATACAGATGTAAAAAACACTGGGAGTAATCAGCAAGATTAGGCAACTGTTTGAATGAGAAAAGGCAGAATCTAGAGACTTCTAGAGTACCCCCATGGTTTTCAGCCTCAAACACTGTAAGATTATTGCTGTCATTACAAGAAGCATGGAAATCAGAGAAGAAAATGGTTTGGGGAAAAAAAGTGATATTTTTAGCTCTGAATACCTTGAGTTTGAAGGTACTAACTCAATATCTGAGTGGACAAGTCCAATTGCCAGTAGCAACACAGGAGAGAAAGTTAGGTACTAAACACAGAACACAGAAATTTGACCAATATCTATTGATAACATCTAAAGCCAAAACAGTTCATGATTTCCCAAGGGCAGATAATTGACAATTAACAGGGAAAAGCACTAAGAAAAACACTTCACTGGAAAGCTAGCCAGGAGTCCATTCTGTGTAAGATGGTCATCACTGTTCCATAACTACAAGAAAAATACATGGCATTCATTCCCCCACGCTGCAGTGGCTTTGGTGGGAACAGTGTGTGCTTTGGCATCAATCATAATAGCACACGACCCCCGAGGCCCTGGACTGTCAAGCCCTGCACGTTTCCTCTCTCCTCTGCTGTCCGGGAGGCTCAGTGGCTGGTCTTAGGCAGGCACGCTTAGTCCCACTGTTGTTCCTTTCTATTCCACAATTTTCACTCTCCACTCATTTGTTCATTAATTCATCGATAAATATTTATTAAATAATCTACCATGTGCCAGACACTATTCTAGGTACTGAAGAATAAGCAATGAACAAACAGACCAATGCAAGACCATCAGATACTATTCTTCATCTATGAAAACCAGGTCATAGGTCAAAGCCTGGTTCTCAATAGTTCCTAATTTTAAGATGTTTTTCCTAGAGTAAAACATACTTTCTTATCCTCCTGGTCCTCCTTTATTACCACATCAATGGTGATCCAGCTAATTAATGAAGACCATGTAAATTTCCAGAAAAGACCACTTGGCTGGGTCTGGTTCCATTGGCATACCCACTTCAATTCGTCTTTTCTAGGGATCAGGAGAAAATGTTGGCAGTAGCAAGAACTTAATGCACTCTAGTACAATGCTTATTGTACTTCAGCACCACCAGCAACAAGTTTTATAATATTGCTGGGCCTTAGCAAGAATACTATCCCCAAGTAATCAGAGTTCTGCAAGAGAAAGATTATCATAGCCCACTAAGCATTTAATAAAACCTACAGGAACTTCTAAGAATTTACTATAGTGGGCCTAAACCCCTCTAAGAAAACTGCTAAGCAATTTTTACTTGTTTCTTATGAGGAGGGACTTCTTTCTTCCATAGATAGGTCCAGAGTAAAAGGTCAACACATACACTAAGCATTTCTAAGAAAAAGAAGGCTGTTGGAAATCCAGTTGGAACTCAGAAAATCGTATTAACAACATGGGAAATTCTAATAAAGTTTGAAAAGGTGCAAATTATGAGACTATGTAAATTATAATAGAATAAAGCATTACACTATATTTCAGTCTGACTGGTATAAGTCATCCCTGTCCCAATGGAAGTATTTGAGATTTGGCAAACTCAATATGTTCCTGCCAGTGGCCTGAGTGAATCATAAATAACTTGCTAACCAGCTATGGAAAACTGCATCTGGGCCTATTCCAGCACTAAACAGATCCTAGCAAGGACAAAATGATAAAGAGCTTAGCCCTTTGTGTCCTGGAATAAAGACTAGGCTGGGGCAGACCCATAAGGTGTTTCTTCACAGAGTCACTTACGAGGGAGAGAAACTTTTGCAGAGGATGTCCTGAGATCTCTAGGAGCAGGGGTTGAGCTGAGGCAAAGTGGTACAATTCAGAGTCTACTCCCCCTCCACAGCCTGAGGGCTGGCACTCCCCCATCCTTTGGATAAAAGCAGGGCAACACTCCTTTACAGTAATAAAGCATGTGCCTGGGGGCTGACAAACGTCACTACTTATACTGTTCCAGAAACAAAAGGAAAAGCAGTATCATGAGCCCTCAGAAACTCTGTCCAGGGATGTGGCCCCTTGAGAACCTGCGTAGCCTGCACTGAGGGAGGTGGCCCTGCCCTGATCCTGTGAGCAGTCGAAATTGACAGCAGCCCTATGATGGGGAAAGCTAATTCTTATTGATTTCCTTGGGTCTATGATTCACACTGACTGGACTAGCAAGACTTAAAAACTGGGGAATTTTTTAAGTTTGAAGCCTGGCATATATTTCATACTTCGGTGCTTGGCTACATCCTTCATCCAACAAACGTTTACCAAGTTTCCACTATGCCAAGTACTATGCTGGGGCTGGACATAAGGACAATAGTAAGACAATCTGCCCATCAGAAGCCTAGAATCCAGTAGAGGATACAGACATCTATACCAACAGTTCCAATACAATGGAAGCACTGTTGTTAAGAGGTAGGCTGTTGAATTTCAGAAGAAAGACACCTAATCCTTTCTTACAGAGATAATGTTTGAACTAGGCCTTGACAGATAAATAAATATTCAGAAAAGGGAAAAAAGGCAAAGAAGGAAAAGAAAATCATTTTAAGCAAAAGGAAGAGCATGCACAAAGGCTTAGAGATCTGGGAAAATGGAGCCCAATTAAGTACATTCCTAGTAGCTCATTGTGACAGACGCTTAAGGCATCTGAGGAAGAGTGACAGATGAAACTGAAAACTAAAAAGGCTAGAATCACCAAGAGCTACTTCTGCCATCCTAAAGAGGTTAGACTTTATCAGGTAGGCAGTGGGGAGTCATTAAAAGATTTAAGAAAAGGAATAATATGGTCTTATTGTTATTTAGCAGTTTTATGGAGGAAGGATGCAGAAGAGGAAACGAAATAAAAAGCACTAGAGACAATGAGACAGTTAAGAGAGTGGTCCAGGTGGACAATGAAAAGAACCAAAACCAAGGCTGCCACAGCAGGGGTACAGAAGGGAAAGCAGAGGCAAGAGGAATTTAGGAGTTAAAATCAATAGGACTTTGTGATTGATTTAATGTGGTTGAAGAGCAAGATGGAGGAGCCAGAGAGTCTGAACAGGGTGCTGAGATGGATAATGTTGCCATCTACAAAAATGGGAATTACGAGGAGAGGAACAGGTTTGGGGGAGGGGAGAGATGATGAGTTCAGTTTGACAAATGATGAGTTTTGAGGTGCCTGTGGGATATCCAGGCATTGAGCCTAATGGAATCCAGGCCACAGACTTACAAGAAATGGCACAGTCTCAACCCTCATTCCTAATGCCCATTTTTCATGATTTAAAATACCATTCCTAAATTCCAACTGTCAACTCATTTACTACCAAGACTCTTTAGAGGGGCATCTTGTGCCCAGGTTCTTTCCAACACCTTGGCAAAGAATCATGAAACTAAAACTGACCCCAGGTGGTAATCTTGTTGATTCCTTAGCCTCCAAACTAGACTACATGACCCAGACTAATTATGATTTTACTGAGTTAGGGATCTTCAGGGAGAATATTCTAATCTCAATCCTGTTCCAATATTCTAACTACTAGATGTTTCATTCCTCCTGGGGGAATGGCGTAGGGTTGTAAACAAACAGTTTGTATCTGATGTGTGGCATATGCTGTGCTGTGCACTTTTTATATTATTTAATCCTGGGTAGGCATGCATTATTACCCCTGACTTAGATATGAAAGAACCAAGACTCCTAGAAGTTACATGCCCTCTATCATGCAGGCAGTAAATGGCAGAACTGTGATTCAAACCCAGTCTTCCTGATATCTAAGCCTGAGTCCTTCCACTGTGCTATACTCCTAATCTGGCTTCCACTGCCGGTGCCAACTACATTTTAATCTTCTTCTATCTTCTATCAAAAAAAGACAGAGAAACCACCACAGAAAAATTAGTCTGAGTTTGTAAATTACTAACGAATTAGTAATGTGGTCCAGATAATGCATTATTGTACCCTTATAACATTTTGTCTGTAGAAGGCATGTGATTCACATTAGAAAAGAATTAGAAGCTTCCAGTCTATCCTCCCCTCCTCAGTGATGGCTACCAAATGTATCATTGCTAAACCACAAAAGACTATGTTAAAGTAACATTTGTTAAAGTAACATTAAAGGCTCTGGATAAAAACCACTAGAGCGGTAAAGTGAAGCGCTGGAGTTGAAAGGTCCTCATAGGTCACTGTGGTGAGTGGCACGGGTGGTGTGGGTGCTGTGAGACCACCCACTGATCCAAGCCTCCTACCGCAAGGAGACAAAACAAGAGAAAGTTGTGGACACCCTGGTATTTTAGAATTTCAATGAGGCTGATAGTGCTTCTTTCAAAGAAATTCTTCAGTCCCTCTCCCTATCTCCAAAGTCATATTTTAGAAAGAATGGAAAAGAGATATTCTTTTTGTTTGTTTGTTTGTTTTTTTAACAACTTGGTTGGGAAAGGCAGGCTGTGAGACACTTCACTCTTCACTCTCCAGCCAAGAGAGGGCATCTGTCAAGTACTAAGAGGAGATAATCCCTCCTTGAAAGGTATAAAGAGACATTCAGGGAGCTACAAGTGTCAAGAGCAAGCTACAAAGTAATGGTGACTCTTTCCTGCACACTGCCAGTAAATATCACAGACCTGGGATACACCTTTCAAAACAGGAGAATGCAGAGCATAGTGAGAAAAGAGAGAACAGGGGGGAAAAGGAGACTTTGGAGGACAGGGCTGCCCCCTTTGTTCAGATCAGGGCCTGCACTGTGTTGTTGTCGTTCAATCAATAAACATTAACTGGGAAGCTACAATGTTCCAAGTTTTGAGGAAATAAAAATAGGAGGCATGGTTTTTGCCCTCCAAGAAATCAGTCTAATACCTAGGCAGTCAAGTAAACAATGGACAGGATAAGTGTCTTGAAACATTTAGAAACTAGCGCCCTAGGAGCACAAAAGAGAGAGAAACTAATTCGGCCTGGAAAGGAAGAGGTGTCAGTGAAGATTTCACTGAGAAGACATTTAAGCATCAGATGAACTAGAGGTATTGGAAGAGAAAGGTCTTTGAAGACCAGGAAAGGCATGTTTAAAAGCATACAAGTACAAAAACACTTGTAGTAAGTTCAGCTTGACCAAAGGTGAGGGTCAATGCCAGCGGAGGTGGAGGATGGAGGGTGACTGCATAATGGAAGATAATGACTGAAGATATATTCAAACCCTAGATTGCAAGGAACTTTCCTGGTGGTGATAAGATGTTCATATTTTTTCCTGAAATCAAGAAGGACCTCTGTGGTCTTTGAGCAGGGAAACGGAGATCATCTGGGAGGAGCTCAATAGCTTGCCATTTACTAAGAGGCCCTATGAAATCAGTTCTTCTACGTGTCAGGCAAGGAAGTACTAGAGTAGAGAAGTACAAAGGAAGGATTTGACACTAGAGGGGGAAAAAAACAGAACTAAGACTACCCAAATTAAGAAATACCTCCTTGAAATGGTGCACAGCTGGAGTGAAAAGGGGCCACTGAAGCCCTCCTGATTCACCCCATTCTTCTCTTCCACTTGCACCTGAGGAAATTACAAACAGAGCAGGTTACCCTTACACCCACCCCCCTGAAATTCATCCTACAAGAAAATCAAGCAAGGAAGCAGGCATGGTAAGATGGGAATTGTAGGGTCACAGAAATTTCTCAAAGTGGGTCTTCCTCACTGAAGTGTAGAGATGACCAGATGCCCCATTTAAGGTCTTGTGGTTTTTACCTTCCTTTAATGGCCAAGTCTAGGTCTCAGGGATCAATAGCCAGGAGGCCCAAGGAAAGTACCTAGATATTCTTCCTAAACTTTCTCACCAAAATGCCAGAATGAAGATATTTCCACATACCTATTGTTTAACTATAGCTGTATTTCCAAAGGTTGGAATGCACTGGTATGGGTCAGCAGTGCACAGAGCGAGGTTCCTCAAGAGTAAGTCTCCAAACTCAGCAATGGCCAGGAAGACACTGGTACTACAGGAGTCTGAGTCTGGATGTTTTCCTTATCCCACTGGAATCTAAAGTCACAGTGCGTGATCCCAGCCCATCAGAGAAGTATGGAGAATCTGACCAGCTCGGGCTGTCTGCAGTGTGTCCCACACTCCTCTCTCCCTCTTCCATGATGAAGATGAAGATTAGACTGTTGACCCTGGCCTCTGGTCCATAATCTTTGGAGGGAGGAAGGCCAAGTCTGCTAAAGACAAAAGTAGTCTGTCAAGGCATCAGCTCTATCATCCTTCCACAGGGGCTGAAGAGCAGAGAGGCAGAAGGAGGAGAATCAAAACCCATCACACTAGGTTCTTAAGGAAGTTTTCCAATCAGACAAAAAGACACCTGAGAAAAGCATTTCTTGTATCTTCTAGGACTTCTGGCTTTGGAAAGAGGCACACAAAATACATACTGGAAATCAGACATGGAAATCAAAACTAAGTTTCAAATTTTTACTTGGCTTTTTTTTCTTTAAAGTGATAAGCAAACTAATTTTCCCAGTATATAAATAAATTATATGTATATGTGTATACATGTAAGTGTGTGTGTGTGTGTGTGTGTGTGTGTGTGTACATATGCAGCCCCAACTTTAGGGGCTAAACATCATAAACTGCAGCTAGAGCCAACCCCACTTCCCCATACCTTTCCAGGACTTGGTAAACCTTAAAAGGGAATACTGTCTGACTAAAGCCAGACAACTGGCTCCTTAAGAGCACATTTATAATTTATTTATGGCTTAATATTTTCCACTGATAGGATTAATAAATCATGTTTTCATTCAACTTGTTTTCTCTGAGGTATGAATTTCTCTATTTTGATACCAGATCTTAACATGTTTTATTTTGCTTGTCCATTTTCCAGTTCACTTTTGCAGCTACAGGGAGAAATTTATTAGTCTGTATTGCCGCCTTTCTGCTGTTGTGGAGCTGGATTCTCTGAACACGCAGCAGTCCCTGCGGGAAGCGATCTCAGACAGCGAGGTTGCAGCTGCCAAACAAAGACACCAACAAGTTCTAGATTTCATTCAGGTAACAGTTCCTTCCAAAGTAAAAGGAAGGAAGAAAAGGTGGGGCGGAAGTGATGAGAAACAAGCATGAGAAAGAACAGCAATCTGGGCTAATTTAAAGACCACAGTGTGCAAGAACTCCAGGAAATGTGAGTTTTTAAACAAAGGCTTAAGAAAAAACTACAGATAAATCACTGTTACTAAGTGCTACATCAGCCACTGTGGCAGGTAGCAGTGGTTTCCCATATGGAGAGAAAAATCACCACCATAAGGAGTAGTGATCGGAACATTAGTCTTTGCTGGCATTATTCTTACCACTGACAAATCCAACAGAAACATTGTATTAATTAACTCATAACCCCAGAGGAAAAGGGAAGAAAATAATCCACTAGTTTGTGTTAACCCACATCAAGTTGGATTTAAGATTGCTCAGGCTTTGAACTTCTTTCTGGCAAAGATGACACTTCAATGTGTAGCTGCAGAGGTCAGAAAAATGTGTTCCCCATCTGTGGTCTTGTCTGGAAAGGTCTTACAGTGACCACCTTAGGGTCTTGTGGCAGGGGTACTGACTAGGCAACAAGAGAACATGGATCTGTCTGACATTGCCTCTAAATCCCTTGGACAAGTCTCAGGATCTTTCTACCTATAGTCACTCAGTCACAAGATAAGTATGATAGCAATATCCCTGTGATAAATATCACTATGATATATATTCAGTTCAAGTTGATAAATATTTTTTGAATACCCAGATGTCAGTCACTGTAAGGGAGATACAACATTGAACAAGACATGGTCCCCAACCCTAAAGATTTAAAAATTCACTAAGGGAAACGAGAAATGTGTATAAATACAATTTGTAAAATGAGTTAGGTGCTAAAAGTAAAATCAATTTTGTATCAACACAAAGAGGTAAAAATGAACTTACATTTGTGTATATGAGAAAGGTTGCCATAAAGAAAATAACTGATGTCTGAGATCTGAGCAGGGCTGAGAGAGACAGATGCTTGTCAGGAGAAACAGACTGCAGGGAATCCAAAGAAAAAGTGTAAACAGACAAGGCAGAAACAGCAGAAAAAAATAGTATTGGGGGAATAATGAGTAGTCGAGATTGGCTGGGGCAGAAATTGAGTGAAGGGCAGCAGTAAGAAGCAAGAAAGAAGGAAAACAGCAATGAGATCAGATGACAGGGGCTTCGTTAAAGGCCAGGGTAAGAGATCTGCACATTATTCTGTAGACAGCAGGGCCCCAGCCAAAGTTTTGGAGAGGGTAAATTTTAGGTTCCCATAGCCGTTTAGGACAGATTCAAGGAGGGCAGGATAGTCCTCCCATGTGCACCAGTCTAGTAAGGACTCTCTCAATGGCCACATTGACTACATGACTTGCATATTAACCTGAGATTTAAGGAGAAGAAGGCTAAATGCAGGAAAACCACATACAAAGATATTGTATGCGGTGAGAAGTAATGATGACCTAACATGAGAAAATGCAATGAACAGGACAAATAAATTTCTCTAACTCCCAACCTCCTCATCTGTAAAACAGGAATAATGATAATGGTGCTAGCTCCCAGTGTTACTGAGAGAATTCAACGACATAATGCATGTAAAGCACTCAGCAAAATGTCTGCACATAAGTATATAATAAATTATATATTCATGCATTCACTCATTCATCCATTCATTCACTACTAAGAAGGGAAAATGCTTTGAAACATGAATATGCAAGACTTGGAATTTACTAAGTCCTCAGGAAGAAGATACTGTAATACGATTGCAAAGGGTGAGCAGACAAACCCCATCCTACTTCTCTCACACTGTGAATGAGATATCTTAGGTGACTTTCAAACTAAAGAAACAAACATTTTAGAAAGTTACTTGCTCTCTTGACCTGAGAATGCAGCATTTAAAAATTCAAAACATTTACATCATTTACTTTATTTCCAGAAACACAGACAGGGGTGAAGGGTGGGAAAAGGAAGAATGAGGCATAAGGAGAATATGAAAGACTGTCTTATCTTTTGAACCCAGTATATGGGACAGTGGAGCATATTAAGAAGAATAATGACCAGAAGACAATTAGCATACACTTTTAGGCCAGAAGCTTCTACTAACAAACCTTGGAGCACTGAACAATTCATTTGGTCTCCAGGGGCCTCAATTTCCTCATACGCAAAATGAAAGGATTGGACTAGATGACTTCTAAGGGTCTCGGTGACTCTAACACTTTATGACTTTTTAACAACTGTACATATTTTTAGAGAAGTATGTTTTTAACCATGCTTCACTTCAGGTTCCGTTTCTGCTTTTTTCCACTTAAGCCTCCCTGAATCCAGTACGCTTATCTAACAAGAAAGCTGAGTTCTCCAGTCTGTCAGTCTCAACCCCTCCAGGAGTGCCCGACTTCACCTATGCTCCCTTGCTCCCTTCTTTTTCACCCAGCCTAGAGCTCCACTGCCTTTTCTGTTTCCCTGCACCACACCGTTATGCGGGCCAGGCCAAAAATTCCTCCAAGTTCTAGCCTACTTTGGTCTCCCAAAGCAGGTAACTAGAGAACCCCTCTACATACTCTCCTTCCACCTAGCCAGGTACACATAGACTTGGAAAAAAGCCAATTCCCAAAGGGTTCCAAAAAAATAACTTCTTGGCCAGGATAAAACCAGACTACCTCTCTGCACCCATAGACTTCAATGGAATGCCCTGTTCCATACAACATGAATAACGTCACTGACTGAAGACAATGCGATAGCACCTATCCCCTTATCTATTTGGGGCTTCTCAATCTCTCACTCAGAATGAAAACCAGCTGTAGCCACTCACCCACTGGCATTCACAGCTCAGCCCACCACACACCATAACCTGCAGAGGCAACCGCCAGCCGCGAGAGCATTTGTATGATTCCAGATCTAAGACAGTGTTGAAGTTACTACACAAACCAAACATTGTAAAGAGCAAGGGAGTCTGTGTAAATACAGTGAGGAAAGAAGCCAAGGAGTGCAGCCAGAAAGGGGGAGGGCTGGGCCAGGAGAGGTGTAGAAAATCATAGATAAGGTATACAGGCTTTATAGACAGCACACGCAGCAAAAATGTCAAAGAGCAGAGACTTGGAGCGAAGCGTATTTTGAGCTGCTAAAGCCTAAAGGGCAATTAGGCTATAATTTATATACTGTAATGCTTCAAATGCTCCTAAGCTGTAATAGAAACACAGCTCATTAAATATAGCCAATCTATCATCCCCTCAAGCACCTTGTAACTGTGCTCTGAGAAAACCAATCACCTTTACATTTTAATAAAAATATTATCTTGCCTGAGTACAGAGAAAGGAGTGTAATTTATGGGATGAAAACCAAAATTTTTAAAGGCCAGGGTGAGAAATGGATGCAGAACTTTTAACCAACAGACCTAAGGAGTTCATGGTCTTTCTTTTTAAAAACGTGTCAGCAAGTCTTTAGAAGCTGAATTTGGACCCTAAAATCAGGGGGATTATGTTGTCAGTTATTTTTAGATCAACAGTATAAGGTAAAATGGGTGAAAATTGTACTTCTTTTAGAGCTACTTAGCTAAATCCATTAAACTCAGTCCACAGGCTTCTCTCTACCTATGCTTTTAATTTTTCTCCAGTTAATACCTATTCACTTCATCACTGAAAAAATTAAGAAGTAAACATTGTTTGTATACATAATTTTAAACATTTTCTATACTAAACCTCACTATTCCTCCACAGCTATAAGGCTGAAACAATTTTATCCAAAGAGAACAAGGAGTTACCATTAACAATTGTCTTAGTTTCCTGTGGCTGCTGTAACAAATTCCCACAAACTGAGTGGCTTAGAAAAACAGAAATTCATTGTCAGTGTTCTGGAGGCCAGAAATCCGAAATCAAGATGTCAGCATGACCACACTCCCTCTGGAGGCTCTAGAGCAGAATCTGCACTCTGCTTCTTCCAGCTTCTTGACTTGTGGCCACATCACTTCAGTCTGTGCTTCCTTGGTCACAATGCCTCCATCTCTTCTGCCAAATCTCCCTCTGCTTCACTCTTATAGGAATGTCTTTATGAGGACATTTATCATTAGAATAAGGACTCGCCTAGATAATCCACAGCAAACTCATCCTCTCAAAATGCTTAACTTAATCACATCTTTTGCTACATAAGGTGATATTTACTCTTTTAGCATATAATGTTATATTCATAAATTCCAGGGATTAGGACATGGACATACGGGGGGGGGGCAAAATTTATTTATTAAAAAATTGTGTATTTATTCTTACATGGTTAAGCTTCAGTCACCTTCGAAGTACTCTCCATTTGATGCAATACACCTATCAAGACGTTGTTTCCACTGCTCAAAACAGTTTTTGAAGTTGTCGATTTTGATATCTTTTAATGCTTCTACCATTTTTTGTTTCAACTCTTCTACATGAGCAAAACATTTCCCTTTGACAACTTTTTTCATTCAGGGAAACAAAAAAAAGTCACTTGGGGTGAGACTGGATGAACAGGGAGGGTAGGGCATGGGGGTCATGCCGTTTTTGGTCAAAAACTGCTGAACACACAGAGTGGTGTGGACAGGTGTGCCCGTAAATCACCCATTACGAAACACACAAACATGTTAAAAGAGCCTTCAGACTTTCAGCCAAGATGGAGGAGTAGGTAGACACACTGTGCCTCCTCACACAACGAAAATTAAGGACAACAAATATTTAGAAGCAAGAAAACAACAGAACTGATAGAAAAATGAACTGTACGGAAATCCAACAACCATTCATCCAGACCAGTAAGAGGGGCTGAGTGGTGGCAGGAAAAAGTGGAGGTTGGCAGACCTGGGCATGCAGGCAGCAGCGGCTGGCAGATCCCAGGTGTGCAGATGGCAGCTAGCAGATCCCAGGTGCACAGGCAGCTGTTAGTGGACACCAGGCATGGGGTAGCAACAGTGCAGACCCAGTGAGGCCACACAAGGCAGCTGGCTGACCAGGTGGTCCCACATTCACGCACAAATAATCCAGGCGAAGGGAAAGCAGCAAAAGGAACTGGAATCCGAGAGAAAGCAGAGCAAGCGCCATTGTTCCCTCTCAGACCCCACCCCCTCATACAGCGTCACTGACTGGCAACTGGGCTGCCCCACCCTGGGGAACACCTAAGGCTCCGCCCCTCACTACATAACAGCCTGACTAGACCAAAAAAAAAACAAAAAACAAAAAACATAAACACAAACAAAAATGGCTCAAACTGGAGAACAAATCAAAGCCCCAGAGCCAATTCATCTAAGCGACCAAGAGATAGACAACCTATCAGATGCACAGTTCAAAGCCCTGGTGATCAGGATGCTCACAGAATTGGTTGATTTTGCTCACAAATTAGATGAACAAATGAAAGCTACAATAAGTGAAATGAAGGAAAACACACACGGAACCAATAGAGATGGGAGGAAAACTGGGTCTCAAATCAATGGAGTGGACCAGAAGGAAGAAAAAAACCAAACAGAAAAGAAGGAAGAAACAAGAATTCAAAAAAATGAGGAGAGGCTTAGGAACCTCCAGGACAACTTTAAGTGCCCCAACATTGAATTATAGGGGTATCAGAAGGGAAAGAAGAGCAACAAGTGAAAAACTTATTTGAACAAATAATAAAGGAGAACCTCCCCAATCTGCCAAAGGAAATAGACTACCAGGAAGTCCAGGAAGCCCAGAGAGTCCCAAAGAAGTTGGACCCAAGGAGGAACACACCAAGGCACATCGTAATTACATTAGCCAAGATTCAAATGAAGGAGAGAATTCTAGAAGCAGCAAGGGATAAGGGGACAGTCACCTACAAGGGAGTTCCCATCAGACTGTCAACTGACTTCTCAAAAGAGACCTTCCAGGCAAGAAGGGGCTGGAAAGAGGTATTCCAAGTCATGAAAGTCAAGGACCTACATCCAAGATTGCTCTATCCAGCAAAGCTTTCGTTTAGAATAGAAGGGAAGATAAAGTGCTTCTCAGATAAGGTCAAGTTCAAGGAATTCATCATCATCAAGCCCTTATTATATGAAATGTTAAAGGGACTTATCTAAGAAAAAGAAGATAAAAAATATGACAGAAAAAAGACAGCAAACTCACAGCTATTAACAACCACACCTAAAACAAAAGCAAGCTAAGCAAACAACTAGAACAGGAACAGAAACACAGAAATGGAGATGACATGGAAGGTTAGCAACGGGAGTGAGAGGGGGAAAAGGTACAGAGAATAAGTAGCATAGATGGTAGGTAGAAAATAGACAGGGGGAGGGCAAGAATAGTGTGGGAAATGTAGAGGCTAAAGAACTTATGACACATGGACATGAACTAAACGGGGGGAATGTGGATGGGAGGGGGTGTGCAGGGTGGAGGGGAATGATGGGGGAGAAATGGGACAACAGTAATAGCATAATCAATAAAATACATTAAAAATTAAAAAAGTTTAAAAAAAAAGAGCCTTCAAAGAAAATTCACCAAAGCCAAACGCAGCCTCTCACAACAATGCCAGCTGGCATACACTGATACAGATGGGTTCCTAGAACACTCACCTAGTGGGGAAAGCCTGCACTACAAGGCTATATTCCAGAAGATAATTCCAGGGTGTTTTAGGTCCCCCCTCATATCTTTTGGAAGGCCACATTCAGCCCACTACAATAATTATGATTGTCATTGCAACAACTGACAATTTTATAACAATGTACAGTTTATAAAGTGCACTCATCTACATTATCTTACTTAATCCTCATAATAACTCCTTTTGAGGGTAGAGATCTTAAGATAACCACTAATTTCATGCATTCATTCATTCATCCATTTACTCATTGAGCAATCCTTTACTGAGTACCTACTTTACTCCACAGAGCCAAGAGTGAAAGATACAATATCACAGTCCCTGCCTTGGCAGGCCTTCTAAAAGCTGTCCACAGTCACGCAGTGCCATCAACAAAACAGTGAGACAAGAGTATGTTACATAAGGTAGAATCAATGAAAGCCAGATGAGAAAGCAACAATCCTATCAAGAATAGTGGTCTGAGTCTTGCCTGGGATTCCCACTTCAGCTGAACTTCATTCAGATTTCTCCCTTTACAATGCTCAGGGTCTCCTTATGGGCCCGCCCACAGTTGAACTTATTGCCCAACTCACTGCCTAACAGTAAGTTTGCATGAACCTCAAACTTATGCTTTCATTACCAGCCCTGAATACTCTGCCAAGCCCTGCCACTGCAGGACAGGACAGAACTAGAAAGCAAGGGAAAATGGCTATTGGCCATACAGAACCATTCACTAGTTCACTCCAGCTTGCCTGTCACTCTGAATGTGGCTGACTGTTACAATTTCAGACTACTCTACTGGGAGCACCAGGTTTGTAGCTATTCTTTAAAGTGTACTCTTTAAGTATAGATTAAAGCCCTTAGAAGGAATTTTGAAAATAAAATAAAACACTGGATAGTCCCTTATCTTTCAAGCTTCTACAGTCAGAGAGATCTTAACCTTGCAGTATTCATACAATGAGCACCTTCTACCTGAAAGTTGAGTAACACCAACTTTCCAAATGTTCTTCAAAAATAAATCATAAAGCATCAGAGATTGAAGGGGCCTAAGACATCATCTACTCCAACCTCCCCTTTTTACAATAGAGTACATGCCTGAAGAAGTTAGTGGTTTGCCCAAGGCACCCAGTGAAATTAGATACAAAGCCTATCACCAGCTCCAGGGTCCCATGAAAAAAAATGAGTTACTAGCAGTCCCTCCTTGAAGAAAGTCAGAATAACCAGAAAGTTCATGGCCACTACCTATTAAGATCTGGGAGAATACCTATCATCTACAGAGGTAGACACAAAAATATGAGTGACTTTTACATTAATAGGCTTTAGAGAAATGACTATCATACTTCATAATAAAAATGTTAAAATCACCTTGGTAACCCAGAAATCAAAATGGTACTAGTCTAAAATGGACTATCTTAAAAATGTAAGGACATTTAAATCACTCAAGAATAAATTCTTTAGTTTGTACTATAGAAGAATTTATTTTATTTGTAGGAAAGTAATAAGTTTAATATATCAAGTTATTTATTTTCTATTAAAATAGATCCAAGAACCTCTGCTTAGCAAAATATTCCAGTAATGCTTTGTTCTTCTAGTTCACACAGAACTAAAACTACATTTTTTTCCTCAAGTACATTTTCTGAAATTCACACATTATCATATGCCTTCCCCATAATATCCTAATGAGGCATATTTCATTATATGCTGAGAATGAATAACACTTCACATGTGTGAGAAATGTACCCTGCAGTTTTTACAGGCACTTTCAAATCTATCATCTCACTCTATCATCGTAGCGGTCTTGTAAGGTACAAAAGGGGACGTGTTTTGTCCACGTTTCACAAATAAAGCAACAAAGGCTCAAAGAGGTGAAGTGACTTGCCAAAGGTTACTACAGAGCTAATAGGTAGTGGGTTCCAGCCAGAATCCAGGACTTCTGCAATTGCACTAAGTGATCTAGCCTCTCAGGTACGCAAGACATGAGTAATTATAAAGAAGATATATTTTCTGACTTAAACCTATGTGAAAAATATTTTACTCTTGCTCAAAACTGACACCGTGGGAAATGAATCATCCTGGACTGTCAGGGAAACTTACTCTTTTTTATCACTGGTTTAATGACTTAATGTCTTTTACCATTTTATTTCAAAGCAAATAGATGAAGTCTGGCGTGAAATGAGATGGATCATGGATGCTCTACAGTATGCAAGATACAAACAACCGATTTCTGGCTTACCCATCACTAAGCTGATAGACACCTCAGATGAGCAGAGCCTAAAGAAGATCAGCTCGACATCATCACATATAGACTGTCTTCCATCACCATCCCCATCCCCAGAGATGCACAGAAGAAAGGCAGTGAGTGGTAAGCAATACAATCTAAAGTTATACACTTTAATCACCAGATTCTTGGTCGTATGTCCACCAATGATGTGCTTTTGTGCTGAGACACTAGTCCCAAAAAGCAGTAGGAAACACTGCTCAGAGGTAACAGTCTAAATGCACAGGAAGAATAAAATTGGAGCTATGGAGCAGCAGGAAACCAAGGCAATAACCTGAGATCAATTCCATTTAGGGGCAGGAAAGATTCAGTCCCATTCTATCCCAAGCTTCCAAAGATACAAAAGGACAGAGAGCAGGGATGAGGCTGACGAGAATGAGTCAGGAAGTAGATCCAATCTGAGTAAGAGTCCAGGGCAAACTTCCCACCCACACAGCACCAGTGTCCTGGGGTGGGAGGTAGAAAAGGGAGAAACCTTGGATAAACTAGAATCTGGAGCCTAAGACCAAATAAGTAAGTTGGCATCATCATGGATACAACAAGCAGGGGACAGCTTACAGACAAGCAGGAGGAGATATCTGGCAAGTCACCTCCATTCTTGGGAATCAAGTTTGAATTTACATGGCAAATGCTAACCACAAAGAACATGGGTCGGTTAACACAAATTTCTACAAAACACCTTTATGCTTATGAACAGAGAGAAAGCATACTAGTCAGAGTCAATATAATGTTCTTGCCTAGGACATGCTGGGACTAGTGCCATTTTTCTACTCAATTAAAATAATGGCACTCAAACCATCCTTCTTGATTCTACAGCTCAGCAATTTTCAACCAGTGTGCCACAAGAATTTTTAAAACATGCAATACCTAACTATTACCATTTGAAAATCGCTGCTATAGCTTATGAGTTCCAATTTTGTAAGCTTTACAATAATTGGCATTTTTAATAAACAGTACTGAAATGTGGGCTTGTCCCATAGGGGGCAGCATGGTGTAGCAGAAAGAAATCAGGCTTTGAAACCAGAGACCTGAATTCAAATTCCAGCTTTATTTTACTAGCTATATGGGCTTGAACAGATTACTATATATCAGTCTCAATTTTTGCATATATAAAATGAGAATAATATTTATGCCTGAAAAGTTACTGTGAATAAGACAATCTATATCAGAGATGCATGGTGTATAACAGACAATAAATTGTAGGTATTATAGTTAATGTTATTATTCCTCTTATAGAAAACTTTAGTGGGGATATGAGTCTTTTCTATAAGTAAGTTTGTGTATGCTCCCATGTTTTAAAAAATCTCCACGTCTAAAATGTAACACTGAGCAAGTGGAAGAACTTGAGAGATAGCCAATTTACATTACCAAAGGATTCTATGATTTACCAAATAATGCAACAAAAGAATCCTTTCAGTAGAGTTTTTCAAGTGTATTTTTATAGATTCCTACTGGGCTAAAACACCATCCCTACAGAAGTTAGTCTAATGCATTAACAAAAAACTTCATGATAATTGCATATGTACTCTGAAAAGGATATATACAGGGTACTATGAAGTCTGCTGGAGGTGTTAAACTCGTAAGATCAAAGAGAGCTTCCTGAAGGAGCTGACAAAGTCAAGAACTGAAGGATAAGCAGGACTTGAACCAAAAAATAGAAAAGAGGAGAGTGTTATTGGCAGAGGAAGCAGAATGTGCAACTATGCTGTCATTCAGAGAACTGCAAGCAGTCTGGCTGATCTCAGGATCCAAGTACATTGTTCTCTTTTTTTTCCACTTAAAAAAATATTTTTTTGGTTACCCATCATGTTCCAGGCACTCTTTGAGGTAACAGGGATATAGTAATAAACAAAGCAAAGTCTCTGTTCCCATAGAGCTTACATTATAAACACAGTGACAATAATGAAAACATAAACAAGATAATTTCAGATACTGAAAATCCCAATGTATAATACAAAATAGCAATCAGGGTGGCCAGGGAGGGTGTTGAATTCACTGGGATGATCAGCTGAGTCCTATCTGTGAAGGTCACATTCGAACCAACCACAGAAAAAGGAGCCAATAAGGCAAAGATCTGGAGCTGGAATATTGTAGGCAACAAAACAGCAAAGGGCTCTGAGGTGGGTGAGCGATAGAAAGATGGCCAAAGTCACTGGAGCAGAGTGAACAAAGGAGTAGGGGTCAGAGAGGGGGCAGACAGAAGGGCAGGGGCCAGATCAAGGAGGGTCATAGTAAGAGGTTCGGATTTTATTGTACTTGTGATGAAAAGTCACTGGAAACTCTTCAGCAAGGATTGATATAATCTGAATTACTCTTCAAAATCGAATCTGGCTATTACATGTATAGGAGAACACTACTGGGAGGGAGATCAATAAGGAAGCTATTAACAAAGGGGATACCAAGTTTTCTGGCTTGACAGACTAAAGATATCATGATCCAATTTATTAAGAAAAAAAGGAGGAGAAATAAGCTTACGTGGCTGGGCATGCTGAATTTGAGTTAGTTTTGGGACATCCCACATAAAGAGAAACATTCAAGAGAAAACAGGATATAGGGTGTCCAGAGCAGGACTAATGTGGATTTAAGAATCATTGACATATGAACAATGTAGCTACGAAAACGCTGGGGATTCCCTAGAGGAAGCAGGTGTAGTAGGAAGAGGAGATTATGGAAGGAACAGCAAGACATCTCAGACTAAGAAGAAACAACCAGAGGAAGATGATTAAAAAGAGAGAGAGAGAGTAGTGTCATAGAAAGTAAAGCATGTCAAATGACAGTCAGAGGTTAAATAAAACTAAAAACCTTCTATTGTTTTCTTTTGCTCTGAACAAGGAAGCCATCAGTAATCTTCATGGCAGTAGTCTGTGAAGGCAAGGAGACAGAAACTAAACAGAAGTAGATCAGGGAGTGAGTGGGAGGTAAAGGAGTGGGACCGATAAGGGTACACTCTTTTCAAAATCTTGGCTTTGAAAGAGAAGAGGGAGGGAGGGCAGTAGCTAGAGAGGTAGAGGGTTGAAAAGGCATTTTTTTTTAAGGCAGAACAGATATGCCGTCTTCCATTCCACAATTCACATAATTCTACAATAAACTCTTCACTTCTACTTCTACCTGCCCAACCCTTAAGTGGTTCCCGTTGGCAGTATGAGGGTGGCCTCTCCTATGCCATAGAAGTGCCAAACTCTCACGTTGGCCAGATGATGGGTTATACACACTCCCTGCTGGAAGGATCTGGCCAATTACATTCAGATTTTATTATAACTTAAAATGCGAGCAATCATCGTTCTGTTTCTTAAAATATAACTCCCTCTCTGGGGTCCATTTATTTCTCTGCAGCTGAGATTCCGTGGGCTGTGAAAAACAAAGATGTGGAGGGCAGCAAATGAAAAATGGAACCCTCTGACAAGGAAACTGTTGACTGCTTAGAGAGACATTTAGCCTCCTATCCCCTCACAAAAACAAAAGCATTTCAGAGCAATGAAATCTCCCCCTGCATACTCTGTCATCTCCACTAGTGTGACAACTTTTAATTGTTTGGAAACCATTTACAAAGGAAAATCCAATGTAGAGGAACATCCCCACTGGGTTGTTCAAAGGGCAAAGTTTGCAACACAATCCCACTCCCAACGGGTAGGGGTCACCTAACTTCGGAGGAACCTGCTGGAATTATAGAGCCTATCACAAACCTAGCCTCTGGTGCCATCCCAAGATAGTGTTTTAAAGCTGTTGAGTACCTTGGGTTTGTTTGTGTGTGTTGAGGGAGGTGGACAAGGGGAATGGAACTCCTTAATTTACTTCCCATTTCTTCATGGTTTTCAAACATGAAGTAGAACTCCTCTGAGTCAATTAAAATTAAGCATCTCCCAAGGACTCAAGGGAAAAAGTTGGCTCCTAGAAAAGGCAGCTCAAGGCAGGGAGCAGAACAATCTGGTGCATCACATGGGTATTCTCTTTCCCACTCCTTTTCTGTGGGCATAGTGGCCCCAAGCAGCAGTAATTTTTTTTCTGATACTTCTATTTCTCCTAGTAACAGATGGGTGAGGCGACAAAGGGTAAGGGGCATTGTTTCCTTCAGATGTATATGAAGATTATCCTGAGCTTCCAAATGTAAACCTTCCTGGTAACCTTCTCTCAGATGATGTTAAGAACACTATGGCATAAACTAAACAGCTTGGAAAATTCAACAGAAATCTGAAGATGTTATTCCTCTTGGGAAATCAGAAAGTGAACAAACCCCTGAGGGTCTGCTCCAGGCCTGATGAGAGATTTATTAAAATTCTTTATGTATAAATTATTTAAATTCTACTTACACACAGTGGAAACAGATTCAATGAAGCACAAAAAGAAATACAAATGTAGACAGAGATACATTAAAGATGTGAAGATGTATTTTTTGAACAAATAAATGCTTATTATTCCTTTCTTTTTATCTTGCCATGCCCCCTGCTTTTAAGAGAAAAGCAATCACTTTTAAATCAATTTTTCTTTTCTGAAATGTCATCTCTCCATAACATCCTCAAAATCCACATCAACTCGACTCTGCTGTTGTTGGCCGAATCCACAGAAACCAGGAGTTGCAACACCCATTACAATGACAAGAAAGCCAAGCTTCCTAAGCCAGCACTAATGCTATGGGCAGGACTCTCATCAAACAGCTCCCAGGTCAATCGGAGGGAAACCAAGGTTCTACCAGTGCTGGCCTGCCCAGTGGGCCCTCTAAGGGAAATCGAGGAGCACAACCAGGTTTACTAAAATAACAACTGGGCAAGGCACCTCCAATGCTTAATGGAGCATATGGCTGGATCTGGGGATGGAAGCTGCACTTTGCACGCTTTTCCAGGAAGGGAGGGAGTGGCAGTGGCCTAAGTCCCTGGAAACTCTCCTCAGTGCCCTGGCTGGCATCCTGGAGGTTTTCCCAGCTTGTTCTGGGAGGGGTATCCTACTCTAAGCAATAGCTTCCACTAAGTCGTATAATAAACTATACAACCACCATGGAAGTCAAATATTTAGATTCCCACTAGAGCAATGTGTGAGTCCACAAACCTGTAAGATAGTATTTATCAATGCATTTTCAAGCCCTTTTCTCCTTCCTGGGTTATGACAGTCACAGCTTGCTCTTCTTTTGATTTATCTCCTATCTCCCTTGCTCCTTGAAGCTACACTAAAGGAGTTACATCATTTGCTAAGTCACTGCTAAATCTAAGCTGAGAAATACAGTACTGGAGTAGATCATCACAACACAAAACACCAGAAAGAGACTGTTCTCTTTTATTATTAACAGCATCCTCACAGCAAAATACGGAAGTTTATCTGATTACTGGTTTGTATTTTAATGTTGCCTCTTGATATGCTTTCTAGTTATTCTCTATTTAAGGTTGAAAAGGATCTCAATAATATTGACACCTTCTTGTTTGTAAGGCATTTAAAGCATGTTTAGAAACTAGTTTAACCCTCACAGCACCTATGGAAGGTAGGCACTATAATTCTCTACATGCTACAGATGAAGAAAGGCTCAGATGGTCTGTGTGATTTGCTCTCTAGATCACACACATGGCAAGGAGTAAGACAGGACTTTGGACCAGGTTTGTCTAATTTTAAGATAATTGTTCTTTCTGCTATAACTGAGCTGACTCACCAAGTCAAATATAAAGCAAAATGATTTGGGTGATGTTTTCAGGGATTTCTACAGCATAAGTAAATTAGATCAGGCTGCTTTCAGTATTGTTTTTTAAGAAGCACTCAAATTTTACCACTTTATGCTCCCAGATGTCAATATTTGTTTCAGTTTCAATTCAACTCAACATATCTTCCCGAGAGCTTTGTATGTATCAGATACAGCACAAGAGACTAATAATACAATGATGATTCAGGCACAGTCTAGTTAGGAGTTCCTTACCGTCTGCTTATATGTCCAACTTCAGACTAGATGATCTGAGAAATACAGAAGATTCTGCATGTCCCTTTGCTTAACTCCTTCTTCAGTCTATTCCTTCAATGACTGACTTCAACATTTACCAAGCAGAGATGAAGAAGACATGATGCATGCTCTCCAGAGTTCATAATTCACTGAGGTAGATGAACATGCAAATAAACCTTATAATAAACCTTAATAAATGCCATAACAGAGATAAAATGCTATAAAGCCAAGAGAACTGAGCAACTAACTAAACCTGGGAAAATCAGCACTGGCTCATCCTGAGAGACTGAGTCATAAAATATGATGATGTGTTGAAGTATTAGAAATGATGGCCCAGTATTAGAAATGATGACACCTTCCTTTCCTTCTTAGTCTCCTGCAAACAATAAATGGTCACTGTTTGTGTGCTGAGAGGTAAAAGTGCTCTTTCACAGTGTTTGATCTGACTACGGGCTGGAAATAGGTAAAAAGGTGTCACAAACTCCTCAGCAGTTGCTTCCAGTTATAGTTATTTTCCTTATCAGACTTCTAGTAGGATGAATGATGCCCCCAAAAAGCTAGGTTCCTATCCTAACCCTCAGAACCTGTGACATGACCTTATTTGGAAAAAAGGGTCTTTGAAGATGTAATCAAGGATCTTGAGATGAGATCATCCTGGA
Source organism: Glossophaga mutica (assembly GCA_039655065.1). Lineage (NCBI taxonomy): Eukaryota > Metazoa > Chordata > Mammalia > Chiroptera > Phyllostomidae > Glossophaga > Glossophaga mutica. Next base: position 17,485,698 of record CM077311.1, read on the forward strand.
TTATCTAGGTGGACCCTAAATCCAATGACAAATGTCCTTACGAGAAACAGAAAAGAGTCCACATGAAGACAGAAGTGCAGACGAGAATGATGCAGCCACAAGGAATGCCACCAGAAGGTGGAAGAGGCAAGGAAGTATTCTCCCCTTCAGCCTCTGAGGTGGAGCCCTGCTGACGCCTGGACTCCAGCCTTCTGGCCTCCAGAGCTGGGAGAGAATCAATTTCCATTGTTTTAAGCCACCCTGTGTGATAATTTGTTACAGCAGCCCCAGGAAACTAAGACAAGACCTAACACGATTCTCTAGCAGCAGCAATGTCAAGAAGCCCTTACTGAAAACTTAATTGATATAACTTTCTGTGGGTATGGAACAAACTGGATTAGATGAACCAGGTGCCAGCCCTAAGGAAGATTCCATGTAAAGCTATGGAAATGCTAAGGAGTATGGCAGTATAGCAGCTCCGTGGAATGAGACAAATCGGCATGCGGGTTCCTATTTTGCCATTTAACCAACTATATGAGTTGGAAATTTTAATAAGCCTAAGCTTCAGTATTCTTATCTGAAAAACGGGAATTGCTGTAAGCATCAAATAAGATAAAACACCTAGAACATGGACACAAAAGAATACACATGGACCGCTGGGCATACACAGTGCAGATAAATAGAGAAGTTCAACTAAAGTCAATTACCAGTTCTTTGTGTGAATCTTATTTCCAGCCCAATTTCAAATCTTCAGTCAGCTTCTCTTCCTCATCACTCCATGGCACCCATCCCTGCTATTACCAAAACAACTGACAGTTCTAAGCCCCTGTCACTTGAAGTGCCCATGTCTTCCACCAATAATTGGGGAAAGTAGTGTCGAGACTTGTTTTAAGAATACCTAAGTCCTTCAGCTCAAGCCTTCATCATTCTCTACCCACCAGTAAGCTAAAAAGCTCTTTATATCTGTCTTCTTCCCTAACCACATGTCCTTCCACCTCCACCGCTAAAGACCAGGGCCAGCACTGGTGCTCGCAAGTGATCACCCCTCCCTGTTCTATCCATCAACCTACCATTCTTACAGCTTCAACAGGTTGCTCTCCAACTGTTCCTTCTCTGCCCACAAACATCCTCCCTCAACCTCACAACACCCTCCCCCACCGGACTCCCTTTCCATCCCCTCCAGGATGTTTTGGCCAACGCCTCAAGCTCAGCCTGTCCCAAAGGAAACTTACCATCTCTTCCACTGCCCAAACCTGCTGCAATCTAACTCCTCTGGTCTAATATTACTCCTATCTTTCAGCCATTGAGGCTTGAAACCTACCCATCATTTCAGGACCTTTCTTTGCACTTGCTTCTCCAAGTAGTCTGGAACACTCTTCCCTAGAACTTTCACATAGCAGTTCCTTCTAATCATTGAGATCTCACCTAGACTCCATTTTCTACAGAGATTCCTCCCCTGGCTACCTTCTCAAAAGAACCTTCTTCCCAAGTCTCTTTACTGGAAACCCAACTTCATTTTCTTCACAGAACTTTGCACAATCTAAAATTAATCTTATGTATTTTCTGGCTTATTTGTTGTCTAATCCTTTATGACTTGCTTGAAAGCAGAGACCATGTCTGTCTAGCACAAAACAGGTCTCAGTATACATCTTTGAATGAGTGACTTTCCTGGACTTCTATTTTCCTCCACATAACCTCTGCTCTTGCTCAGCCCCACAACCTGAAAAAGATATGTAACACAAACACAGCTTGGATCACAGCCTCTGAGCTGGCCTCCCTGCTGTCTCTTTCTTATCCAGCTCATCTTACATCCTACATGATACATAATTACCCTAAATCACAGCTCATCTTATCAATTACTCCCTCAAAATTTTTCAGTAACTTTCATTGACTACAAAATTAGGTACAAACTCCTTATCTAGGTATTCACTTCTCTCCTATGGCTCCACACAACCTTTAAAACATTAAATTCACTCTCTTAACCATTTATTTTGAAATAATTATAGAAACAGTAAGCTAACCATTTATTTTTAAATATACAAGAATTCCCACATACCCTTCCCCCTGCTCCTCCCCAATGTTCACATCTTTTTTTAAATTATTTATGTATTTTTTTAAGATTTTTATTTATTTATTTTTAGAGAAAGGGGAAGGAGAAAGAGTGGGAGAGAAACATCAATGTGTGGTTGCCTCCTGCACACCCCACAATGGGGACCTGGCCTGCAACCCAGGCATGTGCCCTGACTGGGAATCAAACCTGCGACCCTTTGGTTTGTAGGCCCGCGCACAAACCACTGAGCTATGCCAGCCAGGGCCCCAATGTTCACATCTTAACACAGCTCTTATATAACATCAAATCCAAAAAGCTGGTAAAACCCATAGAACTTATCCAGATTTCCCCAGTTATACATACACTAGTGTGTGTGTGCACGTGAATGCGCATGTGCGTGTGTGTGCATGCACACAGGTCTGCTTGTACAGTTCTAGGCAACTGTATATGTACGGCCCGTGACAATCACCACCGTAATCAAATATTCAACTGTGCCATCAACACTAAACTCCCTCTGTTACCCATCCATAGTCTTATCCATCTCCCCAGTCCTTCCCCTGGCAACTACTAATCTGTTCTTCATCTCTACAATAATTTAATAAATGTTACATAAATGGAATTTTTTACTTTTACTGGTGAGTAATATAACATAGTGTAATGTACAATACCACAGTTTATTTGATCAAGGACATTTGGGTAGCTCCCAGTTTGGGGTTAACATGAATAAAAAATTCTTTGAACATTCATGTATGAGTGCCTCCATAAAAATTAGGCTTGACTTTTCTAGGATAAATTTCCAAGGGTGCAATGGCTGGTATCTTATTTTTGTAGCCTCAGTTCCCAAAAATTCTATTCTTGTTCCCATGTGATAGTTGAACAGGACTGCTTATTCTGTTTCCTCTTCCTCTCGTTTCTAATCCTCATCATCATTTGCACATATATTATTAAAAGCTGCTTCAAATCACATTTTGAAAGCAGACGAAAAAATAAGCTAATATAGACAGAGAATAGAGATGAATGAATGGAGGGGAAAATAAAGATGATAGCATATTTTATCAACACTGTCCCAGTAAAATGTGATCTCTTTCCTATAAACCTACATCATATTTGTCAAACTTCTCTTATAAAGTGCATGTTCTTCCACAGTCTCAAAGATGCATATGCCCCCTATACCTCCATTAAAACAGTAAACTCCCTAAAGACAGATCATTAGTTTTAAACTTATTCAGGCACCAAGCACAGCCCAGAGTTTCTGTCAGAATGGGACCTCAGGCAAAAGAGAATCTCCATCGTTGAATGAATGGATGAATTAAATGTCTGCCCTAAGAGAGGGTTCTGGTCTAACCAGGAAACCAGTATGGTATATTTGTACTAAAAAAGATAATTAATACAGGCTAAATGCCAAAAGATAATAGAAGCAAAAAGTGTTACAGATGTGCAGACAAGTGAGCACACCTTCTGGGACAGTTGGGTTATGCTTCCTAAAGAAGGCTAGGTTTGAAAGAAACCTTGAAAAGATTAGTAGAACCAAAAAAAAAAGTAGAAAAGAGAGTCCTTTTTGGTAGCCATTATTTAAAGAACAACATATGGGTTCATCTCATTCTTTGTTGCTTCTGGATAACATCCCAATAGTATAGATGCGCCCAAATTTTTAAACCATTTGCTAATAATGGGCATTTAGGTTTACATCACTTAGAATTAAGTTTAGGTTCATGTTACATTAGACTCTCATAAACACAAGACACTTTATTTCTCTCCTGTATAAAAGCAGCTCAACCCTGACTGGTGTGGCTCAGTGCGTTGGGCGTTGTCCCACAAATCAAAAGGTCATCAGTTCGATTCCCGGTCAGGGTGTATGCCTGGGCTGCTGGCCAGTTCCGCAGTTGGGGGCATGTGAGAGGCAGCTGATCACTGATCAGTGTTTCTGTCACACATTGATGTTTCTCTCCCTCTCTTTCTCCCTCCTTTCCCCTCTAAAAATGAATAAGTAAAATCTAAATAAATACACAAATAATAAAAATTAAAAAGCAAATAAAAAAGCTCAGAGGTGGACAATTCAGGGTTGGTAAGGGGACTCCACAATCCACACTCCATTTTTCAGCTCCACCACCCTAGTCCACGGCTTCTTTTTCCAAAGTTGCCTCATGAGCTCAGCCACCTTGTTATAGGCAATTGGAAGGGAAGAGGAAAAACAAAATGGCCTGTGTCCCAACTATGCCAACTCCCTTTATGCAGCCTCCCAGAAGTTTCATGCAGTACTTTCGGTTCTATCTCACTGGCCCAAACTCAGTTGTGTGGCTATGTCTAGCTGCAAGAGAAGCTGAAAAAAATGTGATCTTGTATGAGTGCATTGCTCTGTCAAACAAACTTCAAGATTCTGTAACTAAAAAAGGATAATGAACATTAGGTAGCTGCCAGCAGTGAGAGAACAAAAATCCTGCCCTGCCAATGAACAAGCAAACACATTATCTTCTATAGTCAGAAAAAGAAGGGGGTGGGGGAAGTACTTCACACCCTGGCCCTGAAATAAACAAACAAGAAAAAAATAAAAGTAGTACATCTGTTCTAGTCACTAGACTAGAAGAAACCCTAATCACAGTTGTGTAAATCACTGAATCCCTAACAAAACAAAATTTTTCCCTAAAGTTTGCAATATTCTTATGATAATCATGCGTGACTTTCTACCATCAACAGACTAACTATAATCCTATAACCTATAGGATCCTATATAATCCTATAAAAACCCCTGTGGGTTTTTACTTTTTAAATACCTGTTGTATTTTTAAATCAGAAAGCCAATCCTGAATTTGGACTCCCCTGCAGAACTTCGCAAGTAAATTATTTTTCTCCTCTTAAACTATTTTTCTTTTCTTAATGTCTCTGTGCCTCAAAGCCTTCCTTTCACAGCAGTCTCAGCCACACGGTTATTTCCAGTTTTTCACTATTATCAATCGCACTGCAGTGCACCACTTGTAAATGCTTCCGGGTATACACAGTGACGATTTCTCAAACCCAGATATCTAAAAAAGGTCTTGCTGGGACAAATAATATGCACAGTTTCAATATATTCTACCTAATCGCTATCCTAAGAGCTGTACCAGTATACATCCCCACCAAAATAACATGAGGTCTGATTTCCCTCCACCACCAACACATGAGATTGTCACTCTTTTTGTTTTCAGCAAATATGATGGGGACAGGAATGCCTAACTGATGTTTCAACTTACATTTTCCTAATTACTATCTAGTTAGTAATTATAGTCTATCTAGGTTGAACATCTGTAGGTTTACTGGCCATTCGTACTAATTATTCTTTGAAGTGTTAGTTATTTTTTGCCCATTTGGACTGTCTTCTTACTGATTTATAGAAATTTTTATATATTCTGGATATTAATCTTTTGTTATGCATACTATTACTATTTTCTTCCAATCCATCACTTATCTTTGTTTATGGTATCAACTATTTTACAAAGTATTAAGCTTCAATGTAATCAAATTTAGCAATCACTTCTTTTCTGAGTTCTGGGGTTTGTCTTGCTTAGAAAGACTTTCCCACCCCCAAATTATAAACATAGTGTCTTCTATTACTTGTAGGGTTTGCTTATTATACAAGTATATAAACTACATGAAATTTATTTTGATATGTGGTACAAGGTAGGACTTTCTCTAATTATTTTCACTACAGGAATAAACTATTTTCCTAGCACTATATACTAAATAATTTATTCAGCCCCCTACTTTGAAATGTTTTACCATATTTTAAATTATCACACAGAATTAAGATTGTTTCTGGACTTTATTTTTCTATTCCGCAGATCCATCTCTCCCTTTATACACCAATAGTACAAAGTTTTAATTACCAAGGCTCTATAGCATGTTTTGATATCTGGTAATTCAAGCCCCTCCCTGTTGTGTCTAAAAAAAAAAAAGTTTGGCTATTCTCATAAATTTTCTCTTCCAGATGAATTTAAAAAATCAATGTACTAAATTCCATTTTTAAATTTTATGGAAACTTTTTTACTGGGATTGTCTGATTTGTAGATTAGAGATTTCTACTTTTTAAGAGCACTTGCATGTTTTCAAAATTAGTATGTATTTATCACGTTCCTACGTTGGGCTGAGTTCTGTGGGTAATTCAAAGGATTTTAAGACAGTCCTTGCCCCACAGAAATATACAACCTAAATGGAGGAAAGTATGTAAGTAACTAGTGCATTAAATGACAAATGTCTATAGAACTCAACTTGTAATTCAGTTACAGTCATTATGGTATGCGCTTCGAGGTTTGTTTTTGCCTCGGATTTTACTCCTGTTTTTTTGTTTGTTTGTTTGTTTGTTTCTTCTTTGGCCCTACTTTTTTTTTTTAAGCACCTGACAGCATGGTGTTTATACACATGATCGATTTTATTTTTTTACAGTCACCCTTAGTAAGTTCTATAACCATTCCCATGTCACAGACAAGAAAACTGAAGCTCAAAGAAGCTAAGTAACTACCCCAAGAGCACAGAGCAAGTTCAGCGGGGGGTGCCTAGGACTTGAAACCAGGTTTCCCTGACTGCGGCCACCGCAGTGCCTCCTCTTCTTCCTCCCCTGCTACTGTATCAAATGCAAAGGCCGTATCTGAAGAACAGGGAATGATAAACGAGTAACATCCAGCCAGTTTTGTCTCCTGTTTCATCCTCTGGGCACCCACCCAGTGAAGAATGAAATCGCCGGTGGGGAATGAGGACCCATTCTCCCCCTGCCACTGTCCAGGTGGACCCGTGAGAGCCCCTCTCCCCTCTTCCCCTTAAGCTAAGAACAAGATCCACTACACATCTTACAGAGAGAGCCCTTTGCACACGAAAACGTGGGAGCCCTTGTTCAAAATGTATGACTAGGTTCAAGAGGTGCGAGCAAACCATTAAACGAAGTACAAACCTATCTAGGGGCAGGGGTGAAGAATGGGGGTGCTCTCAGCTACGTGGACTCCACGCCCATGAAGCATCGTCGGCCAGGAGTTTTTCTTTTTCCTAACCCAGTTTCCGCCTTTACAGATTCACAGCCCTGCTCTGATGAAGAAGGCTGCTCGGAAGTCTTCCTCCCCACCGACAGTGACTATGACTCCAGCGACGCCCTGAGCCCCCGAGACCTGGACCTGGTCTACCTGTCCTCGCACGACATCGCCAAGCAGTCTCTAAGTGGCCTCAGCGGCAGTGCCCCCGACGTCCTGCAAGTGCACGACATGAAGTCTCCTTTGGGGCCTGGCCAGGAACCCCCGGGCCAGGTTTCCGGGCCGGATCCAGACCCCTGCTGTGCCGACTTCCTCCACAGCCTCACCCTCACGGGCTTCGTGCCCAAGAACCACGCCAAGATGGCGCCCGGCGCGCGCCCGCCGCTGGGCTTCCTGGGAAAGCGGAAGCCGGCCAAGCACCAGCACTATGGCGGCTTCAGCCGTCACCACCGCTGGCTGCGCATGTACAGCGAGACGCAGTCGCTGTCGCTGTCCGAGGGCGTGTACACACAGCACCTGTCCAGGGCCTGCGACCTGGCCCAGCATCCCGAGGAGGCACAGCGGCTGGGATCTGACGCCGATGGGCCCCGCAGCCTGGCTCTGACCCACGCCACCAGCCTTCCTGAGGGGCCGAAGAGCATCCTCCAGGACCCGAGGCCCTCGGTGCACCGCATCTATGTGGAGCCTTACCCCGAGGCCCTGGTGGACGCAAAGCCCTGGGCCAGCTTGAGCCCACCGCCTGGAGGTCACTCCGGCCTGCCCAGCCCCACCCGCCCAGAGATGAGCCCGGAGGCCCCCACCACATCTCCGGTGTCAGAAATACTCAGCAGCATGCTTTAGGGAGCCACAATTGGCTATTGTTCCACCACAAGACCCTGCGTTTTCTGTCACCCAGCCTGCCCCCACCATGTCCCCATCCATTTTCAAATAGCTGGAATGTTAAAAAAAAATCCATAGATTCCAGGTTCAAGGCTCTCTTTTTTTTAAGAGTAGAGTTGGGGTAGAGGCAAGAGTTGCCAGTGTCATTCCCAGTTCAGCCTACAGAAGGCATAGAGGGGCATTTGTGTCAACATAGAGTCCTGGACATAACAATTGGAACATGTCTCCCTGTTGGTGGCACCTGTGACCGATGTGGGGCAGCCCAAAAAGCCACCCTCAGTCCTGCAGCTGACTTTGTAAACTGACCCCTGGTTTAGGGCTCTTTTATGAGTTTTGTATTGATAGGAGACATCATTCTGTAGATGAAGATATGATTAGCATTGTTTTTTTCTCCATTCTAAACTTTTAGAAGAGTTTGGGGAAAAGAAGCCCAGGTTGTAGCTCTAGGGCACAAGGTGAAGTGGACTTGTCCCAGGCTCCCTGTCAGTGAAATCAAGTCATTCCAAACTGCAGGGTTCTCAGCCACTAACCAAATCCAATTTGTCCATCGGCACTGATCTGATTAAGGAGGCCTTGGACGGACCTCTTCTTCACTTAATGACAAAATCACCCAAAACAAAAGTAGAGGATGCTTCTCTTGCAAAGATAGAACAGGGCAGGAAGCAGTCCTTCCTGCACACTCAACTCCCATGGAAGCATCAAAAAAGGCCATATATTATTCCAGGGTGCAAGAAGAGGGTTGCGTTCTGCGAAAGCCTGGATTACAGATAAGACAAGGGGAGGGAGACAGACCTGAGCAGAATGTGTTTACTTTACAATCCTAAAATAAATCCATGGGGGCTGTGTCTCAAAAATAATAATGGATCTGCTCCAGATTTCTTAGGCTACAGAATTGTCATTGAACAAAAAAGTGCCCTCCAGATATGGCAGCGTTGGAGTCCTTACAGTCACACCAGACACCTACTCACCCCCACATCACATCACAGGTCGCAGGACAGGTAGTCCAGAGCTTGGGTTGCTGCCTTCTTCTTGTTAATCCACCCCTTCCAAAGGCAGTAGGTTTTACCCCAAAAGCAGCTGGCCCATTAACCTCAAAGAAAATCTTTCTTTAGAAGACCCTGCCAGTGGTTCCAAGGTTGTGCTCCAAGACACCTGCAAATCCTGCTTTGGTCTCATTGCCTCCCACCTGCCTTTCTCACAAAGGAGAAACCCAAGTCAAAGAGAAATCACACTGCATATTCAAAAAGGCAGGAGCCTTCCTTCATGTACTGGAGCCAAAGCCCATTCAGTTCACTGATATTCTAAATGGTCCTTTTCTGCTTCATAGGCGTTTTGGTTAAATATTGCTCTTTATGGTTCTACTCCTATCCTCACAGTTCTACCCTTCATCCTCATGGGAGTTCATACAAAGTCCCCTGTTCACAATGTTATTCCGATCCCTTCCATTTTCAAAACATTTGATTTAAACATAAATAATTACCCTGGTGAAAAGGTACAGATTTGGCTCATGGCCTATGGTCATTAGAAAACTAAAGTCCAGAGCTCTGTCTTTATTTTGTTAAGAGATTTTATACTCAACGAACCTCCCAAAGAATCTGATCAGAATCACTGCAGCTCCTTTTCCATGCCTGGGAGCATTTTAAAAGGCAGTTTTCTTCTTTCTGAGTGAATTCTATGTGTATGGAGTGTTAGAGCTTATAGGGACCATAAAATTTGTCTAAGTCCTTGTGTTTACAGATGATGCAATTAAGGCCCAGAGTAGTTAAGTGACTTGCTCAAGGTCAAAGAGCTAGTTTAGTCTCAGAGTTAGAGTCCGAACCCAGAACCATTCTTTTTGTAGCAGGCTCTCCAGTTGGGAATTGATACATATCTAGTCAACTCTTGTCTATAGGTTACTTATCTAGTTTTCGCATTGTCTATCTACTTCTAATTCCAAATTCAACTCTTTTTCTCAACATTTACCTAACATATTTCCAATATCACAGTGCTCCTTGTTGCCAGGAAATTCAAATTTCATATAATAGACATCTAAGCTCAACAATTAAAAGGCAAATTTGGGAGAAATGTCATTTAAAAATACATACCATATGACTCCTCCTTAATAACAAAAATGACAGTCATCTGCAGTCAGTGCCTGCTTATTCCTAATTATGAGACAGATTATATATGTTGAATAAGCATGAATGAGATGCTGGAATTGTCAAGACATAAGAAACCAAATGATTCTCTGATCATGACCTTTATGGTGGCATGGAAGGAAGTTTGTGACTGTGAATTAGATGGAAAACATTTGACAGGCAGCAGAAGCAAAGACTGACCCACCCTTGGGCCCCTCATTTGGTCAGCAAGCTCTGGCACACTGGACCAAATAATGACTCATGAAGTAAAACTACGTTAAAACCAAACCCACTAATTTATATTGAGGACACAGGGTTATTTCTCACCTTCTATGAGGAAAAGAACTGCATGCCCCTGAAATGAATAATGCACATTAGGTTTCAATGGGCGTATTTAATCAACTTGAAAATGCATTTTCCTAGCACTTTTCCTATGTAAAAGTGGATGTCATATCTGCAGTAATTAACTGTTTGTTCAGGTAGGTTCCCTACACCTGTACCTCCACTTTGCAACATTTTGTGAACCTAGTTTAAATTAAATCATTCTTGTGAGCAAAAATTGTGTTCTCTAATTCACAGCCCTTTATTCATTTGGCCAGTCTTCTCATTATGGAATCTTTTCAATGTACGTGGGCCTTTGTGTTTGTTTGTTTTGTTTTGTCTTATTGGGTTGATTTGTGATATGATGGATATTTGTCTTTCATTCTTTTTAAATTGAACCTGAGAGTCATTGAAGGAAACTTTTCTATCCTGGGTCTTCTTTGCCATGGTTTTTCTAAAATGCTTAGTCCTCATTTTTATTAGCCAGCTCTCATCATTTGTGAAAAACCTCAAAAATCATCGACTGAGGCCCTAGCGTATGTCTGTCTCTATTCGAAGTCCCACAGAGAACAAAAGAATCAAGTACAAAACATGTTGCCAGGCCACCAGGAGCTCACAATTCGATATGAGTGTAGCCATCATCATTATACATCTTCTCACTGATGTCTCAGAAGAGGCAGGGAGCCTGTCTCCTCAGTCAGGCCAGTGTAGTACATGTTGGGCCAGATAGCTTTGATTTCACTCTTACCGTATTTTCATGAGGAGGACAGCCTGAAAAATGCAAGTCTTCAATGGATACGCTTGCAACCATTTAAAAGGCTGTCATATCCTCTTAATTGGTGAGGCTATCTGGGAGACAGTAATCAGAAACGTTCACTCTAGGGAATGAGTATTTTAAAAAGTAGGTACTTAAAGATGAGACCCCTTTCATTTTAAGAACATTCACTGATGCTCAAAGCAATAATTACACTGGAGAAAATGGTTCCATTTGGTTTGAAAGTTGAAGCCAATTAGTAATAATATTCCTCCAGCCCCCATTCCTAAAGGATCCCAAAGCACTTTATGAAAAGCAATGACTGAAGCTTTGTTGTACTCCCCTAAAAAGACCTTGTCCGGGAGCCACCTGGCAAACACCTACCCCATGCTTGCCAGGAGATCGTGCCAGACAAGTGGAAAAGAAGACTGGCCTCTCATTCATTGTTATCCTGCCGCACGAATGTGTGCCCTGGTGAGCGTGGAGCTCTACACTCGAAGACAATTTTAGACAAGGAGGCATACTGGAATATCCAAACACCTTGGACTCCTCTTGTTCTTCATACTCCACCCAAGATATACTCACTTTCTTTTGGAGAACTATCAACTCAAGATATGAAGGGGTCTGCAGTGCATTTAATTTCCCCAGTTATGTCAACAGCATACCAAATTCCGCTGGCTTCTTAACATTGATACTTGTTAGAAAGATGATGCTATTATTCTACAGCTTCCTCAACTTTGTGTGCAGCAGAGCCACAGCAGGGAGTATGCATCCCTTAGTATAGTTGTTTATAGGACTATCCCTTGGTATAGTTGTTTATAGGACTATAACGTACCCATTAGAGAGGGTAGTTATAGGTTAACAAGAGAACATTCTCAGAGAATTGAAAGTGCTACATTTTCACTTTATAAAGTCTAAATATTTTTTCAGATGATTCAATAAAGCAAACCTGAACTTTTTTCCTGGTCATACCTTTAAGGAAAATTTTAAAGGAGCTATTTGGAAAGCAATGATACCTCTTCACAGGTAGCAAGGTGAACAAGGAAAAAACTTGTTTCTTTGCGGGTCAACTCTCATAAGATGTTCAAACACGTGGCTCATGACTGTTAAGCTAAACTTCAATGCAGCCTTACAAACAACAAGGGTAGTGTATTTGAAACTATGTTGTACAGTTTGGAAACTTATTCCAAGATCTTAATTCAGAGTTTTTCTGAGGTGTTGAACTTTGCCATTAGCAAAAAGTATTTTTAGAAAAATCCATTGACTGTTTATGAAGCACTGATTTTGCCATATTTCGGGTCTCTGGTTTTTTCGCTACATCTGCACACAGTAGTTATATTTGAGAGTTTTTTTCAATGATTTCTTTTATTCCCATTAATAATGAACTTATAAAATGGTTATTCCAAAGAATAGTTGGTTTTATTTAACAATCAAATAGGTAGACTGTGAAAATACGCTATTTTGATAAAGGAAGTAGGAGGTTTGTTGTTGTTTTAAATATTATCTTAGGGTCTTTCCCCTCCAGATACATAGTTTTCAGTTTAACAAAAGCCAATATTTAACTCAGTGGCAAATGTCAATGCTTTCTGCTCCTCTTCCTTCAGCACATTACATGAAAGTCTGAACGTGCTTGCACAGTAACCATCATCCAGTAGCTGATTTAGAAAAACCAACTCTGGCAAAGTATTGTTAAGTCACTCTGAGTTGCTGTGTTACTTCTCGTCCTGTAGCAAACCAGATGTTTGAGGATTTCCCACATATGTGGTCACAAGCATCAGTGTAATGCTTGTGATGGAAAAAGAATTGAAGAAATGTGTGTGTGTGCGTGTGTATGTAGTAGGGGAGGGATATTTCATAGAAAAAAGTAATTTAAGTGACATTGTACTAGGCAGTGTTTAATTGTTTTCTGCCCAATGTGTACATAGTAATTTCGCTGATTGTTGGTTCAGAATCTATTGTATCTTGTTGCTATGAATGCAACTGAGTGTATGTACAAGTTTAGATTTCAGTATGTTACCTGCACAATTTTGTGTGCTTTAAACCTCTGTAAATGTACAGATGAATCATGTACGTGTGTTAAATGTGACTTTCACTCTTGAAACAATGATATTTTGTAGTATGTACTTTTGCAAACTACTTGGAAATTTTAAAAGGATATTGTGAATGGCCAGTATCTCAATCAAAAATAACACTGGTAAAATGCAGGCCTCTCCAAGAGGTCAGGAGTTAAGAAGAATTAAGATAATTTTTCTAATGGCAAGTATTTTTGATAATTTCTTACCTGCATCATTGTATTTGAAAGAAAAATTGTCAACAGAAGAAATCTTAACTATCAGAGGGGATGACTTTGTTTCATAAGCATCAAGTAATACTAATATACTTTATGTCTAACCTGATGTTGTTGATGTAGTTCAAAGGTAAAGAAGTCAAAAATATTTTTGATTCTTCGTAAGATTTTTGCTGCCTATAGAACAATTTCTAAACCCTTTGTCTTCAGTGTGGAAAAATGTCAACTAAATAATGAACTATTGAGGTAACAAAATTGTCAGTACTTGGCTTACCTGATTGATGGTTTTTCCAAGTCTCAATAAAACAAACATTTTTCAGACTGAACTTTTAAAATCTTCTCTCTGATACTTTGGAAGAGGTATTATTTGGGGCATTGTTTTGACAGTTATCAGAAGAGTCTAACCAATTGGCCCTTGACAGATCAATGGCATTTGGGTTATTTCTCTTGCATAATCAGTCATTGCCAAGTATTGAAAGTAGAGCAGCAGGCTGCAATGGCAAACGCCCTCACCAAGTTGCAGCCAGGAGCTTGGACACCTCAACCTTGCCTCTTCCTCCACAGCTTGCATGTTCAAATGTCTTCCGTGCGTTTCTGCATGTGCTGCCCTATCTCTATTTCTCTACCCTTTTATTTCCACACCCACAAAGCTCCTCCCTTCCCCTCACCCTCTGGCTGAGAATTGAGATTTCTTCTGTGTCTGAGACCACTACAAAGAGATTACTTCAATCCCATGAACCTGTACAAAGATTGTCCTAAATTCCCAAGAAACAGGAAATATGCTGCTTTAGACCCTGTATTTGTCTTACGCTATTTTACGGAATTCTTTTAAAGACACACACATACAAAACTTCAGCTCCTTATTGGCATGTTTGTGGTCGGCTTTCCTGACAGTCTCAGAGGGCTGTTTTGTTGTCCTGACCAAATGTGCTGTTTTCCTTGTGTAAATTGTCATCTTTCTAAGTAAACCATTACTTTCTTTTCCTAACTCTGTCTTTAAATAAAAGTTTACCTTCTTTTTCAAACCAAACAGATGACATTGCTCTTTAATATCCCCTTTCTTCTATGAACCCTCCTGGGAAGGGATTAGGGGAGGGACAGAATGGAGTATAAAGGAAGAGGAGACCTTTCAAATTCAAACTGCTGAGTAACAAGCATGCTTTCATTGAATGCTTAGCCATTGATAAGGTATACCAAGTAATAACCAGCATTTCCATATGCTAATAAGAAATAATTTTTTTCTTTTTAATAATAATGATGATGACAATGTTAGGAAATTAGGCAAGTTTAAATCAGGAGTTTCTTATCAAATTACAGTAACTACCAGGCAGAGGGGGAAAAAAACTCAAGGAAATTCTCTTGCCTGATATTATCTGTCAAGTAAGTTAGATCTTTGCAATGATTTCTTGAATGTAAACATATATTTTCTCTGCAAGAAGGACAGAGCATTCTGACATCTGCATAATGCAGCCTGGTCATTAACGGTAATAATAATAATGCTGGTTCTGTCATAAAGCGCATTCTGTGAATCATTGCATTAAGCTATAGGACACAGAAAGGAACTGGTATTAGACACAGGCTAGAGGAAGCCAGGCACCAGGTGGTCACTAAAGTAGACCAGATGCTCTAAGTCAAAAGCAACTGCCTGGGGTTTTTTTGGCCATCACCTTCCCAAGATAAGTCATAGCTCCTATATCAAATACCTGTCAAATAAGTGATAAACTATTAAAGATGTCACACGAAGTTAGGTTAATGGCCATAAATTGCTTGCTTACCTTCTCCATAAAGAAATGGACCCAAAGGACTTTCAAAATGCCTTCCAGCCTAAGGCTCTCTAAAATAGCTCAGATGGTGTTCAGTTTGTTCCGTCAGTGTACTTTGAAGTATTTCTTATAGGATTTTCTGAAAAGTTCCACCATCCACCCACACTCCATCTCCAGAATCCTTTGAATGAAACCAGCCCCTGAGAAGGAAGCAAAGGGCCTAGGGAGAAACCGGCTCCTTCTTAGGCTGTACAATGCACTTTCGGACAACCAGCAGTGATCTAAGAGTCATGATATCACATCCAGTGGTTGAGCATCATGGAGATTGATATACAAGTCACCTATCCTTGCTGCATCCTCTGAGTGTCCAGAAAACCTGCAAATGTCTTGTCCCAGGGCCCAATGAGGCCACTTTTGTCCGCACCATTTTCCTCGTCAGGCTGTTGGTAACTGCAGTCTCCTGTATGTTTATAAAATGCTTTCACAAGCACCATCCTAGCTGAGCTTGACAAACAAGCCTGTGATCAGAGCAAGAGCTTTTAGCTCCATTTTACTAAGGAGTAACATTTTAATAAGGAGCTTGAGCTCAGTGAAGTAAATTCTAGGGCACAGGACTTTGCAGTATGCCATGTGCCATTGACGTAGGTCCTATGAGAATGAAAAAGCAATGAACGAATTGGCCACCCAAAGCTCTCTCTCTGAACAGACACCATGCATGGACAGACACGCACTAGACATTTATATACTCACAGACAATGACCACATATGAAGCCAAGCAAGACAATAAAGCACACAGACACTTTTCCATGAGGCCTGTGTTCTAGCTCAGGGTCAGGTCCTCTGAGATGGCAAGAGAGATACTTCCCCTCTCTGAACTTCCAGATAAAGACATCATCAAACATGTAGGATCTTTTTCAGCTTTGAAATTCCAAGACTCCAAAATACTCACTTCGAGTACTGATCATGGAGATGTTTTGTGCTGTCATCACTCTTGTTGGAGAAAGTAGGTGGTAGAAGAGAAGTAAGAGATGATGTTGAGTCTACAGCAGCTAAAGGAGAGTGGAGAAGAAAACAAACTGACAAATCCAAGTTCAGCATCCTTTCCCAATATTCTGCACCCTCCAAAAAATTTTTTCCTCCTTCTGTCTCACCCTGATGCCAGTCTCTCTCAAAAGACAGTTCCATTTATTTCAGTTCCCCAATCCGTGGCTGATCAGGCCATTGTGGAATCACAGTGGATGAGATCTGGCATATCCCTTGGACCTTCCCTGATGTCCTGACTTGGTGGTATTGGCATCTCCCACCAGCTGTTCTCTTAGATCCTGCCCAATCTATACCCTAAGATCCCTTCCCTGGACTGTCCCCGAATGGGTCAAAGCATCACACAACTCTGGGGGGCATTATAAGTACCATAAGTGGGGAATGTGCTCCACTGGTCATTTCCCAGAATCCAGGAGTAAAACAAGCAAGCCCTTTGCCACACAGCAAGCCTGCAGTGGGCATCTCCTCTGGGGTGGAAGGGAAGATGAGAGATTGGCATGGGAGAGAGCACAGGCCTCCCTTTATGTAGGATGTTTATCATATCACCATGGGGCCTGTTTTGACACACAATGTTGAGCACACCTTTGATTCTCCCAAGTGCAGGGCAACTTAAGCACCAGTGTGGACCTCCCGTGGGCCATTCTGGCTTGGCTGGAGCCAAGCGCCAGGCATTGTTCTCCTTCTGCCCTCAGCAAAGACCTGAAGTCAGGACAGCATCATTCTCTGACAAACATTCAGTCCATTTCCTCGGGTCCCAGGAGGCCCTGATATTGAAATGTTTTCCTCCCCATAGTTATATTTTCCTTGGTTGAAAAAGTTTTGTTTTGGAAGTTGCTACCCTGTCGAGGTAATGAGTCAGTTTGGGAAAATGCACATCACTGGCAGAGGCCAGCAGGATGGGGGTGAGAGAAGATGGGAGATTCACGGTGGGAGAGGGAGCTCCCCACTCTCTTCCCTTCCCACCCCTTCCAGAAGAACACAGCCCCTCCTTCCCAGCTTCAGACTTCTTCAGTGGGATCCGGGACCAAGCCCCACTGCTGCCTTTGGGCTTGTTCCCAGGAAAGGATAGGTAAGCAGGAAAGGAGCTAACATGATGGGCTATCTTTTCAGTGCCATGAGGGGATCTTCTACTTTCTACTTTCTGTGAAAGTTGGTAGCACTATCATCCACCTTTTACAGATTGGGAAACTGAGACTCAAAGGAAGAAAAATCACATGCCCAATATCACACAGCCAGCAAGTGGCAGAGAGAGCTGAGATTAGAATTCAAGGAGTCCCGTGCTCATTATACCATGGGGTCTTCCTATAAGACTCATTCTTACCCAGAGAAACAAAGTCAAGTGACTCATGGGACGCATAGGAAGACCCATGAGGGGAAATAATGGAAATTATCTGACTCGGGCTGGGGGAGTATTGTTGGCAGAGGGAACAGAGGTTTATGGACTTGAGCCACCCCTTCCTTTTCCTTGTATCCCCTCAATTTACCCATCCCATCATTTTCTTCACATGGAGAGAAAAGTTATAGAGATACAAAAAAACACACATACATGCACCAACACACTCAGTCCCCACACCACACCACCCACACACACACACACACACACACACACACACAACACACCCTTCCACGCAAGCACAGAGGCACACACATCTGGAGGTAAAACTCAGATTCAAGGGTTGGCCTCATGCCAGCTCTGAGCCCCAAGTAGCCCACTGAGGAGCCCTGGTCTGCCTCACTTTGGGAGGTCAAATCAATGAAAGAGCCCTGGTAGTTTAAAAAAGAGAAAGGGAGAAAAAAAGAACACCAGCACCTCTCATGATGGGAGGTCAGAGCGAATGAAACCAGGAGGAGGGGCAGCGGTATGGGAGCTGGGGAGAGAGCATGGGGGTGGGGAGCCTGGTGCTGGCAGCTGAATTCCTACCCTGGCCCAGCTCCAAAAGATTAAAATAGAGCTCTTAGAGTGTCCCCTCCACAGACCAGCCTGCCAGGGGCCAGACAATACGTGGGTTTGTGCTCCAGCACAGGCCTCCAGAGAGGTGATGTTTTTACCCGGACAGCTAAAGGCACAGAGGCAGGTCTAAGCAATTCCAAGGCTCCTTTGGCCCACAGTCCCAGAACAGGCCACAGCAGAGAGATTGCTGCCGGCTGCTAGGACGCACACAGATCTGCTCTTTTCTCTTCTCACCCCAGGGCAGGCTGCTGGACTCACACTTCAGTCTACCTACCCCAAAACACCCAACTGGCAGGGGGATGTGGGACGAAGGCTTAGAAAATTCGTTATACTTTAAATGGAAAAAAAATTTCAGCAAGACTGTAAACAAGGCAGTTCTACTAATGAGGGACAGACAGAGCCTCCCTTGGGGTTACCTGAAATACTCAGATGAGTACAGATACCTCATTTTCCTTACCCAAGGAACACAGCTTCCCCAGAAGGAAGCCCACTGGCCACTAGAGGCTACATCTGCTTCCTTGGAATTCTTGAGGATTTCAGGCAGCTGGGACTCAAGTTCAACACCTCAGACCACTTGCTAATACAGAAGGATGAAGATGAGTATGTGTCAGGCTAAGCACACAGGCTCTGGAGTTTGCCAGACAGAGGTTCTAATCCTGATGCAGCCACTTAGTAACTTTTTGAATGTGGGGAAATTATTTCATCTTTCTGGGATTTTGGATCTTTATCTCTAATAGCACCCAATAATGGTCATAAGGTTAAAGGAGAAAATGCATAGAAAGTGTCCAAATCAATGCCTGACATGTATCTAGCAAATGTTAGCAAGAAAAGAAAGTATCTATCTGTCTTACCAGGTCCCCCATAACTGAGATGAAAATATGATTTGTCACTCAAACTAGAAGACTTTTGATAGTGAGAGTGGACACTAACTGGACAACCCCTGGGACACTGGCTTCCCAGAGACTATAGAAAACTGGGACATAGTATTCCTCCTCTCTAGAACTTTCTGAAGGGGCCCTATATAACATGCTATCAAGATAATTCTTCTTAGAATGACCCTAAAGTTTACTCTATATCATGAAGTCCATTGGAAGTCATGGCTTTCTAGGATATACTGTGATATCCATACATAACATTTTAATTTAAAATATACTTTTTATATGTATTTTAACATCTTAAGACTGTAGGTTAGTAGCAAGAGGTAAGTGATAAGTCATATTTAGATGAAAGACTGAAAATTGGTAAAATTCTACTAGCGTCTTAATTTGTCCTTCTCCGCTAATTGGGAAAAGTAATTGTTATTCAATATTAATGGAAAAAATACCCTCTTTTCAGGTCACAGAACATCAGTATTCCATGAAATCTCAGTTTGAGAAGGGCAGCCTTAAAGAATCAAGAACAATCCCCAGGCAGTGAGGGATGGAGGGTGACTTCCACGGTCATGACACTTTTTTTCTTTTAAACAGTTTAGCCATCCAGGGGTAAAGATCAAGACATAGGAGGTCGTGGTTCCACACCAGGTAGATTTCTCCATAGGGCTGCTGAGTGTCCTCACAGTATGGCAACTGGTTTCCCCCAGAGCAAGTGATCCAAGAGAGAGCAGGGCCACCCAATGTGCCCAAGATTGAGGACACTGGACTCTCCATTTTAAATCGTCCTGGGCACACCGCTAAAACGATAGTCTCAGTGAAAGGAGAAAATATCTGAGAAGCATCCGTGGGCTACTCAGCCCAAAGCTGCAGCCAATAGCTTCAGTCAACAAAAAACATCTTCACACCCAATACGAAAACCAAACAGCTCTCCAAAAGAAAGTAATCCTGGTCAGCCAGGTGACAGTTGGGTCCTCAAAGGCAGAAAATGCTGGAGCCGCTTTTGTGTGTGTGGCTGTTTGAAAATGTACTCTTGGTTGCAAGACTGGTGTCTCCTACTCAGCCCAGCGGGCCCTTCCCTGGTCTCTGCGTGCTACCAGGATCTGTCTTCCTGGGTTCCTGGTAGCCACCTGATGACTTTATGTGTCTATTTGTTGTTGGTTCGGAAGAATAACATCTTCCTCTGGAGTGTTTTGCTTGCATTAAATAAATTTAAACCACGTATGGAGACTTGTATGGCTTACAATGTGATCCCTCTTTTAATTCTCACCACCTGAAGGTTGGCACAGTGATAGCACCCATTTCTCTTATGAAGGTTTCCACTCTAAGAGAATATATCTGGTAGGTGGAGAACCAGATAATTCCAACATGGGTCTTCTGACTTTCAATCCTATGCTCTCTCCACTATATCACACCTCAGTATTACATTTCATTTATTTTATTTAACATGGAGTGACACTAAGACATAGTTACTCTCTGCATTTCAGCTGAGTCATTTAAAAAATACACAGACACACATGTACACACATACACACACTCACCAGCACACATAGACCAGCTTTAAAACTGGGCCCATATAAATTAACTCACCCTACACCCCCACCCAAACAATGAATAGATGCATTTTCCTGGGTTTTGCTTCAGCCATGTGGCTACTTTGGGAAATCAGCCTGAACCAAATAGAATAATAGCTTAGAGAGCTGTTTTAAGTACATCATTTATTACACCATTAACAGCATAAAAGAATGTAAAACATGCTACCAAAATCCCACTTTGGGAAATCTACCCAACAAAGATAAAAACACCAGTAGATAAGGGTATTTGTACAAGATGCTTTTATTGCAGCTTTGCCGGTTGTGGCAAAATTAACTGGACACAACCTAAGTGTCCATAAATAGAGGAATAGTTAGACAAATTGTGCTGCACCTACAGTACTATCATAAAGAATGAGTAAGAGCCATTTATATTGACCTGGAAAGATTCACAATGGGTTGACAAGGAAGGAAGAAAGGAGGGTGAGACAGCAAAATGTATTTTATGATCCAGCCTGCTATAGATGGTTTTTTAAATTCTATTGCATAAATGCCTATGCATGTTGTATGCATCTATATTGATTTCTATACGTATACATAGAAAAGAAATATAAGCTATAACTTCAGAGTTTGGACTAAGAGAGGACTACCTGACTTGATAAAAAAACATATTATTTTTGTAATTTAAAACAATAATAAAGTAGGTCAAGATAAAAATAAATTGAGATCAGAATTTTGCCAAGTCTGCTTTGAATGCAGAAAACTCAGATTCCTCCCATTATGTCTTTGAGTTCATCCAAATGCACTCTCTTAACTGGCCCCAGACATGGGCATCTGTGTTTAAGGGAAAGCACCACTCTACTCCCTACATTGGTTTTCAAGATGGCCATCTCAGCTGGATGCTAAGACTTTAGTAGAGCCTCATCCTCCCCACTCCCACATATCCCTCTACCCACTCATACCCAAAAAAGACTTTTGTCCCTTCTAAAAAGGCCCAGAATAAATCCTCTCCACCCCAATTATTCTGATGATACATTATTCTCCCCACTCTTTTCTCCCTAACCTCCAGATGGTGGACTCTGGATATGGGTGACTGTGGGAGGCAGAAGAATCTCCCTTTCTAAATGTCTTCATGGAGAGAGAGCCACATCCATGGAGAATGGCTTAGATTTAAGAGCAGTTAGAACAAGTTAGTTATGGGTGGTTTGCCATTTTGGGAGTACTGATTACATGCAGAGCCCAGTGAGAGGGAGAGACAGAAAATCAGGAGGCCTGATGGCAGAGAAAATATATACAGATGAAATAATTTGGTAGCCTGAAGAAACAGTATCTAATCAATTACTCTGTACAGCTCCCAGAATAGAATTTTGGACAATATCAGTCTAGGAGAGACAGTTTATGCAAGATGATAGCTCATGATACAGAATGATCCTGAACAGCAGATGTTATTTAGTAGAGACTCAAGTTTCATATTTAGGTTAAAAAAATCCAAGTCCAAAATGGAAGAATCTTAGCTGAACAAAGGATTGTGAAAATAAAAGAAAAAAGGAAGGAGGAAGGAAGGAAGGAAGGAAAGGAAGGGGAAGGAAACAAAATGAAACAAAAGTCTGATTAGATGATTTAGGCATTTAATTTAATAAGCTAGAATTCAGTAAAACTACAAAAAGCAGCTTAAAAAGGGACAAAAAAGTAAACTAAAGCCTTCTCTAGGTATTTTGATAGAAGTAAGTCCGCCCACCTAGTCAATCATTTATTCATTCTGTCAATAACAAATATTAACAGAATACCTGCTATGTTCCAAGCACTGTACTAAGCATGTGTTAATGAACTCTAACAATTTCATAGTCTTCTGTACTCATATTTTGAGTCCTGTGCTCAATCTATGGTAGCTAGTTCAGCTTCATTGGGACACTGTGCAAGGATGATAGAGGGATATATACCAAGTCATACATGGAATAGTCAAAGGAATTGAAGCTATTTAGCCAGAGGTGGTAAGATACTATAGCTGCAGTCAAATCTCTGGAGGACTAGTGCAATACAGAAAATAAGCCAACTTATTTTCTATAGTAACATTTAGGAGAACTATTTCGGCAGTCATTTTAAAATGTGTCCACAAATTCTTCTATACTCTGCCCTTTAAACGGTGGAGCCTAATATCTCTCACCTTGAAAGTAGGCTGGACTGAGTGACTCACTTCTAATTAATAAGACGTGGCAGAAGTGACAATGTGTGACTTCCAAGACTAGGTCATAGAAGGCATTATGGATCCCACCCTGCTCTATCTCTTGGATCACTTGCTCTGGAGGAAGCCAGCTGCCATGCTGTGAGAACACTCAAGCAGCCCCGTGAGAAGGTCTGCCAGGTAAGGAACTGAAGACTCCTGCCAACAACAAATAATGAACTGAGGCCCTCTCTCAATAAGGATGTGAATAATCCGTCTCGCAAGCAGACCTTCCAAGCCTCCCCATCAAAACCCAGATGATGCAGCCCTGGCTGCAGTCTTGACTGCAACTACATGAAATACTCTGAGCCAGAACCAACCCACTGAGCTGCTCCTGAATTCTTGACCCCCAGAAACTCTTTGAGATTATAAATGTGTGTTATCTTGGAGCTGCTAAATTTTGAAGCAATATGTTCTGCAGCAATAAATAACTAACATAATGACCAAAACGTGGGTCTGGCAAAGAAACCAATGTAATCATAACGGGAAAAAAATCAGATGATCACAGTTGCCTACCTGTAGAATGAATGGTGCCACCTGAAGCTGAAGCAGCGAGCTCTCCATGCTCGACCAGCCACTGTTGATTTCCTGACCTTCACTCCTTCCTCTGGCTAAGAATGGAAGGTTAGCTCCATACTAAGGTCAGACAACCAGGGGATGATTTTCTTCTGAGTCTTATTTGGGTCTAGATTGCTTAACCACTGCCCCCTCCCCCCCCCCAGGAAGAAGACATTGCTTTGTTTTTGCAATGCCATCTCTGCCAGGAATTAAAGACCCACCAAATGGAAATTGGATTTAAGACACCATTGGCCCTGGATTGCACCAAGGACACAGTAATCCCTTCAAAGCCCAAGTAGCAGCAGTCAACATTCCCCCTGCTGCTATTAATAATTTGTACCACATTGACAAGTTCACTTAGCATTTGCAAATAGGATTCTGCAGTGGCTGGACATCAGATACATGGAGCAGCTCTTCCTCAACCTGGAGCTTGAAGCCCCCCCCTCCCCCCGCCCACTTTTTAGCCACCAGGATATCAAGCAGCCCAGGCCGTTCTTACCACCCACAGACCCAGCTCATTGACCTGCTCCTGCTAAGAGTAGAGATTTCAGCCAAATCATGCATGCAGCTCTTGGGCAAGGGGTTGGGGTGGGGGGGACTGATGGGGACTGGGAAGTCCCAGAGAACAAACCCAAGGCAGGTGAAACATGCTCAGGACCTGAAGGATCCAATTAAGCTCAATTCACTGGGATCCAGAGTTTTCCTACCAAATTCCTGAGGAAACCAAATTGAATAATGTATGGCTTATTCAGAAACACACATCTCCGTGTTGTTGGCCGAGGCAGGGGCAGTGTGGCGGGGGGCTTAGGCAAGGGGTGCAGGTGCACCGAAATGAAAACAACAGACTAAAACAACAAGCTCCCCAGCCTATAAAGAACAGCCCGTGTTTTGCTGGATTCCTCAGTCAGAGTGTGCGTGCATATATATGTGGGTTCTTGTGTGCATGTGCAGCTGGGCCTGGGGGTGGGGAGTGGGGGGCCTTCCAGGGAGGGAGCAAGAACATGTCTACATATTTTAAATGGCAATCGCAAAGAAAACCATCAGAGGTGCTCCAACATACATTTGGCAGCTCCTACAATAACTTCTAAATCTCCCTCATTTCATAAACATTTTATATACATTTTTAAGTGGGAATATTTTTGCTCATTTGGGAAGAGTGTGCCTTTATGCGGTTAAGTCTGCCTAATTTGTGCCTTACACGTTTTTTCAGGGATGGGAAGCAAGAGCAGTGACAGTTGCTGAAATATGGGGTAAGGGGAAGGGTGGGTTGAGATGAGGAGGGAGTTTGGGGACAGAAAGGAGAAGGATGATTCTACGCAAAAGAAAATTTTGTCATTGTCCTGCTTTGGGTCTGTTCAGCACCTTTCCATGGAAAACCTGTTTAACCTGCTTTAAAAAAAAAAAAAAAAACACTTGGAGCAATTGGAAGTTATGAGTAAGGGTTGTGTTGCTTTTCTGTTCAACCTCCACTCCTGCAGAACTGAACAATTCAATCTCTCTTTCCCCAGCTTACCTGTGGCCTGTGGGGCCTGCTCAGCCTGAATAAATGGCTGTTTATGGATGATAGCATCTGGTATGCCCCTGGTGAGGTCACCTTGTTATGTGAAATATTTCTACCTCCTGGTAGAGAAACCAAAGCTGACTGCTCTCAAGACCACCTCTGCCCAACACAGAGAGCACGGCACCCCAGGCAGGGTCTAAACCTTTGAAAGGCCAATTAGGCTCCTCTGTGAACTTGAAGCATTTCTTTCAGGCCTCAGGACTAGAGCAAAGGATCACGCCTTTGACCTAATAATGTCAAAATTGATGCTACATATGGAGAACCTATGCACACAGGGCTCCGAACACCTTGTCTGTTTTAACCCTCCCTATAACCCTGCAAAGTTGTTATTGTTGTTTTGATCTCTGTTATGCCGATGAACAAACTGAGAGGCTTGATAAAATTAAGTAATTTGCCTAAGGCCGTTCCCGAAGAAAGTAGAAGACACAGGATTTGAACTCAGGTCTTTCTGCCTAAAGTTTCAGATTAGTCCCCCGTTGGTCCTGGGGAAAGCACTCTAGAGAAGTGAAAAGAATCAGAAATGCTGCATCATCCAGTTTTTCACGCTCACTGTGCCTCCGTTTTCTTAGCCAGGAAAAGTGGGAGATGAGCACCCTTCATACAGACAGCTGAGTCTTAGAGACGACTTGCAAATTTATGGAGTAGCTTGTGGTCAGTCTGTTGACCAAAAGTAAGAGAGTGAATCAATGTATGGATAAACACCTGTTGCGAGCTTCATTTCTCAAATGAACCCCCCTGTTACTCAGAGGAGGAATCTGAAGGGCCCTGCTAGTTTCCTTGGTTCCTGAACCAGACTGGTGTAAATCCGCGGAATTCCCTGCAGGAGGCAAAGAGCTAAAGCTCCTCCCCTCTCCTCCCCCGGACTACTGACCAACGTGACTCCAACAAGACATGTTTTTCCAATGTTCTCTCGGTAGCTATCCTCGGATGTGGAGGAACATATGAAAAAAACAAATGGATTCATTTCTTAATAAGGTCGGAAAGGCATACCAAATATTTCGAATCTCCAAGGTGTCTACTTCCCGCCAGCTGTCCACGGTTTTCAGCTGGGTCTCAGAAATGGAGTTCAAGACACCCAGCAAGTAACTCTAACCAGCAGTGCCAGGAAAATATTAGAGTTTGAAAAAATAAAGCAGAGATTTTTTTTTAATATATACATATCTCCCTATAATGTCTCTCACACCGAAGAGCCCTGGACAACTCCGTCTTCACCTGACGAGCATTAACAACTGCAGAGCCAAATCTATTCATCATGCCTCGCTTAATCCAACCTTACAAGTGTCACCCCTGACTTTTTATTTTGCTCTTGCTGGTTTTTCTGGAGTTCCCTCCCCTGTGGGATAAATTGGTTCTATTCCGCAGATGGTGGGGGCGGTCTGCTGTGATGACGCTGTTGTGGTGAGCGAAGCCTCCAGAACTATTGGGTCTGAAATTCTGTCCAACCCTGGCCTTTAGTCAGCCAGTTCCCCAGATGGGGCAGCCGTGGCCTGCTGCCTCCTGCTTAGAGAATCAGCCTGGGGGTCGCAGAAGGAGACTCTAGAGAGCCGTAGGGTTAACCAACCAACCATAAACATTACCTCCTCTGTTGATCTTCAAAGGCTTGGAGAAAGAAAACAAACCACATAAATCTTTATCAGGGCTTCTTACAACTTCCCCGGGAGGTGGCTCCAAGAAGAGCTGGGTGGTGACTCCGAAGAGAGGATAAAAAATTATTTCAGTGAACAACATCAGAGCCAGAAAGGGCTGGCTTTTATTTTTCTTTTCTCCTCTTTTCTTTCTCTCCCCTCCTCTTCCCCTAGGAATGACTTCTTTGTTTTTTGCCACCCAGGAGCTCTGCAGTGAGAATCCTTGGTCCTCAGCTGGCTTCGTGGTTTCCATTCTAGGTAATTCCCTGATAATTCAAAAGAAAGGGGAGACTTTACTGCAAAGAGCTACATTGCGTGGAAACAAAGAAAGGTGGTACCCATGTCCATTCCAGAGGTGGTAACTGGCATATTTGCTACAAATGGGGTTGCTGAGTAGAAATATGATGTGCCCTCCTCCCCTGCTGAAAGTCTTTCAATAATACTGCTATCCATCCAGGAAAAACTCTCTAAAACCATTCCGAGCTCCCAAGCAGACATGCAAAGCAGTGTGGCCTGTCCTTAAGAGCACAGAATCCAAATCCTGCTTCTAATATGGGAACTTGGGCAAGTAATTCCTCCCCTCAAGGCTTCATCTCCTTGTTGTTATTATTACAACATCCAGGAGTCCACCCAATAATTCCAACTTAGCATGTTGTCAAACACCTTATACGTGTTTGTAAACATGTATTCCTCACCGCAACTCTCTGCAAATTTACATATTCCATTATATAGATGAGGAAACTGAGACTTGGAGACATTAAGTAATTCATCCAAGATCACACAAAAATAGGAATAATAGCACTTACCTCATAGATCAGTGAGGAGTGAATGAAATAATGTCTGCAACATGCTTACCATGATTCTTGGCACCTAGTGGGCCCCCATTCAGAGAGGGCTCCCGCCTCCAGAAATCTTCCCTGAACCCCTGACCTTCTTCCTCCCCTGCCCACACACACCTCTCCACCAGATCTCTGCTCCCAGGCCTTTGTCAGTCTCCTCGCCCCAGGAGCTCCTCAAGGGCACAGATGTGTCTCATCTCTGTAGTGCCGGCCAGTACCTGGCACATAGTAGGAGCAGAGTAAGTGTAGTTAAAACAATGAATGGATGGATGGATGGATGGATGGACAGTTGGATGGATGAATGAATGAATGAATGAAATGTTATGAACAAATGCCTAGTTAGTAGCCAGGTTATATGAAAGAAATAGCCAAAATAAATACCAATAATGACTTGCTCTAAAGGTGGTTAAAGATCCAAAATTTCCTGGAGGAGCCTGTGTGCTAGTGGAAAAATATACAAAAGAAAACAAGAAACGAAGTCATCCTCTTTTTTTAAGTACCAGCTTTCACCACAGTTTAAGGGCTTCACAGACTGCCCCAGAACGCCCATGAATCATAGAGAACCCAAGAGTCCTGAGTCCCAGCCACTCTGACTAACTTCGGCAAACATCCTCCGGCTCCATGGAAGGAGGGCTGGTATGGAGGCCACACCCGCGTCCACCTGCATGCACATACACACAGTAACACACACACCACACCAACAAATCGGTCTCTCAACATGGACTGAGCACCGACTCCAAACAATGCCCCTTACAAACTCAGAAAAGAGACACAAAAGATCCGAAAGAGCCCGGGGCACTGGCTTTTAGAATGGACGGGCTGGCTATTGAATAAAGGTTGTAGAACATAGAGTTGCGAAAATAAGCAAGCTTACAGTGATAATAACACCAGCTACCCATTTCCGGATATGTGCCCGAGATACAGAATTCCCAGGGATGTACGGAGTTAGAAGTATATCCATTCATTCAACAAATGTTTGTTGAGCCCCTACTACATGCCAGACACTATTCTGGGTAAAGAGCATAAATGGTGAACAAGTCAAAGCCCCTAGCCTCACAGAGTTCATCTTCTAGTCCTAGAACTTAAGGAAAACTCCATATTATAAATCTGCTTGGAAACGGCAACAAAATATACAACAAGCCACAGAAAGTTAAACTTCTCAGTTAATGAAGATAAAGAGAAGATGTGATTCTAGAGAGACAAAAGGGTGGGTGGCCTTGGCAGAATCTCCTGGAAGTGGGGGCTCGGGGAGACTTACATGTTTCTCAAAAGGCAGAAGGAATTACAAGAGGCCTCCAGAAATTCAGGGCCCTTAGCTGATGCTGCCAATTCGCAGCCCAGGGATGTTTCCCCCAGTCAAATCTCCTCTTTCTCCACATCGTGATCGAAATCAGTAGGATATGGTGAAGGAGAGTCCATCGGCCTGGAAGCCAGAGTGCATGTGAACCCAAAGCAGGTGATCACTCCTGCACAATCACACAAATATTGCTCACCTCCCCGGGTTATTATGTGACGAGGAGCCTGAGTGTAAAGTTCCGTGAGTATCAGAGTTTATCACAGTCCTCAAACTCTCACCTGGCTCATTCTCTATCCAATTCATCCTCCGTCTCGAGGCTTCTGATAGATAATGTCAGTCAATACCATTGACTCTGGAACAACATCAGATACTGGTCACACCTTATGTCATTTAATCCTTTCGGCACCTTGAAAGGTGCATATACCTGGAGACTTGCACAAGGTCCCACAACTGAACAATGGCTGAGTTTGGCTTTGACCTCAAGACTCCAAGCACTGAGTCACTGGTCCATACTGGCCTCCCATGCTTCCGAAAGCCCTGCCTTGTTCATGCTCCCCCTGACTCAAGAACCACCGCCAGCCCATGTGATGGCCAGCTGTGCCAAGTTCAAGTGCTCACTCTGGTTGAAGACTCTCCCTATCAGTGTCTGCCATGCCATCCTCCTTCCCACTTGTGCACTTTGTCCGTGTGGTTTCCCCACTCTGAGCACCCATTCTTCCACCTCCTCGCCGTTCAAGCTTTCAAGGCCTACCTCACTACCTTTCTCTCCCACAGAGCTTTCTCCAGCCTCGCCAGCCCTCTCGGCTCTCCACCTTTGCTGAATGTCTCATTCGCATTTGCAGTCAGTGTCACCTCAGCGAGCATCGACCTGTGTGAGACCCAGCAAGCTTTTAATGAGTCCCTTCTACGTGCCAGGAGTACTGGGCAGGCCCGAAGGAGGTACTGAAATGAAAAGTTCCTCAAGGATCCCACCGTTTCTCAGGGGATGACTAGACAGGCATGCAGATAACTATCACGCACGCAAGGGAACGTAGTGGTAGGTCCATTGGAGGGATCCACGCAGTTTCATAGGTGCATTCATTCAATGTCACCAGCAGTGTCACGTGGCAGTACGAGGTAGATATTAAGTGCACGGGCTCCGGAGCCAGAATGCTGGGGTTCTTTCCACCACCTGGATGACTTTAAAGGAGTTACTTAACCTCTGTGTGTGTCCGTTTCCACATATTTAAAAATAAAGATAAAAATAGTATCTACCCGCTCTGCTGGAGGGTATTCTATTGATAACAGAGGAGGCCGGGAATGTGTGGGAGCACAGGGTGTATGGGATATCTCTATACGTTCCTCTCAATTTTGCTGTGAACCTGAAACTACTCCTTCAGAACACCATAAGTAAATAAATACAGGGCCTCCCTCCTAGGCTGGCCATGAGGATTAAATGAATTCATATTTGGAAAGCGCCCACTGAGCTCTGTGCCTAGTACATAATAAGTGTTCAATCAATGTCTGCTCTTCTCGGTATTCATGTTATCATTACCCAGTCAAAGGGAAATTCCTCAGCTCCACTGTTGTTTGGGTTTTTGTTTGGTTGGTTAGTTTGGTTTGAGGGTGGGGGGTTGCCATCATATCCACATGCCATTTTCGGGCTCTATCATCCAAGCCCCAGTAGAATTCTCTAGCTGGTCGCTGAATGGGGCTCTTATTGATTTCAATCTATAATAGTCGTTGCTTTCCTGCCCTCCAACATTTCAACAGATTGCTATTGTTTTCCCTGTCTGTGCAAGGAAAAGGGGGGCACAACTCTCCAAGGGAAATCAATGCACACAGCCAGGAGCTCGGCTTCGTCTTGCTGCAGACCCGGCCCTGCCAGCTGCTGCGTGTCCCTCTCCCGCACAGGCAGCCCCTCCGGTTTACGCCTCCCAGCGGGACAGTAATTTTCAGTTCAGGCCGAAAGGCTTTGTTTAAATGTGGTGCTTATGTGGTAATAGAGCGTATTGCAGGGGTTGTTTTTTCTGAGGGTCAATGTTGAATTTAGTCTCAAAATAAACAACTCTATCCTCTTCCATCCTCTCAGAGTTGTGGGTGGGATCGAAAAAGGTGGAGGAGACCAGAGGCTGAGGAAAAAGGGAGAGGGGAAACAGGAGACAGGGGAGGGGCCAAGGGAGCTTAGAGAAGGAGGAGAAGAGAATAGGTCCAGTGTCCTTCGCAGACAGCATGATTTCTAACCCGACAAGGGCAGCCATTTACTGAGAGTGTTCGGTGCCAAACACATGCTAGGTGTGTTACTGACATGATCTCATTTAATTTTCTCTGGAATATATATGATTGTGCCCATTTTACAGACAAGGACACACAGGCTCCAAGAGGTGAATTAACCCACCTGAAATGCACAGGTAGTGAAATAGTCAAGTTCAGATGGGACTCATGGAGCAGCAACTAAGGACTGTTGAGTAGCTAGGTTGAGGAGGGGAGGATCACATGACCATGTATTCCAGACCAAAAATAAATACAGAGCTTAACACGTATTATAACACGGCCATGTAACATCTGATATGGGGTCTTGCTTAGAATGTACGCAACAAGTGGTTTCCTATGGGAGGACAAGACTGAGGTGGGAGGTAACAGGACAGGCAGGGGACAATGAGAAATAGTAAGGAAGCATGACCCACTGGAGAGTGAGAGGAAGGAGACCTGGGTACTGGGGAGACAGAGAGGTGAGCCTAGAACTCATGGAATGCAACACAAAGAGATCAAAGGAAGCCTTGGGTTTTGCTGTGTTTCGGGCAGAAGCAAGGGTGTGTCATAGCTATAGATTGCCACAGCCGCCACCCAGGTGTCCCCAGGCAGTGGTGTTCGACTCTCAGCACAGAGGGGTCTACAGATTTCTCAGCATTCCTATAGGAAGTTTTTAAAAAGGATTTGTATTTTCTTTCCAGGAACCTAGTTCAAAACCACTTCTCTGCCAGAAGTGCTCTCCAGGAATTCTTGCCTGTGAATGTCCTTCTTACCCATTTTTTTTATGGTGTGAATACCTCCATCTTGAAACAAGTTGAATTGGGGGAAAATTGAACCACCTCTCCAGTCTGTCTCCAGAGAAATGTGAAGAATGATGGAGACATAGAGACCTCAGACAAAATTAGACAATACGGACACTATGCTTCCTCAACTGGAATGTTGTAAGAACTTAAAAACCAGTCTTTTGTCACTTCAAGCCATTGACATAGCTTTGGGCTTGTTGATGTATTATTCATGTTCTTGCTCATCCCATAAAGTAGTGAAATAAGGAGTATCAATTCACAAGAAGAAGAATGGCTGATGTTTCGTGTACGAGCAGCCAAGGAACCATCATGTACGCCCAAAGAGTCAAAAGTCAACTCTTATTACAGCACCACCATCCACATTAATATGACAGACCAGAATAACTCTGAGGGAGCCATTATGGCCCATTACGAAAATAACATTCATTTGCAAAATGAGGAACATACCAAAATGCAAGTTGTTCCAGTTCTTTCAGCTAAATTACACATTAAGCAAGCAGACTTCCTCTTCCAACATTTTGAAATGGTTTAATATGTACTCGGGCTGGCCAGGGCATGGATTTTCTAAGACTGTCCCAAAGGTAAAGTCTGAAAAAAATGAGGACTGTTTCCAGGGAGACACTCAACGCTGCTGGGGTGCTGATCAAGTAGCAGGGCTGTGCTTTGGAACTTCTTCTGGGGAGGACAGGACTGACACCAAGAGCTGATTGGCTGCTCCCCTCTAGTGGTTTGTTGGTTAGTGCTTGGGGATGAACTGTGATGGACGTTTGTTGTTTTTGCCTTTCGAGCATTCATTCATACCCTCTTCTGGTAACGGTCCCATAAATTTCCTTTGAGAGCCATTCCTTTCATATTCTTGGTCCATGCAGTAACAGCTAAGAATGGTAACTAATGTTCAGTAAGCTCTTACTATGTGCCAGGGACTGCTCTAAGCATTTTGCATATGTTAACTCATTTAATCCTTATACCAACTCTGTGATGTCAGTACTATTATTATCTCCATTTCGGAGACATGTCCACTCAAATAGAAACAAATACGTACTCTGCTCTTAAGTGGTAGAAGCAAAATTTACAAAACCAAGTAGTCTGCACCCAGTGCTGTGCTCCTAACACTAGTAGCTGCAGCAGGGCTGACCTCCACCCCAGTTCCAGGGATAGGGCCATGGACTAGGTCTGGCCAAACCGAGCATTTCATATAGCCCCCTGCATCAGTGATTGACTTAGAAAGGCGCATATCAGCCAACCTAGGCCAATCTTGTTCAATCAATGCAAACCCAAGGAGTTATCCTTGAACAACCAGAAATAGCTCCTTGTTTGTTTGTTTCTTTCTTCTAAGGATGAACCTGCGATAGGGAGGCCTTGAATGTCTGGGAACCACCAGGTTGGGAGAACCTAAGCATGAAGGCAATGCAGATACAATCAAAGAGGAGAAGGATGTCTTAATAACAAGGCTTGAACCCCTGAAGTTATTATACTCCCTGGCCTTCTCTGTTAGATGAGCCAATCGATTGTCATTTTACTTAAGACATTTTGGCTTGAGATTTCTGATATTTGCAACATTAACAGTCTTAACTAATACAAAAATTAAGCATTACTCTAAGAATAGTAATTTCCATTTAATGTAGCGCATTATAATTGGCAATGCTTTTTCATATTCATTACTTCAACATTATTTATTTATTCATCCATTCAATCAATCAATAAACATTTATTATTCATTTAATTATAGTTACTGATATAAGTCAAGGAGATATCCCTCCTCTTGCCCCTTCTAGATATAATCTGTTCTCATAATTTTGCGCCTATCATTCTTGCAGCACTTACCTGTAATTACTGTTTGTGCTTAGGTATAACTTAGTAAAATATAAGCATCTCTGAATTAGAGTTTTATTTCTCCTGAAATCCCTGATGCCCACCAGGTCCCCTGACACATATTCATTCTTTTAAGTATTTAATAAGTATTTTATTAAACACCTGTCATGCCTTCCTTACAATGCTGGGTACTATGTAACTACTCGGCATCCTCCATGTACACAGCATCGCTAGCTCACTTACCCAGAAAGGAATTTTCTGGAGGGATATCAAGTAGCCCAGAAGATAAGCAGCAAGTTCGGAGAACCAACTTGTAAAATAGATGGGCTAGGACTAAGGGAAGCCAGGCAGCCAGCCAAAGCATAGCCAGTTGTAGCTCAGAAATAGTGACGATCTCAAGACTGCCACCACTGGACTCTAGGTGCTACTACCAGGGCCACTAGAAGGAAATCCTACACCCTCCTGCTTCTCTGCATCACTAGCTCCAAACACCCAGCAAGAGCATCCAATTGGCGGGGGCCTGGGGCATGGACTGTGCCCTGGCTGTCAGGGAGCAAACAGGGAGTATCTGACTTTCCAGCTTTCTTGCTGGGAGACAAAACTCTGCCTCTCCTGAAAGTCGCACCCTGGCAGGTTCCCCAAACATTTCCTGGTGGCCAAGACATGATGAGTCAAAAAGACAAAACAAACAAAAAAAAAGACATGGTCAGCGTGGCCTTAGCCCTCATAAAGCTTGCAGACAAGTAAAAAAAGGGAATCATTAATAAATAACAAGCAAGAAACACAGTCACAGCTGTGATGAGTGCAGTGACGGGGCAGGGGGTGGGGGGGGATAACATGCTCTAAGGCCTGTAATGCTGCAAGTGCATTTCAGTTGTCCATTTCTATGTAACAAACAACCCCAAAACTTGATGGCTTAACACAAACATTTATTTTTGTCGCTCGTGGTTCTGTGGCCTGACTGGGCTCAGCTGGGTGGTTCTGACTTGGGCTCAATCATACAGTCGCTTGTCAGATGGCAGCTGGAGGTGAAGTCATAGGAAGGCTCAGCTGGGCTAAGTGTCCAACATGGCTCATTCCCATGGTTGTCAGTTGATGCTGGCTCTCAGCTGGTCCCATGAAAAGAGCACCTACCCATGGCCTCTCCATGTGGCTTGGGCTTCTCAGAGCATGGTGGCTGGATTCTGAGAGTGGGTAGTATTTAAAGAGCAAGAGGCCCAAGAGGCCCAGGTAGAAGATGCAAGGCTTCTTATGACCCCACCTCAGAAACTGCACATGTTACTTCTGCCATATTCCTTTAATCAAAAAATGAGTCACAGGGCCCGAGTATATTCAAAGAGAGAGAACTACAAAATGAAGGAATGCTGGGAGGTATGATTCATTGGGGGTCATCTTTGCAGACTAGCTCCCATAAAGAGTATGCAATAGAAGAATCTGACCTAGCATGAGGGGTCAGGGAAGGTATCTAAGGACATGCCATTGACCCGAGATCTGACAAGTGAGCTCTAGGCAGAAGGAACAGCATGTGCAAACGCTCTGAGGCAGTAAGAAGTGTGACACATTCGAGTCCCTAAAGGAAGCGAGTATGGCGGAAGTGCAGAGACCAAAGCAGGGTGTGAGTTGAGATAAGGCAGGAGAGATTAGGTAGGGACCAGTTCTGGAAACCCTTCCACAGCCTATGTTAAATATATTGCTCTTAGAGCGATGGGAGTATTTCAAACTGCCCCCAAAATATTTTAAAATATTTCATCTACAGAAAATATTCATAGATGAAACGAACAAGTGAGCGACTTTAATTCAGTCATTTGACAGAGAGCTACTGCACACTGACACTGGGCAGGATAATAGATGCTATGAATAAAGTCTGCTTGAAAGAAGTGTCTGCAGGCAGAGGACATTTGCTTCTTTACAGCAGATCGTCAGAGATGGCCTCTCTGAACATTCGACATTTGGACTGAGACATAAAGGATAAGAAGGCCCCCATCATGACAAGTCCTGAGGGAGAAGCTTTTCCAGGACAGGAGCAGAGCAAATGCAAAAGCCCTGTGGTGGATGTGAGCTTGGTGGGCTCTAGGAACTGAAGAAATGGCCAAGATGTCTGGAGCACAACTGTCCTTGTAGGGAAGAACTGAAAACTGGTTTTCTAAAAATGGCAGGGCCACCAGCAATGCTTTCATATCAGGACAGCCTATCACCAGGGCTGCAGCTTCGGTGACTCTGGAATGTCTCTTCCTGCTAGAATGTTTGGAATGCTCTTTCTCTCTGGCCTGGCCCTGCCTGTCCTCAGCTATGAGACTCATCTTTCATCATGTACTTCCAAAGCTCAACAACCCCCAAGGAAGCAATTTGGCAGAATGTTCAAAGAACCTTAAAGATGTTCATGCCTTTTGATTCAGTGATTCCCCATCTAGGGATCTAGCCAAAGGAAATAATCATAAATATGGAAGAAGATTATTACACAAAGAAGCTCATCCCAACATGATTTACAATAATGAAAAATGCTAGTAAATCAAATATTCAACCATAGGGGAAAGATTAAGTAAATTAATGTACATCTCCTAGATGCACACACTGAAAACCATGTTCCTGAGAACAAAAATAACATCAGGAAATGCTTGTGTTATAATGGTAGGATTAAAAAGCAGGATACAAAATAGTCTGTATGTGATTTCCACAACCGTTTAAAAAATTATAGGCAGGAAAAATACTGATAGTAATCATTTCTTTAAGGAAGGATTACTGGTGATTTATTTTTCTTTCTTCCCCTCAGTTTTCTACTTCTGGTAATGAGCATCATTACTTTAGGATGAAAATAGATTTTGCCTCCTTAAAAAGGGAAAAAAAAAAACAACAATGGCTCAATTGCTTTTAGGATGACAAACACCTTAGCAGGTACTCAAGACTTCTACAATCTGGCCACAAATTACATTTTCTACTTTTAATAAAATTACATAACTTTTCTTGTTGCCCAAGATCTATTGCAACCAGAATTTGACATCCCAGGTAACACAAGTTTTGCCCTCTCTCCCAGAGGACAATCCTTGTTGGTGGCAGACGTTTGGGCATGCAATTCTTTTCCTACGCTGGGCCTAAGGAAGGGAGCGAAGCAGGAAGGGAAAGAGGAAAATGCATCTAACTTCCATCTGCTCTCATCTGGCTAAACCCCACCCATATTTCAACACCCACCTTGACCCACTTATTCTCCAGAAAGCCTTTCTTGATCATACTGTCCCATACTGACCTCCCTTTTCTAACCATCCTATAGCATTACTGTGTCTGTCTATATAGTTTGCATTTGGGGCTAACCCTGCTCTTACATTGGTCCTCGGTGTCAAGGTCTGTGTCTCTGTCCCCCGTGTGATTAATCAGCTCCTGATAGAGTTTTCTTGCCTTCCAATAAGTACCATCCCATCTTCACCCCTAGCACAGAACTGCCTTGTTAATCTCACCAGAGTAAATTAGTATTCCATAAATGAGTAAATGAGTGACTGTATCCGAACAAGTCTGAGAGACAAAACAGCATCTCCGAGAAATTTCACTACACATCTAGCTCAGGCCCCGTTCTTGACGGGGATGTCTCTCCTCTGGCGGAACTCCCCATCCCTCTGCTCCACCCTGGCCTCCCCACCCATCCACCACCAACACTTACCAACTCCAGCTCAAAAGGATTCAAAACCAACGCTGGCAACGCCAGAGGGAACTGTGTACATAAACTTCACACACATCAGCCTACTCAAGAAAGGACCCTTTTGTTTTCTTCCCCATGGGCCCCATAAATTATGAGCCACCGTCTTTCTTTTTTTTTTTTTTTTAAGTGAGTCTAAGGTTAGGGTAAAGAAATCTTAGCTCACTCCACAGAAGTGCTCTCTGGGAAAGCAGATTTCCCCTGATTTTTAAGCACATCTATACCGTAAGGCATGTGCCACTGTTTTGTAAACTACCGATCTCCCTGCAGAAACACAGAGATGTCCAGCCTTGTTTTGTCTCCCAAGGTGCACACCTCTGAAGGCTTTGCTTATAACCCTGAGCTCCCTGAAGGGCCATGCTGAGCCTTACTTGTCTTTGTTTCCTCAGCACCAAGAACAGTGCCCAGCACATAGTAGCCCTGAGTTGTGTGTTTGTAGAGGGAAT
Organism: Glossophaga mutica; assembly: GCA_039655065.1. Taxonomy (NCBI): domain Eukaryota; kingdom Metazoa; phylum Chordata; class Mammalia; order Chiroptera; family Phyllostomidae; genus Glossophaga; species Glossophaga mutica. Next base: position 17,523,311 of record CM077311.1, read on the forward strand.
GAATGAATGAACGAATTATAAAAGCCTCAGACAGTTCAGAAAGAGTGAGCTTCCAACCATGCTTTTCCAGAATGAATTGTTAGCTTGTTCCCTATAGTTGTTTTCTAGGACCAATGTATCAAATTATTACAAACTGGGTGGCTTAAATCTACAGAAATGTAATCTTCACAGTTGTGGAGGCCTGCAGTCTGCAATCAACAGGTTGGCAGGGCCCCGCCTCCAAAGGCTCCAGAAGAGAGCTTCTCCTGGCTTCTTCCAGCTTCTGGTGGCTCCGGGCATTCCTTGGTTTGTGGCTGCATAGCTCTCACTTCTGCCTCCGTTTTCATATGGCCTTTTTCTCTTCTCTCCATGTGTGCCCCCCTCGTGTGTCTCTTCTAAGGACACCTGTCATTGGATTTAGAGCCCACTTGGATAATCCAGAATGATCTCATCTTGAGATCCTTAACTACATATGCAGAGACACTTCCTCCAAATGAGGTCACGTTCACAGGTTCTGGGGATTAGGACGTATATATATCTTTTGGGAGGTTGCCATTCAACCCAGTAAGTGCCTTTTATAGTAGAGACATATCTTGTTGCCATTTTACCCCAACATCCACAGCCCCTAACACATTTAGTTAGTGCCTGCTCGCAGAATGTGGCTGGGAATGGTTTCTCCCACGCTGTAATGCCATCTCTAAGGAACATTTTTCCCACCACCCAAGGCTGATGTTCTTGAGCTTGCAGGCATACTATCCCTCTAATGCATCCCTGCTCATATAAAACACTGAACCAGCCATTTGAAGAAAGGATAGATTATTTCACAGAGATTTCTTGGTATATTAACTACACCAAAGGACTTAATTGATGCTTGTTGAATAGGGTCATGTCAATATACCAACTCAATACCAGAATTTCACACCTGAATTTTGCCCACAGAATTTTCCTGAATAACATGTCCTTTCTCCTGTACAAAGAGCTTTAGGTCAGTACCCATGAGCTGTCATCTAGTGAATTGTAAGTTTTTCTTCAAGCCAGCCCTCCAGCAAAGCACAGCATTCATGTCCACCTTCCTAATTGAGGCTGGCCCCACAAGTGCTTGGGCATGCAAACAATAGCATGATCAGAATCAAACCTCATTTGAATTGTCATTGACCCAGACCCAGCGAAGTGATGTTCAGTTCCCACTTGACCATTGAGAGAGCAGCAGACAGAAGGAATGCCATACTGTTCTTTATAAATGGTGCTATTTGGAGGGGAAGCTTTCCGATGAGGAACTCTTGTATAGAGCCCAAGGACACTGGTCCTCACAAAGCTGGTGCGTCACTTGTAAATGTGAGAGTAACGGGCATTTTTGGCTCAGCATGACACACCCCGCAAATGCAGCTATTTTGGCAGCTTGAATCCCGCTGTCCACAGAGGACAGAACAAACTCAAGTTAACCCTAGTTACTTCCTTGGGCTCTGCTCTCTGGGAAGGAGTCAGCCAGGCAGACAGCTGCCACTTCAAATTCCACTCCCTGGGAACAATGTGCTTTATTTTTGGAAAGAGGATAAAACAAAGGAGAGGAGAGCAATACCGACAAATATACATTTGCTTTTCTATTTATGCAAAGCCCCGGCCCCTCCATCGCCTCGGTTACCAGTTGTTTAGAGCAGCCATAGAATATATAGACTTGTAAACAGTCACTGGCCTGCATCCCTACAGAAAGTAAAGCAGGTCGGCTTCCAGGATGGCACATCCCACTGCACTAAAGAGCTATGTAAATAACAGAATTATTTCCATGACAGGCTGTTGGCCCACATGGCTGCAATTAAAGCTCTGATACAACAAGTACTCTCCCTTGATCCTTTCTATGTAAGAGTCACTATGACAACAGTATTCGAATCATGGACTCTTCATCACACACACACAAAAAAAAAGGGTAAAGAAAGGAAAAACGTCCCCCCATAATTTTGCCATGATTTTCTATCTCTGTTTATTACTTTCTGTACCATTTCAAACATCATCCTAACCATGCTTATTAAAGCATGATTCCACATGAAAAGCCCACTGGGGTGGAGGGGGGAGAGAGAAAGGGGGAAACAGAGAAAAGAAGAAAGGGAGGGAGGGAGGACAGAAAGAAGGGAGGAAGGAAAGAAAGGCAAAGAAAAATTTAAAAACAGCTCCTCTGGAGCAAGGATTATGTTTGTCCTGATTATCACTGAACTCTCATAGCCTAGCATACCTAGTAGCCCTAGCACATAGTAAGTCTTTATTAAGTATTTAATGAATAATGGGAATAAATGCAAAAATTGTTCGATAATTGAATGGAGCAACAGGCTTAGTTCAAAACTGTGTATATATCAGTTTCTTCTTTCACTGTTCCATTCAGGATCCATCTTGTCACTTACTTATTTGCCCTTAGTGAAAAGAATGAAAATTGATATTTAATGAATACCTACTATATGCCAAATATTTTAGCTTTCACTGTAACTGAATTTGACTGTGTAAATCCATTGAGACATATGGAGGAACTCTCCACAGTGAGATCTTATTTGTAATGGGCAACACTAAAAGGCAGCTTTTTAAAATACTAGCCCCATTTGTTTTGCTCCCTGTGAGATTTCTAAAGAGCTGCCTGAGAAGTTAGAATCATCTATTTCTCACTTGTTTATTGATTACCTTTTCTTCCAGATTGTAAGCAATAGGGAAGACGAGGGCATATCTGTTTTGTTCATTATTATAGACCTAGCATCCAGAACTAGACGAGGCAGTCAATGTTTAATAAATGAAAGCAATGGTGAGGGACTCCCCATTGGGTAGACTTTCGCATCCCAGGACTGGGGCTCCAGGAAGGCTAGGATGATATGTGTGAAACTGTGGGGCTTTGGTGAATCAAAAGCATGGTCCTGGAAAACAGCTGGAGAAAATGAATTCAGACTATGGAGAATTATTCACTCCCACTCGGTTATAGTTCAGATTCCTCCCACTGAATCAGGTCCTGAATCAGATGGAAAGTAACATTTACTCAAACTTCAAGCCCTTTTGAGCCGGAGCCCAGCATCCTCCAGCTTTCCAAATACTGTGTATGGTGGCTCCCACCATCAGGAGACTGTGGAAGAGCCTGGATCCACCTTGAAGGACTGAGTCTTCAGAGGGATGCTGAGGAGCCCACACCAGTGAGCTTCCAGAAGCAGAGATAAGCTGAAAGATGTCTTGTGGGGCATGGACTACTGAGACTGAAAGAAGCTTAATTATTTGTCCGCTGAAAAAATTGCCCCCAAATCACCTACCTCAATGGTAGCAGAGCCAAAGCTTAAACTCAGGTGTTCTGACAGCCTCTAATCCAAAATTATTTTTACCACTGCAGAGGGAGGTGGGTAGTAGAGGGCCAGTGCAACAGGAAGAAGGGAGCACACCACACATAGTTGCCATCTTCATGAACTGAAGAGTCACGGGGATTCTGGGCCAAGTAAAGAGCAAAGACAAGCACACATGCCTGCTCTCTGGACCATGTGTGTCCAGGCCAAGCAGGGCAGAAAGAAAAGGTTTGAGTGCAGTCTGAGCTGGACGTAGCTAAGCTCTGGGGGGACACAAAAGTGGGATGTTGAAGAAGAAATAGTACAGGCATCAAGTCAAACACTTAGGTTTGAATCCTGGGTCAGCTATTTGCTAATTCTGGCAAGTTACTTACCCTGGGTCTCAGTTTTGACACCTGTAAAATGTGTACAGTATTTACCTCATAAGGTTATTGTCGTCATCAAGTTAAGTAATGAATGCAGAACACATACCAGAATTCTTGGCATATGGTGTGGACTTGATCAACCTTACATCCACCCCTTCTTCATCAGTCTGGGAAATAGGAAGAGTGGATTAGTTTATATGAAAAAGACTGGAATATGGCAGGTATATAATAATGTTATTTCATTCAGCATGACTGTGGTATAGACCAATATAAGACTCTCAAAATGTCATATCTTCAACAATAAAGTGATGGTTCTTTTCTAAGGGAAACTGGGATGCCAGCTGCCCTGGGAGAAGAGAAAGCCTCAGGCAGCATGTGTGATGTCATATGAAACTCAACCCAATCTTCCCAATGGATTGGAACATAACTGGACTTCTGAACAAAGATCCCAAATTCAGTATTGATTACCACAGACTGTCATAGAACAACACCTGGGCCAACCAGATTTTTTCTCTCCAGAATCTGAACTGAGAAAGGCCAGGAGAATGAAGTATCTAGCAGCAGAAGACAAATCATGAGACAGAAATAAACCAGAGGGACTGTGATGCATGGTCAGGGAGAAGTTATGAGGGTCAGAAACTAAGAAGTCAAGAAAATATAGAAGATGAGATTGAGGTAATCCATCTGTAGAACAAGGAGAACGAGCCATGAAGAACAGATGAGTCACGAAAATGGTGGAACACCAGAGTCACGATCCACAGTCTCTCGAGTCCAGCCCTCCTGGAACCTCCCAGGATTCCAAATGACTTTACAATTCCACTTTCAGCCTCTGTGTGGTCCAAATTCTGCTGGAGTTCTTAACCTTCCCCAGGTCAACTGAACAGCTTTTCCTGAGTTCCCAGACACATGTAATCTTATGACGAACCTATGAATAATTTGAATGAATCTCTGTTTTTGTAACCAAACAAATCTGATTAAGTCAACTCGCTTGCCCTATTTAACATATGCCCTGAATTTCCTGGGACCTGTCTAATTTCATGAATTTGCCCTACTTCTTAAAATGGAATTCATTAAAACTATAAAGAAATGTGATTTAACTTCCACAGTTTTTTAATGGCTTTCTGTTAATAAATTCACAAATAATAATGGTCTGGTTTGCAGCTAAAGAAATAAAGTTATCTTAATGATGTGTCAGGCAATTGGCTCAGTTCTGCGGGTTAAGAGTGTAGGTGAGGGGGAATAGAGCTGAGTTAGTTTCCCTCCCTCCGCTCAAAAGAGTTTTCAGTTGAGTTCATTTAACAGAACCATATAAAAAAGGCATAAAGAAGAATGAATAATGAAGCTTCATAAGAGTAGAGATAGTGTTTGTCTTATTCATTGTGTATCAGCAGGACCTGGCACCTAGCCTGGAACCTGACCAGTGCTCCAAAAATATTATCTGAAGGAAGGAAGGGGGAAAGAGAAGGAGGGAAGAAGGGTAGAAACTATGGAGTGTGCCTCTCAGATCTCCTGCTACTAAGTGGAGAATTGACTGATGGCTCCAGCTGCTGAATTCTGAATGCATCACTGCATGTGCACTGAGACCATGCATCCCATGGCCACCCTCAGCCAAAGAGTGAGCATGACTGGGGTACACAGGCAGACAGTTCCTGCAAAACATAGGAATCCTTTGATGTGAACTATGGCTCCAGGACTCTGCACTGGCCTGGTCAAAACTCTTTTAGAACTGCACTACAGTCTGAGACTTTACCTACCCACCGTCCTTCCTCTTTTCCCCAGGTGTCAGTCCTACATTGTGCTCTTCCAACATCCTCTAGTCTCCTTTCTTTTTTCTTTATGGTTATTTCTTCCTTTTAATCTAAACCATCTTAGCACCTACTTCTCAGTGAACCTAACCAATGCATGGAGGGAAGAAATGAGAGAGGCAGGGCAGGATGCTGAATGTGGTTAAGTTTGGAACAAGCCCACCAAAATTTTTGAGCTTGGAATTGTGAGGGAGACTTCTCAGTTCTGTCCCAGTGGTACAGCTAAAGTTAGAATGACCTGCTTGATACACATTGGGAAGCAGTAGTAGGCATTTGGAGTTGAGAGAGAGAGAGAGAGAGAGAGAGAGAGAGAGAGAGAGAGAGAGAGAGAGCTTTAAAAAATTATTGCTTTTTCTTTCCCATTGGTCAAAGCAAAATACATAGCCAAGACCAGTGTCAGCGTGGGAGGGGACTGTGAAGTTGGACATCAGGAGGCTATTAGCTGACTTATCAATGTAGTCAACTGACCAATAAGCTAAACCCTCTCTTAATCAAGCATTTGCTGAAATCTCAGCTGGAATAACAGAAAGGCAGTGACTTCCTAGAAGCCATCGTCGTGAGGGAATGCAGTTACTGGCAGAAACAGTGCTGAGGTAGGGAACTGAGGAGATATCTCTCCTCTCTCTCTCTCTCTCTCTCTCTCTCTCTCTCTCTCTCTCTCTCTCTTTCTCTCCCCCCCTACCCCGCCCCCCCCCGACCTCCAAACTCTTACTGGTGCCTCCCAATGGCCAAACCCAACCTGAAGCCAGCCAGTGAAAAAGCCCAGAAGATTGGCCCTAAAGGTCAACCTCCCTGAGCACAGAGCCAGGCAGAGAGTGTATTTGAGTGTGTGCATCATGAAGGTCATTCTAGCTTTAGCGGTACCACTGGGACAGAACTCCTTTTTTTTTTCAGCTGAGATGGTGAGAGCCCCACAACAAGACTGGGTCAGCCTGCTGGAAGATTGTAAGGAAGGTCCAGCCTTCCCAGCCAAGGCGTCCTGGACCAGCCTACAGCCATCCAACCCCTGAATATATGAAAATGTTTGACCAAGATCATTGAAGCCACCAACCAGACCCACAGCTGACTGCAAAACGAGTGAATCCAGCTGAGACCATAAGATCCATCTGGTAAACCCTAGATTCTTGAGCAATAATAAATATTTATTCTTTTAAGCCACTGAGTTTCAGGGTAGCTTTTTACATAGCATCATTGTGGCGATATGTAACTGATACAGTGACTTAACTGATTTTCATTTCAAGGAGAAGTAAAGCCTACCCACTCAGACTCACTTTGGGGTAGGGGTGGAAGGGAACCTGGGGCAAGAGGAGTTGACAAAGACTCCTTATAGAGAATAAACTGCCACTCCCTCAAGGAAGAACCAACAGTCCAAGGATCTGGTCCTGAATTGACCTACCTTGGCCTAAACCAAATCTAAGCCAAGTGCTACAAGCCTAAGAAAGTCACCCTGGAGAGAGGGGACAAGAATACAGCTTTCAGGCTGTAAGACAGAGATGGACTGAAGGCTAAATTCCAAGTGGTGCTGGAATTCCATCAATTCCAAAGAATTCCATCAATGCAAGAGCAAGATGGAGGGGACTGGGGACTGGTAAGGAAAGACGGAGTGGGTTCACTGGCTGAGTACCACAGAAAGACCTCTGTGCATGGTCGGCACCCTGAAGAGGAGAAAAGTCCTGGGACTGAGAATCCCTAGGGAGAGTTGGACCCAGAGCAGGGGCTACAGATCAGACCCAGGTTGGGCATCGGTGAGACAGGGATGGTCATATCCTTTTGTGAGTCTGAGAGGGTCTGGAGCTTTGCTGGTGATGCCCTCTCTCCCAGATATGGCAATCACAATCTATACATGCCGCTGGGAACTACATTCAGAGATTAAAATGATGCAGAAAGGAAGTCACTGCTAAATATCAAGAGAGACTACAAATATATCCAGCTGCCAAAGTGAAGGTACATGTGTCATCATTGTCTATTTGTTTTTCCAACTCGACTGTAAGCTCCTTGAGGGCAGAGATTTCACCTTATTCATTTTTTTTTTAGAGTTTTTTTTTTTTTTAAAGAATTTATTTATTTATCTTTAGAGGGGAAGGGAAGGGGAGAGAAACATCAATGTGCGGTTGCCTCTTGTATGTCCCCTGACGGGAACTGGCCTGGCAACCCAGGCATGTGCCCTGACTGGGAATCGAACCGCGATCCTCTGGTTCGCAGGCCCGCGCTCAATCCACTGAGCTACACCAGCCAGGGCTCACCTTATTCATTTTAATAGTCTCAGCCCTGGCACAGGCCTGGCACATAGAGGACATGCATAAATGTATGTCGACCAAATAAACAGGAATCAATAGAGGACTGAAGACCACTGTCATGCATGATTTTCATAAAGTGTTCATCATTTCTTTCCCAACTCCTGTCTACTCACCCTCAGAAACAGATTTTTATTTGTCCAAGGCTGAGCCACAAGCCGCTACCTTTATTTTAGACAGAACCCTTCTAGTAACAACTTAAACTAGTTTTGGATTAAAAAAGAAGGGACCTGTGAACTATATTGCCCCATTTAATCAGAAAGCTAAGAAGCTTCCAACCTACCTACATCCAGGAACTCAATCATGAACCTCAAGACCCTCTCTCTCTTCCCCACCACCTGGTTCTGACACTTCCTGTGCTCTGTCTCAATCACTCCTATTCTCCCAACCAGTGTTCCCAAATTGTAAAGAAGATACCTGCCAGTCATCCTCAATTCATGTGCTTTTAGCTCTCTGACCTAAAGGCAAGCCACCATCCTCTCCAAATCCAGTGTCCTAGGGAGAAAAAAGGAAAAGAGTCCCAGAGAAGGATTCTGAGGGGTCCAGCTCGGGTCAAATATCCATTCCTGAGAGGAAATGGAGCTCTGTGATTGGTAGATCGAGACTATGCCCTGCCCCTGCATCCAGGGACATGAGAGACTGTGACTGGCTATGCCACCAAATCACATGATTAGGAAGTAGAAGCAATGTCTTAAGGGAGGGGTGGGGGTTGCTGGACAGACAGAAAAAATTTAACAGATATCTTCTCCAAAACTCTCTGCCAAGTGACCTGCACAAGAATCCCCACTGCTCACTGGAATATTCAAGCCCAATCTCTGGACAAAGGGGAAAAAGTAAATCCTTTTAACACATCCCTTTCTCCTTCTGCCTGCCCGGAGCTCCCTTCAAAGGAAAATTTGTTTCTCTCTTATTCATGTCCCTATCAAAATGACACTGGGTAGTCACATTTTCAAGCCCCCCTCAGAGTCTGCAGCCAGACCCCAACAAGCAAGCCCATGGCCCATCCTCAGCCCAAGAGGCCCTTTACCACAAGGCTTCAGTAAGCTATAGGCTACGCTATGCCAGCCCCAGTCAAACCCGGGCTTGAGGGCCTTCTGAGGGCCAGCGCCACACTGCTCCAGCAGGCTGTCTCCTGCCAAAGCGTTATCATCAGACGTAGTGGCTGGAAAACTGGTCTCAGCCTGGCTTTGATGGGCTGGGCCCCTGGCCTGGCTGGGGGCTGCAGATGAACGGCACTTTGTCAGCCCCGGCAGGCACACATTCTAGAAGCTAAAGTGCATACTGAGTGGAGTCATCTGCAGAGCTCCCGGCTGCGGCAGGCCCTCCGCGTGTTTGGGTAAAGAAATATGCAGCTTGAGCTGCGGTCATCTGCTGCCTGAGCCGCCGAGGTGCAATCAACATCAACACCGCAAGGACACAATATTTTCTCCCGATTTACAACACGTTCATTTATTTTGGAATTTCTGTGCCAGCTGAGGCTACAGGGTGGTGACAGTGGAAAAACTGTCCCAGGGCCAAGCAAAAGAGAGAGTTGCAACTGAGCTCCTATTCCGAAAAAGGGTGCTCGAAAGCAGCAAAAAGCAAGCAAGGCTAAGAGGATGACCTGCTCCAGACAACAGCCAACAGGCCATGGTTCCAGCAGGGAAACAGCTCATCTCAGGGGTCACTGCTGCTCCTACAGGAGGGTCTGCGGGGAGGGGGGGGAGGCGCTGCTGGGAACCCGGTTCCCGAGAAATTACAGTTCTCTCTTGAACAACACAGGGGTTGCAGGCACCAACCCTCTGTGCAGGCAGAAATCCATGTATAACTTTTGACTCCCCCAAAACTTAACTATTAATAGACTACTGTTGATTGATAACATAAAGTAACACATATTTTGTATGTTATGTGTATTGCATACTGTGTTCTTTCAGTAAATTAAGCTAGAGAAGAGAAAACATTAAGCAAATCAAAAGAAGTGAAAATATATTTACAATATTTATTGGAAAAAAATCTGTGTATAAGTGGACAGCATAGTTCAAACCCTGTTGATTGAGGGTCAATTGTTGCAGTTTCCATGATATAATATGATTTGTTTTCTTTCCTAAAATTCTCTGAAATGTTGATAGCCCCTACCCTCCAAAAGCAAGCTTTACTGGAAAAATACCATGGAGAAGTGAAAATGGTGGGATTTGAAAGACTCAAGCTTGAATTGTTCACCCTCTATTTACCGAGTGTCCTCAGACAGATGTCCTACCTTTCCTAACTTCAGTTCCCACATCTGTTTTCAAATCGACATCATAGTATCTAACCAGCAGCACTGTCATGGGAAATAGGGTAACTGATTGAAGTCTCCACATGCAGTGCAATGCCCAACCCTTTGTGGGCACTCAGTACATGCTGGTTCCCACCTCTTTGACTTTTCTGTTTTTTTTTTTTTTTAAAGATTTTATTTATTTATTTTTAGAGAGGGGAAGAGAGGGAGAAAGAGAGGGAGAGAAACATCAATGTGTGGTTGCCTCTCATGTGGCCCCCACTAGGGGCCTGGCCTGCAACCCAGGCATGTGCCCTGACTGGGAATCGAACCTGCGACCCTTTGGTTCGCAGCCCGCGCTCAATCCACTGAGCTACGCCAGCCAGGTTTTTTCTGGTTTTTATTGGCTCATTTAGGTGCTCCTTACTTGGCTTTATAGTGTACCTGTAAAACAGACCAGGATGTTCCCAGGATAGAAAGACTATTTGTTGGGTTCCTTGGGACTGAGAATATCTCCAAGTTGGTGGAGGGTCCTTGCAAGGAGGCAGCAGTGGAGGAGGCGGTGGGTCCCACTGGGCTGTGCAATGACTGCCCCACTCCCCACCAAAGGGGCCCTAGGAGAGGCTCACTCCGGTGATCATCACAAGGGTCCTCCACAGAAAGGTCAGTCTTTCCCAGACACGGGAAGGTACCTGCCACTATCATCTGGAACTGCCTTCCACAGTGGGCCTGCTTCTCTAAGGAGGTGACAGGCTCCTCAACTCAAGGCAAAGGGAGAAGGGTACCCCAAGCACCATTCCCATCCTACTGAGAGAAAACCTGCCAAGGGGGAGTGACTACTCAAGGTATCACAGCTGGTAAGAAGCACAGCAGGGTTTTGGAACCAAGTCTTGCCCATTGCCTGTCTGGTTATCTTCTTATACAACAATGAATTTTAGTGAGGGCGACCAAATGCAGGGGATTCTCATTCTTCACAGCAGTTATGGAAGAAACCTGAATTATGGAAGACAGAACCATTGCTCCTAGAGTTAGGTTCCTGTGTGCCTGTTTTCTGTCAACCAATCAACCCATAACCCTGTTTTGTGCATGCTTCTGCTGAAGACATTTAATTCAGGATATGTTGACTGATTAACATTGACCTCGCACCCAACAGCACTACAATTCATACCTGGACAAGACTTGTCGAACACGCGTTGTTTTTTCTGCGAGGCACATCACAGCCTTCTTGCAGTTGGGAACACTAGACAGGCCTATAGCAATGTGCTTGGGGGCCATTTTAAACAGCGAAATCACCAACCAAAGGCACAGATGCAAAAAATGTGGCACTAGATGGACCATGGAAAGAATACAACATGAGAGCTGAAACAAAACAGCAACGTATCCTCCTGTTGGACCTCAGCTAAAATGGGCACATCAGGTGACTCAATCTTTTTTGCCACTCTGTGCATGGCCACAAATAACCGTGAAAGTGACATGCATATAGGCTTGGGAGTTACAAATAAATTGAAGCAAGTAGACAAATTGCAACTATGGAATCTACATTTGATGAGGATCCACTGTATTTATCTTCCACACCAAGACACTTTTAAGAGTGGAAAGAGCTGCTATTAACAATTACATAGGGACAACTGGTATAAGCTGGAGCAGTCCCAAGGAAATCGGGCTATGTGATCACCCTGAGTTTAGCCTGGGAGACCCATTTTAGAATCTGATGAAAGCCATAAGCATACACATTTTTTTTTTTTCAGACAATCCCAAGAAATTCACAGACCCCAGGTTTCCTCAGGTTATGCATCTTGGCCTGAAAGAACAATTAAAAAGAATAATATACAAACTATAGTACGGTAAAAATATTTCCAAAACATGAGGCCAAAGTAAAGATGGGATGAGCTTAAGTACGGGAGTCCTCTTCTGGGACGCTAGGCATTCATAGACGAAGTCATTATTGATATACATTTGTCTATCAGGACCATTGTATCCTGGTCTTAGATACAAATTCCTTCTCAATATGAATTCACACATCAAGAATCTGGACAGGGGAGGGAGTGAAAACAAGCCACAAGGAATCCTGAAAGTTTGGCATAATTGTGCTCAAAGCTTACTCGGCTAGCCTCTGCCAAGTGCCCCATCCTCCACACTCGTGTGGAGGGTCAGGCACGGAGGACGTCTGTAGCAGAAGAGGGACAAGCCAGAAATAGTTTGGACTTGGTAGAGAAAACAAAGACAATGCCCCCACCCACCGCTTGCCTGGGACCAGGAACCAAGGACCACCAAAAAGTTAGCTGACACCCCCACCACCGCATACCTTACCTCCAGGGAGGAAAGGAGGGAACCTAGAGCCACTCATAAGAGCCATAGATAGGGCTGAAAACTTACAATTCCAGTGTGATGGGCTAAATCCCCACGGGCTGCTGGGGGCTGAGAGACGCTATCTTTAATCCCTCCCCACGCGCCTGCCCCCACTGCTCACCTCTTCACTTGGGAGAGCACAGCTGCCCAGATGTATGTTTCCCATTAACTCCGCTGGCTCTGGTCGAGGGTAAAGGAGACATTTTCATGCCAAATTAAAAATGACTTGGAAATGTGCATTGTGTTGGGAGAATTGGCCTTTTGAAAGGGGTGTAAAAACGAGGAAAGCTGATTTCATCACCCTGCCCGCAGACAGGCCATCAAAGCATCCTGCCCCCGTGAAGCAGGCAGGCCACCTCGGCTCTTTCCCCTTCACAGACTGTGTCAGCATCTCCATTATTTACCCCCAGGGTGGGATAAAGGCACGTTGCAAAGGCTAAGATCTTTAAACTGCCTTGAGTGCCCGTTAAGCACATTAATAACATCCACCATCGTGAGTCCTACCAATATAATTTCCGACTTCAAGCCGGGCGTGAAAGAAAAGGAAGTCAGCTGAGTTTATCAACCGAGGAAACCACCCTAAATGAGAAGAGATTGCGTGGCGATGGGGAAAGGAGTTAACTGAGAAGGCTTCGCAACACTCTTGGCCATTACTTGGCTTGGATTTCTCCCTCCCCCCACACCCATGTAATCGGCGGGAAAGGGCTGAGCCATTTGGACAGTACGCATTTAATCAGCAAGTGATGCTAACCTTGCAACTTGGGCAGAATTCCCACACTGAGAGAAGTCATGTAAGGATCCATCTTTTTTAAAGAAGGAGTGATTTTACAAAATGGATAATGGTAGTTGCCTTCTCATATGTGTGAGTTGAGGGTGGGAGGTTTGAGGGGGCAGTGGTCAGGAGAAGGGTTTTTAAAAAAATAATAAAAGACATCACTTCCCAAAGGACTCAGTTCCTGGCAATTCGGATGTCTGAACTCACCTCCTTGTCACAGCTCTCCAAAATGAATGTAACTTTGTCCATTTCACAGGTGAGAAAACTGAAGCATAGGGATGTCAAGTGGTTTATCCCAGGCCCCACAGCTCTATGTGGACAAGCAGGGATGGAAAAGGATATCTTTGAGGCCCTAAAGCATGTGCTCCTGACCTCTCCACTACACTGCTTGATCTAACATGAGAAAGTTGTGTATGGAAAAGAGGAAGGGAGGTTGGAGCGAGATCTGTTCATTCATGGGCTCAGAACAGAAGAAATTTTTAGAACAGCCTGATCCACACACCTGGGGCAGGAGGCCTGGGGCCTTGGAGCTGTATGGGGTCAGAGGAGGGCCTGGCTGCTGCCTTCTCCCAGCCTCTCACAGCGCAAAGCCACAGGACACAGCCTGCCCGTCTCCTGACTTGCCTTCCTCATTAGCTGGGATTGGGACCAATTTGTGGATGTTTTGGTGCCCTGAGGCAGTGTTTGAGTCATCTTCCCTGATGCTAAAGAAAAAAGAGAGGAGACAGCCATCCCCCAGGAGACTGGAGACGCCGGGAGAGCGAGGAGAAGTGATGGATGGAGGCCAGAAGGGAGAGGCCAGTGTCCAGAGGTCATTCCTTGTCTGGCTTTCTTTAACCTCACTCTCCCCCAGGAACCTGGTCCCCCATGAGATCATCTCCCATCACAGACTTCAAAAAGATAGGCTCACTCTTCTTTGTTGACTTAAGGGCTTCATACCCTTCTGGCTCCCTGGTCTTCCTAGAGTTCCCAGGAAAAAAAAATCCAGGTAGAGATCAGCAGAATAAGGCCAGCAGGGAGGAAAGGTCCTCTCCTACCAACCCAGGTGGGGGGTTCTGCTTGCTTCAGAACCTGACAATGCCCATGGGCCTCTGAGGCTGGAGCCCTGTCAGAAAAGCAGGATGGAATTAGCCTGAAGGATTCAGCCTGGTCTAGGGGCTGAGTGCCACCACCTCCAGGGCAGGGCATCAGGGAAGCTACCACCCCTCTCCCAGGCAGTCTTCTGACATAAGAATGGAATGCAAGTTAGAGTTACAGGAGCATGGAAGCAGGAACGCACCAGAATGTTAGTTGTTATCGTCATTAATGCTCAGCTAAAATAATGTGAGGGGCAGCGATCTAAGATATCTCTTTCTGTTGGGGCACAGACATTGGAATGGCACCCTGCATCATCATTTCACCTGAATCTCACAAGAGTTCCGAGACGGTTACTAGTACCCCTGTTCTACAGATAGGAAAACTGAAGCTGGGTTGAGCACTCTGTCCAACATCATGCAACAAGCACATGGCCAAGTTGAAATCGGAACGCAATTGTGCTACGAACATACATAATTATCCCTTATGCAAAGTGCCTTAAAAAGTAAAGGAGAAGGGTGGGGAATGAACTGTTCCATGAAAGGAGGGTCAGGATACAGAGGGCAGAGGGAGCAAAACAGAAGCATTAACTGCGCACCTCCTGTAAGTCGGGCACACGGTGGCAGACACCAGCGTGCATCGTGGCACTAGATCAGAGAGCAGCCTGGAAGGAGCTGTCGTGGGGTCTCCAACTCAGAGTCAAAGAGGACACTCAAGCTGTTGGGTTTTAAGTGTGAGCACTAGTCCTGCATTCTGTCCAAATGTCTAATCCTTCTACTATGTATCAAGTCCAGCAGATACAAAAGTTAACCTAAGAATCCTGGGCAATTGCATGCCATTCTGCCATCCTGCCCCTATCTGCCTCACCGTGTTATGAAGCATCCCCAGAAGCTCCTCACTACCCATCACAGTCCTCAAAAGCTTCTCTGAAGCCCAAAGAAGCATGATTTGGATACTCAACCCAAGACCTTCTATCCCAGACAGCAGGGCTTCTTTCTGGCACCATTTAACACCCACGTATGGAGTTAAGTCCTGTCCAAACTGCTCTCTGTTATCGAAGCAGTAGTCCTCCCCATAGAGATCCATTGAATGTGCAATTGTCAAAGCAACGCACCCTTTACAAAACACGTTCCCATACTACACTGGGGCATGTTATCATCACAGCAACCCCGTCAGGTTTGAAGAGTATGCAATGGGACCCTGCTCGGCAGGTTAGGGAACTGGGGTTCCTGGACTTCTAGGCAGGGACCCGCTCCAGTGTGATACAGCTAATGAGTGGCAAAGGCCAGGTGGCATCTCGTCTTCTCATCCCTCCTTCTCAGTCCAGTGCCCTTTCTCCTGAAATAGGCTACCTGTCGAAGGCCAAGGACACCTTCTGGTTTTGAAGCATCTCCATAAAGGTTGAGAAATCATCACATGTCACCCTATAAGCTCAGCTGTACTTGTGCTGGGAATGATTGTTTAAGGGAGACCTAGCAAAAGCTGAATTCTTAGGATGTCTTCATTTGTCTCTCCTACCCCCCTGGTGGTTCTGCCAGGGATCATATTCCACTGGTTAAATTCTACCGTTAGCTTCATGAAGAGCAAAATATGTTATCATCACAGGGGTGGGTAAACAGCACCCTTCTGGCTGGTGTGCAAATTGGAACACTTTTCAAGGAAAATTGGCAGTACCACAATTATAACTGAACAAACCCCTAGATCCAACAATACATTTCTAGGAAACTATCTTAAAGAAATATTCACATGAATGAGCCAATGCCACGTACAAAGCTATTTCATCACAGCTTTGTCTGTCTATGAAAACAAACAAAAAAAGTGGTGAAAACCAAAATGCCCCTCATTAATAAAAGTTTTTTAAAACATCAGACCTTGATGCTCTGGAACAGCATGCAGCAATTGAAAAGAAGGCCCTATTCTGTGTGCACCACCATGGACACCTACCCACATTGTTAAATAAAGTTGCAAAATAACACGTATGACAGGATCAGACACTTTTGCTTTGAAAAACAGGGAAGGGAAAGGAATAGAAAAAAACAATAACTGCAGCGGAGGCCCATCCCTCGGACCTCCAGCGGAGGCCCAGGCTGTGCGGGGCCTGTGATTTCAGGGAAGGTGAGAGGCAGAGAGAAGGCCGAGGGGTGCTGCTCTTGGCTGTTCTTTTCTGAAGGTCATGAAAATTCTGTTTTGAAATATCTACGCGCAACAGTATCTACAAGGCCCATAGCAGATGCTGCCGCGCAGATTGCAAAATTACGAACATGGTTCCCCTGCCTCCCTGACTTTGTATACCTAAGCACACAGTACACGTTCTGTGGCTCTTGTGCACACATGCCACGGGGGAGTGTGTATACACACCAAACCATGAACACCGGTCACTCCGGCGAGAGATGGGGGAGACATTCCTGTTCTTACTTTTTATACTGCCACGTCTCGGTATTGTTTTACAATGGATTATTTTGTCCTTTTTAAATGCAATAAAAAATTCAAGGTAAAACCATTTGTTTGGGTATCCTAGAAGAAAATAAGGAAAAGACAAAAACAATTAGATGCAGTAATTGCCTCCAAATCGAAGAAACTAAAGTGGGCCTCTCACCAGCCAAACTTCACCAAACCGAATCCCAATTACAGAGCAACATGGCACAGAAACAGAGCAGGTTAGTGGGGAGGGGGCTGGGGAATTAGTCTGTTTTGTTTACAATCTGGAACTGTGCCTAGCCCATACTCCATAAAAAAATTACTGAATGTGGAATGAATAGAGAAGAACTCAGGATATACACAGAAAGGCAATTTTATTTGATTTAAGCAATTGAGATCAGGAGACTGAACTGCTTGGCCAAGTATTAACCCTCTGGAGTGCAGGTAACACTGGCCTGTAATTAGCATATCAAGTGTTTACTTACCTGTAACCACTCCTAAATTGGTTTTACATATTCACTCATCAAATATTTACAGAAGCCCCTACAATCCATCCTTGCCCTAAGGGGCTTCCATCACGCTGTGCAAGTAGACCTATAAATCTCGTGCTAGAAAATTCTACTGGTTAGCAGAAATAGTCCCGCGCAGAGGTGTACTTCTGGTTCTGACTTCACCTGCCGTAACCATGTGACCTTCTGTGGCCTCTCACCTGGCTGAATATTAAGGGGTGGGGCTTGACTTGAGCTAGACACTGTCTCAAATAAATAATATCTGTATGCTGCTGAGACCAGGTTCACACAGATCCAGGAGTCCCAGAGCCTAGTTTGAGACGCCCGCCACTAAATGTCGTTCCCAGTTCCCTTCAGCTGAAAACTGCCCATCTAAGCATGTTGAACTTTGTCCTTAAAGTGTCACCAATGTCTGGACAAGAGCAAGTCTCCATTACTCAGGGCTTCGAAGCTGAGCCCCATTCAAATGAGCACTGATCCCAAGTTAACAAGTTTCCCCAAAGATTCATGGGAGCCCTGCACAGAAGTCATATATCTCGAGGATTAAGAGCTCCTCCATCTTTTGGCTTAGATCAGGTTCCAATGCCAGCTTCACCACTCACCAACTGAACAAGTTATTGAAGCTCTCTCAGCCTCAGTTTCCCCTTACATAAAATGGGCACAATAACAGCACTTACCTCACTTTGACTGCATAGGAATC
This sequence comes from Glossophaga mutica, assembly GCA_039655065.1. NCBI lineage: Eukaryota > Metazoa > Chordata > Mammalia > Chiroptera > Phyllostomidae > Glossophaga > Glossophaga mutica. The sequence continues at coordinate 17,541,114 of CM077311.1, forward strand.
CCTTAACACAATGCCAGGAGCAGGCTAGGTGTGGTAGAAATGGTCACTCTTATTAGTGAGTGAGGGAGGATAAAGAGAAAAGGAGTATAGTGATAGGACAGGCAACTGACATTTGAGGTTCAGCAAAGCAAGGGTGATTTTGAGAGCTTTCTCTCAGGAACTGTACTTACTATTTTCTCCACCGGTTGGGGGCCGGGGGAGGGCAAGATGCCTGTGAAGGTGTCGATGAAGCTCTTAGCTTCCCCAGGCTGACTTCTCTGATTATGTTGTAGTTCTCTCTTGTGCCCATCCGGGTGCACAGCACCTCTCGGATCTATTCCGCTGAACTGGTGTGTTGCAACAGTGAATCAAAATCAATACCGCCCTTGTTACAAGTCCCATTGGCATAAGACAGCTTGGGGCCCTCCCAAATCCCCAACCAAAGCCTGACTGTGAAGGGAGGTCACTGGGGAGGAAAGAAAAAAAAAAAAAACTCCGTCCCAATAGTTTTATACGTCTGGGGTCCTGGGCTGACAACAGGAAGTACGCAAAGGTGTTACGACCAAGTCACCATCTCTAAGCTCCGGAAGGCAGCCCCCAAACCAGACTCATCACTGACTGTTGCGGTGCTCTCCCCTCCCCTAAAGTGCATCCACATTTACAATTTCACGTTGCATGTAACTTACCCTGCAAAGAAACGGGTGTGTTGGGACCCAGGCCAGTGGGGGAGCGTTTGCAAAGACAAGAGCTTTTGGCTTTGTGTTTGTTTTAATTTTCCCAAGCAGCTCAGATCGAACATGAAAAGTGCAATAAACTGAGCATATCAGTGTTCACTGAAAATATCACTTCACAAGTGAAAGTATATCCAAACAGCCAATTGTAGCTTGAGAGGCTCACCCTCCTCAAAAATGCAGCTGTCACCAAAAATACATTTGAAATCTCTTTCTCTGTCTCTCCCTCTCTCTCTCTCTCTCTCTCTTCTTTTTCTAGCTCTCCCTCTGTCTTGCAATTTAGCTTTAATTGCCCTGTCAGCTCTAAAGGCTGCTAATTGACGCCTTTTATTCTGCTTTAAAACTCCTGGGGAAGAAAGGAGCTCGCCAGGCCCCCGGAGCTGGGAGATTCGGCCGATTTGGCATGCCTGTCTCCCTTCGAATTGAAGTTGGGTGCTGGAGCACTGGGGGCAGGCGTGGGGGAGTCGTGGAGGCGGGGAGGGGGCTGGGCAGGGGTTGGAGCGTCTATTTTTAGTGAGGGTTTTATAGAGTGGATCCCTGTGGCTTGGCTCCACACTGAAATATTGTCCTCATCTCAATGACATAAACACAGGGCAACTTGGAGATCTTGGCGCCAGCCCTGGCCAGAGCCTGTGAATGGACAGAACGGTGGGACCAGTTGGGAGCGAGAACCCTACTGTAATTACAAATAAATCCGTCCCCCCGCCCCCCACCTCCACCCCCTGATTCTCCTGGCTCCCTTAATACCACACACACACACACACACACACACACACACACACACAGCCTCTGCTTTTGTGTAAATAAGACGAACTGAACTTACTGAAAGACCTACCAGAGGCAGCTAATGAAATAATGACTTGGGTAAGCTCAGGTTAAAAGGAAGAGGCATTCGAGAATTAATTAAACAGCCATCGTCATCAGTGAAAACCAGGCAAAGTGTGGAAGGTTTCTTCAGCTGCTGGAGTAAATCCAGGGTGTTGCTTCTCTCTGAGAGTGAGCAGCAAGAACTCAGCCCTGGCCCTGCTACCTGAGAAATTGGAACTGATAAATTGGAAGCAATTACCACACGGTCTCGATATGGTCCTTTGGAATGTCCCGGGCCCAGGCCACATGAAGCTGTAGCTCTGCACTGATGGCCTCCGACACGGAGCCACACTTTCCAAAGCATATTTAAATATAGCCTTGCTTCCCTCCAAATGTAATCCCAACCCTCATTTTTATCCTTGGAAGCTTGGTCAGAGGAGGGGGTGTGGGGGAACGCTGGGTGAGATGGGATTTTTACAACCCCCACCCCCACTCCCACAACCCTGTAAATAAATAAAAGATTACACCAAATTCCATTTGAAGTTGTCAGTCCCGGAATGGAACTTTTATCCCATTATGAATGTCGTGGGTGAGACCGTGCAGGCTCTGAGTGTGGCTGACACCTCCATTGAAAGGCCCTAATTGCAGTTGTAGGGTTTGACTGCAGACACCACACTGCACACACCATCACATTCCTCTGAAGAAAGAGCATCCTATGAGAGCGGCCCGGGGCTCCCCTCCAGTCCCTCGGACTGTCAAGGTTTCACTTAAACTTTAAACCAGCGTTGCCCTATCAAGGGCCAGGTGCTAATTTGGGATTCTGAGGTCGCCAGATCGGCCTTGGCTGACAGGGCTGTTACTATGCCCAAGGGGCTGGCTGCAGTCAGGCTTCTGCCTCAGAGCCGACCAGGAGAGAGTCTTTCGGTCCATGTAGAGCCTTGAAGGCCTGCTTTGATTTTCAGATGAACTTCGTGGGAGCCTGAAAGCCTGCAGTGCTTGGCTGAGCGACAGCAGCAAGGACGGAGGAATTCGCTCTGCACGGAGCCATGGGCCCACTTGAGGCAGCAGAGCTGCAGGCTGAGCATGCTTCCCCCTTCACTCTGTACTGACGGCCCTGGTGGGGACCAAGCCCAGGAAAGATGGCCCATGAGCGGCACTGTTCCTCACTGGACACCAAAGGGCTTGTGCGTGTGTGGTGAAATCTGCAGTGTCAAGTTCACCATTTTAACCAGAGACATTAAGCGCATTTCCATCGTTACACCACCACCACCACCATCCATCTCCAGAATTTTTCATCTTCCCCGACTGAAATTCTGTCCCCGTTAAGCACCAACTCCCCACCTCCCCCTCCACCTTCCCCATGGCAACCACCACTCCACTTTTTGTCTCTACGCATTCGATCACTTTAAGCACCTCACATGAGTAGAATCATACAATATTCGTCCTTTTGCGTCTGGCCCATTTTACTTTGCGGAACGTTCTTGAGGTTCATCCATGCTGTAACGTGTGCCTGGATTTCCTTCCTTTTTAAGGCTGAATAGCATTCCCTGGGGGGCATTCTGCTCATCCACTCCCCTGCTGGTGAACACTTTCAAGTGTTTCCGCCTTCTGGCTACTGTGAATAGTGCTGCCATGGATGTGGGTGTGCAAATATCAGCGTGAGTCCCTGCTTTCAGTTTGTTGGGGAGATACCCAGAGATGGAATTGCTGAATCATATGGTAAGTTTATTTTTTAGTTTTTTAAGAATCTGCTGTACTGTTTTGTAGAGCAACCACCCCATTTCACGTTCCCACCAGCAGTGCATGAAGGTTCCAACTTCTCCGTGTTCTTGTCAACACTTATTTTCCGTGAAGTGGTACCTCTTTGTGCTTTGGGATGCCAAAGATTTTTGTTTGTTTCATGTTTGCTTTGGTCGTTCTTTTTTCTTTAAAAAAATGTTATAAATACACATAAATGCCCACCAAGTATTTCACCCCCCTCTGTCCAGAAATAATCACAGTATCCAAAGGACTGTGTGGGATTCCCACTCATTATAAGCTTTACCACATACATTTACATCTGCTAATAATTTATACTCCCATTTGGAAAGTCACACTGGTGTCCACTTTTGTGCCTCTCCCACAACCACCTGCCGTATTTGTTAGTTGTTAAGGAGCTCCAGAAGCAGAATCCCAGATAAGACGAAAAGAGGCCATCAAGAAGAGACCACGGCCTTGAAGTTAGGCAGAGAGTTCAACCACAGCTATGCCACTTTCTATTTGGGTGACCTTGGTCAAGTCACTTGACCTCCCTGAATTTTAGTGTCCTCACCTATAAACCGAGATGTTTTGCACAAAGCATCTAAATGAGATAACAAACATAATGCATTAGACTAGACACATAGCAAGAACTCAGTAATTGGTAGGAAGGAGGAGGAAGAGAAGAAAGAGATGAACATCGATTTTCTTACTGAGCTGTTGCCACCACCCAGCTGTCACTGGCCCACAATACCCACGGACTTCTTTGCCCACACCTTCACATCGCCTCGGGGTAGCACAGGACAGGTGCAGAAGCGTAAGATAAGACATGTGGCCCCACTTACCCTTTACTAAAATGTTGGTTTGGATCACGGGGAGAGAGGGTCCCCCTTATACCACCCGCCCCCTGACCAGAAGGCTGTGGAGACTGGAAGACAGTGAGGAAGGATGGAAGGAAGCCTGAACTGTCCTGCCAAGCCACCCTACTTGGGGGAGGACAGGCAGCTCAGGCCCTGAGCCTGGCTACAGAACCTGTAATCCAATACCTTAATCCATTTCTTCTTCAAAGCGCTGCCGTCTGTGCCAGGTGGACAGAACCCCAGCGATGCTGCGCTGCCCCTGAGAAGCTCTTGCATTGAGCTGCGTCATTCCGGCTGGGAAAAGAGTACCCAGAGGGGCACCTTTGACCTGGTTATCTGGACAGTTGCGGCTACAGAATGGCAGCTCAGAGGACCTAAAGGATGTTTAGGGAGTTGCACCTCGTCAGTGTTGACAGTGAACCTAACCATTGACCAGTCACCCCCAGTGAGTGCTGACTGCACCAGATGACGTGTGCGAGGCTCTTTGGCTACATGAAGAGGAATTGGACACCAAGAGGAGCCTAGTCTTCAGAAAGATCAGCTGTCTTCAGCCCTTTGGAAACAGCTCTGAAACCACCTCTCCAGGAAGACAGCAGGGATTGGGAGCAGTAGAGTGGAAGGGAGAGAAAAGAGATTCCAACAAGGACTTGGGTCCTGGGGTCTCAGGGATGGGGGTGGGGACTCCACCATCTTTCTTTCCAAAGGCGTGGGCTGAGTTTAGCCTGACATGTCACAGCAGCTGTGCGTCCCCAGAATGAGCTGGGATCATTCAACTGCTCTCCGACCCCCACCCCAAGCTGCAGCTCCCTGGGACAGAGCCAACCACTCCCCACCCCCGCCCCTGCCCTGGCTTGCTTCTGCTGCACAGACAGTGAACCTCAGGATTCAGAGCTGCTAATGTGTGAGCATTCAGGCTTCCAAGAGCATTGGTACAACAACCAGGCCACGTCCAGTACAGCTTGGGCAAGTCACCGGTGTGCACCAGTTAAAGAGCAAAGCATCTCTTTTAGTCAGAGTGGTCTTTTTATCTTCCAGGTACCTGGAAGGGATTTGATTTCTAAGAGAAGATGAACATTACAAGCTGTCGCTATCTGGATTTGCTCCATTAACTGAGAAATGGGCACAGTTTTTGCCATGATGAGTTCCTTCCACCCACTACCAGAATCCATGATGGTCCCCAAAAGCAATTAAACAAGTGCAGAGACTCATTCATTCACTAGGCACCTACTCTATAGCAAACACAATGCTGGGTAGTGGAGCTACAGAGATGAACTCCCATAGAAAGAGCTCCCTGTCTAGCAGGCAAAACAGACGCCTTCCTAGAATGCAAACCGGTCATCAGTAAACTAGAGGAAGGTGTAGAATGGTATAGGGTCTGAGGGGAGGGAGTGACTAATTTCACCCAGAGGGAATCAAGAATGGAGGAAATGACGTTTAGGCGGAACCTAGAAGGCCGCAGGTGATTTGCACAAGGGAGAGAGTGAGTAGGCAGACATAGAACAGGGAGGAATGCAGACTGTGCGTAGAGAAGCCCATGGGGTTCCAGACGAGCCGAGTGTAAGGTGGACAGCGGAGCGGAAAGAGGGGATGGCAAAAAGGTAGACGGTGGTCAGATTGGAAAAGGCATCCAATGTCATAATCTCATCTTGAGAGCAACCAGGAGAATCCTTAGAGGTTTTTGAACCATCAAAAGGAATTCTCTTTCTACATACGAGTTTATTGGAGCCTGTTTCTCCTTCAGGAAGACTAAGACTTCGGGGGAAATGAGAGGGGCCACCTCAGTGCCTTCAGCAGGAAGCTGTCTTGCCTTGGGCAGGCTAGTACTGTCTGCAGGCCCTACTTTTCTCGGTGGTGAACTTAGATGCTGGTGAGATACGAGGACCAATCGCAGGGCCCTAATAGCTGCAGGATGAAAATGAGTTGCTATCAGGGACAAATCAGAGCCCTCACCGAACCCCCACCCCACTACCAGTCATGACCCTGTAGTCCCGAAGAGAGAACAAGTCCCCCAAGGCTTCCCTGCCTGTCAAGATAGTTAGAAGAAGCATTTTGGGATCACACGCAAAACAACAGGACAAGCCCAGAAGTGAACGGCCATACTGTTGAGGAAGCTTGAGCCATAAACACTTGGTCTCCAATGCAGCTGCCCATCCTCCTGGGCCAGGGCCTGAAAGAAAAGCAAAGTTCTCTAACATGTGATCCACCATGATTGTCTTGCCCCCGTGGCATGATAATTACGCTGCCTCTTACTACCTTTAAAGGCTCATCCGTGGTGACTCAGAGCCTCACGGAGGTGAGGCAAGCGGCTTTGCATTTCTCTCAATGCATTTTGCTGACGCGCTGCAGTGATTCCCGTCTGAAACAATGCGCGGTGAGAACGAGGGCCGCACCGCAGCCCGGCCTCATTACGGGCTCCCCACCTACCTCCCCGCCACCTCCAGGCACTTCACGCGCTCTTCTCCCGGCATTTTAGGGATTATCTCTGCGAGTTTAATCAAGCTTTACATTAACCAGTTAACACGGGTAAGCCTTTGTGTGAGGAAAGAAACACTGGCCTGAAATTGTAGTCTACTGGATTCATTCTGTGCGGTGGAGACCGAGGGGCCCCAGCATTGAACTCTTCTCTAACCTTGTTGTCTCTACCATAGGTGGAAAATAGGGTTTTTTAAAAAAAAAAATTATATTTACACAAATAATTTCTAACACTATATTTTTCTGAAATCCTGTATATAAGGAATCATATCTGGGAAAGAATCCTGTGTTGAAACATGAATACCCATAACTCCTGCTGGTGAAAAAAACAGTAGCTGTTTTATTTACTCTTATTTGTATCTTAACTAATAGTTACTTAGAACCTTAATTTACTATGCTAGAAAAAGATTGGAAAATGTCGTGGTAGGTAGAGAACGCCTGATGAGTGAGAGAGATGGAAGCAAACCATTTATTTATTTATTTACTTGCTTATTTATTTGATACAGGATAAATACCTTTGTTTATCGTAAAGATTCTTTTCTATATAGAAACCGATGAACTTAAGGAGGTTCATATAACTCTGAAGCCTCTCTTTCACTTTCTGTAGGTTTGTTTTGTGTTACCGTAATGAAATGCCATGATTTTTTTTCTTAATTGAGAGCATTTTTTTTTTAATGAAGCTGAGTAAAGGCACTAAGGTGAAACCTTAGATACAAGAAAAATAAAAGCAGTTGGGGGTTTCAGAGACATTGTTTGTCTTGAAAGTGATGTGCAGAAGCTTGATCAAAAGCTCCGTTTTACTACAGTCATGCTCCATTATGAAGGGTGGGACCCCGGGGCGGGCTGGGGGAGGGGATGGCGAGATGAACCCTCGCCCCCACTTGCCCAGGTTGCCAAAGTAAGTCTCCCTAGCCCGAGTCCAATGTGGATTCAGACCCAGAGAGATCCGTGCCTTAGGAAGCCCTCTGGGCCCACAGCTCTGGGCTAAGAACCCTTGCCCTGCCTCCTGAGATGGTCCTTGAAGTAAAGTATGCTATTGGAAGGTCCCTCACCTCTCTGGGCCTCGAGTTCCCTATCTATAAAATGGGGGGATAGCTGTCCCTGCTTCAGAAGTTCCTCCTGTAGGATGTAGAGAAGACAATGTTTGTAAGGCAGAGGGTAGCTTGCTAAGTGTTAGACTTGTATTCTTGTTTCTAAGACAGGCAACTGGGAGAGGGAAACCTCAGCTTAGGTGACTGACTTCGGTACCCAGCCCCCAAACCCCAACCCCAAAATCATTCCAGACGGCAGTTTTGATCAAGCATGAGATTGGTTCTTCGTGCACTTTAGTTTTGTTTTGTTTGTCAGCCCAGCGGTGGCTTTTGATGGAGGTGCCTCTTTATTTTGAAAGCAACCTTACTTCTCTGCTGATCCCTGAGATGAAACAGTGTCCGTCACACTCTGTCACATGCACGTGCACAAACGCACACCCCTGCACACAGAAGCTCCTGGAACGGGCTTCTCCCGCACTTTACCGTCAGGCAGGAGCACTGACCCATTTAAGCCTGAAATAGAGATCATCCAAGAACACCACCCCTTGACCCTGCCCGGCAGCCTAGGACTGGCTTCCAAACTCTTTCCTCACAGAGATTTTAAACACCACTCCCAGCTTTACAAATGCCTGGTAGTTACTTTGGGGCCAGTTATTCCCTCTAAATTCACAGATTTTAATCTTTTGCCGATTTCTCCTTAAACGCAAAAGTAATGATTGTGCACTCTCTCTTTTTTAAAAGCATATTTATATAAAGATACTACAAAGTGAAAAGTGAGTTTCTCCCCCCTCCTCACCCCACTCATCCCATTTTTCAGGGGTAATTGTTATCATTTATAGACACATTTTTAGGAATTTTTCTGCGCACGTAAGAGAACCCTCATGTAGAGATCAGAAGCAAGTGTTCTGGGACTGAGCAGCCGAGATCGCAACCAAAATCAAGTTTGTTTTTGTTTTTTAATCGTGGCTGTCATAAAGTAGGTAAGACCTATAATCACCATATTAATCGGTTTCCAAGGCTTCTTTCAAGTATATCTAAACTCAAGTCTAAATTTGAATTGGATTTTGAACTGCTTAAGCCCTTGCCGGCTCCCCAGACAAGGGCCCTGGTGGTCCAGGCTCTTGTCCTCAGGGCCCCAACACTTCTCACTGCCAACCTGTCCCTAGGGTTTGGATTACGTGGCCAGTCCCCCTCACTGCCCAAGATGCGATCCAGCCAGTGCCCCTCCTCAGCCCTCTACCCTGTGAGATCCTAGCTGTCAATCGAAACCCAACTTGGACATCACATTCCCTGGGGAGCCTTCTGGGATCCTCCACCCCACCCCAACATTCCTAGCTTTATCATGGCAATCGATGTCCTGAATTGTAATCTTTGATTTATTTCCCCCAGTTTTCCCCAATGGTCTTTGAGCCCCTAAGGGAGAGAAGGGACCTCCTGTATTCCTTAGCAAGCAGAATATCAGGAATCGAGGTGCATGCCTGGTGAATAGATGGGTGAGTAAGACTCCTGGATGACAGCAGGTGGTCACAGTGCATAATTGCCAAGCCTGTGCCAATAGTCGGATGGTGGGGAGACAGTTAGGAGCTAGAAAGATATCCGGAGATGGAAGAATGCAGCATTAGATGGATCCAGTGGCTGGAACCTGTTAACCACCCCAACCACTTGAAATGGGGGTGGTTTTTCACTTGGGCTTTCACTCCTATCTCCATGTTATCTTGAGTCCTGGAGGGGATGAAGAAGACTAGACCTTGTAACCTCAGCAAACATCTACCTGAGGCCACAGGATGGAGGATGTGAGGGAAACCTGAGCCCAGGCTGAGATGGGTGCTTGTGTGCTTGGGGGTGGGAGGCTGTGTGTAATTCTTCATGGCAAGTAGCCAAGGGGGGTGTCTCCAGAAACCTGTGTAACCTAGGCGACAGAGGGAGGGGCAGAAGGGCAACCTGTGGGGGGTAGGGGAGAGGCACAGGGAGCGTGTGTGGTGCTTGTGGGAGGGTGGGGGGGAGCTATGCGCTTCAACAAAGGCATCAGTCCCTGCTAGAGTGGGTGCTTGCTTGTGCGGATCTGTGAGGCTGAGGAAGGGGAGGTGGGAAGCAGATCCTAGAGCACCTAGAGTTTCCATTTCTATTAATTGGGTGACAGTTGTCTTCTCACAAAACAGCCCCGCCATCCTTAGGGAGAACCTTTCCCCAGGCTGGCAGTGCTGTGGCTGCGTCATTCCATCCGTTTTCCTTCTGAAATCCTGGGTCACACAGTCCATAGCCCAGAATGAAGTTTTGTTTGATTTTTAAATTTATTCAGAATCCGTGTGTGCGTGTGCGTGTGCGTGTGCGTGTGTGTGTGTGTGAGAGAGAGAGAGAGAGAGAGAGAACAGTGGCTAGAGAGAAAGAGACTGAAAAAGGTTTCCTTTCCGGAGGAAAGCCTTGAGTCCATCCGAGCCCCAGGCTCCTGCGGAGCAAACACCACGTGCCGCCGGGAGCGGAGGGCAAAGCGCAGAGGCAGAGTGTGCAACTCAGCAAGGGCGGCCGCTCGGCCTGCTGGCGTCGCCCCCACCCATCCCCAGGCCCCCCACATCAGGGCAGGCTAAACATGAGGAGGCTTCTGTCTCCAGGGCTGGAAGAGAGGCGCCCTCGTTAAAACTCAGATAAACAGTTTATCAGGAGATGAATGAGCCACTGGGCTCCAGAGTCGTCTCCCCTTCCCCAGCGTGGAGCCGGGTGGGGAGGGGGCCCACAGGCAGAGCGGGAGCCAGACTGGGGAAGGGAAGGGGCTGCCGAGCTGGAACCAGCCCCCTGCCTCCTTTAGCCTTCAGCTTTGTCTCTGTTCCTGGAAATGCATTTCACATTGATCTCCCCATCTTCCCACCCCAGCCCAAGGTTTGGGGTGATCTGCCTCCCTCTCTCCCCTCTTTCTCGCCTGCTGTCCACCCCCCACCCCTAATGCTACTTAGAACTTCAGTGTTATGACTAGAATCTCATCACCAACTGGACGCGCAGGCGCACAAAATTAGAATGAATGGTGAAACTGAACTGGGGGTCAGCCTGGCTGTGAGCCCTGACCCAGCCAGGGCTCTGTGCCCCCTGCCCCCACCCCCTAGCAGGCCTCTCGCGTCCACCACCCTCTGTCTGGCCTCTGGAGTCACCTCCCCTCTCCTCTTCTTCCACAAGTCAGGAGAGGAAAGCGACGAGACTGGTGGCTGAGTTTTCCTCACTTTGTTAAGTTAGGCCAAATCCAAAAACGCTATTTTGGGTCTCAGTAAGGGAAAAAAATCATCAAATTTGACATTCGTGAGACCCGAGGACAGTCGGAATGAGAGGGTGATGGTTTTCACATGCCTGGGATGATGCTTGGCCTAAAAAAATGGCAGCTGTCACATCTTCTCTATTATGGCGCTTCAAGGTCCCCTGATCTCTCCGTGTCAGGGGAACACCAGAGAGGTAAAGTGACTCGCCCAAGGTCACACAGCTGGAAGGATACAGGTTTTCCAACATCGAGCCTCGTGCCCGCCATACATCACCCACAGCTGCCTCAGTGTTTACATTTCCAGGGTGGAAAAAAAAAGTGGGAGTGGTAAATTGTTCTTAAATCAGCTGGAGATAAGAAAAGGTGTATAAAAGCACTTTCAGAGCCCTCTTGCCTGGATCTGGAGCTGCCCAAGCAGTTGTTCAGAGGAGTGCTTCAGTTCTCCTGCCCAGAGCACTTTGCAGGGACAGAAGCCGTGGGATGCGGGCAGCCAAGGGTGGACCCGCACTCACCTGGATCGCTAGACTCTTCCTGTGCAGGCCCCCAAGGTCCACGTCCCTAGCCCGTCCCTAGCCCGTGTCCGCTGAAGTGCAATGCACCCCACCGTGGGGGCCCGTCAGAATGCGGAGCTGATAGCCACCCTCCCCATGGCCCATCTATCTCCACCCCACGGTTTCCTTTTGAAAAAATACAACCCTCTTTGTCCTACTTGTCAAGCTCCCTCTTCAATAGAGCCGCAGAAGCATTGAAATGGGTTGGCTGTTGAGTCCGCAGGAAATTCCAGTGCCCCTCCCCCAAACCCCGAGGGCCATCAGCGGTGGAGAACAGCTCAGTTGCACGTGCTGAGTGGAAAGCAGGCCCAAAGGTGTTGGAGTTGATTTCAACAGCATCCCAGCCCCTTCGAGCCTCCGTGGCCCAAACCTGAGGTAGTTGGCTAATTGAGGGCAGCGGGGTCTACTGAAGAATTAACATTTGTTGCCCACTCTGTACTCCACTCTGGGTGCTGTGCTAAGCCACACATTCCCTAGCTCCTTTATGAACAGCACAATTTATAGGAGACGTGTGTGTCCTTCCCATTTTACAGATGAAAAAATGGGGGTTTGGCGTTAAGATGCTAAAAGATAACCCAGCTGGTGAGTGGCAGGGCCAGAGTTCCAACTGAGATCCACCTGATCCAAAGATTGTCTTTGGGTTGAGTTTTCCTGTGTGTGACATCTCCTCCTCCCTCCAGACCTTCTGGTTGTCCTCAACGACTCAGTGTGCTTCCCCTCCTTGTGCAGACTAAATTGTATGTCCCAAAATCTCCTGCTGTCCCTATTCAGATGAATACATCCTTTTTTCTTTAAGCCCAGCCAAAGCTCAGCTCTACCATTAGTATTACTATTAGTATTAGTAATATCAGAATTAGTATTGCTTAGTCTCTGCAAATATCACCCCCAGATTCACTTGGTACCTGAGTGTATGAGCATAGAGTGGGGGACTGACTGCAAGCTCCCCAACCCCACAGTGAAGAAGGGTAAGTGTGGTTTGAAAACAGTATAGCTTCTATAATTATTTTGACTTTGGGGGGCTCATCATAATGTTTCACAAAATTCCAAGCCACATTCAAAATATAGCATGAAACTGTAATATTCACCAAAAGTGGGCTTGGGTTTTTAAAGGTTGCAAAACACTCATCGACACCATGATGGGAATTTATAGCTTTTCTTCGCACTTTTAAAAATGTTTTCTTCATATGCTTGTCATACCCCCCTTAACTCAACTACAAAAGTCTCAGTGGGTGGTGACTGACGCTGAGTCCTTTCTCCTTTGTGTTTTTTCCGTGGTCTTCACCCAGTGGACACTCTATTAACAGATCACCCAAGCTATCATCTAACATGGCTTGTTTTTCGCTCCCCAGGGAACTTTTTGGCTGGTCAGTCAAATCTACCCAACCTAAATAAAGGGCTGAAGGACCTGGGTTGGTTTTCAAACAAAAATAGATGGTTCTAAGGAGGAGAGAGGGAATTGATGGAACAGAGAACAACAATAAAATGTCCCTAATTGGAACCTACCATCTTATGAGGGCTGGGCTAGAATTCAGCCTTTGAACTCTTCACTGAAAAATTATTTTCTTTAGTTAATTCGAAGCAGTGACAAAATTGCTCTGGAACATTTAATCTTCCTAAGAAAACGAACTACTGCCAGGCCCCCTAAAGCACATCAAAAAGAAAGAAGTATTGTTTAAGAGCCTACTACGTTCCAGGTTGCAGTCGACCCTATTTCAGAATCAACTCAATTCAGACAACCAATGGGTTGTTCTTTTTTTTTTTTTTTTTCCATCAAAGCAAGATTTCCTTTTAGGCAGTGCCTTCATAGCCTAATTCTAGATATTGTCTAGACTTGAAAGTTTAAGGGAATGTTTTCAGCTGAAACTGGCGAAACCTCCCAACTGCTGAGGTTTTGGTGAAACAATGTGTTTTCTTCCCTAGACCTGATGATACATTTCTGGAGGGTAGAGGGCAGCAGAGGTTGAAAGAAAAAACCACCTCTTGGAAAGAAAGGAGAGCCATGCAGGCTGTCACAATCTGAATGCCTAACTCCACACCGTGGAATGCTGGTGAATACCTTTGAGAGATTTCCCAAATCTCTCTTCTTCAGCTTTTCCAGGCTCTGATCACATCCATCACAAAGAAAACTGAGTTTGAGTTTTGAAACTTAGATCCACTTCTTCATCCGAGGGAAAATTAACCAGAAGTGCCATTTCAATATCCATCTCTCCCATCGGAAAGAAACTGCTTCAGGAAGAGAAAGCATCATGCAGGTTTATTTAGAATTACAGAAAAGCAGGCCAGTAAGAGTCATGCAGTGATGTCACTAACGCAGAAAGTAAAGTATATGATGCCACAAAAGTGACTTGCCCAAGGTTTACACGGTTATATCAGGACGAAGCCCAACCAGGACTCAGGCCCCCTTAATACCAGTTCATCTTTTCAGTTTCTGGCTCACGCTCTGGTCCACTGAGGCCAATTTAGTGGAGGCAGAAGGTGCAGTACTATTCTTGGGACATTTGAGGGGCTCCCAAAGGAATCTCAGAAAGTTTGTTTACACTGAGGGACTAGAGAGCTTAGAGTGAACAGGGGGAGCCAGGATGGACCCATCAGCGCGCGCGCGCTCACTGACACGGACACAGAAACAGAAACTGAGCTGGTCAGAGTGGACATCCAGCAGACAAACCCACCTCGCAGGGCCGCCGCCACCAGCGCCAGGTGCAGGACTCGCAGCGAGCCAGCAGAGGGCGCGCCGCCCCTAGGGAGCGGCGCGGCGACCGCGCTGAGCCCGGCGGGCTAGGGGAGCCGCAGGCGAGCCGGACGCGCCCCTGCAGCTCGGCCACTCAGGGTGCAGGACCGGGCCAAGGAGGAGGAGGAGGAGGGTGAGGAGCGGACCCCCCTCGTGGGCCCGGGTAGCAGACGGGCAAGAGTGCTTTCTTAGGAATTACATCACGCTGCGCAACACTGCAGCTCCCAGACTCCCCCAGCGCTAAGTGTGTGTGCTTGGTGTGTGTGTGTACTACTGGGGGAGGGGACTTAGACCAAGCCCTGGAGAGAGGAAGGAGAGACGCGCCCGGGTAAAAAGCTCCATGCACATGGAGAAATTCCTTGCGCCGAACTGCACGGAAAAACGAGCGCCCAGCACCTCCCCTCCCAGTGCAAAGCACCCAACTAGTGTGAACCCTCCCAGTACCACCTCGATCACCCGCTAAAACGACCCTGCACCCTCCAACTCGGCTCCAGCGCGGCCGCAAGCTTTCCCTAGGACTGGCCCTGGCGGGGCGCCTAGAGCCCCAGTTGCATTGCTCCAGGAGAAAGGAGGGGGGCGGTGCATTTTGCTAGAGGAGGCGAAGGGGGGGTGGGTGGCGGGGGAGAGAGAAAATTGCGCTGAGACCTGCCAAGCGCCACCGCCGCCGCCACCACCGCCGCCGCCGCCGCCGCCGCCGCCTGTGAGCTCCGGCGGGCAGCCGGACTGTCGGCTTCCCGGGGCATCTGGGTCCGGCTGGGCACAGCCCTGGGCTCTGCGGAGCCGCCGCTGCCGCCTCCACGGCGAGTGCAGGCGGCTTCCCCCGGAGCCTGGGCCGCTCCAGTTCTTTGGGGGTGGAGAAGTGGGGGGTGGGGTTGTTGTGGGGGGGGGAAGGGGAGGGGGCAACGCTGAGAGAGTCAGTGGTTTCCATGGTGATGGAGCTGAAAGTGCAGGAAATTTAAAGGCTTGGACCTTGCGAGACAGACAAACCGGTGCCAACGTGCGCGGACGCCACCACCGCTGTTGGAGTCCTCCGGACAGAGCCGGCCTCGGAGCTCGAGCAGCCGGAGGAAAGCACCCCCAGGACCCGCTCGGCCCGCAGAGCAGCACAGAGCAGCAGGACTAAGAGCAGCGAGAAGAGGAGGAGGGGAGAGCGGCTCGTCCACGCGCCCTGCGCCGCCACCGGCCCGGGAAGGCAGCGAGGAGCCGGCGTCCCCCGCGCCTGCGGTCGCTCTGGAGTAATTTCGGATACCCCGCCGCAACCGCCTTCCTGATCAGATCCGCGAGAGGAGTTGCAGCTAACTTGTGTGCCGTCTTTCCGCCCCGGTGGGAGCCGGCGCTGCGAGAGGGCTCTCCCGGCGACTCACGCTGCGGGCCCTGCGCCTGCCCAGCCTCGGGTGAGCGGCAGGAGAGACCAAGGAGTGCGGCGGCGCTGCGGGCTCGGCGTGTTCTCCTCCGGCGACGCGGAACGAAGCAGCAGTCCGGGGCGCGCACGGAAGGCATGGATCGCTGCCCCAGTCTGGGGGTCACCCTCTACGCCCTGGTGGTGGTCCTGGGGCTGCGGGCGGCACCGGCCGGCGGCCAGCACTATCTCCACATCCGCCCGGCGCCCAGCGACAACCTGCCCCTGGTGGACCTCATCGAGCACCCGGACCCTATCTTTGACCCCAAGGAGAAGGATCTGAACGAGACGCTGCTACGCTCGCTGCTTGGAGGCCACTACGACCCGGGCTTCATGGCTACCTCGCCCCCCGAAGACCGGCCCGGCGGAGGCGGAGGATCGGCCGGCAGCGCAGAGGACCTCGCGGAGCTGGACCAGCTGCTGCGGCAGCGGCCGTCGGGGGCCATGCCGAGCGAGATCAAAGGGCTGGAGTTCTCCGAGGGGTTGGCCCCGGGCAAGAAGCAACGCCTGAGCAAGAAGCTGCGGAGGAAGTTACAGATGTGGCTGTGGTCGCAGACCTTCTGCCCGGTGCTGTACGCTTGGAACGACCTGGGCAGCCGCTTTTGGCCGCGCTACGTGAAGGTGGGCAGCTGCTTCAGTAAACGCTCGTGCTCAGTGCCGGAGGGCATGGTGTGCAAGCCGTCCAAGTCTGTGCACCTCACCGTGCTGCGGTGGCGCTGTCAGCGGCGCGGGGGCCAGCGCTGCGGCTGGATTCCCATCCAGTACCCCATCATCTCCGAGTGCAAGTGCTCCTGCTAGAACTCGGGAACCCCCTGCCCGCACCCGGACACTTGATTGATCCTCACCGACTCCCTCTGCACCGTCTCCAATCAGTTCCACCACCCTCTCGCGAAGGGATTCAAGATTCAATGAACTTTTTTTTTTTTTTTTTTTTTTTTTTTTTTGGGCTACGGTGATCTAGCTTTCTGGTTCGTGTAATGCACTGTGTAACTGTGTAGGAATGTATATCTGTGTGTATATACGGTCCCAGTTTTAATTTACTTATTAAAAGGTCAGTAATCAACGTTAAAAGTTACCGGCTTCTACTGTATTTTTAAAAAAAATAAGCAAAAGAAAAAAAGAACAGAGAAAAGAGATACTTATTCTGGTTGTTGCTAATAATGTTAACCTGCTATTTATATTCCAGTGCCCTTCGCATGGGGAAGCAAGGGGGAAAAGTTATTTTTTCTTAAAGTACAAAGAGAGGGGGGAACTTTTGTAGAACGACTTTAAAAAAGCTATTTTCCATTCTTCGGAAAGTGTTTTGATTTTCCTTGGACCTCGAAGAAGCTATAGAGTTCAATGTTATTTTACAGTTATTGTAAATATAGAGAACAAATGGAATGACTAATCATTGTAAATTAAGAGTATCTGCTATTTATTCTTTATAATATCCCGTGTAGCAAATGAGAAAGAATTGCAGAGCAGGATTAAAGAAAACCACTAAAATCTACTGCGCTCCACGCTGCGATTCTGTGTTGGTGATTGATGGGAGGGGTGGCGGGGGGGGGGGGCGAAGGGAGGGCGGAGGAGTAGGGTTTGACGCGGTGCTTACTAGCCTGTTGGGAGAAGGGGCTCATCCCCTCTTCTGGCGTGATGGAGGTGACCACTCAATTTTTTCGTGGTGGGGGGCTGCTCTCAACCCCTTCACTTGAGCATCACGTGGCCTCCGCCCAGTCTCCCAGCTTTTTCTCCCTCTGTCACCAGAGCTCGGCCGGTCCAGACCTCAACACCCAGCCGGCCCCCTGGAGCTGACCCCAGGCCGGGCCGAGGGGCGAGGTGGGGGGGGAGGGTGGGCGGCCGCTTTGTCCTGCCTGACAGGCCCTTCACAATGGGGACACGTGTCTTTCACACCTACCCTGGGGGCGGAGTGCCGCTGAAACTTGACCCCCGAGGAATGGGGGGGGGCAGAGCGCGCCCACCCAGATCCCGCTACCCCTCCCGCCTCGCCTCCCCCCCCCCACCTCAATATCCAGCTCGCGTTAACCCTTTGCACGCCCGGAAGTTGCGATGGTGCGAGCCGAGGCGATCTCCTGGAATCAAAACGCACAAACTCCGGGACCTCCTCACCAGTCTGAGCCCCCGAAATCCCAGTCCCTCCGCCGTGAAGGCTGGGATGGCTGGGAGATGGGACACTCGCCCCCCTCCTCCCACGAGACCCAAGGAGGACTCTGAGGGTCCGACTTTCGGAGGGGTCCGAACTGGACTGAAAACTGCCGCCACTAGGATCTGCCGTTGGGAACCGGGTGCGTCCCCCCGCCCCCCGCCCCCCCCCGCCGACACTTATTCTACTTGGGGGTGGGGAAGGAGGAGAAATGAGAATCCAGATCTTTGTGTGTTTGAGTTCGAGGCAAAAGACGTGTTGTAGCCCTTAAAGGGACGTGCGAAACGTCACCCCCACCCCCCAAAAAGCCACCTTCTTGGGGCGGGCGCGCGACGCGCGCGCGTCCCTCCGCCGGAGTCCGCGGCGGCGCCCCTCCGCGCGGCTCCACGTGGGCCCGCTTCCTGACACCGCTCCGCGCTCCCTTTATTTATCTTGGACTCCCCAAGTCGCTCCCCTGCGCCACCTCCCCACCGCCCCGCACCTCCCTCCCGGCGTCCTTCCCACCACCCCGCCACCCCCCGTTCGGAGTCTCGGCGAATCTATGCTAATTATTTCAAACCTGCGCCGGGGACCCCGCGCAGTTTCAATGCCCCCGGCCCCGCCCTCCCCGTCCCTCCAGCCGGGCGCTTTTTTCCCTCCCGACGCAGCCTCGGTGGCTCCTCATTTCAATAGCCTGGCCCGGGAGCCCGAGCCCCCTCCCCGGCGCTGCCTCCGTCAGCCGTGGGACAGACGTTAGGGTATTCATTAACTGAGAGCCGAGGAATAACGGCATTATTCCCCCCAGAGAGGGCACCCTGCCCCCGCGACTATCTGAGGCTTCATTGTAAAAGGATTAAAAGTTAAAGACCTCCATCTTATGATTCTTTCATTTAATCTTCCTGGCGCCTGGGAGACATGCTCGATGGATGATGGCTTTTAAAATATTCCTAATGTCGGCTACCTTAAGACTCCAAGCCGGGCAAACAAACGTAATTTATTTCCAGAAGAAAGGGGATATTGAGATGTTTAAGTTTATGAACCGCCGTCCCCATGTATATTTGTTAAGGTCTGACAAATACCCAAATAACGTTAAAATCAGCCATTCATCACTTATGAATTTATGCAAAACTTTCTGTGCCCCGGGCCAATATTTTTTTAGACAGAGTTTCACTTGCGAGAGGCGGAGGTGGTGGGGAGGGGGAGTGGGAGGGGGCTTGGGGGGGGCGAAAGCAAGAATTTTCATGCCTGGTAAACACGCGAATTATGCGAAGAGAGTTATTCCCAGCTGGGCGGGCAGCCAAAACTCGGAGAGCGCGCCGAGGCCAGCGCCCCCACCCCCACGTTGGCAATGTCATTGGATTACAATGCGAGGTCTTCCCCTCCGCGACGCCCCCTCCTCCCTGCGCCCGCGCGCCGGCCCGCGCCCCTCCTCCCCACTCCTGCCCACTTGGAAAACCCGCTCGCAGCCGGCCAGCTTCTCGGCTTTCAGAGCGGGAGCCGGGGGTGAGCTAGGAGGACCGGCGGCAGAGGTGACCTGCAGTAGACAGACCGCCAGACAGACAGACACAAAGGGCAGGACCCGAGCAGCTCCGGACGTGGAGAGGGAACCGAGCGGGACCCAGGCAGCCCCAGAAGAGAGCGAAGGAGGCGCTGGCTCCTGGAACCCTGGGACTAATGCGCAGCCGGCTACGTCTCTATTATTATTAATGTTGATAATACTAATAATAGCATCTGCACGGGAAGGAGTGGAGAGCTCTGGGCAGAGAGGCAAGAAGACTGTCCTTTGCGGTCACCTAGTGCCTGTCTCCTGTAAGGAGGAAAATGGATCTCGGTGTCTTCTGAGGCTTTGACAGCCTGTGTCTGTGAATGTATACAGCTGCTGAGGGCCACACCTCCTCAGGATGGAGATTTATAACTATTACTGATACAGACACACCAAACTTTTTCAAAATCCTGGAAGAGAACGGCAAGGCTTCTATCTCCTCTTTCCAGCCCTCCTGCCGTGATTGCAAGAATTCACGCATCAACGCTTCTTTCTGCTCCTTCCTTCGCTTCTTCCAACACACTCCACACTTCATGCCCAAGCATACTGAGGCCAAATGTCCAAGGAAGGCCAGCCCCGTCGGGGGAGGGGAGTCTGGGGACGGGATCTGGTTCCCTGTTGAGATGGAGAAGGCCAGGGGGTCCATTATCAGTCTTGCTCGGGAGACTCCTGGGAAAGGGGGTTGAAGTTTGGTGGCAGCTGCAGGAGGGGGCTGGCTGTGTATTAAGAGCTCTTAGCTCTGCTGGATGGGAACAGCAGGGGGAGGGCCCGGCCCCTATTGGTATTTTGAAGGAGTGATTCATCCTTTTTCTTTAATGCTTTTGGAATGTCAGAGCTGGAAGGGAGCTGAGATTCCAATGCCCACCACTCAGTTTACAGATGAGAATACTGAGACCCAAGCAGGGACTTGCCGAAGATCACACTGATTAATACAGCTGGGGTTGGCCAGGGGGGTCTCCATTGTCCTTCTCTGCAGCTCTTTTTCTTTGTTCTTTTATCTTTGATGATGATGATGATGATGATGATGATGATTATGATTTTGGTTGGGGACAGTTCTTTCCAAAAGTGACACGACATTGATCATCAGAAAGCTGATCAATCATTCTGCTATATCTATTCACAATCTAGATATTAATGGCTTGTAATCCATCAAGCACTGAGGTAGGCCCTTTCCACCCATTCTCACCCAAGGTCTCTAGTTTCCAAATAAGGAAACTGGAGCTCAGAGAGCTTAAGCATCTTGCCCAAAGCCACACAGTAAGTGATACAGTTATGGTTTAAAATCTGGCATATGGTTTAGCTGATGCTAAAGCCTATGCTTCTTCTGTAGCTCTGTAGGGATTCATGCCTGGTAAGCCCCACAGGACATTTTTGTATGCTCTAGTATGTGCCAGGACCTCTCTCCCTCATTTCCCTCTGACTTCCCCATCCCCTGCCACACACACACACACACACACTCACATAGGAGCTTATGATCCAATAGAGGAGGTAAGAAATGAAGAACAGGGTAAGTGATGAAAGGGGAAATAAACAAACCATCAGACAAACCTGGGCCAGACAGTGGAGGGCTCACTGCTGGACTGGGCAGCCAGGGAAAGCATTTGACTAAAGTCTCAAAGGACAAGCTGAACGTCAGCCTACTGAGGTGGGGATGTGAGGGGCAAGTGCACGTAGATGGAAAAGGCAGTAAATAAAGACATGCTCTTGGAAAAGAGTTTGTGTGCCTGGGAAATAGCTCGAACAAACTTTAACGTGGGGCGGATCTGTACCGCATGACAACAGGTGATAAGGTCTGAAAAGCAGGCTGAAGCCCCATTATGGAGGACCTTGCATGCTAACTCGGGGCACTAAAGACTATATTTCAGGCCACAGGGAGCCACTGAGAGCTCTCGATAGGGCAGGAGCACCATCAGCACTGCTGCAAGGGAATTACCGGTATGTATTCCCCAGGTTTCAAGCACTGTTCTGGTTTCTATTAGTGTGTCCCAAGCTACACCCAAACGGACAATCTCAAAGCAACCATTTTATTTCTTCACAATTCTGTGGGTCAGGAATTGGGAAGGACTCAGCTGGGAAATCCATCTCTGATACTCATGGTATCAGGTAAGGGCTGAAGGGTCCACTTCCAGAGTGGTTTCTAGCCCTTTTAAGAGGCCAGCTGAACTGTTGACTAGAGCCCCTCCAAGTGACTTCCCCATGTGGCTTGGGTTTTCTCATGGTCCGGTGGCTTCAGAATAGCCGGACTTCCTAATGGCAGCTGATGACCCTGAGAGAAAGCGTTCCAAGAGACCTAGGTGGAAGCTGCAAGGCTTCTTATGACACTGCCTCAGAAGTCCCAAATATTGTCTCCACTGCAGTCTATTGGTTAAGTAAGTCTCTAAGACCAGCCCAGACTCAAGGGGAGGGAATTACACATCACCTCTCAGTAGGAGCAGTAGCCGAGAATCGGGGGCCATCTTGAATCTACCACAAGCACTTTCTACAGGCCAGACTCTATATTTTATGCCCAGAACACAAAAATGAGAAGATACAGTCTTTTTCAACTTGAGTTTGGTGCCCATGTCCAGGATGGATTGGAAACAGGATAGTGGCTGCAGGGAATATTAAGTAAGGATGTCTGGAAAGAGTAAGAGTGGATATTTGCAGGACACAAAGATCATTTGCCAGAAAACTAGAAAGGGCTGGGTGACTGATTGGACCTGGGGGCTGAGGGAGAGGTCAGAGAGGCCCCTGAGGTTTCAGGCCTGCAAGGGACGATGCACGGAAGAGGAATCCCATGAAAAAGAGCTCCCTTCACCACCCACCACCCCTTCCTGACAGACACGCATGCACACCCACATGGAGGATCTAGGCTTGCCCAGAAGAGGGAGGAATCGGAGAGGCCTGGAGAAGGTTTTAGTTTATAATTGAGTTGGATAGATGGATGGATGGATGGATGGATGGACAGATGGATGGACGGATGGTAGGGACAGCAAAAGAAGGTCAGGACGGGGGTAATCAAGCACCCTGAGCTTGGGGAGCAGTAAGATTTTCCCCAGCAGAGCCAAGGGTCCTGATGGCCCCCGCTGCACTTGCATGGGGAAGGCAGTACAGGGAAATGCGGGAGAGGCTGAGGGGCAAAGAAAGGAGCTGACGCTGCCTGGGTGATGCTACCAGCCTGGGGCTTTGTGTCTGTGACCTCACTGTAAAATGAGGAGCCTCATCACCCTTATACAGATGAAGAAAATGAGGCTCAGAGAGGTCAAATGGCTGACCTAAGGACACACACTGGGTACACGGAGGCACCTGGATTCAGACCCAGGCCTGTGGAGTGTCCAAGTCACACCAGACCTGCTCCATAACCTGGCTGGGACGAATCACCTGCCTTCTCTGGGCTCCTTCATCACACTAAGCCCTCTGGGTTGCGCTTTCTCTAGGAAGGGAATTCTTAACCTGCAGCACCTTAGAAAGGGGATGTCAAGGTTCGTCCTGCAGAGTGTGTATAAAATGTATGGGCATGTGGGTTTTTTTCTGGGAAGAGAGTCTGCCATACTCATCAGATTCTAAGGTCTGTAACACAAAGGTTAAGCCCCGTTTTAGGCTGCAAGACTTTTTAAGTGACAGAGTTTTTTATGGTAACTCATTTGGAAGTCTTCACTGCACACAGCATAATGCTCAACGTGGTCATTGTTCAGTAAATGCTAGGTTCAGTGAAGTGAATGACTTGGAGGTCCGCAGGGAGCCACTTAGTGGGTTCTTGAGGAAGGGATGAGGTGGGAAGATTCTTCTGGATTGGATTTGTGTGAAAGAGAGAGAGAGAGAGAGAGAGAGAGAGAGAGAGAGAAAGAAAAGAAATCAGAACAGTAAAACTGCAGGCTAGACGGCCACATGAGAAAGAGACTGTGCCTATCATCCAGTTCCAAAGGACGGTGTGATCAGGGAGAAGGGAGAGGGGAGGACACAGCTAAGCGATGTTTCAAAGGAAAACAGGACTTAGATCCCAGCCTGTGCTCTTGTGTGCAGCGATCATTTGCCAGAGCTGAGAAGAGGCTATCTCCTTTAAATCAACCATGCCCCCCTTTCTTCTGCCACCATCCCCACCTCTCACTCTTGCATGCCTCACTCATTGTATTACCTACCAGGCATTTGCAGTTGGAACCCTAGGATTAGATATAAGGAGGGGATGGAAAGTAAACAGCGAATTTTGATTCTTTGAAATGAGAAAAAAGGAAGTCCTAAAGGAAACCATATACAAAATGTGGTAAGGGGATGCCGATTTCGAGGGAAAGATGATAGAATTACAACATTTAAACAGGGATGGCCTTAAAGTTCTTCATGTTTCACTGCAGAAACTAAGGCTTGTCGAGGTCAAATGACTTGTCTCAGTTCTAGTTACTTTGGAACAGAAATGGCACCAAAAATAATGTTTCCAGATTTTCAGTTCAAACTTTGCCCAGCCCCCATTCACATTTGTAATAAGTATAAGCAGTGTTACAATTTAAAAAGCACTTTCATGGATGTAACTTTGCATGCAATGAGACGTGAAAACTCCCAAGGGAAGGAACTAGATCTGCCTCATGTCCCCAGAGACTAGCGTGGTGCCTGACCCTTAGGAGCACTTAACAAATATGGACTAGAAGGAGAAGTGCATGCAGGTATATTTCGCAGCTAGGAAAACTGAAGCTCACAGGAGTTGAATTAAGGACAATGTCACAGAGCTCATTCCAGGTGCTGGAGGTAGGAGTGGCTGGTGCCATTGGTAATGAAAAATCCATTTGCCATTATTTCTCTAGGGTCAGAATTGGACTCAGGCAACCCACCACACACCCAGAGACTGCTCAGTGGGTCTCTGGAATAAGAATAAGGAAAATGGTGGTAGTACGCACCAGCCAAGGGACACAGGCCTTACAGTTGCTGGTTTGGGCAGCCGCTTCCCAGCCCATGTTGCATAGGACTCCTGATCGGTGTTCAATTTACTGAATTAAAGGGGAGAAGTTAGTCAGGCTAGGTAAATAATTCTTCCCCCATGTGACAGATGTGGAAATAGAAAGCATAAGTGATTTACCCAAGAGCTCACAGCTAATTGGTGGCGGAGACAAGATTCAAAAAGGTCTGGAGAAGATTTCAGTTTATCATTGAGATGGACAGATGAATGGATGGATGGATGGTAGGGACAGCAAAAGAGCCCAGTAGAATTGCTGGGAAAAGCAGAAGGGTTTAATGCTCCCTGAATTTATAATCCCAGCCAGCCTCCTTGATTCCGTGCTCGCCCCAGCTCCAATCCATTCTCCACGCTATAGCCTAAGTGACCTTAAGACACACATGTGGTCTTGTCACTCCTCTGCATGAAACTTCTCAATGGCTTCCCAAGCTCTGAGGATAAAGGCCGGAATCCTTCCCAGACTGAGGCCCCTCTCCGCCTGCCTCTGGGTTCAAGCCACACCAAGGCGAGCATACAGCAGGTTCAAGTTAAGGTTCCCTCACGCGCTGAGCTCCCTGTCCTGCATCAGGGCCTTTGCACATGCTGCACCTCCAGGCTGGAATATTTTCTCTGCCACCAAGCACCCCTAAATGCCTTCCTGTCTGGTAGATACGGCTCCTAGGGAAAGCGGGTCAGGCCCCCTCTGATTCATGCTCTCTTGGCTCTCAGGACCTCTCCTCCCAGGATGTATCACAGTTGGAAGTTGGTAATTATAATTTTCAGTTATCTCTGTTCTCTGTCTCTTCCAATGAATAGTCACCTCCCTCCGTTTTGCTCACCATGGTATTCCTGGGCACTGGTACAGTTTGGGGCACATATAGACACTCAGCATACATAGAGAGGTGACCGCATAAATGAGGACATATTAACTGATCACCTTCCTGGGATCGGCCAGGTTCTATCTTGGGCTCTGAGGATACCAGGAGTTCAGAGTCCAGCTCCTGTTAAACAGTGATCCAGGGGAAATTTAGGAATGTGCCCAAATATGTGACACAGCACGCAGCACCAGGGCTGCTGAGATGACCCTAAAATGACTCTATCGGTTCTGGGGATTACCGTGACTTTCAGGTTACTGACTTCGAAGGTGCCTGTCTGCTTGAGTGGGGGCATGGGGACAGGCGGTGACTGAGTTAAACCGAGATAAACTCTTTTAGCAAAACAAGGGAGGGAACTGACCACCTAGAGAAGGCTTCCCAGCAAAAGCTAGGCAGCACTGAATAAGCCCATGGAGAAAATTCTGAGAAGACCTCCCATGTGTGGGTGAAAGATTCTCCTTTCCCGCATCTGAAATGCTTAAAAAATAGGAGACATCTTATCTGCTGAACAGTTAAGACAGGAACTTTCCTGTCCAGGGAATGATAAAATTAAACAATGACTAACTCATGCCTAATGCTTTATAATCTCAAACCACTTTCACATCCATTATCCTTTCAAACCCACCCAAGAGCCCATAGCCCAAATTTTGATGACCAGTTTAAAGATAAGATAAGGAAACTGAGGCTTGAAGAATAATTTGCTCTGGAGGCCAAAACCTTTCTACTGAAGAAGGAGTTTGACATTGTGATGGTCTTCACTGACAAAGGGGATTTTTTTTTGTATTTAGTGCCGGTTGTTTTGGTTGGGTTTTTGACGGGGAGGGTGGTTATTGTTGCTATTGTTTAAATTATAGGCCAAAAATGGATGAGTGGGAAAACGAATAACCAAAGGCAAAGCTGAGAGGCAAACGTTTCAGTCAGGATGGAGAGAAAGTGGGAAACCAGGGAGTTTGTTCTATGTGAACAGAGGCTGGAATCTGGCCTAAGTAATTAGCCCCAGTTTGTTCTAATTCTAGAAATCCCTCATTTCTAGTTATCGGTCCTTTAGCAGGAATCACCCAGAAGTGACTCCCTCCCAGACACAGCCTTGAGTGGTGTCACTCTTATCACCTCAGGGGCAGAGACCTGGTTATGAGAGAGACAGTCCCGTTGAGGTCTGTCCAAGGCCCCTGTGGCCATCAACATGAGCCATCAGCATTGGAGAGCTCTGAAGGGCCTCTATCTACTCCGGGCCACCCCTGGGAAAAATGAGAAAGCTGAGGCCCAGGGAGGTGAAGTGACCTGGGCAGCGTCAACCCTCAAGTTAGAGGCCAAGACTAACAGAGAAATTTTGATGGCAGTATAGGGCTGCTGGTGACTAACCTGTGGCCTCAAGTGCTTCTCAGCCCGAAGCTGAACAACTTGCTCCAAATCCACATTCCAAGGCCACTTGCTGAGTGTCCAGGCTTCTGCTACTGTCTTCCTTCTTGCCTTCGAAAGCAAGCACTGTGGGTCGGCCCTGCGGTGTGTCTCCTGTCCATAAGATAAGGAAACTGAGGCTTGAAGAATAATTTGCTCTGGAGGCCAAAACCTTTCTACTCTCAGACCCCTGGGGACGTGTTCAGTGTGATTCCTCTTTCTGCCTGGACCCTTGGAGGTTGATGCTCCACAGGATTCTGGTCAGTTCTCCTCTTTTTATTTCATGTCCTCTGCCTGAGGGGACACTCTGGGACCCCCACAGTGGGAGCTATCATACCTGAATAGCCAGTGCCCGGATCTTTGCCCTGGGCCAGTCATCTGTCCTGAGCTCCCTCCCTGCAGGGCCAACTGCCTCCTGGACTTCACCACATCAAACACAAGTTCAAAGTTGAATCCTAACCCTATTCCTAAACATTCTAATCTGACTGTTTTCTGTTTTCTCATTCGTAAGTAATGGCCTGACCATTCACCAGGTATATATATCCTCCCCCTCAAAAAAATCTGGTTTATCTCTTGTGAGCATCCTCCCCTCTACTTACTAAAGTACCTGCCCACACCTCCTCAATTACCTGTCAGTTCATCCTCCCTTCCCCGTCATGACCATGTGCTATACAGTTCAGGCCATCGCCATCTCTTGCCTTGGCCTTGGAACAGCCTGATGGTCAGTTTCTTCACCTCTAACCTTGTCCCATCTTCAACACTTGTGTTGCCATGTCCCTAGCACATACTCCAAATTTCCAGTGTCCCCCCTTTACTACAGAACCATGACTAACCTCCTCAGCATGGCTCCCAGGGTCCTTCATCATCTATGACCCCAGCTGACCTCCCACTATCATCTGCCAGCACTCTGTGCTCCATCTCACCCCCACCCACCAGCCACCACAGCTTGCTCACGGCTGCCTGAACTTGCCGGCCCTTTGGTGCTTTTGCTTACGCTCTCCGCTCTATCTGAAATGCGCCCTGCCCCACCCTTGCCCCACTACCCCAAATCAGATTGCACATGGGGTAAACCTACTCATACCTCAGGGTTCAGTTAACAGGGTACCTCCTTAGCCCTGGGCCAGGGTGGGATTAATTAAGCCGTATTTGTCCTCCCACAGTGCTGCTGCTGCTGCTGCTGCTGATGATAATAATAATAATGATAATAATAATAATAAATCATGGATTTTAACTGCTCGTATGTGACAGGCACTGTGCTGGGTACTTCAGGTGCATGACATCATTCAAACTCCAGCAGGCATCCATGTGGTACCACAATTGCTGCGTAATA
The DNA here is from genome assembly GCA_039655065.1 of Glossophaga mutica. NCBI lineage: Eukaryota > Metazoa > Chordata > Mammalia > Chiroptera > Phyllostomidae > Glossophaga > Glossophaga mutica. The sequence continues at coordinate 17,568,818 of CM077311.1, forward strand.
GGTTCAGAGAGATTTGGTGACTTACCCAAGGGCTCTTAGCAAAAAAACCAGAACTCAAAAATGGTTCAAATTCCAAAACCTACACTCTTTTTCCTTTTCACTGAATTTATTGGGGTGACACTGGTTAACAAAATAACACAGGTTTCAGGAGCACAGTTCTCCGACGAAAACCCACACACTCTTCCCAATCTCGTGCACTGCATCTCAGCGCAGCACTGCCAACACTGCCGTGCATTTGGACGAACCCACACCTGTCTATACCTGAATCTCAAAGCCCCTCTAGGGCAGCTACTGTGTTTGATTCTGATTTCCTGTCATAGTGTTCAAACTAGTGCCTAGTAGGCATTTAATAAATATGTGGCGAATGAGTGACTGTGTGACCAGGTATTCTTTTTTTAGACCAAATCCAAAAGAATTTGTTGTTTTCTTTAATGAACATCAGTTAATTCCAACTTCAACTTAAGGAGAACTTTTGAAGACATAGGTAATGTGGGGCTGTTAAAAGTATAGACTTTGAAGTTGAACGTGAGCTCTTTGCTCTACCCCATTCCAGCTGTGTGACTGATAATATTAATGCCTTTGTAAGCTCTCAAACCCTGCGCAAACAGAGCCACTGGTATTAATAACAGGGACTCCTCCAAACAGCACCCAGGCCGTCCCCACCCAGGCAGAGGGGGAAAGCACAGAGAGATAGATAACTGCCAATCGTTGCAGTCTCGCCGGGAAGAGCGGCGAACACCAGGGAGGGACACTCGTCTGCGGATACTGCTGCCCTGTGAGGAGCAGGTTGGACAAAGGGCGGGACAATGAGGGATTGTGGCCTATTTAAACCAAGAGGATTTGGAGGCAGAGTCAGAGAAGACCAGCATGGTAGGGACATCAGAGCAACGTGATGGCTGTTTTTCCTGCCCTCTCGCATTACAGGTGAGGAAACCAAAGCCCAGAGAGGAGCGGAGACCTGCCCAAAGTAACCAAGCTGGTTAGCACTGGAGCTGGGACTGGATCCTGGCAACACCCATGAAATGCCAGGTCACCATCTCCTCCAGATTAAAATCACTTTTCAAACCTACTCCATAGGACTCTCTTTTCTCTGTGTCCCTCAATGCAGTATTTATGTAAAGAACATGCCCAATTAAACCTACTATCCTACAATGTCACTTCCACAGTCTCTGAGGCCCTGTGGGAAGGTGTGGGAGAAGGGGCCAGGCGTCAGAAAAGGACCAGAGCCCCTCCTGTTCCCAGGCTTAGTCAGCTCCTCCCCGCCAGGCTCCCAAAGACAAGTCACAGCCACTCCTACCCCGAAACTTTTCCAGGGGTGCAACCTCCTTCAGGCTGGGAAAGTCAGGTGAACAGGGCCAGTAAAAAAAACTCAAGTTTTAGAGCAGAAAGACCTGGACGGGCAGCCCCCTCTGAGAACCTCACCATAATCCTGCCCATCCTTCTCAGTCCCTGACAGTGGCCAGACTACAGTGATTGTGCCCTTCCATGCGTGGCTTGAGCATATACCCTGTGGCAGGTCCTGTGCAGTGACCACGAATTATGAACTCGTCCTTTCCCACTGTTTGTCCCTGGGGAAGGTCAGTGATAGTGGTGATCATTTACTGGGCACTTTTCACATGCCAGGCACTGTAGGAAGCATGTCTCAACTCACCCCTCACAATGCTGGGAGGTGGTACTACGGTTTACAGGTACTACTATTTACAGGTACTAGCGTTTACAGGTACTGCCGTTTACAGGTACTACTATTTGTTTATAGGTACTACTGTTTACAGGTACTGCTGTTTACAGGAAACTAACTGAGGCTGCACAGCTGGGAAATGGCAGCTCTGGGATTCACGCAGGCGTGGTGCCTTCACCACCTGTACCTTTAACCTCCTTATCACCCCTCGCCCCACCTCCATCTGTGCAATAAGGGTAGCAGGTCAGAAAGTAGGAGTCCAGCACAATGCCTGCCACAAGTGAGCACTTAAAAAAAGTATTCTCACCTTGGCCTGTGTGGCTCAGTTGGTTAGGCATTGTCCTACAAGCCAAAAGGCTGCAGGTTCGATTCCCAGTCAGGGCACATGCCTAGATCGTGGGTTCAGCCATGGTGGGGGCTTGTAGGAGAGGCAACTGATTGATGTTTCTCTCTCACATTGATGTTTCTTCTTCTCTCTCTAAAAGTCAATAAGCATGTCCTTGGGTGAGGATTTTAAAAAATAAAAGTATTCTCTGTCACCTATGGGACCAAGGCAAATAGTAAGGAACAAGAAGGAAAGGGACAGGGGTCAGGATCTGGGGTCTGTTCAGACCATCCAGCATGGTGTAGGGGATCACCTAATACAGTGAACAGAAATGTCTCCTTGGACAATTTCGATCTCATTGTTACCAAGTCAGGCCTCTCAGAAACCATCAGCGTCCCTTCTTCACCAGCTCTCGTACACACGGACACATAGATACACACGCACTAGGGCTTGTCTTTTCTTTCGGCTTCTTTTGCTTCCCTGCTTGGAGTAGCCATGGCAACACATCCCAGCCACAATGAGGAGGTAGCATAGTTGCCATTTTCCCCTGCCCCTTGTCTTGCTGATCAAGATTGTCCCTCTGACTCAGAGGTATCACTCAGAGGGGCAGGTTGGCCTTGTCCAGAAGACATTCTCCCCAGAAAGGGAGCAAAAAGGGAAGAGGGTAGAGAAACTCCAGTTCAAAACAGGCAAACAAAGCAACTCTCTGTTTAGGATGGTCATGGAGTAGAAGGCCCCCAGCTTCTGCGTGTGCCAGACAAGGCTTTCATAAGCATGGGCACTGGTGAAGCCAGTTTGGGACTTCAGCCCCAGCGGTAGGTACGCTGTGACAAGGGCAGCTGGCTGCTTCCAGCCGATTTGTCTGGTGGGCCTCTCTCCCTGGGTGGAAAATTCAAGCCTGGTTCCTATCGTTCTGGGGTGACAGACCCCATACTGTGCACCACCTATCAGATGTCGCAGCTCACAGCTCACACGAGTCCCTCTCGTATGAGACAGGCCACCGATAGCCACTCTCCACAGTTGCCCTGAGCACAAGGGTGCACACACCACATCACACACAGCATCTCCTGTGGCCGTCCCATCAACCCTTGTTATTACTGCCATTTTTTTTTTTTTTTGATGCCAGGAAGCTGAGTCTCTGTGAAAACACCGATGAGTTATTCACAACCTCTTCATGATGTAAAGTCTGATTTCTTGCCCTGGCTGGTGTGGCTCAGTGGATTGAGCACAGGCCTGTGAACTGAAGGGTCGCTGGTTTGATTCTCAGTCAGGGCACATGCCTGGGTTGCAGGCCAGGTCCCCAGTAGGGGTGGACCAGAGGCAACCACACACTGATGTTTCTCTCCCTCTCTCTCTCCCTCCCTTCCCCTCTAAAAATAAATAAATAAGTGTTTTTTTAAAAAGTCTGATTTCTTGACTCCCACGCTACATTTGATCCTTCCCCAAAGCCATCGTCTGCACGTTACACCATATTACCATGGGATAATACTGTGCCAGTGGAACTGATTTGGGAAGTGTGTCATTTAGAATGTAAGGGGACCTTAAAGATCATGTGAAGTAATTCTCCATTGTCCCCCACTGTAAGACGAAATTGAACCTTATGTCATGTATCCACACAGTAGTTACACAATATATATCTACTGGAGTCCAAAAAGGGGCAGTGATCTGCTTGAGACGACAGCCAGTTGCAGGGCAGGATGAAGACTCCTATCTTAACCTCTTGTAGAGTCTAATTCAACACACATTTGCTAAACACCCGCTAAGCCAAGTGCTGAAACTACACAGATGCCATAGAACTGACCTTGACGTGGGTGAGTGTTGCTATGTGAACTCTTGGTCCAGCCTGGGAGCTTCAACAAGCTCAAGGATGAGTAAAAGTGAGTCAGGAAAAATGGGGAGGCAGAGGAGAGGAGAAGAGGCATTCCTGGTAGGGGGGATGATATGACCACAGGCATAGAGGTCTGAAATAGCTTGGTGTGAACTGGGAACTCTTTGCAGTCCAGGGTTCCTGTGACATAGAGCATGAGTTTGAGGATGGTGGGAAAATAAAAACTATGGCTGAAGTTCAGGGCCATGCAAGGTGGGCCTTGTCATTGGCATTCAGGAATTTAGACTCTATCACCAAGGTCATTGGGAGCTATTGAAGGGTTTGTGTGGACAGGACTCTTATGTAAAATCATTGCAGGGTTCATACAAAGCCACTAAAGGGTGTTGTATATCATGTAGAGAATCGATCAGAAAGAGAGATCAATTAGAAATTTTGCAATGTCTGTGCTCCACATTGGGTGGTCTTCTGTCTTGGAAGAATTAGAGATGGAGAGGAGGAAATTGATGCAAGGACTCCTTGGGAGGTGAAACTGACAGGCCTCAGGGATTGACTGGATAGAGAGAGTAAAGAGAGGGGAGGAGTCGGGGTAGCCCCAGTGTCCTTTCCATTATGTCACCTCGACTACTGTCTGGAGTATTCCCAGCCCGAGACTAGCGTACCTAAATATCTAACGTCACCCTGGGGTTACTTGGAGACCATCATCCTGATGTTGCTTGGAGACCAGAACAAATAGAAAGAACAGTCCTCAACCAGTCAGAGGGCTGTGTCCACCAGCCCTGTGAATCTGCCACCAATAGGTGGGGTGACTTGGGTCCTGTTATTTAATTTGGGAGCTTTGATTCCTTCATCTGAGGGGTAGAGTTGGTTTGGACCATCCCTCAGGTGTCTTCTAGCCCTATCTATGTTCCTCATTCAATTGTCATGAAGGCCAAATTCATTCATTCATTCATTCATTCATTCATACAGCAATACCCACTGAGCACAATCCATGCACTTAGCCCTGTTCTAGGCTCTGGGAGTCCAAAGATAAACAATTGGTAACAGTAGCTCTTATGAAAAGAGGATGGGAAGATGCAAATAACAGGCAGTCACGACAAGAATTAAACAGAATCGGAAAACACTGGGTTAGGAACTGTTTCCCTGAGAGTGAGATACTTATATTGATATCAAAGGTTAAATAGTTGATCCGACAAAAAGAGAGGCGAGCTGTTCTAGGCAAGAGCAACAATGTCGTACAAAGGTCAGAAGGTAGAGCGTGCTTGATCAACTCAGAGAACTGAAAATAAGAGCCATATGTGGGAGTGTGTTATAAACAGCAACATACTGTATTATTATTATTAATATCATCATCATCATCATCATCATCATCATCATCATCATTATCATCATGTTCATAAGGTGCAACCTAGTGAAACACATCACAAGCAGGATTCACTGGATTTTCTAATGACCAGGTGGTCCAAACCTATCAGATTCTGTATTTCCGTCCTCTGGCTTACATTCTCTGGTGGTACAGAAACATTTTTTACTCACCAATTCATTTGACTCTTTTCCATGACTTCTTCTTTTTAAAAAATATCAGATACATTGTACTATACGGTTTAATCATCCTTTTGTGTCTGTAGAGTCTCAAGCAATCCTGTGGTGGCAATAAAAAAAAAAAAAGGCATTGTTGCCGCCATTTGATAGGGGAAGGCGGCCAGACACAAAGAGGCTGAGTGACTCAGCCCACAGTGGAGAAACCAAGACCTGAATCCCAGGCCTCTGGCTTCAGTGTCTCTTTTCCAAAACCCAACAGACCTTCTGACCGCACTTATCACGGGACCACGCCCAGCGGTCTCACAGACTCTCCTGTAGACTGCGCTTGCCAGTCAGCGACCTCTTCTCGTTGATTACCTTTCAGAGGGCCCGCTTCTTACAGCTCTTTCGTTAAGCTGTCTCCCAATCACTGTGGCGAGAAGATAGGATCGGTTTCTGTCTGGGAAGGTTTCCTATAGACAGCAAGTGTTATAATGGGAAGATTTCCCATGTTTAATCAAGGAAAGTGATATTTCCTGGCTCTGAGGTTCTCTGACTTTTTAACCTTCTGCATAAGTCATCGCTTGCTTAGAGTTTGGAATCCAGCATATTATTCGAAGGCCTAACTCACACGTTGGGTAAAAGAGAACTGATCTGAACCCGGAAGACTAGGGTCGCAGGCTTCCTTGGCTGTGCCCTGTGACCCTGGAGTAAATCACTCTACGATGGGCACGTCTGGGGCCCACACATGCTGTGATTTGAATCCTCACACTGCTTATGATTCGTACTATAACCATGAGCAAGTTACACGGTTTCTATGAGCCTCGGTTCCTCATCCAGAACAATAGAGACACTCCTTGTACGCCCCCACCCCGGGTAACGTGATGTTGGAACATAGCAGTGGCTGAGCCGATGTTTGTTAAATAAAGAAGAAATGTAAAAGAGCTCCCATCCCCCTTCTTTCCCTCTCCGCTCACTTTCCTCACCTAAGATGAGAGATAAAAACCTCTCCCTTGCAACTCATTGGGCATCTGAGCAAATTCCATACAGTCGTGTTTGCAAGAGTTCTTACAAACCTTAAGAACTCTGGCGATCTCAGGTACAAGTTACTCTATCTAGGGAACCCTGGCCAACTCTTCAAACACGCATTTATCCTGCTGTAAGTGCCCTGCAGGGAGGATATCCTCCTCACTCCCAGTTCCCAGATAAGGGAACCGGGGTCCAGGACGTTGCGTCTTCCCCAGTTTCACAAGGCAGTAGGTGCTGGAGCGGAGATTAGAGGCCAGGTCGATCTGACTCCACATCCAACATTCTTCTCACAACAGCCTCTGCTCCCATTGAGTCCAGGGGTGACGATCCTAGTCTCTGGAGCTAGGTGACCTGCAGTCTCATCCGAGGCCCACCACTGACCAAAGCTGTGTCACTGGGAGGGAGGGATCTTATCTAGGTCTCAGTTTCCTCATTTGTGAAAAGAACAGATTGGTAGTATTCGAACTCATGGGTGCGAGACTTTCTATCTCACTTCCGGTTTCTTCAACTCAAAAATGAGAATATAACAATAATTATATGTGTCAGACTGGATACAAGGGGTACTTGGTCTGGATTCCAGCTCTAAGACCTGGGATGCTCTTTAGCTTGAGTCTCATGCCTTGCCTCCTCCGGGGAGCCTCCCAAGACCATTCCGAGCCTGTGTTTAGAGTCTTTGACGTGCACTAGGGCATCAATTACCGCTCATTTCTATGTTGTCAATTGAATTTATTTAAATATCTTTATGCTTTACCGATACTGGGAGACTCACAGTTTTTTAGATTCTAATAATAACTATTATTTTCTGAGTACCTCCCACATGCCTGAAACTGGGCACTGGACGTTATAACGAATGTTTCATTATGCCTGATATGGAAAAGAAAAAAACTGAGGCTCACAGAGGTTAATTTGCTGCGGGGCACACAGCTGTTTGCATGGAAGACACTAAAAAAATACTTGTAGGAGTGAATGAATGAATAAATGAATGAATGAATGAGTGGTGTGTTTTCAGAATCACTAATAATTTAAAGAACAAAGCTCTTGTCTTTTATGAACTGACCCTGCAGCCTCTAGAACAGAACTGATTGCATAATGACATCAGACACAGCCTGGAACAGAGTTACAGCCCAGATGTCAGGTGAGTTTTCTAAAGTGTCTCCCCAGTGGCTATGCATCAGGAGTGGTGCGGAGGGGAGCCCATCGGGCCAGATGTGAATCTTGCCATCTGCAATCGTAGAGGCTGGGCACTCACAGACCTGAGGGTTCCCGGTCTGCCACGTGGCTGCCAAAGTTCTCATCTCTTCGAGGACATTCTCTTCTTTCATGATCAGAGGAGCCAGAGCAGAAATTTATTTGCAAGTTGAAATCTCTCCACCGGTTTCCATTTATTACGAAAGTTGGATGCCCCAGGACCGATTCTCTTTAATACCAATAATCCTCAGTTTTCCACAGCCGTGCTTTTAAAAATAAGGTAAAATCCTCCAAGTTCAATAATTCTTCTCACACTGTTTCAGATCTTTTGTTTTCTCTGCTTTTTTGCACCCAAATGTGGCATCAAGCCAGCAGGGGGGAGGTGAAGGCTGGGGGCCAAAGGCTAGGGATACAAGAGGAACTTGGCATTCTTAGTCCATCCAGCTGTTCCACAGACGTTTAATAAAGGTCTACCTGGTGAGGTAGGAGCCACTTTTACCATATTCTGGAACAGGAAGCTACAGCTCAAAGAGGTCTGTCAAGATGATTAAGATATGGTCCCTAACCTCAAAGAGCCCCTTTTCAATAGAGGTGACAGACATGGAGGCCACGACCTGTGACCCAATGAGAGTGGGTACAAAGTACTCAAGGTGTGCGGAGGATCAAGCAATTATCTTAAGAAGGAAGGCCTCCCTTTGGGAAGTATTTGCGAAAGCAGTGGAGTGGTGCCTGACAATGACATTGGACAATGACTTTCGACTGTTCCTCACCTCTGCGGTTTCGAGATGTGACACGTACCCCAATCCCTTGGGTGCGCGTGTGAGAGAGGCCCAGCACTCGGGGCTCGGCCGTGTGACTGCAGACGAGGGACTGCGTACTTTTCAGCCCCAGGGTTGGTTTGTTTGTGTGTTTGTTTTCTATCGGCAGAATAGGAATAACCACGACTCTAATCCTGTTTGGATTATCGTTACTATTATCACTTCCCTAGCTCCCCGCCCTAGATCTCTGTGTGGGGCCCTCCTGGCGTAACACACACCTCAATACACGGAATCAACAGCAACCGCCTGTGTGTGTGTAAAGGATTATATCGCTGCTGTTTCTGATGAGAACCTGTCCTTTTCCTGAGTGACTAGATACTCTGTGCTGATGCTTCAGTAAATTACATCTTGTCCCAAAGACTGGGCAGCCTCCAGAAGTTCTCCTTGTCCCTCTCATGTGCCTCAGAGAAGCAGGGCACTTCCCCTACTTGGGGTTTTTCAAACTTGACACTATGGCCGTTTTGGATCAGACAGTTCTTTGTCGTTGGGGGGCTGCCCTGAGCTTGTAGGATGTTTAGCATCATCCCTCATCTCTAACTCCTAGATGCCAACACCCACACCCTAGTTGTAGCAACCAAAATGTCTCCAGAAATTACTAAACGTCCACAGGGCTGGGGGCGGGGGGCCAAATCACCGTTGTTGAGAATCATATGCGACCACACAGCCCTACAAAGCAAGTCAGGCCTGGGTTTCTGCCTCCATGTCACAGATGAGAGATAACCTGAGACCCAGAACAGGAAGGATTCCATCCGAGCTCACAAACTAGCATAAGAGCCAAGGGTCCCAATCACCGATTTCCAGAAAACCTCATGTGCAGAACTGCGGTGTCCTGCACGACAGAGATGCAGGCGGGAATCAGTCCCAGGGACCGAAGACGGAGTCTTCTCTTTCCCAAGCCTGCCAGGACCTTCCCCACCCCTTCCCCACCCCTGAGCAGCAGCCTGCAGGAATGCCTGCTCCTCGCCCTCCCTCGGCCCTGCCCTCGTCCCTTCCATCTGCGTCCTGGGAGGAGGTTGGGTGCTCCCTGGACGCCAGGATAGGCATGGGCCATCATTGCAGGAAGGGTGACAAGACGACAGTGAGGATAAAGCCTGGACATAGCCCTGCCCCAAACTTCAAACTTCAGGGGGATGTGCTGTCACCAAAAAGCAAACATGAAAAAAAAAAAAAAAAAACCAGCAGGATTCCTCAGTTGCCATGTAAGGGAAGGCCTTGGCCGGCTCTGTGCGACCAGGAGAGTTGAGGTGGGGGTAAGAAGCACAGAGAAGAGTATTCTGGTTCGCTTCCCAGTCCCCACCCCCAGACTCCCCCGACTCCCCCTTTGCATCCCTCTTGGAAGGGCCCCTTAGAATGCACCAAAATAACCCCTCCCTCCTCCTTCACCTCCCTGTCCATTTGCCTCAGCTGTCCCCCCTGCAGAAGGCCGGCATGCAGCCTGGTGCACGGGTTAGGGGTGTGTGACATTTTGTCTGAATAGGCCCCTATGTTCCCATAATTTATAGTGGTAAGTAATCTTATTTGCAAAGCAAGCCCTTACAGTTATAAAAAACAAGTTAATTGACTTGCATAAAAATCAAACATGTAAAAGTTTTCCATCTTAACACAAACAGCACACTGAGCCCGTTTGTACAATAGCTATGGTGCAGTGCGGCCCGCGTCTGGGCTGCCTGGGACCCGGCCTCTTTCATAACCCAAAATGGAATCTTAAACCCTGACAAGGCCACATACCGATGGGAGTTACTGAATTTAGAGTCAGTCACTCAACTAATTATACGACGTTTTATTTTTTTCCTTGTGTCAATAAACAAACTTGGGTCTGACTTCTGACACTGAGTCCTAGAAGCCAATTAAGAGGCGTTCCCAATATATTACTGGGTCTACAAACAAGGATGGCTTTTCTTGGAAAAGTGAATATCACGTTTCTTTTAATGAGTGTGAAAATATATGAGTTTCTTAATCACTGGCAACTCCGATGGAGTCTGAGACAGGCAAATCACTGACTCCCGCTCGGGAATGAACAGGGGCCAGATTCTTGGTGGGGCTTTTATGATGGGATCCTCAGGTGAGAGACGGCTGGGAAGACAGCCTCCAAGAAATGCCAGGTTCCGTGGTGACGTGACCGAGGGCCGATGGCGAAGTCTGCTGTGTCAGCCCGACAGAGGCAGGAGAGGGACCCACAGTGATGAGGGGCTTCTGCAGAAAGCAAAGAGACCCCAGGTTGGTGGAGTAGAGCAAAAATCTTAAACGCGCAGAGACGTGTATTGTGAAGGGCTATTCGCAGTGCCATCCTGATTCTCCCCCTCCTGCATCCTGAGAACCCATTTCACAGGTATGGAGAAGGGGTGGGGACTAATATTCATTAAGTACCCATCATGTGCTGGGTGCCTTTGCTTTCTGTATCTTATTCAACTTTCAGAAGAACCCTGCCAGGAAGATCGCGTTGTTCTTGTTGTACAGATGAGAACACTGAAGCCCAGAGAAGTGGAGTCCCTTGGCCACGGTCACACAGCAGAGCCTATCAGTTCCAATCGGCCCTCTTGCTTGCACTGCTCTGGTGGGGCAGGATTAGTCAGGACCAGAGCCCTGGGGGACCCAGGGTCAGGCACGATCCGAGTGCCCACCCTTGCTGGAAACTGGCTCCGCCCATCCACCGCCTGGTATCTAGAAACACAACCAGATAAGACAGTATGATATGTTCCGATGGAGGTGTTCACAGAGGAAGGACGCCCAATCTAGCCGGGTGGTGGGGGTGTGAGGGGGTTGCTGGTTAGGAAATACTAAGATCAGGAGACCCTTCCTCTATGACTTAAAATACCTTGGCATTTTTTAATTTCCTAATGGACAAGTGAGGAAAGTGCATCCGGGAGGTCGGCCAGCATGAGCAAAGGTGTGAAGGTGTCAGCTAGAGCAAGCATGGCAGGTAGGGTCCCAACGCTGCTGGGAGGTGCTCGGGGCAGAGGCCCGAGACGGGACCCAGAGGGCCTCTGACGGGGAGGGAGCAGGTGGGGAGGCCTTAAGTCCCTGCTGTTCTCTGAAGCAGACTGAGCTGCTCATGCCTCGAGCAGAGAACACAGAGTGGCGCCTGGTAGGGAGGTTCGGGCCCGGTGCTCTGGTGCAGCCCAGGGAAAGGCTCAGAGCAGGGGCTCCGGAGCCAGCCCGCCTGGGCCGGAATGCTGGCTCTGGGCAAGAGACGTAACCTCTCTGTGCCTCAGTGTCTCCCCTACAGAGTAGGATAAGAATACAGGTGTGTACTTCACAGTCTTTTGGTGAGACTTAAGTCAGTTCATTCATCATTCATGTAAAACAATTAGAACAGCACCCATTGTATAATGAGGGCCCTAGAAATGTAAGAGGCTGAGGAGTTTTAATTTGGGCCCCTCCACCTTACAGGCTCTGTCAGCTCAGACAAGTTTCCCAACCTGCCAATCATATGGGATTTGTGGGCTCTTGGCAGATAGTAAGTGCTCAGCGAATAGACACTGTCATCCTTGTTGCCGCTGCCATCGTTACTGCTATCTCTGGAAAAGACCAGTGATCTCTTGCCTTCCCCAGCAAAGTGAGTCACGGCCACCGTCCTCTCCCCGTGACACGTCCAGGCAGGCTGACATACCACCCAGGCAGGCAAGACAAATGGACTTGCCACCTACCGGGAGCGCGCATGCACACCCGGGGCACGTAGCCCGGCTGTCGGCACAACAGGGTCCCTTCTTTTCGAAGTCGCTGCCTCTCTGCTCTGCATGTGCTCTGCGCGGAGTGGAGGTCCCCATTATTTATGTTTGGAAAATGCATTCAGGGCAGTTCCCAGAAGCACTTACAGAGCTCTTATTTAATTGCTACTTTATAAACTCGCTGCTCCAAAGAGTGAGGGATTGATGGCCTGGCCTGGCACCTGGAGCGGCCTCGCTGCACAGGCTTTTCCGAGAACGGCCTGGGATCCAAACTCCCAGGAGCCCACTGCCCCATGTGGCTCTGGCCTGCAGCCAGCTGCAGAGGGCCCTGTGGGCCTCGTCACCCTAATCCTCAGCTTTAGGATGGCAGCAGCTGCCAGGGTGGTCACACACTCGTGCGCACACACACACTCACACATGTGTGCTCAAAGTCCCTTCATCAATTCAGGGCTAAGGGTTTGGGGATATACTGGGTAGAACAGGCCCTGTTACTCCTCAGTCACCCTCTCCTTGCCACGGACCTGCAAAATCCAGCCCTGAGGATATCCCAGGTCCCACATAGGGACAGGGGGACGCAGCTAGGGTCTTGCAAGCCTATATTTCACTTGTCCCACTGTCACCCATCAGGTAGGGAAGGCCCAGGCTTGTATCCCAGTTCCCCCATTTCACAGCTATGTAGCCCCACCGAGCCTCAGATTCCTCTCCATATAGTGTAGTTTCTGGGTCCTACTTCCCAGCATCATTGAAAGATTGGAAGTAAATGATGGCACCTCTCCTGACATGTAAATGTAGAAGATCGATAAGTGTCATTTATTGGAGTTCTGCAGCCGCAGAAATAAAGGCTGAAGTGTCTTTCAGGAGGTCCTCCTGGATTCCTCAAGTCTAAATGTTCCTCCCAGGTGAAGCGGAGACCTTCACACCGGCCCCTTCTGTTGTGCAGTGACTTCACCCAGCCCCACAGTGCAGCGCTCCGTGAGCTCAGAGAAGCCATTTACAGCCGTCTCCAGTGACCTGCCTGCCCTGCTACCCGCCAGGGGGGGTGATGCGCCTCAAGTTCTGGAGGAGAAACTGAGGCTCATCTCAGAACGCAGGCAGAATCAATAAATCATTCATGTGTTCCCATCCAGGCCTCACACCCTTTCCTTCACAGCACACCCAGTTTGCCCCCAGCTAGCTCCAGGCCCCTTTGTCCCCCCAAGACGTCTCCCAACAATCTTGCATGCACATCCTTGTGCAGCCCCCTCCCACACGAACAGGGCAGACCCGCATAACTGGTAGGGCACGGTGGAAATGACTGCCAACACATTGCCACTTCCACCTCGCCCTCTCCCACCAGTCCCCACGGAAGAAGCCAGTCGCCATGTCACGGAGACACTCAGGCAGCCCTATGGAGAGGGCCTGGTGGTGAAGAGCTGAGGCCTGCCAAGAGCCAGCAAGGGCATGCCGGCCAGATGAGCACACCATCTTGGAACCAGAGTCTTCAGCCCCAACCAAGCCTTCCGCCTCATCCTGTGCTAAAACCACCCGGCCACTCCCAAACTCCTGACCCACCCAAACTGTGAGATAATAGACGTTTGCTGTTTCAAGCTGCTAATGTTGGGCTAATTTGTTACGCAGCGACAGATAACTAACACACCTTCCTTGGTGCCCCAGCCCCAGCTGCACCTTAACTCCTCCCTTCCCTGCCCACCTCCGCCCCGCCCAACGCGTGCACTTATTTCAGACGAGACCAGGACTGCAGTTGTTGTACACAGCCGTGCCTCGTTTGTTTAGTCTACCATGTCTTCAGAGTGAGCATGTGCGCATGCGTGTGTGAGCACGCACACCCGCTCCCCGGATTCAGGCTGTGTCACCCCAACTGGGCAGCCTATTCTAATGGGGATCCTCATAAACAAGCGTTTAAAAGCACAGGTGATTAGTACACATCTTAGCATTTCAAGAGCAAGACTTCTTGGTCTTTTGGTTCACTTTTCTTCGCTCCTGCCTGTGCCCTCTGCTCAGACCCTGGTTTCCCTCCTGGACTATAGCGATAGCCTCCTAGCTAGTTTCCTCACTTCTCCTGTGCCCTCGTGGCTTCCTCACTCTACTACCATGCAAACACAACCTGTTTTCTTTAGAAAAACTATCTGTTTATAACCCTTTGCTCCTCTCACAGGAGACACCCAAGCTCCACGGTGTGCCTCAAAGACCCTCCCCATTGGCTCTTACGTGCCATTCCTTCTGGTTGATAGTCCCTGACATTCTTGCCTCTGTGCCTTGGCACTCACTGTGCCTCTCTCTGGAAGCCTTTCCCTGCCCTGTCCACCTGGTAAACTCCTATTCATCCTTCAAAACCCAACTCAGTCATTGCTGTCTTGAAATCTTCCTTCACATCGCCAGGCAGAGTCAGGTCCCCTCTGTGTTCCTGGCTAGATCTTTCTGATAGCACTGAGTACAGTGTTAGAATTCTATACTCATCTGCTTCCTCTGCTAGCTGGGGACCCCTAGAATTTTATTCATTTTAATTCTCATGACATCTACTTCAAGGGCTTGGCATGTAATTGCTGCTCAAGGGAAACTTATTGAATCAGGGGTGAAGGAGGCAATTTTCATTCTGTGGGCTGGAGTATGTGAAACCTGATGGCATGGTGTTAGGCATGAAGACAGCATACCACGAATGTCCAGGTTGGTGCCTTTTTCTCCTTTCCCCAGCATGCAGAGCGGTGGGCCTTGTTTGTTTAACCACGGGCCCCCAGCTCCGTCACACACTCTCAGGAATTCACAGGGTGGTCTGATTTTTCACTTACTTAGTTTAAACTGTCTCTGAACTCTGGGGGCTGTTGATCCCCCCGTAGCCACCATCCCTGCCAGGTCTCCTGGAATCTTTGGGTTTTTCTTTTGTAAACGCCCCCAATGGGTTTCATAAGGTCATTTAGCATTTACCTGTCCTGTTTTCCATTCGTAAAGTCTCACAGGCTTTATTCATTCATTCATTTGCTCACTATCAGCACAGGAGTTAGAGCTTGAGCTCTGGAGCCCAACGGCCAGGTTCACATCCTGGCAAGCTCTGCAACCTTGGGTGTGTGATTTCTCTGTGCCCTTAGCTGCCACATCTGTGAAGTGGGAATATAACAGGACCCCTGCCACAGGACTCTGTAAGGATTCTGAAAGACACTAATGATACAGAGCAAGAGCTCAATGAATTTTGGTGTTTGTTCATTCAATGAACACTTATTTAGTACCTGTCAGGGCCAGGCATGGTTACATGATGAGGAGAATGAGATAAGCTGCCAGCATGCTGGAGTTCGCAGGTCAGTGGCAGAGACAGGGAAAGACGCATGCATACAATGGCAAATAACGCTGTGGAGGCAGCATTATTACAAATGATACAGCGGAGGCAGGCCCTGAGCGGTTTACTGAGAGCAGAGAGAAAGGGGCAAATAGGTTTGTTAATGGGGGAGTCAAAAATGCATCGATGAAGAAGTAGCAGCTGATCAGCCGCACAAGAAGGGACCTCCCTGGGCAAAGGGACCAGTGTGGGTAAAAGACAAGGGCTCGAACAGTGAGAGGGCTGCTTGGGAAACTGCACAGTGCATAGGGACTGAAACACCAGGAAGGTGTTATTTGCTCCATCCACAGGTGAACTAAGTGAGCTGTGAGGGTTTGTGGGACACGCGGTAAATGAGACGGGAGAGACGGCGGCAAACAGCCTGCCAACTCAGTGGGCCTTAGATGGTGAGACACTCCCCACAGAGGCACTAAGAGAAACAGAAGCATTTGAGGGCCTGCCACCCTTACATTTGCATTTAAGAAAGCTCGCTCCAACTGTGATGAGCTTAGTGGCTACTACAGAAGCCCAGGCAAGATGAGATAAACTAATAGGGTAGAAGAGGGGACAAACTCGAAAGACATTTAGAGCAGAAGTTGGCGTGCTTTGTCTGTAAAAGGCCAGATAGTAAATAGTTCAGGTTTTGTGGGCCATACGATCTGTTGCAACCACTACAGTTGCAAAAGCAGCCATAGACAGTCTGCAAATGAGCATGGCTGTGTTCCAATAAAACTTTATTACAAAAGGAGGTTGCAGGCCAGATGTGACTCATGCGCCAGAGCTTGCCAACTCCTGAGTTAGAAGGTAGATGGACAGAAAATGGACATCCGGAGATGTAGGGAAAGTGTGAGAGGTGGAGGAAGAAGGAGAATTTCAAGACTCTCCAGCGGTCGTCAGGTCCAGCACTCTGCCTCTTTGCCAAGGTGATCTATTAACTATTCCACATTTGCTCCCAAAATACAAAAATTGAGATGCAACTATCTTCTCTGCATTCAAGAAGTTGATCCTCAGAGCTTTTGCTGTCACCTCCCAATGTCCCATAGGACTCCTGTGATCCTGCACTGACCCTTGGAGAGGTTGGAGAGCAATAATGAAATTGTAACCCATGGTATAGCCTTTCCGAGTGCCCGCCACCCCATTCCCGGGCCACCCCATCCCTCCAGCCTGTAGGAAAACCAGGGCAACCACTGCCCAGTAGAATTTTACGGCAGGGAGAGGACGGACCCAGAAGGCAGTTCACGTGCTTCTGCCAGCCTGTCTGGATCCAGTTAGTAAACTGACTGCTGGGAAATGGAGCATCGATTCAATGTGAGAAATCATAAGTACCAAGAAATCTACCAATTCAAAGAAATGCTGCGGATAATTCTAATGCGACGTGTCCACCATCATATCCTTCTGCCCCGTTGGTGGGAACATGAACCAGTGCAAAACTTCTGAAGGGTGCTTTGGTTACAGCTTTCAGACTTTAAAACACCCCTTTACTCAGCATTTGCACTTCTAGGAATCTATCACCTGGAACTACTCGCACGCATCTAAGTCCTAGGTTACCTATCACACAGCACTCATTGTGTTACGGACTGAATGTGTGTGTCTCCCCCAGACGTCTAGGCGGAAGCCCTAACCATCAGTGTGTTAGTATTTGAAGGTGGGACCTTTGGGAGGCAATTAGTCTTAAAGGAGATGATAGTAGGGCCTTTATGATGGAATGACTGCTCCTATAAGAAACAGAAATGAGAGACCTTGCTCTCTCCGTGAGCACACACCAAGGAAAGCCAAGTGAGCGCACAAGGGAGGAGGCAGCTGCCTACAAGCCAGGAAGAGAGCCCTCACCAAGTGCCAGATCGGCCAGCCCCTGATCTTATTAGACTTCCCAGCCTCCAGAACCGCGAGGAAGTAAATGTCTTCTTTCAGCCGCTCCGTCTGTGGTGTTATGTCCTAGAAGCCCAAACTGACTAAGACACATTGTAGGAACAAAATTGAAATTTAATAGGGAAATGGCTGAACTATATAGTTCACTTATAGTACAGAATACTATGCCACTGTTAGAAGTTTGAGATAAATTTATAGGAATTGATACAAATGGGTCCTTATTCATTGGTGAATAAAAAAAGTCACAATAAAATATGTTATTTCAGTTTTTTAAAAACTACATAAGCCCCTTCATAAATATATGAAATGCATAGCAGGGCCAGGGCTAGAGTGACTCAAGTGCAGTTTGTAGAGAACCTCCAGGTTCACGGAGGTGTGGACTCTGCACTTACAGAAACCTGCGAGTGAGTGCCTCCTTAAATGTTGTACCCCATGCACCTCTTTGCCTCCCCCTAGTACCAACCTCTACGCATAGAAAAAAGTTTTGGGCTAATACACATGTTCTCTCTGGAGAAAAATATTGAAGGGGTGGCAGCAAGAAATCTTTATTTTTTACTTTGTACCTTAACAGAGTATCCAATTTCTTCTACAAAAACCCATTAGTTAAATGGGTTAACAAAGTAGAATTTCCTTTATAAGTCTTCCTTTACCTCATCAATAAATATAGATTTGCATAAGCTGAGTGTTTTTTAAATATGCATCGATATGTTACTCTAATATTAGCTACCATTTACTTACCAAGTGCAAATGTACATGATGTTTTTATTATATGAGATTGGGTTACCATAGCCACACAGAACAGCAGCTTAACCAAATAGGAGCTTCTGTTTCTCATATAGCAAGAAGTCTGGTGGCATGTCAATTAATTTTGTTACCAGTCAACATAAAAAATCGTCACTCCCCTCCCACCAAATCACTGATCTTATAGAAAGCACAGGCAAAGGGTGGTACAAAAAATGTAAAAAAACCTGAGTTTGAGTCCCAGCTCACACCAGTTAGAATTCTAAAATCCAGGTAGAGTTTTAAATCACTCCTCAGTATTTTCATCTGCAAAATGGGAATTATAATGTCTACCTCAGAGGTTTGCTGGAAAAGATTCAACAAAATAGTACAATTGCAATGCCCTCATACTCCCCTGGAGTTAGCCTTCTCCATTCTTGCGTGTCCGAGACTTCCCCAGAACGTCTTGTAAATCCAGCCCCATTTCTGCGTCAGTGGGCATCATCGTCTCAGAGCAGTTCTGCCTGGCTTCCTCATGGGTTGTCAGTTGGCAGAAACCCTCAACATGACAGTCGTGTGAGCCCAAGAATATGGCAGACTGGATCACAGTTCCATACGAGATTCCAGATGTCAAGCCTTGAAAAATGAAGGATACCATGCACCTCTTCAGATTACCTGGTGCTTTGGTCCGATAACTGTTTGGGGAGACTCCACCCTCGCCCTCTCTTCATTCATTTTATAAGTCTGCATCAGGAGTCTCCTTCAGTGGAGTCCTGACCATGGAGAAATTCCCCCAAGCAGACCTTTAAACGGCAGAGCGTGTTTGGGGCTATGGGAATGCTACATCTGGAGCGTGGGTTTCAGCTAAGTTCAGGGTCGGTTTTGAAGACTGACTTATGTTCTAGGGGCCAATGAAAACCACTGAGTCAGAGCTGGGCCCTCAAGTACCCACCGTCTTTTGAACAAGAGAGGTGTATGTAATGTGTGAGCAGAGAAGTAAATGCACTTGTTTGCTATCCCTTTACTGAGAGAGGAATTGGTGTGGGAGGGAGGGGGTGCAGGATTTAATATACTGTGGCCAGAATGTGATAGAGAGGAATGGCCTCACAGGCTGCGACCAAAGAGCAGCTTGGATTGGTTTATTGATGATGATCCAGGCCTTAGTGAATGTGGGCGAGGGGGTGGGTACTCAGTCTCCATGCCATTGCTCTTGTTGAGAGCATCCTGATTGTCCACCTGGGACACAGGCGAGCTTGCCAACAATTGCTATGAATGAGATGCTGAGTCCCTCAGCCCAGCAGTGACTTTCAGCCATAAGTGGCCTTATCCTTTCACCCCATTGTGCCTTATAAATATCACTTGTTTATGTGTTGGGATGTGACAAAAGTTGAGAAACCATGCAACTGAGCCTTGGGGGACTGTTGATGGCAGTGTCGTCCCCTCCCCTGGTCAACCAAGAAGTACAGGACCCTCCCCTCCAATTCCTAAACTCTTCCCCCAAAGTCCTCTCAGGTCAGAAGACTGGACGGGAGGCAGCCATGAACCCTGACCTACTCCTCAGGGGTGTGCCAGGGATGGCGGGCTGGCTGCAGAGCACTGGGGAAGGTAGGAGCAGGGCCAATAAGAGGAGGGGGAAACAGGACTAGTTTCCAGGGCCGGGGCTACGCCACATATCAAACGGATTCCAACAAAAGATCTTAAGAAGCTCTGCCCTTCTGGGTGGGAGGGGGACATTTTTTTTTTCAGCAGGTGACGTCTGCTCTTGGTTCAGCAAGGAGTTCCCACCCACCCATCCTTGGAGAGGCCACAGCGCTCTGAGAAACGAGGGCCAGGCCACGTCAGGGTGATATAAGGAGATGAGCAATATAGCTGGTATTTACTATTGAAAACACATAAGGGCAAATATTTGGCTAAGTGTTTATTTGCTAGTGGAACTGTTTCAATGGTTGAATGGAGCCCAACTGTCAGCATGAGGAGTTTGATTAAAGACAAACTGGGTAAGCGTTTCCCCACAGTTGTGAATTTGGAGAGTTTCTGTTTCTTTGGCTCTGGAACACGCAGTGGGCTCTGTCCCTCGACTCCAGACAGTGGGCGGGGAGCCCCGGCCTGGTGGCCCTTCCTGCCCCTACAGGCAGTGACGTCAGGGCCTCCTGTCCCCTCCCCTCATCAAAGCTGTGTCCCTGCAGCCAGAGCAGAGGTAGGAGTGACAGGAGGAGCCTCTGGGAGGGATCTGCTCCTGAAGCCTGATCTCCTCTCGGAGAAGCCGTTCCGTGAGGAAGGCCTGTGAGCACCTCTCTGGTGATGACTGAGTATTTCCAGATCTCTTTCTCTCTCTGTCTTTTCTCTCTCCGTGTGAAGGTTAGTGCCTAGGAGATGTGTCTCTTGCTATTGCGTCCGCACTGCTGGGAGCGGGGAAGTGTGGGACTTGGCTTTGATGATGCGTCTCCAGAATACACATCTTCCCTCCCACAAAGAGAAACGCTGGTATCTCCTGAGTTCCTCCTCTGTGCTGGGCTCCACCTCAGGCTCTTCCTCTATTCCTCACCTCTTTCATCTTAAGGCAGAGGAGACTTCTCACCCCCATTTTACAGATGAGTAAACTGAGGCTCAGAGGTCTGCCATGCTTTGCCGGGAGCCACACAGTTGGGAGGTGGCAGGACAAGATGTAAGCCTAGATGTGTCAAATTCTTAAAAACCACACTGTTACTTCCCTCTGCTCATACCTTTTCACTTTACCTTATGGACATTGTGCTTTTTAAAAGATATTTAAATTTATTTTGAGAAAGAGGGAGAGGGAGGGGGAAAGAGAGGGAGAGAAAACATTAATCGGTTGCCTCTCATATACCCCCAAGAACCTGGCCCACAACCCAGGCATGTGCCCTGACCAGGAATCACACTGGTGACCCTTTGGTTCACGAGCTGGCACTCAATCCACTGAGCCACACCAGCTAGGGCTCAAAATTCGTGGTTCTTAGCAGGGATGCTCGTCCATGGCGTGGGAAGAAGAAACCCCATCCTAAAAGGCTGGTTTCCTGAACAGCAGGCTCCAAAAGCCCAGGGCACTTCCCAGGCACAGTGAGGAGTCAGGCCACTATTATAATCACCACCTCAAATTTGTTCAACCCAAGAGAATAGGGGGACAGGGAGGAGGGGCGTTAGGCCCCCAGAAATTTGCCATTACCCCCTGGAAACATTCCTCCCTTCCTCCCTCCTTCCTTCCCTCCCACATTCCCACCTGTGTTTCAGAGGACAGAGATCTAGGTGCAAATCTGGCTAAGCACGTGACTGGGAGCAACGATGTGTCGCCTCAGCGGCCCCATCTGTAAGATGGGGCAATCATGCCTTCACACAGCATGGCTGAATGCTGAATAAAAGGTCACCTACCGAGACAGCGACTGGCACTAACTATTCACCCAGAAAAGTATTACGCTCTCCCCATTCCCTGACACACATGCGCGCACACACACACACACATGCCCACTGAATCCCACAGGTGAAGGCCCTGAGTCCTGAAAGAGAGGGAAATGTCCAGTCTCTGGCCTGAGGCAGCTCCCCACCCCCACCGAACTGATTGAATAGTCAAAGCTAGTCCTTTACCCCTCGCAACTCTGTAAATTGCAAGCAAACAAGACTGCTCATGATAGGCGGCCCTGGAGTTTGGCCAGATTCCTGAGGGTGAGAAAAAATATCACACTAAATCTCCAGGAGACAGTCCCAAGGGAGAAACTGCTCTCACCAAAGGGATGCCTGCTTGTACTGCGGGTCTGACCTGAGCCCCGGGGTGGAAAACCCCTTCGGGGTGAGAATGCTCGGCTCTCGGGACCTCAGCTCCTCCCCACAGGCCTTATAGGTGCCAAGGAGGCATGGCTGTCCCTCATCTCACAGAAGGTGACACTGAGGTGCCAAAAAAGATGAGCAACTGATCCAAGGTCACGCAGCCGTGTGGGATAAATTCTCCATCCCCCAAGGCCTGGGCAATCCCACATTTCCAGGAGAGGGAGTTTGAGAAAGCATACTGGATGTTGCAAAATAACGTTATACTCAGAAAAAAGAGGAATAGGTTTTGTTTTAATTATACAAATTACTAAAAGTTAGACAAATGTTCAGTTGGGCATGAGTTAAAAGAAAATTAAGAAATATTCCCTTAGACAGTGAGAGTGAGCAATCCAACCGGAATCATGGAAAAACCACTCTCTTTTTTTATGGAAAGAAGACTTCTCCACCCTCTTCTCTTCTTTCCCTGCCCCTCCCTCACACACACAAAATTGTTTCAAATGGGGGTGGGAGGGTGGGGTGAATAAAACTCATCATTGAACTAATGGCTCCCATTTGTTTTTTCTTCTAATGTTCTTCTCTCAGTTGAGCATCAGTACATTTGTGTATAGTATTACAGGTTTTATTTCCCACATGAAGAAGAAACAGAGAGGTAAGGTAATTTTCCCAGGGTCACACAGCAACTTAGTATCGGAAAGAAGATACTAGCCCAAGCAATCTCTAACATTTCCCCCGCACATTTTGCTGCCTACACTTGAACCTCCCACAGGGAGCTCTGGCCAGGCTTTGATGCCCAGACCTGGATCTCCCACTCTCTTAGCTAAAGGACATATTCGGAACTACAATTACACTGGTTTAATACACCCGTATGCGTGTCTGTGTAATACACACACACAATACATAGTGAAGTAATCTTACATCATGTATGTATGTCTACATATATGCTTACATACATAAGTGTATGTGTATATAAAAGACAACTCTTTCAAAATGCACAGGAAGAAGAGGAGGAATAGGGTGTGAAGGAGGAAAAGAAGATAGAAGAGTCCGAGGAACCCAAAGAGAAAGCGGGGGGTGGGAGAGCGGGTGGAAGGACCACCGGAGGAAGAATCGGAGAGCAGAGATGAGGACACGCCTTCTCGGCAAAGTCAGCAGCTGCACCACTCCAAGGCCCTTCGCTCGCCGGAAATTCTCAGGATGCTCCTCGGCCCGAGAAGGGTGTGTTTAGCCAGGGAGGGCTCCTCAGAGCCTGCCTTGTCGCAGTGGCCACACTCTGAGACCCTTACCTGTGCCTGCCAGAAGGGACGTGGAAAGGGGCAGCAGGCATGGGGCTGACGGAGGGAGGGGTGTGCCTGGGCCAGGCCTGGGAACACTGGGCAACTTCCGGCTCCTAGCCTCCTTCCTGAAGCTGCTGAGGGGACCCTCTGACCAGGCCCCTGCTGGCCTCGTGTGCAGGTGTCCATGCATCATCAGGTTCTCCTTGGGGTCTGGCCTGAGTTGGCCCTCTCCCCCTTGTTTGCGTGGCGACGCAGACTGCAACCTCATTGCGTCTCGGTTTCCTTGTCTGTAGACGGGCGCAGCGCAAGTGCCCACCTCGTCGGTAGTCATGAGGCCTAAGTGACTCTGCAGACACGTCTCGGCCCTGAGTCAGCCCCAGCAGCTCCTAGCTGTGGCTGTTCGCACTGTGACCTAGGCTGAGCTGCCTTTTCTGGCTCACACAGCTATGGCTTTTATTCTGGAACAAGACTCCTGGGTCATCAATCTGAGGGCTGACTGCACCCTGATGACATGATGTCTTCAGTTCAGGGAAAACAAAAGTGGGGTTTCTGGCATTTGGTGAATGACTCGGGGGAGAGGAATTGTATCCATTCAGATGGCATTTGCTCCATCCCTACTCTGTGCATGGCCACATCCATATGCTTCACAGTGCTGTCACTGCTAAGGGACAAAACAGACGCACTCGACATTCCTGCCCAAACTGTTCCTCTTTGTTCTTCTTTTTGAAAAAAGGAATTTGCTTATGTGTCTGTCTGTCTTTCTAAAGAAACAGTCAGCTTCTTGAGGACAGGGGCTCTGCCTTGCTGCCTTTGACCTCCACAGTGTGAGGCACAAAGCAAATGCCTAATAAATATCCAAGAAATAAGCCACCAGCCATGACACAATAGAAGTCCCAAGGATGGGCTCTGAGTGCCAACGGAGAGGGAGCCCTCCCGTCATCATCAGAGGTAAGTGGCATCTTGAAATACGGAGGCCATGACGTGGGAACTGGGCTCTGAGCCACTGTGACCTCGGACAAGTGGCCCAGTATATCTGAGTCTGCTTCCTTATCGTTCAGATGAAAATGTGCCCCTACCTCCCTGAGCTGTGGGAAGGATGACAGGGGAGAATGAGAGGGCGGCATTCAGCTGGTAGAAGGGCCCAAGCACCCCCCTTCTCTGTCCCCTTTCTCTGGACAACAGGACAGAAGCCAACCCCTTTGTCTGCTCTAGTTCTACGAGAAACTCATCAAGATAAAAGGATCCAGGTCAGCCCTGGCTGGGTGGCAACGTTGGATGGAGTGCCATCCCATCCAACGAAAGGTTGCAGGTTCAATCCCCAGTCAAGGTGTGTACAGGAGGCAACCAGTCAATGTTTCCCTCACGTTGATCTTTCTCTGTCTCTCTAAAATCAATAAACTTATCCTTGGGTGAGGATTAAGAAAAAAGAAGAACCGATAGGACCCAAGGAGTAATTAGGTCCATCCTACAGGAAGTAAACTTGCTCTGAATTCTTTGGGAACGCTTTAGGAACACGTTGTTGTAGTCCAACGGCATTTTCATAAATTAATAATAGTATTATGGTGTTTGCTTTACACATAAATTATATCTCATTCACTCTTTATACCAGCTCTATGGAGTAGGTGTCCATAACCCCATTTCACAGATGAGAAGATGGAGCTCTTAAACACTCCCCCAGATTGGCCTGGTTCATGGGGAAGGAGCCAGGGTTTGAACATCCCTGTGGATCTGATTCTAAAGTACGTTCTCTTTCTCCTCCACCCCATGGCATCTGCCCGCATACATCTAGATAACTTCATCCTCATCAGAAGCTGCAGTCAGAAGGTAAAGGAATGAAAGCGAGGGGCAGGGTGGGGAAAAGGAGGCTGAGAATCCTTCTTTCTTTTCCAATTCATTTTTCACCGCCTATCGCATCCTAAGCACACAAAGGCCTCAGCCCGATCCCTAAGTATTTAAAAAGTAACAGAACTCCAGATTAAATTAATATCCACATTCAAATAGTAGCTACAATGGAGCAATTGCCAAGTTTCCGCCCTCATGAGAAAGGGGAGAAAGCCAACGGTTAGCCCGGACCTTCGATCTGGAGCCCTGAAATCAGACCCCACCAGGGTGGGGCCCCACTGGGGAGCGCGAGCACAATCAAATCTTTTCATGTTTCCATCGCAGCCTGCCCCTTTCTCACTGGGCTCCCGCCTCACGGCTCCCCTCCAGCGACAATGAATTGGTACCAAAGTGATCTGGGCTGTTTTGACACTCAGCATCAATTCCACAGCCTCAGTTTTCGTCGACAAATCAATTATTCTAGCTCATTACAGGGCTGGAGCGAGCTTTCCCATCAGAAGGGGAACTTCCATTCACTCTGCTTTTCATTGGCTCAGGAAGGAAAGACAAAGAGAGGAAGGCAGGAGGGAGCTATGCTGGAGTTATTAGAGAATGGCCACAAGTTTCCTCCCTGGGACGCGACCCAGAGGGATGGAATGTCACTGAGCCAAGCACGCACAGTGCCAGCAGCAAGCTTCAGGCTTCCGGAGAGCAGCCCGATGGTCTGCACCGTCCCCCATCTCAGAGGCACTGAGAGGTGTCCCCACAAAGGCGTTAGACTGCAGGGAGAGAGGAGCAGGTTGGGTTTGCAGGAAGTGAAGCCAAGTGACAGGTAACAGGAAGTGGGATCAAAGTGTCACTAGCTCTCTAGTCCTTCTCCTGCATTGAGACAATCTCCCCCAAACATTATATGCATACCTTTGGAGACTGCCCCTACTATGTGCTGAGACCCAAGGTAGGTGCACTGTGTTTTTTCCCACACCTCCTATGACAGCCTAATGCAACGAAGAGCTGCCAGCCCTTGATTCCCAATATGGGGCCCCTTTAAGAGGATCCCCTGGGAAAAATGACTGTGGCCTCAGTGCCAAAGAAAGCTGCTTTCCTGAGAAACCATTCTTGAAATAAATAACATGAATCTTATAACTGATGCCTTGGCCAAGGAGAAGCTCAGAGACAAATGTACTAACCAACTTGAACAACTAATAGGACTCCACGCTGTGCAGGTTTGCTAGCAACTCTGCCCTGGCTTCATGTTTCTGTCCAGCTCTGATGATCTTTCTTGCTATGATTTCTTGAATGTACTGAATCTCTTTTAGGAAGCTGTCCTATCTTTTCTGGAAAGAAAAGAAGAACACGGGACCTCATAGACTCATCATTAAATAAATGAACAAAATGCAAAAGTTGATTTCATCTTTACAGAAGCTTGTTGGGATGGTGACCATGGTCCTGATACTTCGGATGATGAAATTCAGGCACAGAGAGCTTAAGTAATTTAGCCAAAGTCACACAGCTATGGAGGGGCAGAGTCAGATTGCTAACCCAGGTAGGTCTGCCTGACTTTAAAGCTGGAGCCCTTTCCACTGCCCGGTGCTGCCAGGTATTCCCCGCCCCCATGAAACTTCCCCTGGCCTCCTGATCCAGGGGCTTTCAAGGTCTCTAGACCTTCCAGAGTCCCAGAGTCCAAAGAACCAGCCACTGTTCCATCCTCTCCCCTTTCACCCAGGACAGGACAAGAGGGCACAGGAGCAGCTCTGTCTTCACGTCCTCCCCAGCCCCAGCCTGGCCAGTCCTAAAACAGCGTTTTGAGGGCTCTGGGCCTTCATTCTGGAGCCGTGTGTGCTGGGAGGGCAGCCTCATGCATGTGTTTCTTATTTGCCTGCATCCCCCTGGTCTCCATAGAGCTATCTGAAGTCTGAAAAGCCCTAGGAGAGTTTCTGGCTTTTTATACTCCCTTCCCCATTTCTCTTCTCCTCTCCTCTCCTCTCCTCTCCCCTCCCCTCCCCTCCCCTCCCCTTCCCTTCTCCCCTCCCCTTACCTCTCCCCCATCTTTTCTCTTTGAATCAGAGTACTAGGCTGCCAAGTGAAAATCTAACTCAACCACAAAGGGCTCAACAGAGGCCAGAAGCCCACAAGGCATGATCACCAGGATGTGCCTGCTCTGTCTGCAGGACTCCTGCTGGGCACACCTCTTAGTGTGCCAGGAGGGCAGTACTGTGGCGGGGAGGGGGGTCTGGGTGTTTTTAGCTGACAGGGTGGTCAGGCCCTATGCCTGACCAGGCCCTATGCCTGACCACCTAGAAATTAGGAGTGTTTTCTCCACTTTATCAGTGAGGAGATGAGGCTCTGAGAATCAAGAAGACCCTTGAACTTATTTGCTGCCCACTGTGTGCTGAGTGCCTTTTATCTGATCTTACTGTGCTCTCCGCAACCCAGGGAGGTGGGCACCCTGAGGCCCTATCACCTCATAGGGCATCTTCCCTTCATCACACAGCTCATAAGAAGTAAAGTCAGAACTCAAGCCCAGGTGATTCCAAAGCCATTTGTTCCCACCATGCAGAAGGACCTCCAGCAGGACTGGCAGAGAAGTGGGTACATACCCTTGAAACCACCCAACTCCTCCCTGAGCCCCATCAAGAAGCAAAAGACTGCCAAGCAGAGCCTGTTGCCTGCAGACTTCTCTGGGAGTTGAGTGATCCGGGCAGGTGGGCTTATTCAGAAAAAGCTTTCTCAAGGGGGTGAGTCCTGCGCTAGCCTGTGGAGGGCGGGGAGTGGCAGCAGCTGGAGGCAAACTTCTGCAGGGAGCCGGGTTCCCTGAGCCCCACCTCCCCACCAAGACCAGCTACGTGCTCTGCGGGCACAGCACAAAATGCAAATGTGGGTCCTGTGTTCAAGAATTCTTCTTCATAAGATGGCAACACAGAGTGCCAAGCCAACTCAGGGCCCTGTGCCACTGCCCAGGCCGCATGCCCATCAAGCCAGCCCTCGGCAACCCCTGTCTGTACCCACATCAGAGCACCAGCAGCCACCTTAGTCCAGAAGCTCAGACAAGGCTCAGCAGCCCGTAAGTGGCCCAACAGGAACCATCACCACTCTCCCGAGTCCTCACCCAGGCCTCTCTCCAAATGTCCCATTGCCCCAGATCCGATCTCAAGCAGGATTAATGAATACCCGTTAATTTAATTCCTTTGAAAAAAAGAAGTGATACTCCTTCACAGCCAGGTGTAAATAATCAGTATCAGTTTAAACTGTGACCTTCCCACAGAGATTGTCATTTCCACAAGCATCAAAGCCTTAAGCTCAAGAAACACATTTCACTTGGTGGCCTTCCTGGCATCAAAGAGTAGATGGCAGCAGGGAGGAGGGGACAAAAAAGAGAAGGCATTTACCTGCCCCACCTATGGATCAGCCCTTACCAGAGGGGCGGTGCATAGGAAAACTTGGTGCTGGGTCTTAGGGACCCTTCTAGCCTCTCACGGTAGCTCAAACAAGTACTTAATTTTCATCAGATGGGGCTCACCGGGGCTGCGGACCATTGCACTCTCCATCAAGGCTAACGCCTCTGTACAGGAGGCTGGGCCCACCGTGACTTTGGCTTTCTTTCCCCTGCAAACCTCATGATGATGTCAATTCTTCCCCAAAACAGGACCTGAAGAAGAAAAGAGGGAGGAAGGGAAGATGGGATGGAGGGCAGGTGGGAGGGAAGGAAGGGGGAAATGAAGAAAGAAAAAACATTGATTTTGCTTTTAATTGATTGTATGTTTCATGTCTTGTATCCCCAGAGCCTCAGGCAACCAAGGCAGCCGGTAAAGTGCCTGATATACTACAGGTGCTCAATAAATATTATAGATGGATGTATGTATGGATGGATGGATGGATGGATGGACAGATGGGGTGACAGATGGGTGGATGGGTGAACTGCTGGAGAGTGGGTAGCTGAATGAATGAAAGGGCGATGAACAGTTAGATAGATGGTTGGAAGGGTAGGTAAAATGCTAGGCTCTGTGGTAGACCCTTTTATATATACATAAAATTTTATTCTGCACACACTGCCTTGAATCCTCTTGAAACAAAGTAGAAGTTTAAACAAGCAAATGATCTCTCACCAGCCCTGTGAGTTAAATATTATGCGAGGTTATCGCTCCTCTAGCTGGGAAGGGCCCAGTCAAGATCCAAGCAATAGTCTGCCTGAGTTGACTCAAAGCTCTCCGCACATCACTACGGTGCTGAAGAGGCTGCCCACTCGCCCAGGACGTACCTTGCAGCATTTTCTGCTTACCCTTAACCCCGAACCTCTGGGCCTCATCCTCTGCTCCCACCTCAAGGACCAAGGCACATTCAACATCTTTTCTAATATTTTCTAATTCATTCAGGCTCCTCGATGCATCACATGTTTGTTTGTTTGTTTGGTTGGTTGGTTTTTCTACACTATTCCAACCAGTACCTCTCAGAGATAAATTGACCAGGCTGGGTCAAGGCAGGGCATAAAGTCCCTCTGACATGACACCAAACTACACACAGGCAAGGTCCCAGTGAGTTGTCAGCTTTCTGCAGCCTGATCCTGCATTTGCACTTGGGAGTCTGACGCACACCTTCCCCCAAACCTGCTCCACCCCACCCTTTATTTCAACTTTCAAGGGTAGTGCCCTTTCGGAGGCCAGGGAACCCTAAGAGATCAATGAGAGCTAACCTAGTCTACCCCACACCCCAAACGCACACAAACATGAAGTTGTGTATACACAGACCCCCCAGTGAAAAGCCCCTGATCTGATTCGTTGTGCTGTGGAATTCACTGTTTTGTGCGTGTCAACTCTTCATAGTCCGGTATCTAGTATGGGAATGGTTCAAAGCAGTTAATTCTGCTCCCCTTTCTATCACTGCCAAAGAATTAAACAGTAGGTTCCATAAACTCACTCTGTCCTCAGTGAGTTTGGTAGGCAGCTCCTAAGATGACTCCCAAGGGCCCCTGTCTTCTAGAAACCATGCCTTTGTCGCCTTCCCTCCCTTTGAGTGTGGGCTGGACCCACCGACTTTCTTCGTTGAGTAGAATCTGGATGTCCCTTCCAAGATTAGGTCACAAAAAACCCTAGTTTCCATCCTGTTCACTTTTTTAAAAAAATTCTCAACCTGAGGGTATGTTTTTATTGATTTCAGAGAGAGAGAAGAAGGGACACAAAAAGAGAGAGAGAAACATTGATGTGAGAGAGAAATATCAATCATTTGCCTCCCAAACATGCCCAGACTTGGAATCAAAACTGCAACCTAGGTATGTGCCCTGACTGGGAATCAAACCTGCAGTCTCTTGGTACACGAGACAGCACTCCAACCAACTGAGCCACCTGACCAGGCCTTGTTCATTTCTTGTTCACCTGCTTGCTCATGCTTGTGGGGGGCAGTTGCCATAGTATAAACTCATGCCAGTCCCTGGCCACGAGCCAGTGAAGAACTGAATCCTGCCAACAGCCTCCTGAGCAAGACTGGAAGCAGACCCATCCCTTGTCAAGCCTTGAAGTGACTGTAGTCCCGGCTACAGCCCCAGCACCAGAGACCCTGGGCCGGACTCCGAGCTAAGCTACACTCAGATTCCCGCTCCACAGAAACATGGAGATAACAGTGTGTGTTGCTATGACCACTAGGTGTGGGGGCAACTCATTGCACCTGCGTGGGTAACCAATACAGTCGTCTGACATCCTACTGAACATCTGCTCTTGGCCAAAGGTTCTAAGGTGAAAGAGATGAGTAAGATCCACTCCACATCCTCTAGATATCCTCAATCTATGAGTCAGCTGGTCAAAGCAGACCATTACAACTCACCTAAATAAATACTACTATAAAGTTGTTATACAATAACAGAGTGAACAAACAATACAAGTTTATTGGTCAAGATGGAAGACATGGCCAAACATAATGTTACAGGGAAGGGAAATATGCTCAAGCCTCAGTAGTGGGAGGAACCTCAAAGTACCATGCATGACAAAGGATGGAGACGCAGGAAGGGATAAGAAACCGGGGCCAAAAATACAGCCTGCTACCATGAAGAAACACATGAAGGAAGCTTAAATGCACACTTCTGAGTGAAAGAAGCCAATCCAAGAAGCCTACATGTCGTATGGTCCCAAAATGTGACAGTCCGGAAAAGGCAAGACTATGGAGACGGTGAAAAGATCCGTGGCTGCCAGGGATCGGGGAGGGTGAGTAGGTGGAGCACAGAGTAATTTCAGGGCAGTGGAACTACTCCGCATGGATATCGTCCTTATACGTCTGTCCAAACCCATAGGAGGCCCAACACCAAGAGTGAACCCTGAGGTGAACTCTGGGTTTTGAGTGAGAATGATGTTTCTATGTAGGTTCGCCAGTTGTAACAAATGTACCTCTCTGATGCTGGATGTTGATGAGGGGGAGACTTTGCATGTGGGGGACAGGGGGGACATGGGAAATCTCTGTACCTTCTTATTTAGTTTTGCAGCAAATCTGCTCTAAAAAAAGTTTATTGAAATACATAGCCTACTGTGAAGAGCTATGGCAGTTTAGAAAAAGGTACAGTTCTTACACGCGTTAACAAAGACTGGAAAGAATTACATCGAATGTTAACACTGGATGGTGGTGGACTGTACATGATTCTTATTTCCCTCTTTATATTTTTTCACCTTCATTCAGTCTACAATGAGCATGTTTACATTCAAAATAAGAAAAAATGCTACGAAAAATGAGAAGGGTGTGTGGAGCATGAAGGAAGGAGAAGTGATTTCTGGCTGAGAGGGCCCAAGAGCATACCCGAGGCAGGGATCGGGGAGCTCTGCACTGGGGAACAAAACGCTCTTGACCGGAGAAGGACTATGAGAGCATTTCCGATCCAGAAAACAGAATAAAGCCGAGCATCCAAGAGTGAAACTTGCCTTAGAGCTGTTACGACAGGAAGTGCATCTTAAATGTCCTCGGCATGGCCCAGCCCAGGTGCACCAAGAGGCAGGTGACCCGTAGAGGTAAACTCACCTGTGGAGGGCAGTTGGGAGGAAATAGGCATGATTTAAGGACTCTAAAATGTCAGAGACTGAAAGGAATTTTGAGAGCACATTGGTCCCTTCATTTCAATTTAGGTCGTTTTGTAAAATTACTTTTTAAACAGCAATGTCATATGACCCAACCTAATTAAAGAGGAGACCTGACCCCAAAGGGGAGAGCGCCCTCCCCACAGTCCCAGAGACAGTGAGCAGCACAGTCCAGGCACGTCCCCGGCCACTTCCTGAACAGAGAAAGGACAAAGGCAACAACTTTTAGCTTCTCCTGGAAATAGTTCTGATAAGGGCGGGTTTGGCAAGAAGTATCTGAGATCTTCAGAAAGGCCGACCTTGGAGGTTTTACTGTGTCTACACTGTCAGGTTCATAAGAAAGAAAGTCCTTAGCTCCAACATCATTAAAGCAGGTGCACCTGACTTGGTCCTTAAAGACCTTCCACAGGTAGGCATGAGGTGAGCAGAGTCTGAGAAGCTCCTCATGGTTAGAGACAGCATCCCGCTCTTATCTGTAGAGTCCACAATTCTTGGTACAATTCTAGGTGCAAAGTCACTGTTCAGTAACATTTGCAGACCCAATACCCGATGTGTCTTTACTTTCACCCGTTCAGGCCGTGAGCCTTTAGCCCATGGTCACCCCTCTGTCTCCTGCTCTCCCAGGGTCCGAAGAGGTCTCCAGGTCTTGTTCTGTGACCTTCACGTGTAGTTAAAGAGATTTGGGTACCGGGGGTAGGGCATAGGAGAGCTGAGAGTGGGGATTATGTAGCCATCAGGAGGCCCTGAGGCTCAGCAGTGGCTTCATTGAGCCACTTTTCGAATCACAGTTAGAAAACAGGTTTTTATAAGGAAAAAGGGGGCAAATCCATTCCAATGTGGGGGGTGGGGGTGGGACTTAAAAACAAGCATTAGTCTCCTAAGAGCATTCACAAGGTTACACATAGTCTCTCTCTCTTGCTCGCTCTCTCACACACACATGCACACACTCATTTCATATCACGCACCAGGTTGAGTAGGTCAGAAAGGAATGGTACCATTGTTCCCTGTTTATGCTTGTTTTTCAAGAGACTGCCCCAGAAAGTCACTTCTCTACCCTTCCCCTACCTGAAAATGAGATTAGAACTTGCCCTTGATTTTGCCCCAGGACCAGTCCAGCTCAGAATGCTCACAGCAGGGCCATTCAGTGCGTGCTAATCATTTCTTCCTATCTCCCATGAGATTAGAATGCTCTGGGCTCTGGCTCCTGGTACAGCCTGACTGTGTTAGGCCCCGACACTCCCCGGCCACTGTGAAATACCCTGGAAAAAACAGATCCTGAGAAAAAAAAATCTCCTTATGGAGCTGCAGCCACAAACTCCTTTTTCACTGAACTACTTGGCGGAGGTGGGGGCAGGAAGGACAAGGACTCAGTGGATAAGGAACGAGGAGGCTCTGCGTGTTCCAAGAGCCTCGGCCCTGGCCATGCTGCTGGCAGGAGGGGGAACCTTTGCTGAAGCCCTTGAAATTCGTCCTCTTCTGTGGCAGGTCCCCAGGCGAGAGCCCAAGAATGCTCCAGGCACTCCAGCCACCTCCCCCCTGCCCACCCCAGAGCCTCAGCTACCAAGTCTCCAAGCCTCCCCTGAGGATGAGCTTCTCGGCTTCACCTCCCGGTGGCCCAGGAGGAGGAGACTGCCCACCTTGAGTTATCTCCAGGCTGCAGGCTCAGGAACCACCCGCGCTGCCTCTCCCTCTCCTCCCAGCTCTTGTTTCAATCAGACAAGAGTTCCTCCTGAATGTGGCCTGTAACACTAAAGCCTCAAAGGAAAGGCTGCTTCTCTGACTCTTTCCAGCTGTCAGAGAGGCCAGCTAAGAATAACTGCACCCAAAATAGCACTTGGGGTGATTTAGGTGTGGCTCGGCCCAGAGGCAGGTGGATGGACTAGATGACTTTGGGAGATCCTTCTGCTCCTTGAATACCTCGTCCATTCAACAAAAAGATACTGAGCACCTACTATGTGCCAGGTATTATACTAGGTACTGGGGATACGACAATGAATATTTGACCCCGGTCGTCACGGAGGTCTGAGCTCAGGGAGTAAGCTGCAGTTGCACCTTTGCCCCTGCTGTCTTGCCTTCCCCAGCTGGGGTCAGTAGGTTCTGCCTCTGTGCCACGGCCTCTGGCCTCGCTCAGAACACGTCGTACTGCACTGACCCATCTCTTCAGTTGCTTCATTATTAGATTCTGAGTTCCGAAGACAAGAATCATTTTCTTATCACCAGAACATCACACATTGCCTGGCCCATTGCAGATGCAGAATAAAGATTGGTTGATTAAGTGGATGATGGATGGACGGACGTAAATCAATGGATCAAGTACCGTGCATTATGTAAGTATTGACTAACAGCGATTGTCTTCCATCTGCTTCTTTCTTTGAACCCAATTTGGTTTGGCTCCACCTTATCGATTTTGGCCATACTAAAATTAAATACAAGACATCTAGTCTAACCACTACACTGTGTACCTGAAACTAATGTAATATTGAAAGTCAACGATGATTGAGAAATTGAAAAACATTTTTAAAAATAAGTATTAGACGTCTGACATGGACATTTGAGGGAGAATACGGATGGCAAATTGATGGCATACAAGCGATGCTTCTGACTCCCACACTCTTTCCTGCCACGTCCAGACACACCCTCAGAGTCCTTCTCAACACAGTTTCTAGGACGTTTGCCGCAGACCACTGAGATGTTAGGTGTGGTGAAGCTCATCTGCCACCCTGAGCTAGCAGGTCAAGCTTGGCAAGAGGCAGCAGGGGTTAGGGGTTCTGATGGGTCACTGACATCAGCGATGGGGTGTGCAGCTTCTCAAACAGTCTTATGATGAACGGGCCTGTCCTACTATAATTAATAAGAAGCAGTACTTACAAACACATTAATATTTTCACTCAGATGCTAGGCAATGACTTTGTTCTATATATTGATTGATGAATTGTTTACTCCCCTCCACAAGAAGCCCCCTGAAATCCCCAAGGGCCCCAGGAAACCCCAGAGTTTCCAAAGCCAGTCCTAGAGAGGGTCAGACTCTCATGTCACCATCCCACCCAGAACCTGCAACGACCCTCCGTCACCCACATGACACAACTCCAGCTCCAGCAGCTCCAGAAGCATGCATTCCAGACCTACACTAAATCCAAGGTGTAGCCACGGTGGACTCCCGGCAAACAAGCCTCTTTGCACTGAAACTTTGTTCTCATCCTCTCCTTCCCTAAAAAGGCTCACCTGCCATCCCCACCTACTTGAAGTCTGCCCATTCTTAGGAGAACATGGGAAAATGCTTCTCATTACCGATTCATTTTTAACAATGAATGCAAGAGAATATGCTCCATATGATAACAGCAGCTATGGAGAAGCTATGGGGGAAAGCTGGCAAGAAATGTGACAAAAGGCCAACAAAACTTAGGTTGGTGATATGGACTGAAAGAGAAATTTCTTCTTTCCTCTATTTTCTAAACGGCTTTCAATGTGGTTCCACTGTTTTGATAATGAGATTATTACATTTAGCCAACAGGATAGGATGGGAATTAAGCTACTTTCAAACCTCACACCTTTAGCTCAGTTTGAATGTTATCATCTCCAAAATGCCTTCCCTGACCGCCCACCCCCATTGTCCCCAGAAGATGCTGTATCCAACCCCTCTGCATTCCACGGTCTTTCGTCACTGCCTCTACCAGACAGGAGTCATCAGGATCTACACTGAATCAGAGATGATTGTGGGCATGCCTGTCGGTAGCTTTAGGGTGAAAGGACATAACTTTTGGATCAATAAATGAAAGAATGATCATGTTTGCAGCCTGCACTGGTTAGAATATATCACATTATAATATGACATGGAATAAATCATCACATTCTCATTACTACTTACAACTTTGTGATCTCTCTCCATTTCCACCTCCCCCTACTATATTACTCCAAATCCTAGGCAATTTTTTTGCAAACTTTTATGAGAGACCAAAATGCAGGGAACTTCAGGGCGGGAACTGCCCAGGTCTTCTAACACACATGGATGAGTCTTTAAGACAAGTAAAATCAACCATGAGGCAATTGATTTGCGGGAAATATGGAAACCAACTCTGGGTTGCAAGCGGTACCCTGATCTGTGGGATTTAAGCATTCAGCCAGCTGGGTGAAGAATGAGGTGTGCCGGTGCCACTGACAACAATAGGAGAAGGGGCCTTCTCTCCCGACCCAGACTGTGCAGAATTTCCCATCAGACTCGCACCGGTACGGCGTAATTGGTGGAGGATTATTTGTTTGAACTTGCAAAATGGATTTCTCAAATGTTTGAGCTGGTGCTAGAAGTGTTTTCAAAGTGCCTGCATACTCATCTTAAATACACACATTATTAAGGGATTTTATTTGACATTTAACAATTTTGTATATTAATATTCCCCTCTTTGCCCTAAATGGCCTAATCCGTCTAAATCCGCAGCATCAAAAGTCATTACACAAAAAGAACAAGATGTTGCCAGAGCCACTGTGGCCCGGCATTGAATTTGCGTGAGCTGAGATGATTCAGGCAGATTTATATCCTGTTATTTCCTGAACTCCGAGCAAAACCTCACAGGTTCAAGACTTTGAAAGCATTTGTCTGAGCAATCTCACTTCATCACTTTGAAAGGGATGGAGTTTCTCCCATCTGCTCCAGCGGCGATGCCTTCATGAAAAGGAGAAATCTCTCTCTCTCTCTCCAGCTGGATAGATGAACCCCAGGGCGAGTCCAAGGCCTATGGCCACTGGGAAGAGGAGATCTTTACTTCATCTTCCTTCCCCTGGAAAATTTTCTGTTACCTCTTCCCTGGGTTTCCGTGACATGGAAAGACACTTGCAGAGAGTGGCTGGAGGTGGCACTTCAGATTCTGGAATCATTACTTTGTTCTCACTAGCAAATGACATCAGGGCTGGGCTGGAATAGTGGTTTTTAATCATTTTTTGAGTCACACACATCTTTGAGAATCTGATGAAAGCTATGTACTCTCTCCCTTGAGAAAATCAGATATGTGCACACATGCGCAATTTTGCTTGTGAATATAAGTGGTTCACACAGTGAATTACTCATGCACAGGTTTCCCAGGGGCCTATGAACCCTGTTTAAGTATCTCCAATCCAAGTAACAAACACTTGCCTGCCCCTTTGATTTACAAAGCATTTTTAAATCTTTCTCTCTTTAGACAACTCAGCAAAGTAGGTACCTATTTCATTCTCATACCAAAAAAAAATGTACTGTCAACCCAGCTTATAAGAAATATATTTTAACTTTCCGCTCTCAAATCTTAATTTTCAGCCACTCCTGATGGGAAACTGCACTTTGAAAATGCAAGTTCTATTTGTTATGTTTTCTAGCCAATTTGTTAACACTAATTCCTCTTTTTTTTTTTCCTCTATAAAAATGGAAAGATCACAGACTAAATTCAAAAGGCCTGGACCAGAATCTAGACACCGCCTTCCCCAGCTGTTCCTAAGTCATGGCTCTGAGCCTTGGCTCTGTCATCTGAAGAAGGGGCATGACACCACCTACCTCACCCCGGTCCAGAGGATTACATGAGTCACACCAGGATTCTCGTCTGAGCCACACCCCCCAGGGGGACATATCAATATCTCAGAACACACTGCAGCAGACCTATTGTTTCCATGATACAAACTACAAAGAGTCCAACCTACAAAACCTTCTAGACCGGTGGCTCGGAGCAGAAGATAGAGGCAGAGAGTGTTGCAAATAGCAAGAGGGTTTTTTTTTTTTTTTTTTTTTTTAAGTTTTCTTAACTCCCTAGATAACAGTGATTTAAAGTGCCTGTCCTGAGAAGATTAAGGAGACACAATGATGAAATGCAACTGGACTGCTGGTACACTGGTTTGGAAGAAGGAAAGACCATGGAAAACTGGTGAAGTCAGAATGAAGTGTGGCGTCTACGTAACGGCATGCCCCCCACGTTAACTTCTGAGCTTCAATGAATGTGGCACAGTTATGCAAGACGCTTGTAGAGACCGGAAGAAAGGTGTGGGGATATCGGTGAACAACCTTTCACTTTTTATAACTTTTCATATACCTAAAAATCTTTTAAAAAATACTTAATAATTTTCATAAGTAAACTTTGAGTGGAATATTAAAATGATTTTTGAAAAATTTTGAAAAATTTTAAAAAACAGTGTCTATCTCACTGCTCATACCTTTGAATAGGAGGCTCTAAGAGCAAAGAAGCCCAGCTGTTTCCACAAGCATCCTGAGTTATTAAGAAATTCCCTGAACAACAGCGTGGTTCCCATCACGCGCTAAGCATGAACCTAGCCAGAGCCCAGGCCTCTTGGAGGGACCCACGAGACCACCAGTCAGCAACTGCCTGACGCCTTTGCTCAAAATAGCCACTCCATCCTCTCTCCCTGCAGCCCGCCTTCCGCCCAGTGGGCTGTTGGCAGCCGAGGTCAGGGCTAGAATGACCAGTTGGCACGGCAGGCAGGATGAGCTTCTCCTGGCTTCTTTGTCCCCAGCCTAAGAGGGAGCAGGCAGGGCCACAGCTAGCCTTTCCAGGACTGTTGTGTGAGTGAGGATAAGACGCCCCCTCTGGGAGGAATGATTAGGAAAGGTGGTTCCCCTGGGCTAGCCCAGCTCTGTGGGCACAATCCTTGGCAATCAGAAGAAGGGCTGCATTTCAGCCCTTGGTCTCCCGCAGACCTGGTGCTTACGATCAGTAAATAGACTGAGTAACCCTGGGGTAAGCCTTCCCCCCATGTCTCAGTCATTCTCACCAAGGAGTTAGGGCTGAGAGCACAAGAGCCAGCAACCACAAACAAGGAAGAGGGCAGATGGCCTGGGCCTGGGATTAGATATCACCAACCCTGCTTCCCAGTGCGGCTCTTACTGACTGCCATTCATTTGATTAGCAGACACTGAAAAAGCCCCTTCTATATGTTAACTACATGAGGTGCATCACATAAGTACATAGGTTTTCTTTAAAAAAGAAAAAGATTTATGTATTTATTTTTAGACAGAGGGGAAGGGAGGGAGAAAAAGAGGGAGAGAAACATCAACGTGTGGTTGCCTCTTGTGCACCTGCCCCCAACTGGGGACCCAGCCCACAACCCAAACATGTGCTCCAACTAGGAATCGAACCGGCGACTCTTTCATTTGCAGGCTATCACTCAATCCACTGAGCCACACCAGCCAGGCTGCATCACATAGGTTTTCATTGGCTTCTTATAAAATCTCAGCAAGATCATTATTATTCCCATTTTATAGGGAGGGAAACTGAGGCTCAGAGAGACTAAGTTATTTGCTCAACATCAGACACCTAATGAATTACAAGGCTGGGGTGCAAACTCCCTTGTGTCTGACTCCAAAGTCTCAGTGGGCACATCCAAAGCCTTAGGTCAGTAGTCGTCAAATCTGGCTGCATGTCAGAATCAACTACGGAGCTACAAAAGCCTACCAACACCTGAGTCCCACCCCAGGGACTCAGATTTAATTGGTCAAGTATCAAGGTGGTTGTTGTTGTTTTATATCTTCTCTGGTGATTCTAATCTGCACCCAGAGTTAAGAACCACAGATTTAGGTGAATTACTCATCCTAGTCATACTCAACCTATTTTCACCCAAATATCTGAAGAGACAGATGGTCGATCGGGGAGTGAGATTTGATATGGCACCAGACAGGAGTCCTATTTCTAAAATGTCATTCCATTCCTTGCCACTCCTTGAGACCTTGAACTTTTCCAGTGTCCCCCTTTTTAGTATTAAATAATATTTGTCCTGATATATCTTAGTAGAGACTAGTTGTGACTAATGTCAAGAATAGGGTATTGGGAAGGGGACTGGTTGGTGCGGAAAAACTCAGGAATAGGGAAGCTCCTGGTAGAGGAGATAGGCTAAATAATAATAATATTAATCATCACAGTAATGAATAAAATAATAGCCAACTTGTATTCAGCACTTGTTATATTCTTGGTCCTGTTCTAAGTACTTCATAAGTACCAACTCAACCACCTTATGAGGTAGGTATGTCTACTGCCCCTACTTTATGAATAAGGAAACTGAGGCATAGAGAAGCTAATAAATAACTTGCCCAATGTTACCCAGACAGACAACCTGACTCCTGTACAAAAATAGTACATTTTGTTCCCTAGACAGTTTTCCTCAAGACTAGGACTGACTGTGGCCTCCCTTCCCCCCCTCAGAATCATGTTTCTGAGGGTCCCTGGAGCACTGCCTCAGCCTCCTGTCTGTGCAGCTGCTTAGCGCTCCCAGTGCACCAGCTTCCTGTGGCCTGCCTTCCCAGCGTGGCCATGGCACATGCGCAGTGTGGGGTAAGGGAAGGGGCCCCGGCCTGACGATGACAGCGTCTGGGGTCTCACTGCAGGGCTGCTGCTAAGTGGCTGTAATTTCTAGTCAAGTTACTTTCCTCTCTGGGCTTACATTTCCTTCTTTTAAAGTGAAGGCTTTAGGTTGAATCATCTATGTAGCCTCTGAGAAGTCTTGCAATAAAAAAATTTAAAAAAAAAAAGGAATTCATCAGGGTTTCCCCAGCCAATATGACCACTGTGGTAGATGGCTCTATTGCTCCCAATTCTTTATCCCTCCCTGTAATCCACATTTTTTGCTGTGACTTTACATTTCCTGCCACTAGGGGTGGAGTATATTTCCTTGCCTCATTAGCAATGGGCTTGGCCACATGTCTTCATTTGGCCAACAGAATGTTAATAGACATGATGGAGGGAAAGGCCTGAAATACACTCATGTAGGTAAGCTTTCTTCCATCACCACAAGGAGAACATGACCTGAGTAGCCTTCTGACCCCAGAAAAATAATAGACTTATGGAGCAGAGGCACCCTAGCTACCCCACAGACTCAGCAGAGACATACATATTCTTGTTAGTGACTGAGTTTGGAGTTGGTTTGTTACTCAGCATTAGTGCAGTGATAGCTGACTGATAGAACTACCAAAACACTCCTTAGTTAACATCTGTGAAATGCCCAACTGAATTAATATTCCAAGAAATACATTTTAAAAAGTAGGAACATCTGCCCTGGCTGGTGTAGCTCAGTGGATTGAGCGCGAGCCTGCGAACCAGAGGATCGCGGTTCGATTCCCAGTCAGGGCACATGCCTGGGTTGCAGGCCAGTTCCCGGCAGGGGACACACGAGAGGCAACCGTACATTGATGTTTCTCTCCCTCTCCCTCTCTCCTACCCTTCCCCTCTAAAGATAAATAAATAAATTCTTTAAAAAAAAAAAAGTAGGAACATCTGAGCGAGCCAGTTTTCCTAACTTTCTGTGCCTTCCTTAGCGTCCCCATGCACACCCTTTGGTTAGAGTTTAATATAGATATCATCTCCCTGCACTGTGGACAAGGAATGTGCAAGGATGATCTTGAAGCATCGCTCCACCTTCAACATCTTCGAGTGAAGCAGCCAGCACCCCTCCTTCAATAAACCACTGGTGGGAGCTGGGGACCAGTGCCACAGTCTGTGCTAACCTCCGCATGTCCACTATTCATTTCTGGTCTCATTTCATCTACCAATTCAGTCACCATTTATTAAGTGCTGGCTATTGAGAACACTACAAAGGTGAGCTGGACATACTCTCCCCACTGTCCATTAGCGGCTGCCAGACTGACTGACTGACACTGAGATCTAAGGCTCAAAGTCCACAGACAGAGACATGTGGGGGGAGGTCAGTCGCCCAAGGTTTCCGAGCAGGAGGCGGCGTGGCCAACTGCGCCTTCACAGCACGGTTCACCGCTCTCTCCTCCAACAGAAACCATCCTGTCTTCAGCGCAAATCCAGGAAAGTTAGTCCTTACAGCCCTGAGCTTCTAACTGCCCCCACCTCTACTCCCAGGCAACTCTGAAGGCTCCTCAAGTTCATTTGGGGGATTTCCTTGTGGGGGTCAGGCTCTCCTCACTTGAGCAATATCCTTTCACACCCTCTAGTGGTTAGAGGGCAACCTGACATCCTGGAGGAGCGAGGTGACTCCCCCGGGCCTATAAAACAAGACTGTTACACTAAACAGGGTCCTCCGGGAAAGCAATCTGGCAATAAGTATTAAAAGTCATAAACACAATCCTACCCTTTAACCTAGTAATTCCACTTCTGGGACTCTACTCCAAGGTGATAATCCAAAAAGAGGGGGAAAGTCTTTTACACAGTGATGTTCAGTGCCTCATTGTTTATAACACCTAAAATCGGTAAATATCCTAAATGACCAAAAATAAGGAAGTGCTTACACAAATTATGACTCATCTACATGAAAAAGTAAGTATTGTGAAGTCGCTTAAGATGGTGGGAAGAGGTGTGGTAAAAGAGCAGGAATGTGAATATTGAAATCAGAGGGGTCAATATCATCTCTGTCAACTGGTTATTGTTAACAAGCTGCTTATGCCCTCTGAGTCTCAGTTTCTCAATCTGTAAAATGGAGCGAATGACAACCACCTTTCAAATTGGAAAGATGAGATGAGAGACCTGGTGTAGAGGCCCTGACACCATGTCTGTCCCACAGCAGGGTACGCAACCCATGGGTTTCTTATTGTTATTATTACTGTTACTAACGTTTGCAATTATGTTACAACAGGGAAAATGCACCTGAAATCATGGTAAGAAAAAAAGTAGGCTGCAAAATTGTACATTCACTAGGATTGCATTTATGCCACAAAAACAAAAAAAGGGGGCGGGGAGGAAGGAAGATTCATAGGGAGAAAAATTCTGAAAGACATACATCAAATGTTAACAATGTTTTTTTCCTTTCTTTTCCCAGCATACATTTCTTAAGTAGGATGTGCTCAAAACTGAGATTGCACTGGAGATCTAAAGATTAAAGAAAGTACTCTAAAGTGCTCACAGTCCACTGGGCAAGACGGTTAAGTCAATGGGCAGCACAGCAGTGGGGGCAAGGTGGCCAGTGTAGGGGTGGGAGGAAGAAGGGCTCAAGAAAGGTTACCTGGGAGCCGTCATCACTGAGCTGACTTTTTCAGACAGAGGCACTTTTCCCCAGGCTTCTAAGAGCAGTGAGGACTCGTTGGGGGAAATTTAATTCCTTGACGCCCATCTGGCTTCACTCTGAGTGAGGTATTCAGAAGTGGTTGAGGAGGGCAGTTGAGAGGAGGTCAATGGAGACAAAGAGCAACGGCTCTTGCTGCACCCGCACCCAACCCAACCCTGCAGAACCCTCAGCCCTTCCTGTACAGGGAGGTGCCCAGCCGAGAAGAGGCATTGACAGGGACACGTTGAATCAAAACCACAGGAGTGAGTTGAGGCCATTGCCTTTCTCTCACTATATGAGCTACTTAGAATTTTCCAGAGAGAATCACAAGGGTCAAGGGTCAAGGAAAGTTTTTACATATTTAGCAAGGTTTTACTCCCCTGGCTGTCCTCACAATAAGGAAAGAGCCCTGCGAGCCTCTGTGACTCTACCCTAAATGTCACAGAGACAACTAGTGTTTACAAGATCTCTAGGCTGGAACACACTGGGGTCACGAAGCCAGAGCACCTTCCCTGGCTCTTGCTCCTGAGGGAGGCCACTGAAACTGCAGCCACACCCAGTTCCCCTCTGTATGTCAAAAGGTTAGGGTCAAAGAGGTCTCATAAATGTCTCTGGTTTTATTCTATTTCCATTTGACCTCTAGGTTTCCAGGTTGTATGGGTAGGACCTGGACAATCTGGGGTGCTCGGAGAATCCAGGTAGCATTGTAACTGCCAGTTCTCTCTCTCTCTCTCTCTCTCAAACTACAGGGTCCAGCAGAAGTAACACATGCTTCAGTGTGGTTCTATTAT
This sequence comes from Glossophaga mutica, assembly GCA_039655065.1. Classification (NCBI taxonomy): domain Eukaryota; kingdom Metazoa; phylum Chordata; class Mammalia; order Chiroptera; family Phyllostomidae; genus Glossophaga; species Glossophaga mutica. The sequence goes on from CM077311.1 coordinate 17,612,443, forward strand.
TTATTTATTACTTATTATCATCAAAGACAGCAAATTTGAACATTTCATCTAAAATGTCATGGTATGCTTGAGTGTGATACCATTATGTCACATAATGGCATGCTTATTATTTTGTAAGAAAAGATTTTGTAATAAAAAAGGGCATTATTTGTGCCGTATCCTGTATTTTCTGTCCACCTCAGAGAAGTAGCTCTGTATTCCAGTTACTATTGCTATATAAGAAAGTTTAATGGTATAAGCTTAATAAAAATTAATAATAAAAATTAATATATAATTATATTTAAAATTATAATAAAAATTAATTTTTTGTAATAAAATTTAATCATTTTACTATACCCATGGATTTTCTGAGCCGGAAATCTGAAATGGGCCCAGGAAAGTGCCTGACTCCACTCCATGATGTCTAGGGTCTCAGCTGGGAAAATTGATGCTGGAGCTGACTTAATGGCTAGGGGCTGAAATCACCTTAAAGCTCACTCACTCGAATGTCTGGTAGTTAAGGCAATCTTCAGCAGCGACTGTCAGCAGAAACACGTACCTGTAGTCTCGCCACGTGGCTGATTGGGCTTCCTCACATCATGGCGGCTGGATTTCAAGAATGAGCCTTCCCAAAGAAGGCTCAAGAACCAAGCCTTGAAAGTCACATTTCAGGATTTCTGTTATCGCCACAGTCTTCCCAGATTCAAGGAAAGGGTACATAGCATAGACTGTGCCTCTCGATGGGAGAAGTGTCAATCACCCTACAAGATAGGCATGTGAGATGGGAGACACAACCATATGAGGAAAATTCAACTTGCCACCCCCTCTCTTTGCCTTGGAATCAATGGGAAGATGTGCCATTTCAGCCCAATTGCATTTTATGCATTTATTGCATTAAATGCTTTAAAATTGCATTTTAAAATGTCAAGCACACCATGACATTTTAAGATGAGTCACAAGGCATAGCTATCTTGAGGCCACTGCTATCATGAGAAGTGAATTATCCTCATTTTTTTCCTTCTTCTTACAGCTCCCATCCCCAGAAGATTCTGTAACTTGTTTCAACAGAATCAAGTCAGAAGCCTGAGTATCACTAACGCTCCCTGACCTGTTCCCGAGAATCACTTACACTTCACGTTAGAACATCCTCTCCCACCAGAACTGGTCCCCTTCTCCACATCTACCATAATGTCTTAGGAGGACAAGGTGAATTTTTTATTACTAGCCAAGAGGTCTTAGTCCAAGCCAAACTGAGGCATTTGAACTTGAGTCATTAGACAATAGAGAGCTTCTGAGGGTTTTAGGAATGCTTAATCTGGTATAGGTGTCTGAGGATGGAGACAGGGACAGCACCGGCATGGCTGTGAGACTGTGAGGGAAGGAGAGCCTGAGCCAGAGGGAGGCAGGAGGGTCCGAGGGTCTGCTTCCCCAGGAAGGGTGTTTCTAAAGGGAGATAGCACATACACTCACCAGGCCCAGATTTGGGGGCAAGGCTGCCCACCTTTGGGACAGTGGTGCTTCTAAACTATTTCTTCATAGTTACCTCTTCTTGGATCTCAAGGCCCTGTTCAATTGCCGTTCCAGCTTCTAAAAGTCCATGTTATCAGGTTAGGAAACCAGTGACTTAAATCCAAGGTTGTTCAAGATGTAATCGAAGATAAATGGGGACTAGAAAACATTTTAAGCAAACCTATGGGTCCTTAAGCCTCCAAGAGGAGGATCATTTTTTTCAAATTTGAACTCTAAGGAGCCGATATTTCAATGATGTACTGAATAATCAAGTTCCCATACTTCTTTGGGGGCTGCCTTCAGAGGGCTTATTTTAAACTCAACCATATCTTCTTTTAATAATGTAATTAATATCTTTTTTTAAAAAATAGCCACAGGTCAAGTCTGGAAGAGAATAAGATGATCATTCAAGCTGGGTAGTGGCTCTTTGGGTTAAAATGAACAAAAACAAACAAAACAAACAAAACAATGGAGACTTCAAAGAAATGTATTGAAATAATATGAGAGTGTTTTCTTATTATCTTTTCGATCTCTGTATATCTATAGTGAGGCCCCATTCTTCCTTCATAGGATTTATTTGTGCCTTTGGCCCCTTTGTCTTGATCAATATTGCCAGTGCGTCTTACTTTAAAGTGTTCTCAAACACCTGGCTGGGAGGTGCAAGGGACAAAAAGGAACAGAAAAAACAAATGCAATTGATCTCCTTGTGTAATTTGTAAATTGGATGAAAAGGAAATTTCCAGGGAAAAGTTGCAATAAAGGTTTTGAGAAGGGTAGTAGCTCAATTTGGCTAACCTTGAGTAGAGACTCTCTGTAAAGATATGTCATTATTTTCATCAACAGGACCCAAATGTAGGTAAAAATTAACAAGAGAATCCCTGCCTTCAGACTCATAACCCATGAGCTACAGAACAGCCTTCTCTATTGGCTACTTTTACAGAGACAGTAATCTACTTAACTGTCTAATTCCTACTTTTCATTTTTACCCCTGTGACAGAGATGTTAAATTCTCCCTAAATAGCCATGTGCTCTCTCCTTTCCCAGATTCCCGTGCACTTAGATTGGAGCCATGTGACAAGTTCTGACCAATGGGATGACTCACGTTGGGGTGTAAGGAATAAATCGAGATAAATCTTGATTTAAGCCGCTGAGTTTGGTGCTTTATTTGTTATCACAGCTGAGCTTTCTTGCCTAAAATTTTGTAACTACACAGAGGATGGTGATGATTGACCTGGATGTGGTGGGATGGTCAGGGGCTTCACCGGAGCCCCAACCTGGGTGACGTCAGTGACAAGCTCAGAGGCAGCTCATCAGAATCATACAGAGTCTACAAATCTCAGAAGAGATCCATCCTCTTCCTCCTGTGAGAACAAACCGCCTGCTCCTGGAGACAGGGAGAGGGAATCGATGCTCCCCCGTGGAGTCTCCCACAGGCTGACCACGGGCTGACCACAGGCTGCGAGAGTTTTCCTACAACCGAAGGTGTGTAGCCTTTTAGCCCATCTGCTCTGTCACATCCAAAGAGGACTTCCAAGAAAACAAATTATGCTATTTCTTCCTTAAAAAAAAAAAAAAAAAAAACAGACAAGGAACATGTATCAAGGACACATGGACAAAGCCAAAGGGGGTTGGATCGAGGGTGGGAGGCGGGGAGGGGTTGGGTGGAGGGGATTGGTGGGGGGAGATGGAGACAACTGAACGACCATAAAAAATTAATTAGTTTAAAAAACAGACGTAAGAAAAAATAAAACATGAAAAAATACGTACAAAACAGACGTAAGCAATGGATAAATAAACTGTAGTACAGCAAAACAAAGATTATTCAGCACTCAGAGGAACTGAACTATTAAATCGTGAAAAGACATGGAGGAACTTTAAATGCATATTGCTAAGTGAAAGAAGCAATCTGAGAAGGCTCCATACCGTAGGATCCCTAGTGCTGGGAAAGGCAAAACTATGGGGACAACAAAAAGACCAGTGGTCACCAGTGCGGGGAGGGAGTGCGGGGAGATGACTACACAAAGCACAGAGGATTTTTAGGGCGGTTAAAATAGGCTGTATAATATTATAATGATGGAGACACGTCATTATACATTTGTTCAAACCCACAGAATGTTCAACACCAAGAGTGAACCCCAAGGTAAACTGTGGACTTCAGGTGATTATAATGTGTCCAAATAGGTTCCTCATTGTAACAAATGACCACTCTGCGGGGGAATGTGGATACTGGGGGGAAGCTAGGCGTGTGTGGGGACAGGGGGTGTATGGGAAATTTTTGTGCCTTCTCAGTTTTGCTGCAAACCTAAAACTGCAATAAAAATGAAGTCCTTATTTTTTTTTAAAAAAGGGATTGGATTAATATTAGAGCCAAAGGGAAAATCCCTTTCCACTGGTCGTACTCTGCTTACCCAGCATGACCACATGGGACCAACTTTCTGTAGCCTTCCAGGCTGTTCTATGCATTTGCAGACATATGAAGGAGCTAGTTTTGCTTTGGGTCTTTGGTATATTTTTGGTCTTAAGGCACAAATAAGCCAAAGAGCACATATTGTTCTGCCCTGGGGTTTTTTTGTTGTTGTTATTATTGTTTTTTTTTGCGGGGGGGGGGGACTACTTTTCTTTTTTGACTTTTAAACTTTTTTCCTTTTTGGCTTTTCATTTTTCACTTCTGATCTTTTCAACACACCTGTGGCCATTCTTCATGCCTTTTCATTGCTACGCAGTTCTCTCTCTGGTATGAAGGTCCCATACTTTGTATAACCATCTCCCTCTTCATGGATACATAGGGTGTTTTGCAGCTGTAATGAACGTGCTTGAAATACTTCTTGGTGCACCCAGGCCAGCGTTTCTCCAGGATGGACACCTGGATGGGGCTATCTGGGTCAAAGCGTATGCCAAATTGCTCTCCAAAAAAAGCCATACCAACTTCTGTTCGCACCAATATTACATACGTTTCCCTGCTTTCTGCACTTTCTTTCTTTCTAATGAGTGTGGTGGCTTAGAGATCGAAGCATTTTATGTCACCAAGCATGTGATACTTACTTATTTCACTGGATGTGCATCAGTTCACGGACCCTGGGGCCAACCGGGCAGAGCTTTTTCAGTGTTGACAGAGAAGCTTTTTATTTCTTCTAGGGAACAGTGCCTCTAGGTCTGCAGTGCGCATTTGAGAGTCATGCTTCCACGGTCCCATCACCCAGAAGTATGGAAGTCCCAAGGCAGTGGTCCGGGACTGGGGCAGGGGGGCGAGTCACTCAGCAATCGAGACAAATGAGATTGAACACAAGATTTTTAAAAATCAAAATTAATGCAAAAAAAAAAAAAAACCCAAACAAACCCCACCCAGGATGAACAGAATACCAACATTTCACATAAAGACAGGCCCACTCTTACTGATTTTTTCTGTTGGCCCCAGGCTTCAGTATGTCTCAGCACAGTGCGGGGCAGGCATCAGTCGCTCGTCATTTTGAGCAGGTCAGAGAGACTTCTAGACACACAGGCACACACATCCCTTAAAATCCCTGCCTGTGGGACTCTGGGAAAGTTGCTGAACCTCTCTGAGATTGTTTTATCATTTGTGAGCTGTCAAGCATTGAAGGAAATAGTGGAGTTTCCGTAAACAGCTACCACCACCTATACTAGTACTAATACTAGACAGCCTGGCTGGGTGCTGGTTGCAGGTTCTACTTTCATCCTTGAGCCTGGTTTGGTCTCTAACCTTTTTCCAGTAACCAAGTGACTTCTGTATAGACTCAGGACTGCCAATAGGAGGAAATGAACATTTACTGGGCACTTATTTTGAACTATGTTCTGAGCTGGGCACTTTCATGCATTACCTCTGCACAATAATCCTTTGTCATACATTGATGAGCAAACCAAAGCTTAGAGAGGTTCGGTGACTTGCCCAAGGTCACAGAGCAAACTGATAGCCGAGCTGGGCTTTGGACCGAGTTCTTTTCATATACAAATATACGGTCCACCGTTTATGTCCCTCTGGGCAGTGTCAGTAGGAAAAATAAAAGAGCCTACTATTTAGAATACAAATCCAAGGGTAAATTCTTCCTTAAACTCCCCACCCGCCTGTCATATAAACTAAAAACAAGCTTGTTTCCTGACTCAGCCCACAGCTAGTGCCTGGAAAAGTGTTGGGCCTCTTGCCGAAGCCCCAGAACACCCGCGATTCTCTCTCCTGAAGGCAGACCCACTGCCCCTCCATCTCTCCACCACCCCGACCCTCCCAGCTCCCCACACCACCCACCCCCACCCACCCAGATAACATCCCCTTAGCCTCCTTGACAGCAAGGTAGGGCCACAAAACAACACAATTGTGTTCACCTTCCCCCTGGCCTGCTTCTGGGTCAGTCACTCCTTGCTCTGGGCTTTGCTGCCCAGGCTCTGCAGGCTGGTGTGCCCACAAAAGAAGACCGGGGTGGGGTGGGGATGGGGGGCGGCCAGCCATGAAAAATGAAGGTTTTCAGAAGCACTCTTGGCTCCTGCACTTAGAACTTTTGGACACCTCCAGGCGCTCAGCAGCCACACTCGGCTCTGCTCGATGCGGGGCTGAAGGCCTCCTGACCACAGCGTGCCAGGCCGTGGTGGCGAGTCAGCGCCTGGGAAGGGGAGAGAGGGGAGGGAAGGGGCTCCCTTCCCAGAGGGTCACCCCGTTGTCAGGTTCCTTTCCTGGAATCTGCCCCTTCCCGCCTCCCCGGTCCTTCTTCCCGGCTTCACTTCCCGAACAGCGCCTGCCATCGCTGGGAGACTCGCGGCTCGCTGTCTCCATGAATTCACAAATCACCTTCCTGTCTTCTCTTGGCAGGGGCAGGGGGCATAAGGAGGGGCAGGAATCAATAACCCCATTTTCTGTCACCCACCCCCTCCTCACTCCGGTCACCACCCAGGGCCAGGAGCCTTAGCAGGCTAAGCTCACACAAAATGTCATTTGTCCAACCTGCCAAGAGATCTTAGCATTGATATGCCCTCTAGTGGATTTTGAACAACAACAAAAGCACATACAAGCAGAGTCACACCCGCACCGAACAATGATCGACGAAGTCCTCCAGGGGAGCCAGTCACCCATCCAAGCACATCTGCTGCGCTCTGACCAGTGGCCGGGCTGTTTGGGGCCAGTCATCGCCATTAACAGGGAGCACTTCCCCGGGAACTGATGCCATAGGTCCAGGCTGGAAGGGGGGACCCTCTCCACCCCACACCCCAAGGCTCAAGGTTCGGCTCCAGTCTCTCATTTCATCACCACCTCTCCTGACCACCGTAGAAATGACACTTTGTGCTCAGTCCCCTTCTCACTAACCCCATGTCACCTGGCACTGGCTTCCAGGAGAGTGGCTAAGACTGGGGGTCAGAGTCCTCTTACTGTCTCTCTCAGAGTTTCTCACCCTCAGCTCCACTGACGTTGTGGTCCAGGCCATCCTTCACCACGGGGGAGACTGTCCTCTGCAGTGTGCACTGTGGGGTGTGTAGTGGCATCCCTGGTCCCTACTCACTAGATGCGGGTATCACTCCTCCATTTGTGGCAACCAAAAATGTCCTCAGACATGGCTAAGTGTCCCCAGAGAGACAGCAAAATCGTCTCTGGTTAGGACTCGTTGATCTGCCTAGAACGTTTTGTGGATCTATTGTAGGATGTGAGGATGCAGGAAGCCCTCCACCGCACCTATGAGATCAGAGACCAGTCATTTATGTCTCTAGGGTAGAAGGTCTTTTAGGTTTTCAGCAGTCCTACGAAAGTGTCCCTTCCCCAGGCAGGGTCAGTCCCATGGGCTTCTGCATTCCACTGGCCTGCCAAGATAAGGCAAGGCACGTGTGGTGGGAGGCAGAGGCTGTATAAGGGGCAGGGCAGAAAGAGGGGTGCTAGAAAGGGAGGGGGAGAAGGCAGGTTCCATGCACTAGATCACTATACTCCACCTGCCTTCTATCTCATTCCACCCTCCCAGCGTCCCCATAATAAACACCAACAACATGGGGACCTTGCTACACACAGGCATGTTGCTGAGTGCTTTTCACAGATCACCCCTGTGGGAGAAATGTGTGTCCCCAGTTTGCAGATGAGGCCAGTGAGGCTTGGGGAAGGTTAGCCACTTGCCCAAGGAGCTCACACCAAGGCCCCATCTGCCCTAGGACTTCCTAGCCACGTGCCGCCAGAACACTAAATGCACCAAGGGTAGGTATTTCCTCAGGTGTGAAATCAGGTGAGTACTTGGCCTAATTTCAGATTTTGCTCCAGGGCTGACCCAACTGGAGCACTGAGCTGAAGTGCCCTAGATTAATTATTTCCTAATTACCCAGGTACTTAGTAAACGATCTGTGGCTGTTTCTTCTACCCAGAGCCCGTCAGCCTGGGAGCCTGTCGTGCCCTGGAGGGCAGGGACTCCCCCTTTATAAGGCATGTCTCCAGGACACCCAGCTCCTGGCTCCTCCGTGGAGCCTGGAAGACTGACTTGGAGGCCAAGGAGAGCACAGCAGTCCCTACCCCACTGTCCTCCTGCTCACAGGGGCCACCTCCTCAGTCAGGGCCCAGCTGGCAGTGAAGTGTGAGGAGCCCAAGGCTGAACCCAGCACCCCGGGGCCTGGGTGTGGCCCTCAGTCTTCTGAGTGGCCCTAGCAAAGTCATTCCCCTCTCTGGGTCTCAGCTGCCCTGTCACCCAACCAAAGCCAGGCCCTGCCCTCTGAACTTCCCCAGAGATGTGCAGAGTACATGGTTACCCAGGGCTGCTCTCCTCCACTGGCCATTTAGTAAAAATCAACTACCACCAAGCTCCTGAGAGGCCCTGACCAGCAAAGGAGGCCAGGGTCACCACTCCCAGCGGCTGCTCTCCAAGTTGGCTTTGCATGTTAGGCTTCTTCCTCTGGCAACCTTGGCCAAAAACAGGTGGAGCAGGAAAGGGCTCTGAGCAGGCCCAGGAGGGAAGCTTCTCCATCTCTCTAGCACGTCTACTCTGCACTTGAGAAACCACACACAGGACGTGACTGATCACCCAGCCTGGCTCCAACAAAAATACACTGATTTCCAAAGAGGCGGGAGACACAGTTGTGAGGTTTCTAACCTTCCAACCCCCGTCTCGGTTTCCCATCCCTCTGCCTCAACTTGCTCCAGGAAGGTGAGTGTCAGGAGTCTAGGGGTGGAAAGGCCACAGGAGAGCAGGGAGGTGGGGGGAGTGGGAGATACTTAAGGCATCTCCCTTACCCTGCAGTCTGTGTGGGCAGAGGGATGCGCGGGCTGCTCCAGGTGCTGGGATTGGGGGACAGGGGTGACTCACTCTTCTGTCCTGTGTACACTGAACAATGAGGTCATCCGTACTGGGTGAGCAGGGCTGGGCCAGGCCCCGAGCACAGGCTACAAGAGAAAGCAGGTACACAACACTCATTCCTTTGCAGAAGTGCGGATATGGCATTCAATCTCTTCAGCCAGAGACGAGACCCGAGACCTGTATCTTCTGCATCCTTCCCACTCCACCGCCCACCCAGACAGGCCCCCACTGCCTGGTCACCTGATGCCTGGTCAGGCTGGAGGGGTGAGGGGTTAGGAATACGGATGGACCTTGGAGTTGCAGTCACCTCGGCTTGAATCTAGGCTCCCACACCCAACGCACCCGTGTGGATACAGATCTATCCTGTGCGACCTTGGACATGTTATTTAACCTCACTCAGTCTCCTCTGTAAAACTCCTGTCTCAAGTGAGCTGCTAGGAGAATTCGATGAGGTGGCACATGTCAAATGTAGAGTAGCCAGCACGGGGCTCAGATGTGCTGTCTTCTCCACCAGGGGGACACCCCTTCTCCAGCTCCATCCAGACCGGACAGCGGCAGGAGAGACAACTGAGCAAAGAAGTGGGGGAGGGGGTTCTGGGGGCAGCGAACTCCCAACACATCACAGTGTCATGTCCCAGAGGGAGAAAAGTGAGTACTGTAGGAAATGACTCAGGCCTTATCAAAAGTAGGTGAAATTCTCCACTCTTTTGATGCTGTGCTTACAGCAACTCCACTCAGACGGCAGATGAAAATAATGAGAAGCTGCGAGATGACCAACGCCAGCCCGCAGCAAGAGCTGTCCTTCACCGGGCTGGATCATCTCGGGGCCGTCCAACCCCTGACCATTTCTTTCCTTCTTGGCCTACATCCTAGCAAGACAGGGTTTGTTTGAATAAGCCCCGAGCTCTGGGAAATAGGGAGGTGATTCCTAGCGTCCTAACCCTGCCAAGTGTCCTAACCCAAACCCAGTGTCATAAAGCTGCCCAGGAAGCAAACACACAGACCTCCTCCCCCAGCTCCCACCTCCCACACGCAGAGGCCTCACCTGGTTCCGGGGGACAGAGAGGCTTGCCCACAAAGGCATCGGGCAGGGGCAGAGACAGAATGTAAGCAAACACACACACATACACACACGCACATACACGCACACGCACACGGAGCGGAGCGTTTGTACCACCTGGCTTTCAGTTCCCGGCACTGCCGTGGCCCCCGCCATCTGGACAGTGGGGAGACAGGGTCCAGGAACTGGGAGATTCCTGCCTGGGAGATTCTGAGAATCACTCTGTAAGGGGGTCCGGGGGCTCAGCTCTTGGTGACAGGAGAGGAGCCCTTGGAAGGCAAGGCCACATGATGGGAGACAGGGAGCGCTGACCCGTACCATGCGGGCACCATGTCCGAGCCCCTACTGCGTGCGTGGGCAGCAGGAGCAGCGCACGTAGGCGAGACATCACCCCACCCTCCAGAAAACCCCGCTCCAGTGAGAAACTCCTAGCCCTCACCTTTAGTGCTCTCAGTGGAAAAATATAAGGGGTGCGGGGAGCACGGTGATTTTCAGGGACCAGGAGACCCGACAGTCCCTCCCGGCCCTGACCCGTGTAGGGACTGTGCCTTGGTGCACATAGTCGAGGTTGCATACAAGAACACAGCTCGTATTCATTTGTTATACTTTAATTTGTTTTTTCAGTTAAGAGCTCAAGCGCCCAATGTCTCAACCACAGGGATTCCGTACGAGGACGTGGGCTCCACTTGGCTCCTTTGCTCTTGAAACAACTGCTCCTGAGCCTTTCGGTCAGGCCCTGTGGGCCTTGGCTTGCTCTCTGTGAAAAGGACACACACTGAGGGGTTTACGCCACAGGGCCCTTCAGAGGTGTGTCTGAGATCGTCACGTGGGTGCCTTTTGTAAACTCTCAAGTTTTGCCAACGTTAGCTGTGCTTCTCAGGTGTTTTGTAGCTGGTGCTTTTTCCAGGTCCTGTGGCTACACAGTCAATTACCCCCAAACCTTAGTGTCTCAAACCAACGATGAAATGATTTGGCTCACGAACCTGTCATCAGTCAGGGGTCATTCATCTCTGACCCACTCAGTGTCCGCTGGGGCAGTTCCAAGGCGGGCAACTGGAAGTCCGCTTGCGGGCCTGCCCATCCACGCTGGCTGGCAGCTGAGACCTCAGTGGGGCTGTCAGCCACAACGCCTCTGCGGGGCCTCCCCGCGGTCCTGTGCTTCCCACAACAATGTGACTGCACAACAGTGTGACTGGATTCCACTATGGAGCATCCTGGAGAGGGCCAGGTGAGGCCATCCCGTCTTCTGTGACCTAGCTTTGTGGCGTCACTTCCTCTGTGTTCTATTAATTAAACACTGGCGAAGGCTCAAGGGTAAGGGACATAGGCTCTGCCTGTTGACGGGAAGAGCAATGTTCTCGAAGAACATGTAGGCCTGAAAATTCTGCTGTGGCCATTTTGGGGAAATACCATCTGCCACTGCACTTGATACATTTTTTGAATGAATGAACCTTCCCTTAGTGCCTTCCAGCATTACTCAAGATTCCCATGGCACAGCCTCAGACTGGAGATCTTTCCTAACATGCTTCCTCAATTAAAACTTACCCACCCTCATCTCAAGCTATCATAGTCCTACCTTTTGCAAGAGAAGAGTGTGGAATAATGGATCCATAGATAAACTAATTCCTGGCACTGACTTAGCTAGGGAATTCCTCTTAGGGTGAAGAAGGCTACCTCTCTTCTACAGCTAACATATCCAAAAGGTCCACCCCTGGGAACCTCAGAGAGTGGAGTGGGGTCGGGGCCAGGTACAGGGGTGGGTGATTGGCAAGTCTTTCCCATGCTGCATCCCAGGCAGCCTCCTGACCTTTGCAGAGGGGAAATCCTTTCCACCCACACCATCCAGTTCTCCTCCCTGCACTGTGTCCCCTGCCTTTTCTCTGCTTAACTTTTGGTGATGGGTAAGCCCCAGGCTTAGGAGAGTAACCCTCTGGCATGAATCAATTCATTATGAACCTGACATCGTTAGCCTGCCATGGTCCCAGAGACGGCTGAGGGGGACCTGAGCAAGGCTGAGGAGTCCCCAAAGGCCACTTGAGGACCGAATGCTCAGTAAGTAATCCAGTTCACTGCAGGAACCACCCAAAGAACATTAACCCTCTTGCCCCAAAACATGTTGTTTTCCACACATCCCTTCTGATTCACTGCATTTGTTCTCTGACTCATTAGGTCTGTGTTGTCCTTAATTGCATCCCGCATGATGATGAAATATCAGCCTCTTTATTTTTTCATAATGTTCCCACTGGTTAGGAGTGTCCAGCTCATACCACAGAGCTCAAGGGGCAGCCACTTGGAGAGGGCCTCCCCTGTTCCCCTCTCTCTCTCCTGTTCTCTCTCTCTCTCTCTCTCACACACACACACACACACACACACATGCATACACACACATTCCCTCTGGTGACCTCTTCAAGACAAAGTCCAAACTCCTTCACCTGACTTCTGAAGAGGTCCGACCTGCCTGGGTGTCCAGCTTCAAGTCAGGCAACCCTCCCTTTCACACCAAGACAGGCTGCGCCTCCTTCGCTTCCTTCCATGCTCGCATTCTCCCTCACACAGCCATCGTTCCAAAGACTCCCTCCACCCAAAACATTCTTCCCCTTCCTCCTCGACCCGCAGCTCTCTGTGTAGACGATGCTTTTCAGGGCGGCCTCCTAAATCTGGGAGGATGCTTGTTATCTCCAATTCATGTTTTCGTCACACACCGCACTTTCCTCGCATAACTCTCTGCTGGTGTAACTGTAATTACTTGACTAGTAGCGGGCGGCCCTCGCCCCCTCCCCACCCCAGGCTCCACTCGGGCAGAACTCATGTGACTGACTCATCATGACATGCCCAGGGCACACTGAGCTCAGCCTGAATGAGTGAGGTTGGCGGGGGAATGTCACTCCTGAGCGGGGTCAGTGGCTTCTCGCTTCTGCCCTGAACCCCATCAGCACAGTTAAGCACCGTCCAACAACGTGCCCGGCGCTGCCAGGGACAGGGGAGAGCAGGAAGGGCAACGCAGGGAAAGGGAGGAGGAGGACGGGGAGGGTGAGCGAAGCGGGAAGAGGGCTGCGTGCGTGCGGGGCACCCTGCTTCTCCAACAGGGGGGCGGGGGCCCTGACGTGCATGCCGTTATATGCCCAGGGTAACAGAAGCCACGGAGTCAACGGGCACGTCTCAGAAGGTCAACTCCACTCGGCGGCACGTCATTTAAAATTATGTTTTGTGCGAACAGAGATTCATGCTGGAGTCAGACAAAAACCCCACGTGAATTTTTAAGGAAATAAATGAGACTTCAGAGACTGTTTGTCTGTTTGTGGTGAGATCTTTGCGCTGCCCGTTTCCGCCTGTCTCCTGTCAGGAAGGGCCCACGTTTTAAGCCTTTGCCTTCCCCTCATTTGGTCAGAAAGTCTAAGAAACCCTGAGAGGACGCCGGAGCTTCCTTGAAAAATGGTGATTGGGTTCCAAGATGGAGAATCCCCAGAGAGCCAGGTAAAGCTATACTACCTTGTACGACCTAGCTTCGGTGCATCGTGTCCTCTGTTTTGTTTTTTGGGTCATTTTTTTTTTGTCTTTGTTATTGTTGTTGGTTTTGTTTTGTTTTGTTTTTGCTTAAAACAATAAATATTGATTACCTCACCATTTCTGTCATTCAGGAATTTGAGAGTGGCTTAACTGGACAATTCTGGCTCAGGGTCCGTCATGAGCCTGGGCTACGGGCATCTGTAGGCTTGTGGGCCCCCCTCCAGGATGGCTCACTCTGTGGCTGGCAAGCTGACTGTAGTCTGTTAATGAGGGATCTCTAGAATGTAAACTTTAATTGAAAAAAAAATAAAAAATAAATCAGGGCTTACAAAGCAAAAAGAAGAATATCATTTGATAATAAAAAGGAAGTATTGGTACAAAAAAATGAGGACTCTCTGAGGCCTGTTTCAAGGTCCCTTGAGAGCCATATATTTGCAGGAGATAGAATTAGGAGAGACCATTCTATGTTCAGATCTTATGTCATGTTCCTTGACAACCCTAGCTCATCAGTGTACCCATCTAAAGCCTAGGTAGGGTCACAGTTTCTTTTGTGAGGAGCTCAAGCCAAGTCTCAACTTTGCCAAGATGCTAGCAGCTAATAAACATGTACAGTTATCCCTTAGTATAGCAGGAAACTGGTTTCGGGACCCCTATCCACATGGATACCAAAACCCATACATGCTCACGTCCCTTATACAAAAAGGGGTAGAACAATGCATACCGTGAGCTCCCTGCGTTTGTAGATCTCCAAACATAGATCGAAAATACTATTTTTGACCTGTGGTTAGTTGAATCCGTGAGTGCGAAATTGGGGGATACAGGAGGCCAACTCTAGAGTATTTATTGAAGAGAAAATTTGTGCAAAAATGGGCCCACGCAGTCCAAACCCACGTTGTTGAAGGGTCAGCTGTATCCTAGACACCACACACACAGAATGGATTATCTGCTCTAACACTCAACAGTAATGCCACAATTCCCACCATTTTACAGATGAGGACAAACTACAGAAAAGAAAGTTAAAGAAATTAAGTAATCTGCTCCAGGTCACACAGTGACTAAGCAGTGACACAGGAGTTCAGCCCCAGAAAATGGGCCAGGACCTGTACTCTGTGCCCTCAAACTCTGCCGCCTAGGAGCTTGGAGGCACTTGTTGTATGGCACTGTGACACCCAACCACTGGAGACTTTCACCCCCACATGCACGGCAATCCATTCTCGCCTGGGAGAGCCCAGAGCAGCTGCCAGCAATCTCACCGTTGCCTGCAAATTCTGAAAGAGAGATGGTAAGACAGTTTCAGAGCCCTTTGGGTCACTGGATAAAAAGCACCCTTCCTTCTCCCTAGTGTCACTGCAGATCACAAGTACATTTGGGAATCACTTGACCCAGGTGACAAAGAAAAAGTGGAAATTCAAATCCTCCTCCAGATGGTGACGTGTTTCATACGGTAAGACCATGGGATTCTGTAGGCTGCATCAGGAACAGAAATTATACCTTTCCTCCTCTCCCAGAGACGGGTAACACCTCCAATATATCCATCTATTTCTATCCCTCCCCTCCCATCCCCTCACCTCCTCTTCCCTCACCTCCTCTTCCCTTCCCTTCCCTTCCCTTCCCTTCCCTTCCCTTCCCTTCCCTTCTCTCTCTCTCTCTCTCTCATCCTCTCTCATCATTATTACAGGCATTTTCTCTCTCTGCCTAGTTGACCAGAATAAGTTATAACGGAAAATCCAGCCTAGGTTTTGGGCACTATTGACATGAGAAGTAGCTCATTCTTTGCTGGGGATGGGTGAGCTATCTGGTGCACTTGTAGGATGCTTAGCAGCATCCACAGCCTCTACACACTAAACAGCAGCAGCAGCAGCCCCACCTGCCACCCCACAAGTCATCACAGTCAAAAACATCTCCAGGCAAATATTTCCTGAGGACAAGATCACTCTCAGTTAAGGATCACTGATCTAAACAAATGGGACACTTACACAAGGAGATCTCTAGAAAAGTGATGAAGAAATGTATTGTTGGTGATGGTAAGGCTTTCTTCGCCTCGGGTAGGATTTTAGCACTTGCAAAGCTTGTTCCCTCTCACCAACATGCTCCCTACCCTCAGTGCATGCACCACCGTTTCTAACAGTACGAGAAACTGTCAGATATGGAACACCGTTCTGACTGGGTATAAGGCATAGAATTTAACTGAATTACCCTACTCACCACACCTCACCCCAGTAGTTCTCAATCAACGACAAACCATGGTTGGTATATAAATACCCCAGCTCTCCCACCCCTGGGGAAGGATAACCTGGGGACGTGCTGTTTTACGCTGCTTCCCCAGATTGTCCCCATGGGACTAAGTTCTAGCCACTCATCATGCTAGCCAGCCCACTACTGGTTCCCTGACACCTAACCATGTCTGGCACATGATAGACACTTAATACATATTTCTTGGATATTAAATGAATGAATCCAATCTAAGAGCCTCCTGCTACCTAGGCCAACAGGCTACTCAGCCCCAGAGGAGGGGAGTGACTTGCTCAAAGTGTCACAACAAGTCTCTATCAGAGCTGCCATAGACGCCAGTTCTCTTGGATCTTCATCCACAGTGCACTGCCTTCTGGCCAGCAGGGCTGAAACGATGGGCGTGAGAAGTGGGAGCTTCCAATCCTGTGGATGAGTCAGGGCATCAAACAACTCCTCCTCCATCTTCAGCATGCAGCTCGACAGGTCCTGCATGGGAAAGCCCCCTCTGGCCCACTCCACAGGGTGGTCCCTCCCTCTTGGTGTCCCACCATTGCTATGTCGCTGTCTATCAGAGCAGCTACTGCAGGACATTGAATCTCTGCTCATCTGCCTTCCCTTTGGAACTTTGAGTTCTTTAACAACAAGGGACCATGTGTTTGGGGATTTTCCCTCCTCTGTGTCTCCATTACTTAACACAGGGCCTGAGTAGGTATTCAACAAGTGTTTGTAGAATTGCCACACATGGATAAAGCACTGGGCTACTGATGCCCTTCTCAAAACTAGGTGCCTAAGAATGCGTGATTTGTGTTTTGCGCAAAGACACCTGGTGGGAGGGTCCAGCAGAGGGAGAAATTCCACTTGGGTTTAATTAACGAACTGAGTGCCTAGCCCAAAGCTGTGTCGGGCCAGGGGAAAGTATCATCTGCCTGTCCACACTCTGCCTTTATCTCCAGGAGGCACCTTGCTCTTAAAGATGCCCTATAGGCCAGCAGAAGCCCTGTCCAGGCCCTGGCCAGCCAGCTGGTTGGCCAGGCGGTGGGGTACAAGGAAAGAACATAAAACAAACAAAGGGCACCCTCTGGAGTTAGAGCGCTTGGCGGGAGGCCTGGGTGAGGCTCCCTGCCAACTGGACTGAGCTGCAGTGTCCAAAACCCAAACTGGGTGTTTTTGGGGGATGGGGGGCCATCCTCCTCCGGGGTCCTTTGTATCACCCCCACATCACCTTGAGCTCTGAACTAAAAGCAATGGTGTCTGAGGCAAACTTGGACTCGACCGCATACCACCCACACCCCTTCGAACCTCTGGCTACCCACTCCTTTTTAAAAATAACCCCCTGCAAACGGTCCACGTGCTGCTGGTGTAAGCGCCAGCGCAGCCCACTAAATCATCGCCAGCGTCCACATTTCAAAGGGGAGCCGGAGGAGTGCCAGTGATTTCTGGGTGCCACACGGATCACTCCCAAGCTCTGATCTATGGATTGTTTTGATTTCCTCCTTTGAACTCTTCCCATCCCGCTCCAGACAGAGATACTGAATTAAGCGACAGACAAGTTGGAGACAATGAGCTCCGGGGGCCCCCTCCCTCCCCCTGCCCCCCTCTCTCTCCTCCCGAAATTTGCAGACATCTGCTAGCTGGAGCCCAGTGCTGGAGTCATAAAGAAGAGCTGGCAGGAGAGTGATGTACAACCCTGGCTCTCCCAAGTGACTGGCGTTAACCTCCAACGGAGAGCCACTCACCCCGTTCACGCCGGAGCCCTTTGTTTTGCACCCCTCGGCAGAGGTGCCTTGGCCAGGCTGAAGATTTAACCAAATTAGAACGAATGATCCTCAGCAGCGCTGCGCCTCTAATTAGAACAAGTCGCTCAGACATATTGTCTCCCTGATTTCCTCTGTGCCGTTTCTCGCGCGCTCTTTCTCTGCTCAGGACACATGGGCCCCATTAAACATTCTAGTATTTAATGTGGTTCCCTTCAATTACTTCTCAAGTTTTCGAGTTCCATTTAGAATTGGATTTTACTCTTTGGACTGTGTTTTTGATTTGGGGCTTTGTACATTTCGTAGCCGCTCTTTTTCTCCACCTAGTGGAGACGGGGGACACCACGGAGCCGTGCATGGCCCAGGAGGCAGACAGCGGAGCCTCCGCCAACCAGAAGGGGGTCACCCAGGGCCTCGATTAACTGGAGACCTCATTTGCACTTGTCTTGGAGGGGAAACAAGAACTTAGCACAAACATAAGCTGATATTGTTGATTTATGACTCTCCCCGCCCCAAGCACCTCATCCCCATCAGCATAAAAGGGGGTGAGGACGTAGGTAGACCATAATTTTTACTGCTAGGAAGTGGGGGGGGGGGACACTTCCTTGGTCTATCCTGGGGGTTGGTACAGAAAGAGCCCATATTTAACTTCACTTAAGATGATCAAGGGCCTCAATTTCTGCAAATTCACATTCTGCAGAAAAGGACTTTGCTCCGATACCAAAGCAGGATAGAGGACTCACATGCTTTATAGAGGTTGCCAATGGATACAGAAATCAAAAGTATACCTCGGGCAATAAGTGGACTGCAATTCCATCTTCCTCGAGCCTTTGTATGTGTACAGTTTACCTTGAGCGTTTGTAGAGAGGCACTAGACATACACACCCACATCCAAGATAGGGCTCTACAGGGAGACAAGATTCTAGGGGAGGCATCACCAACCACAGAGGCAGGCTGGCTGTGTGGGAAGATAGATTCTACACCCCTCGTGTGCTCTCAAGAGCAATTTAGAGTTCATTGGCTTAGGAATGCCCTGGGTGAAACGTTTGAGTTGAAAGGGCTTTTTGAGGTCCTCTGCCCTGACTGCCAACCTCTCAGCCCATGCCAGAAAGCCCTCTAGCACGTGCCTGCTAATGTTCATGTGGTCTCTGCTGACAAGAACACCTTGACTTTCCAGGGCAGCCTGTGGCATCCGAAAGTTGTTTCAAGGCATGCCATGGAGTCAGGAACCCATCTGTGTGACCCCAGGGAGAGGCATCCAGCCTCTCTCAGATCTCACTCAATCAACTAACATTTACCAGGGAATGTTCTAGGCACTGGGGGCACAACAATATACAATGTCTTGATCATTTCAAACAATCACATTATTGATGACATGGAAACAATGGTTCACCTCACAAATGAGCTCATGTTTTTGAAACTCGCAAATGGTATACAGCTCTCGTTATTTCTCTTGATGGTAATGATCAGAAAAATTTTCTTTCTATGTATGTAGCTTGGCTTCCCTATAGCTTCTACCCTTTGGTTTTAGTTCTACCTCGAAGAACGGACTGACGGCTTCCTCAGTGACATGCATCTCTCTCACGCATTCTTGGTTCTGCTTCTAGGCAGAATGGTTTCTGATCTTGCAACTTCTCCTCACGTCAAAGAATTTCTGGGACGTTCTCCATCTTAAACAGCCCATCTCTGAGTATACTCTAATTTGTCAATGTGCTTCTCCAAATCTGGTGCCCAAAATTGCACCTGATACCCTAGATGTCATCTGACCCAGAGTATAATGAGAACACTCCTTCCCCAGAGCACTGGATTTCTGTTTGTTCTTCCATTTCACGTTGTGTTGGGTTGCTAGCAATCGCATCACACACACTGTTAGCTTCCTCTGAGCTGGTGGTCATTTCAAAGCCTCAGATATTTTTCACGTGATTTCCTGCCAAGGAAATCTCTCCCACTCTATGTTTTTGCCATTTGTTTTTTTGCACGTAAATACCAGACTTTACATTTGGGCCTGTTCAATTGTACCGTATTGTCTTTGACCCAGCATTCCAACCTGTCAGGTTCACTGTGGGTCCTCATTCTGTCACCTCTGGTATTAACTCTCCCTCACAGATTTGTGACATCTACACCTTTGATCAGTATGCCCCCTGAGTTTTCATCCAGTGATAAATCAGAAGAGCTCAAGGGTAGAGCCCTGGGAACTCTGCAAGGAACCTCTCTGAAGGTCCACACCCATTGTCATGAGCTGGAAATGGCCCCTCTGAGAAGTAAGGAAATGGAACACGGAGCAGGGCCCTACAAACCCACCCATGGGACTGCCTCACCTCCCCCGCTGCCTCTGTCTTCTTGTTCCTACCTCGAGAAACCTGCCTCTTTTCTACATCCACCTCTCTAGGTCTTCCTGATGCCCCTTCTTTACTTTACATTTCTGCCCCCTTTCTTTATCCACCTGATCCCCTCAGCTTTACTCAGGACCTCTGGACAACAAGCTTAAGGTTTACCGGCACTTGTCCTGCCATCCCAACGCTGCCTCACCCAGAGTGTCAGACTTTCACTCCCAGCCAAACTCAGGCCAATGCGGGACTTCTCTCCCCACCACCCTGACGGAGTTTAGCACATGGGCTGTGACAGCCATCCAACACTCAATGCTCTTTGGACTCAGCTGCGGAGCCAGCTGCAAATACATAAAACCACTGCTCTCATCCAACCCACATTTCACCATCTTAGCCACAAGGAAACCATGAGAGGAACTGTTAACCCTAAGCTGAAATCAAGACCTGCAATGTTTATGGCATACACCTGATGCGCAAACATAGTAACCTTATCAAAAGAGGAAATGAGGTTAGTTTGGAATAACTTGTACTCAGTGAAGTCATTTTGCTTTCAACTGACCACTGCATTCCTTCCTAAATGCTCACCCACCATCTGCTTCTTAATCCACTGTGCTTCCCTGTTGTCAAGGATCTCCCTCAAATTTACTTGTTTGGAGTTTCCAGTCACAATCTTTTTTTTCTTTTCCTTTATGAAAATCAGGATAATCGCTGCCCAGTTCCTGCTTCTGGCACCACCTTCTATTCACCACAGTCACTTAAAAGGTACTGACAGTGGCTTCCCGATCCCACCGGAAAGTTCCTTCCACACCTCGGGATGTGAGTCATTGGGTCAGATACTTGGACCCAATTGAATCAGCTTCTTGCGACCTTCCTATCTAGTCTCATCTTTCTTGAGCCCTGAGCTAGTCAGGACATCTTGGGCTGCAGGGAGCAGCAATTCCAGGTTCAACTGGCTAAAACAATAGGCAAAATTGATTATCTCATAAAATTACAAGTGCTGGGTAGAAGGACTTCAGGATTGGTTACCTCAGTAGTACAGTTACATTTTCCAGGTTACCTCTCTACCTTTCTCCTCTGCCATCCTCAGGTTGTCAATTTGACCCCTTCATGGCTGCGAGACGTGTTGCATTTCCAACAATACCATGCATGACCATGTCCATGTCCAGCAGTAAAAGGACGGTTGGTTCCATGTAGCTCTTTTTAGAAGCAAGGGCACATTTTCCAAAACCCTGGCAGACCAGCCCTCACATCTTGCTGATAAGAAGTAAGTAGTCTCTTGCCTATCCTTAAACAGTCAACGATGGGGGATAATGGGAACACAACGACTGCCTTGGGCTACACTGAATTTACCCCTCATACATGGTGGAAGGGTGCTGACCCAGAAAGTCAGCGACCTGCCCGCACGGAGGGAGGAAGTGACCATGGCATGGGCTATCAGCGTCTCTGCAGAGTGTTTGCTCCTCCTTTTCTAGTTTAGCATCCTTGATGGAAAAATTATATTTTCAACTTCTATTTTTCTTTCTCTGTCTCTTTAGCTAACATTAGTTCTTTTTGTCCAAGCAATGGGTGTACACTTGCACTATTTTTTTTTTTTCACCGAACAGAGCCCCAAAGACCTCTTACTGTCCTCAGGATGTCTCCCTCTTCAAATGTGAGTTTATTCTGAGCCTTAGCATTGTTGACATTACTCCCATTCTACACTTTGGTGCTCGTCCTCAGGGTCTTGGGGGCCACATTTCATCTTAAAGTCAGGACTTGCCACAAAGCAACCTGCATGGCTCCAACGTGGCTTTCATCACTACCCCCATCCCCACTCTTTCTCCCCATTGGGATCAGCTCTGGCTATAGTCTTTTCTAGAAACGGCCTATCTTCCTTTACGATGTCATGGGCTACTGGACCAGACTTCTCTATGCACATTCAAAATGTGTTACGATAGACAGCACTATTTTGCCCCAGGGATCAATTTTTCCTTTGTGGAACACTTTTTACCCATCATCCCTAGTGCAGCCTCCATCTCTGGGTAAAACAGTGACCCAGGCTGGATCATCACAGGATAGAATTCATCTTGCAATAGTGATTAATCCAGAGGTGAATGTAAGGCCCAGCAAAGCCAGCTAGAGATTTGGTTTGGATTGAAAAATTGAGATTGAGAGAGATAAAGGGCACTTCCCCATTTGGGTTATGAATCTAAAATTGCAGGCAACTGCCTTTCCCATCTGTCTGCAAATGCCAATAAATGGAACCAGAGGATGATGCAAGAGAGATAACAGTAGCCCTAATTGCCTGGTTTGGGATCCTGACGACAGCACTGCCCAAAGCCAATCACCCTTGGGCTTCCAAGTCACAAGGGCCAATTTACACCCTCTTTCATATGCCAGCAAAGATACTCTGACTGATATGTTTGCATTTCTAAAGTCCAGGCACGTTTAACTGTGGCAAGTGTCCTCTTTCTTTGCTACCACAGCTTCCAAGATGACAGCATCTCCCTCCCACGCTTCCCATGATTTCCATAGGAACAGCAAGTTTATCCCTCAGTGACAAAAATGCAATGGGACAGTTCTCTTCCTTGTCTCCTTTGTGTTGTCAGAGACAATATTATTTGTTATGCAAGTGAAATGCTTTTGCAAAACACTAGACTTTTAGTATAACAAAGACCTCTACCCCAGCAGATGTCTGGAAAGTTGGAAGTCCTCATGATTTTCTTGCCTTGTGTCTGTGCAAGAGTATCCTAATTTTTTGAAAAACCACGTATATCTTCTCTTAGTCCAAGTTACTCAGTCACATATCCATAAGAGCTTAGACTCTGCAGACTTCTTGGGTCTGGATTCTTACTCCATTTTCTGTCTTGGTAGCCTTAGACAACTTGCTTGACCTTTCTGATCATTACTTTACCCACCCATTATTTGGGATTAATAATAGTCTTACCTTTTAAGATTGTGGTGAAAATTAAATGAGATATTGAATGCAAAGTACTTTGACGGTGTCTACCAATAGGAAAAGTGCAAGAAGTATTACTAGATATCATTATCATTTTTCTTTTTCATCACCTAAATTTTTTACTTTGTACACTCTCAAGTTACTGGGTCACTCCTCCCTGCCTTTGTTAGAGCTGCCTTTTAAACCAGCTACATCCTGACTTCCGGTCAAGATGGAGGCATAGATAGATACATTTCACCTCCTTGCACAACCACAGAAAGGAATTACAACTAATCTCAAAACAATTAACACCCAGAACTGTCAGAAAATTAAACTGTATAGAAATCCTACAACCAAGGATTTAAAGAAGCCACATTCATCCAGATGGGTAGGAGGGGCAGGGATGCTGAGATAGGACAGAGAGGTGAGGAGACACAGTGTGGTATGGAGAGGCTGTGGCAGTGGTGGAATGGGCACAGGCAGTCCCACATTCACATGTGGTAGATAAAAATCAGGAGGGATACCTTGGGAGCGAGCCATCCCAGCCCCAGGCCAGACCACACAGCCCAAGGTTCCATTACCAGGAATATAAATCCCCATAATTTCTGGCTGTAAAAAGTAGTCAAGTTGGATTGATGGAAGAAAATGCCAGATTTTCAGAAAACTTCACCTAAGGGGCCTGAACATCTTAAAATATACACAAACCCACCCATTCTGGGATTCAACAACAGGGCAACAGCTGGAAGGGTGCCAGTGGCATACGAGGAGTGAGTGAAGTGGGCCAGTGAGGAAATGGGGTGAGTGCTGGGCAAACCCCCAGAAGCCAGGCAGTGGTGCAGTTCCCTCTCTGAGCCCTCCCCCCACACAGAGCCACAAAGTGGTGAAGTGGGTTGCGCCACCCTGGCAATTACCTAAGGCTCTGCCCCATAAAATTTACAGGTGCCTTTTACAGGGAGCCAAAGCAGCTCTACCTAACACACAGAAACAAACACAAGGAGGCTGCCAAATTGAAGAGACACAGAAGTATGACCTAAATGAAAGAACAGAACCAAACCTCGGAAAAAGAACTAAATACAACAGAGATAGCCAACCTATCAGATGCAGAGTTCAAAACACTGGTGATCAGGATTCTCAGAGAACTCACAGAGTATGGCAACAACATGAAGGAAGAAGTGAAGGTTACACAAAGTGAAATAAATAAAAATCTTCAGGGAACCAACAGTGAAGGGAGGTAAGCTGGGATTTAAATCAACAATTTGGAACATAAGGAAGAAATAAACGTTCAACCAAAACAGAAAGAAGGAAGAAGAATTTAAAAAAATGAGAATAGTATAAGAAAACTCTGGGACATCTCCAAACATGCCAACATCCGAATCATAGGAATGCCAGAAGGAGAACAGGAAGAGCAAGAAATTGAAAACTTATTTGGAAAAAAAAATGAAAGAAAACTTCCCTAATTTGGTGAAGGAAATAGACATACCAGTCCAGGAAGCACAGAGAGTCCCAAACAAGTTGGACCCAAAGAAGGCCACACCAAAACACATCATAATTAAAATGCCAAAGGTAAAATATAAAGAGAGAATCTTAAAAACAGAAACAGAAAAGCAGAGTTATCTACAAAGAGATATCCATCCATAAGACTATCAGCTAATTTCTCAAAAGAAATTTTGCAGGCAAGAAGGGACTAGCAAGAAGTATTCAAAGTGATGAAAAGCAAGGACCTACAACTTAGATTACTCTATCCAGCAAAGCTGTCATTTAGAATTGAAGGACAGATAAAGTGCTTCCCAAAAAAGGTAAAGCTAAAAGAGTTCATCACCACCAACCCATTATTACATGAAATGTTACAGGTACTTATTTAAGAAAAAGAAGATCAAAACTATAAACATTAAAAAGGCAACAAATTCACAACTATCAACACTTGAATCTAACTAACTAAGCAAGCAACCAGAACAGGAACAGAATCATAGGTATGGTGATCATTTGGAGGGTTATCAGCTGGGAGGGGGAATGGGGAAAATGGGAGAAAAGGTACAGGGATTAAAAGGAATAATCAGTAGGTGCAAAATAAACAGGGGGGTGTTAAGAATAGTACAGGGAATGAAGAAGCCAAAGAACTATATGCATGATCTGTGGACATAAACTAAGTGGGCAGTAAGTATCTCTAGAGGGAAGTGGGCACTGGGTAGAGAGGGGCAAAGGAGGGAAAAGTGGGACAACTGTAATAATATTATCAATAAAATATACTAAAAATAAAAAATAATTTAAATAAACTAGCCACATCCTGCCAGACAAGCACCATCCCACCAGGTATCTGAACCTCTGAAATCATATTGCCACTTCGTGTTACATGTCTACCCCATGGTGGTGCACAGAGCATCTCTGCTTTCCTCTTTGCACCTTTCTTTCCTGTTACCTTTGCCTCAGTGGCTGGCTCTGAGCTTTTGCTCACGTCTCATGCATTTAGTTTATGGATCATCTTACCTTCTTGTTTGCATTTTCCCCGGTCACACCACATTGACCCAAGGTTAAAGCCAAGCTCTTATCCTGGGTTTCTACAAGAAAGCACTAACACAAGATGTTTGTAAGCACAGCAGAAGCACAGCTCCAAATGAACATGGCACATTCCTCCTTTATCTACAGGCTGCAATGCCCTGTCTGTCTTCTCTCTACCATTTACTCTCTTCCCAGCTCCATCCCACTTGCTACATATTTTTGTTTTTTACTAACATATTGAAGTTGTCACTGATTTTTTCCCCTTGACTCATGTTATATTATTTCCATGGGGTTCTCCCTTCAATTCCAAACTGTTTTTCTAGATATTTCCCTGAATAAAATAATTATTTTCTTAAGAGGATTTCTGTTTCCAGTCATAGAATTTTTTCCTTCATTCATATTATTTGTATCATTTTATCTGAGTATTTTTATTCTCAGTTTAAAGTATTTTGATCAGGTAGGCATGCCTCCTTCATATATATTCTTCTTGGTTTTTATTACAGTCACTTCGCACCCAGGTCATCCTGTTATATCATAAGCCATGGTCCCAGATACCAAATTCCAACATATTTCACTAACCGTAAAGGGCCCTGATTCCTTCTAGTTCAAAACTCTAATTTGGGGAGAGAAAAGAAAATGAGGGAAATAGAGATGAACATGTCTCTTCTGCCTTCAGGCTGTTTGGTTATTTATAGTATTAAAAATCCAAATAGTTATGATGGACCAAACATCTGCTTACTCCATCAGTAATTTCTGGCAGATTCAATAAAAGTGGGTAGTGACTGGTAGCCCTGATGGCTGTTGATGGGTTCTTCATCACAATTGATACACATGTCCTAGACAGACTACTGACCCATTAAGTCACATCAGCTCTACTGAGAAAATTCCACATCATGTCTCAAAAGTACAGTGCTCATCTCTCCCTTCTGGTAGAGGTGAGGAGACTCCTACTTGCTTATAGCTGTCTGTGTAGTGGTAGGTGAATTTTGAGTTGGGATTCCTTCAGAACACCTAGCATTTCTCTTTTTTATGCTGTACAGGCACTGGTTAAGAGGCAATCTGAGGCTGAACTGGTAGAGTGTAATCAGATGTCATCATGGTGGATTGTAAAATTGGGTCCATACCCCCAAAAAACAGCACCAAAAGTGAGCCATAGGGTCATTAACAGTTGCATTCATTCACAAAGAATACCTCAGATCATTCCAGGAAAAGATGGTTGAGCTGGAAAAGAAAATCATAAACCTTAAGTCTGGAGGAGAAGCTCTCAAAGGAATGAGGATCCAAGGATTGGATACAGGTGCAGGCAGCCCAGAGAACCTCAGTCAACTCTTTGCTGCTGCCAGAATGGACTCCTGTGGGCTAACTGTGGATGTCACAGCTCCTGTACCCATGGGATGTGCCCCACAGGCCCTGTCAGCTGAAGGATTATGGGTCTGTATAGAACATTTCCAAGGCAATTGCTGCTTCTTTCTCCCCAGTTCACCTTCATACACTATCCTGAACTCAGATACATCTCCAGAATATTCTGGAGTCCCTCCAAGAGTTGTTTATTCACATGAGAAGCTTAGGGGGACTCCTAAGAAATAACTCCCCCTAAGAAAGCAGGGAGTTGGGCCGAAGAGCAGAGCTTAAACAAATCCTCATGCTCAGAGGAAGGGTGGTTCTGACTAGCATAGCATCTGTGTCTTGGATGTGTCTCCTGGCCAGCCTCCCTCATAGTCTCATGCCTAAAGCCTAGGAAATGACAGAATACGAGTAAAAATAAAAAGAATTAATGTTGCGGAGGGTCCTGTCACAAAACATAACAAAAATAGATGTCCCTCCTCTTCTCACAGTGCAACACACAGCAGTGTTTTGCATACCCAGAGAGATGATTCAGTGGAAGCATATGGTAGCCAGCTTCAAGGAGGGTCCCAATGATGGCCCACTCCCTGGTACTCACACCTTTGAGTAGTCCCCTCCCACGTTGTATCAGGGTTGGTCTGCATGACCACTTTCTGCAACATGGCAGAGGTATGGCATGCCACTTCCAATGCTACAAGGCAGTGCAGTTTCCTCTTTGCTCTCTCTCTCTCTGACCACTCATCCTGGGGGAAGCCAGTGCTATGTTATAAGGATAGTTTTGAAGCCCATAGGGAAGTCCATGTAAGGAGGAACTGAGGTCTCCAACCAAGATCCATGTGACTGAGCCATCTTGGAAGTGGTTCCTGCAGCCCTGAGAGACTGTGGCCTCGTTCATGAGAGGCCCTGGGCCAGAACCATCAGCTAAGCCATTTCTGGGTTCCTGGCCCTCAGGAATGAGTGATATAATGTTGCTTTAAACTGCAAAGTTTTGGAGTAATTAGGTAATACCACATAAGATAATTAATACAGATTTTCGTATAGAAGTGAGATGTTGCCATAATGAATACCTAAAAATGTAGGAGATGCTTTAGAATCAAGCAGTAAGCAGAAATGGAAGAATCTTAAAGAGGATGTTAGCAAATGCTTGAAGAGCTTTGACAATACTGTTTGCAGAGGTGTGATGACCTTTGAGGAGACTGCAGATGAGGGATAAAGGAGAATGAGAAAATTCTTATTGGAAAGTGGAGGAAAGGGGGAACATATAATATGGCAGGAGAAAGTTTAGCAACACTGTCACCTGCAGTCATGTAGAAAGAAAATGAACCTAATTTACTGGATTTAGCTAAGGAAGTTTCTAAGCTATGCGTTAAAGGTGTCACTTGGCTTCTTCTTGTTGCTTACAACAAAGTGTGAGAGGATACAGATAGGCTAAAAGAAAGACTATTAAGCATGAAAGAGACAGGACTTGATAGTCATGAAATTCTTTAACCTCTCAAGATGGCAAACAATGTTAAAAATTAAGAAACGTCTTCCATACAATAATCAATTCCAGGGCACTACAAGGCAAATATGCAGAAGGTGAAGCCAAGGAGGTGGCAATAAACACCTTCATTAAGACTGCAGAAAGCTCTAAGGTGTTATCTCAGAGGGCTGTTCAATCAGACAAAAACCATTCTAAGTTTAAGTAGGTACCTTGCAAATACTCTCAGTTGAACAACAGTTTGTAAGAAGTTTAAGGATGTTGTCCCTCAGCCATTTCAACAGACACCCAAATCACAAACCTTGAGTCTAGAGGAAGTTGCAAAGGAATGAGGATCCAAAGTTTATCTCAAAGAGATTTATGGATGTGCATTGTCTAATGGAGTAGGCCCAATATTGTCTGCAGGAGACTCAGAAAAGTTTTTAAGAAAATGACATTTGCGGAAACACAACCAGCTTAGACTGAAAGGGACAAAAACAGTACAAAGTAAAAATGGTCTTTGAACCTCTCTCCCAAAATCCTGGCAGGAAACAGGTTGAGAAAACTACACAGCTGCAAACAAGACAACTTTTTTTTGGAAAAAGAAGGACAACCCAGAAGAAGAACCAAGACCCAAGAGGCCAGGGCATAAAGCCAAGGAGAATGATTCCCAGTCAGGGGTAAAACAAACTCTTAATCAAAGACCATTCACTTGTCCAGCTATATTTCAGACTCACCATGGACTTGTAAGTCCTTTGCATCTTCTGTTTTCCTGACTTTGGGACACAAACAGAATAGAATAACAGTGGTTATCCTATATCTGTCCCATCACTATATGTTGAGTGTGTGTATTCACAAGTCCTCCTATACTTAAGGAGCTGAATTTAAGAAATTACATCTGAGAATCCTTATCAGCTCCTGATTTAGATGAAAAAATTCTGGAATTCAAACTGATGCTCTAATGGAACGATACTTTGGGGGCCTTGGGCAAGAGTGTGTGTATTTTGCATGTGATAAGAATATAAATCACTTCTGGCCAAGATGGAGGCATAGGTGGACACACTGTGCCTCCTTGCACAACCAAAATTAAGAACAACAAAGATTTAGAAACAAGAAAACAATCATAACTTATAGAAAATTGAACTGTACAGAAGTCCAACAGCATTCATCCAGACCGGTAAGAGGGGCGGAGTCGTGGCAGGAAAAAGTGGAGGTTGGCGGACCTGGGCATGCAAGCAGTGGCAGCTGGCACATCCCAGGCGTGCAGGCGGTGACTAGCAGTCCCCAGGCGCACGGGTGGTGACTAGCGGACCCTGGGCATGGGATGGCAACAGTGCAGACCCAGTGAGGCCGCACAAGGCGGCTGGCTGACCAGGTGGTCCCACATTCGCATGCAGATAACCCAGGTGAAGGGGAAGCAGCGGAAGGGACTGGAATCCAAGCCGAGCAAGTGCCATTGTTCCCTCTCAGACCCTGCCCCCACATACAGCATCACAACCCTGCAGCTAGGCTGCCCCACCCTGGGGAACACCTAAGGCTCCACCCCTCACTACAAAACAGCCCCGACCAGACCAAAAAAAAAAAAAAAAAAGCCTCAAATGGGAGAAGAAATCAAAGCCCCAGAGCCAATTCATCTCAGCGACCAAGAGACAGCCAACCTATACTTCAAAGCCCTGGTGATCAGGATGCTCACAGAATTGGTTGATTTTGCTCACAAATTAGATGAAAAAATAAAGGCTACAATAAGTGGAATGAAGGAAAATGCACAGGGAACCAATAGAGATGGGAGGAAAACTGGGACTCAGATCAATGGAGTGGACCAGAAGGAAGAAACTAACAACCAAACAGAAAAGAAAGAAACAAGAATTCAAAAAAACGAGGAGAGGCTTAGGAACCTCGAGGACATCTTTAAATGTTCCAACATCCAAATTATAGGGGTACCAGAAGGGTAAGAGGAAGAGCAACAAATGGAAAACTTATTTGAACAAATAATAAAAGAGAACTTCCCCAATCTGGCAAAGGAAATAGACTACCAGGAAGTCCAGAAAGCTCAGAGAGTCCCAAAGAAGTTGGACCCAAGGAGGAACACACTAAGGTACATCGTAATTACAGTAGCCAAGATGAAAATGAAGGAGAGAATTCTAGAAGCAGCAAGGGATAAGGGGACAGTCACCTACAAAGGAGTTCCCATCAGACTGTCAGCTGATTTCTCAAAAGAGACCTTCCAGGCAAGAAGGGGCTGGAAAGAAGTATTTGAAGTCTTGAAAGGCAAGGACCTACAGCCAAGATTGCTCTATCCAGCAAAGCTGTCATTTAGAATGGAAGAGAAGATAAAGTGCTTCTCAGATAAGGTCAAGTTCAAGGAGTTCATCATCACCAAGCCTTTATTATATGAAATGTTAAAGGGACTTATCTAAGGAAAAGAAGATAAAAAATATGACAGTAAAAAGACAGCAAACTCACAGATATTAACAACCACACCTAAAACAAAAGCAAACTAAGCAAATAGCTAGAACAGGAACAGAACCACAGAAATGGAGATCATATGGAGGGTTAGCAACAGGGGAGTGGGAGGAGGAGAGAGGGGGAAAAGGTACAGAGAATAAGTAGCATAGATGATAGGTAGAAAATAGACAGGGGGAGGGCAAGAATAGTGTGGGAAATGTAGAAGCTAAAGAACTTATGACACATGGACGTGAACTAAAAGGGGGGAATATGGGTGGGAGGGGGTGTGCAGGGTGGAGGGGAATGAAGAGGGAGAAATGGGACAACTGTAATAGCATGACCGATAAAATATATTAAAAAAAGAATATAAATCATTTGTGGCCAGAGGGTGGACTCTCCTTGTTTTTAAATGACCACATATTGTTTATACTTCCTCTCAATAATTGGAAACTAATTGCCCTCCCTGGAGTGAAGGCTGGACTTAATGATTCCATTTTAATGAATGAAGTCATGGTGCAGAACTTCAAATACTCCATCATGAAAGGCACTGCAGCTTCCTGCTTGCTCCTTCCTCTTTAGATCCTTTGCTCTCAGGGAATCCAGGTATGATGTCACGAGGATACTCAAGCCACCTGTGGAGAAGCCCGCATGATAAGGAACTAAGGCTTCCTGCCAACACCCAGGTGAGTGCACCATTCTGGGAGTGTGTGCTCCAGCCCCAGTCAAGCCTTCAGATGACAGCATCTCTTCCTGATATTCAGACTGCAACCTCTGGAGAGACCCTGGGCCAGAATCCCCCAAGCCCTGAATTCCTCGCCCACAGAGGCTGTGAGATAATAAGTGGTTATCACAGCCCTTTATCTCCCACCCTCCAGACCCACACTGGACATGTAGTATGAGAAAGAAATCATCTTTATTGTTCTTTTAAACCACTGATATTTGGCGGTTGCTTGTAACTGCAGCATAATGTGGTCTTGGCTAACCGAAATACTAGGCTTTACCTCATGCTAAAGCACAAATAAAGTCCATATCCAGAAAACCACTGCAAAGTGCCCATATTTTATGTGTCTCAGTAAGGTAATAATAATGCTTAGCTCCCTGCTGGAAACTTTCATAACACCCTGGATCTCCTATGCTCATGGAAAAGTTTGTTTAATGAAAGTGAGACCTATTCATTCCCTAGTTGAGTGGTTCTCAAACTTTAATGGGCATAAGACTCACTGGAGAGTTTGATGTTATACAGTCCCAGGACCCACCTTCAGAAAGGCAGCTTCAGGGGGTCTGGAGAGAGGTTTAGGAATCTGCAGTTTTAATAAGAGTACCAGGAGATTCTGATGCAATTGGTCTTCAGACCCCACTTTGAAAATCTCTGGGCAAGTATATGGTGGACAACCTGCTGGGGGGTATCAGCTATCAGCAACGCTAAGTGGAGGCAAAATAGCCCAGCATGGGTGTTTCAATCAAGCAGACCTGGGTGAGAATTCAGGCTCTGCCACTCATTAACTGGGCGACCAGGGCAAGCGACTTTATTTTTCCCTGCCTCCTCATCCACATCCATAGATTAGAGACCTATTATTAACTTCCTTAGGATTATTGTGAAGACTCAATTAAACAGTACATTTAAACTACTGAGAGTGGTGTTCGACACGTCATAAATGCTTGATAAATGGAAGATGTCATTAATAGCAGTGTGGCGTTACAGAAAGAACAAGAAATGAGGAGTTAGAGAGAGCCAGGACCAAGGTCCACCATGTGAGGTTATTGTGAGGATTAAATAAGATAAAAAGGGTGACATGCCCAGCACACAGTAAGCACTCCATAAATGGGCGTCCTCTCGGCCTCCTCACCCTCTAACAACGTTGAGCTCACACACAGGCTGCACGTAATAGACTCCTGCTGTGTTTCCCAGTTTCCAGAGGACGTGGAAACAAAGAGCATTTATAGTGATCTGCCCCTTGTTCCACGTACGTCTGTGCCGTTTCTACGCTAAAGAGCATCACAAAGACATGCTGTCGCATATCAGGGATTGAAGGGCTCCTAGAAGCCACCTAGTCCCCTCCCCCCACACACTCATTTTATAGAAGAGAACACAGATTGAAAGATTGAAGGATGTGAGGAAATTCCACATCTCATGAGTGGCCATGCCAGGCCTCAAACCCCAGCCTCTCAACTCCCAGCCTTTTTTTTTCTTTCTTTCCTAGCAGTAGAGTACTATGCTGAGTGCTTGCCCACACATTTGGAAAAGAAAACGAAACAAAACCAGGCGTTGGGAATGGGATCATTTTAATTAACACAAAGGAGGCATGAATGGCGGGGGGGGGGGGGGGTGAGGGAGTCCCAGGCCAATGCTTATGCCAGCTGCAAGTTCAGAATGCTATTTGTCATAGGGACCTATCCACACAATATCTGTCACCACAGCACTGGCTAAAGAACATACCCTGCTTGGTTTGGGGGGCTGGGAGAGGGTTGAAAACTTCCTGGAGAGAAGCTGGGTTCTGTGCCTACATCTACCAGGGACTCATGGGAAACTAACATGAAAGTTAGGGTGGTGGAATGAAAAGTTCATCAGACTGAAATTCAGTTCACGCCTTGATTCTGCAACTGACTTGCTGTTTGACCTTGAGTATCCCCTTAATCTCCCTAGCCTCTGTTTCCTCAGTTATATTAAAAATAGTAACACTTGCTGTTCTACCTAGTCGATGTTGGAGGAAACCTCAAAAAGGATCTAATCTAAACCCCAATTTGATAGATAAGGAGCTCACAAATTCATTTGTATGAAATCCTAGACACGTGTGAGATAACAGTGAAAGGCAGTCCCCACATCCTGCTAAGAAGCAAGTTCAATGAAATGAGCCAGCCACACGCAGCTTACTAAGAGTCTAGAGGTTGGAGACATTTCAGTAGCATCTCACTTGGGGTCAATGGGATGGTTGAAATCAGAGGGGAAAATGCTCTCTCAATTCTTCGTCAAAAGAACTACATCAATAAACAGAAACCCAGAATACAGAATGGGAGAGACTCCGTGCAGAACAGGGCCAGAGCCCTAGGAGCTCTGAATCCCAGCCCCGCACACCTACGTCCAAGGACAGGGCAGGCAGAAGGCCAAGTCCAGGGAAGGAGTGATCAGAGGGAGAAAAGGCAGATTAGCAGGCTCTGCAGATACATCCCAAACATGCGGAACCCATTGCTCAAGCAGGGCACCGGGCTCCAGAGACATGCTGAGCGGAAGATGGGGTGGGGTGGTGGAGCTTTGTTTTATTTTTGGATTTTGCCAAATCAAAAGAATTGGGGAAATTGTAAGAACTGTTGTGCTGAAACGCAGCTTCTGCCAGGTTGGCGCAGGCCTGTTTATAAGTAATTCAATCTGAGGCAGGGAGGAGCCTCAAGTGTGCATGCACGCACACACTCACACACTGACACACACACACACACACACACACACACACGCACACATGCACCGCCTTCCCGCACCAGTGGTGGGAGGAGGCCTGATCTTTCCATGTTGGTTCTTGAGAGAGTGACAGCCCACGTCGCGTGGGCTCTTGGCCAGTATTCATTTATCCATTCACTCCACTGTTCACTGAGCGCCCACAGTACATCAGGCATGTGATAAGCTCTGGGGATGATGAGGGAGCACAGCAGAGTCATCCCTCCCTTCACAGTACTCACATCCCAGTGGGCTACATGGCTGATAGGAATGCAAGCCCTGCACCCTCTATTCCCGAGCCTGGGTAAACAGAGAAGAGTGGAAAATGGGTTGGGGAAGAGATTGTGGTAGAAGGAGCACAAGAGGAAAGGAGATATGAGGCGGATACGAGCAGCTGCCTACCCATCCGCCACCCATGCTTTCCAGCTTTGTTGTTGTTCAGGAAGAGGCCAGGGAGCCCTTGATTGTGAGGAGGGGAAACCCCTTCACCAGTGCCAGGGCATACATTACTGCAGGTCTAAACCAGTCATGACCATCTCATTGCCCTTGGCCAGTAATTGACCTAAGCGTATGGACCTGTCACCCAATTCTGGCTAAATAGCTGCAAGAACTTCCCCCGGTAAAAAGACAAAGGCTTTCTGCCATCCTCCCTTCTTCTTACTGGAACATGGACAAAGTGCCTAGAGGCGCAGCCACACATTTAAAACCATGAGGCCGCGTGTCAACAAGCTAAGATCACAGGACTAAAAGAACTTGAGTAGTCGCTGGCACCGCTGAGCCGCCACTGAGCACCAGAGCTGGACCGCCTTCCTCTAGGCACTCATCAGGTGAGAACAAAAAGATGCCCAATTTGTTGAAGCTGTTTTTAATTGGGTTTTCTGTTACTAGCAGCTGAGGGCATTCCAAAAGGGTCTGAGAGGATGGTTATTACTATTGAGCTGTGTCGTGGAGAATGAATGGATCCCATCCCCAGAAAAGACCACTGGGAAGAGCCAGGAAATGAGTTCAACTAAACTTTTTTAAATAAAGGGGTCTCCAGGCAGCGTGTGCTCTCCTGGGTGGTGAGAGCATGTATGGTGGGGGACCATCTCATCCCCTGGATGGATTTTAGCCGGAAACTCCTTTCTAAAGAGGATTTACCAGATCATTCAAACCCCAGTTTCTTACTATTCAATATGAGTTGGTATCACAATTGCACTTGGAGGAACCAGCAAGACAGGACTTGTGTGTGTGTGTGTGTGTGTGTGTGTGTGTGTGTGTGAAAGAGAAAAAGAGAAAGAAAGAGAGAGAGAAAGAGAGAGAGAAAGAGAGAGAGAGAGAGAGAGATTCTATTTTAAAGTTGCTATTGCTTCATGTCTAATAAGAAGGGCAGTCAATTGCTCCAGCTGAAATCTAGCTGCTCCCTAACCATGTGACAGGAAGTTACGCAACCCATATGTGCCTCACTCTTCTCATCTGTAAAGTGGAGTTTGGGTGTTATAATGGACTCTCCTTCTTAGAGCTGTTTTGAGGAATAAATTAATTAAATTATTTTTTAAAAAATGCCCAACACGTGGTAAATATTTTTAAAATATTAGCTACTATTGTTAATAATTTCATTGATTCTGAGCTGCACGTAATTTCACACTTTTAACAACTCTGAAATCATTCCATGTCTTTCAGAGGATGGCATGTCATAGGTAAGTGGAAGGATTTTTTTTTCTTTCTTGATGATGCATTAACCAAAGATTATTTTTTTACCATCTGTAGCATCTTAGATTCAATGAACTGTGAGGTTATTACTGTTATTAGAGCAGATCTCCTTGTTGTGAATAGGATCACTTGAGAATTCTAAAGGCATAAAGACATAGAAAACAAGTAGGCACCTCATTGTCATTGGAGAAGGGTTTTTTGGAGGCTTGTCCAAGGCCGCACTGCCTAATGCTCCTTGTTTATGGCACTCAAAGGCTTCTGGTGAAGGGAAGGGAAGGTGTCCAGCAGATCCAGATGAAGAGTAATGTTTTTTCTTTCTTTTTTTTTTTTTTTTTGATTCAAGGTTATTCAAACATCTGAAGAACTGAGATGGTGTGGTGAGGTCATCTGAACAGAAAGCACATGAGGGGCCTCCCAAGAAGGAGCTCCCCAGCTGGGAGCGCAGTAGAGGGTTGTTACCCCAAACCAGAGCTGAGTCTGCCACAGGAGGACAAGTTGCTCCGGCACCTCATGTGAAAGAGGTGAGCTGCGGGCTGCCAGGTTGCCACCAGCCCCCAGGTGGCACATCTGCATCTAATAGAATCCCCAGTGGGGCTGGGTCTCATACGAAGAAGCATTTGGGGACTTTCAGCTTATTGTGGGAGGGTAGACAGGGCCTACAGCCAGTTCCAATTGTAGTAACAAGAGAAACATGGCCTCGTTTTTAGCTCAAGCAGGTGAAGAGAGTCATATGAGCAAAATTATTAATTAATTAATGTTAATAATTTTGCGTACACGACTCTTATGAGTCATATTAATTAATAATTAATTTGACTGGTTAATATTAATCAATTATTATCAACCAATTATTTTTAATTAATAATAATTTTTATAATATGGCATCATTACTAGCAGCAGCCAACATGTCACAAGTGCCTACTGTGTGCAAGGCACTGGGCTATGCACCATGTGTGCATTACCACATTTACCCTACACAGCTAAGAAGAGGAAGCAAGGATTCATTTGACAAGGAAGGAAATGAGACCAGAGATATCAATTAACTTTTCTATAGTCACACAGCTGGCATGCAGCAGAGCTCAGATCCAAATTCAGCTCGCCTGACTCCAGGGCCCGGGTTAACCACTGTTCATGGATGGTAGAAAGCAGAGCTGCTTCTTTTAATGGCAGTGTTCCAGTTGATACCTGACTGCAAAGTCAATTGGGTGAATGTGGCTGCTCCCTCTTCCTGAAGAAAGTCCATCAATCCTCTAGTTCAATAAACTTGATCAAGGGCTTGCTGGGGACCCCATTCTCTGCGTCAGATGCTTTTCCTTCAGCAAAGTCTCAGTCAGCTCAGACCGCCAAAACAAAGCCACTGTGTGGCTTAAACAACAGAGATTCGTTTTCTCACAGTTCCAGAGGCTGGAAAGTTCTAAACCAAGCTTTTGGTTTCTGGTGGGAGCTCTCTTCCTGGCTTGCAGATGGCTGCCTTCTTGTATCCTCACAGAAAAGGGAGGGGTGGGGAAGAGAGAGCGAGGAAAAAAAAAAAAGAATAAGGATGAGGGGAGGATGGTAAGGGGAGGAGAAGAAGAGGAGAAAGAAGAGAAGGAGGAAGAAAAAAGGAAAAGGAAAAAAGAAAAGAGGGAAAGGAGGAGGAGAGAGAGAGATTTCTCTCCTCCTGCCCTTATAAGGCCACGGTTCTATCAGATTAGGGCCCCACCCTTATGACCTTATTTAACCTTAATTATTTCCTAAAGACCTTATCTCCAGAATCTCCAAATATAGTCACATTGGGGGTTAGGGCTTTAACATAGGAACTGGTTGGTGGTGGGGACACAATTTAGTCCATAGCAAACAGTTACATTATTCTTCTATTCTTTAAAGAATGAAATTTTCCACGAACATCGACTCCTGGGAATTTTCAAGACTCCAGAATTTTAGATCTGAGAATTACAGAGGAAATCAAGCCAAACTCCCCATTTTACAAGTGAGTACATGTGACTCAAAGATGTTAAGGGACTTGTCTGAGGCCAAACAACTAGTTTGTGGCAGAGAGCTGTGATTAGAACTCAGTCTTCCAATTCCAAGAGTATAGTGGCCTCGGTTGCTAGGTCTTGAAGAAATGGTGATGATGGTGACAATGATTCGAATCCCTATTGTGTGGCCAGGATTGTAAGACTCACTTTCTCTACACCATCTTATCAATCTTCACTATAGACCAGGATAGCGGGTATGACTCTTCACTAATACAGATGAGGAAACTGAGGCTCAGAGATGAGGTATCTTCCTCAGGCTAGTTGCTCAGTGGTGCCAGAGTTTAAACCCAAGGCTGGGTCCCAAGTCCCTGCTCCTCTGGTTTCATTATGCTCTATTTCCACTGAGCAGGTGGGCACCCTGGTGGCCCAGGGAGACGATTCAATGGCTATGAGCCAAGGTTTGGAGCCAAGCCAAGGTCATGGACACACAGGATCAGCCCCAAGGAACAAGAGGCTGCCAGGAGTGACAAAATGAAGAAAAGAAAGAAGGGAAATAGGAGACAAACCTTGGTGGCATCCCAATAGAGCCATTGTCCCACACTGTGAGTTCCCACCCATCTGCTTAACCTGAGGAGCCAGGACTTTCTTTTTCCCTTTGCCTTCAAGTTCTACATCCCTTTATCGGTAAACTAACCTTGCAGACAAGTATGTGCCAGCCCACCCTCCCTTCGGGCTGCAGAGGAAATGAAGTTGGCATGTTATAGCCCTCACCTGGCATGAATCACGACACAGCCCCAGGGGACTGGGCCAAGGCTGGGTGTCAGGCTGAAGGGCTATTGTCTGGAGCCTTGAGAGAGGGGAAAAGGAAGCCAGTTTGCAGGAGAAAGGTGAACAGGCTGGCCCTGGCCCAAGAATGACAGAGGCCCCTTGCTCCTGCTGCCCCATCTCCGTTTCCCTGGCAGGGGAACAATACGGAGGCGCTGTCAGGAAGTGACACTGAACCGCCATTCCCCTTACACCTCCTCAGCCTCTGGCAAAAGGAGGTTCCCGGAGGGAATATTTTTAGTTTGACAAATGAAAGCCTGGGACCGAGGACAGGAGGGATTAAGGGAGCTCTTCTCTGACACTCCTGGAGACGGGGAGATGATGAGTCAGATACAGAGGGCTTAGGCACGACTTCTCAAGACATTCCTCAAGCATGAGCACAAGCCAGCCGCTCGAATTCCTCCTGCCCAGCCGCCAGCCGCACGGGGAGGAGGGGCTGCAGGGGAGCAGCGCCTCTCCTTGTCTTCCCTTTCCCTTGGCACATTGTTGGACAGCAGCTTGGGGAGATCAAAGTGGCCGCCTGCGCTGCTTTCCGGAAAGGGAGTCAGAAGACCTGGGTTCAAATCCAGGTTTCCCCTCTAGCTGGCTGTGACAGTAGGTGTCCTCAATTCTCCCTCTGTGCCTCGGTTTCCTCATCTGTCATGGAGGGTGTTATAACTCTCAGAATGATTTTTATGAGGCTGTACATTCTACTATTATCAAGAATGCACAGTGCAGTAGAGACATGGTTTTTTTGGATTATTCCTAGCACCCCATATGCGGATGTACTCAAAATCTCACATTTCAATAACAATAAAACCAGCATTAACCCTCTCCGCACTTCCATGCGATACATCTCATCACCCTCATTTTACAGGCAAGGAAACTGAGGCTCAGAAAGGTGGCATGAGTAGGCTAAGGTTGCACAGAGCTAAACAAATGGTAGGTTAGCACCGGAACCAGACGCCCCCTGACTCTGAAGCCCACGTCCTGAGTCCGGGTGCTGGTGACGCCCCAGCTGGGCCTGTATCGGGCAGGAGCTTGTCTCTTATCAGAAGCCACAAGTGACGGTAAGATCAAGGCAGTGCTGGGGGCCAGGTGCCAGTCAGCGGGCCAGAAGGGGAGGAACGGGCTGCCAGCTGGAGGCAAAGGGCCAGAGCAGACACAGGGAGTGGAGCGCAGAGCCAAGGCTCAGACACTCAGTGCAGGTTGGAGCAGCAGGGGAAGCCACCCGGGCTGGAGCCGGGACCCTGGGCAGCAGTCCACAGTTGGCGCCAGCGTGCTCACAGCGATGCCGTGGGCACCAGGACAGGGGGTGCACGTAAAAGTCGGTATCTGCTCATTTGGCTGCAGAAAGAATGAGGCCACCAACTGTCTGTAAATACGCTTGCTCCTCACGTTCTGAACAGCTGGGCTGGGTGGGTGCTCCCAGGGACTCAGCACCAAGTCACTCAGTGAATTCTACCCAAAATATGTAAGGCCGCAATGAGCAACTCACCCTGAGGCCCACAGGGCCCACCGATCCCAATTTCATTGGCCTGAAATTGAATGTCGGGATGAATGGTGACAGGACAGCGTGGGTGAGTGCCGCTCCCAGCAAACGCAGACGGCGGTCACTTCCTTGTCAGAGTGAGTGGTTTTTGCACAGTGCCCATTTTTCTCTTAAGCAGAAGGTCTATGTCCCGAGAATAAGTCACCTTGTATCCCCTCCTGGAACTCGATAGAGCGATTTTATGTTACACAGAAAACAAAAGGCGGCCTGTACTTTTGATGATTTTGTTCCTTAATTTGCCCTCAGGAAGAAACGAGGGACGGAGGAGGTCAGCATTCACGCCGCAGCCTCCCCTCTCTGTGTATCCACAGGAAGAGTGCCCACGGCCACCACCGCCACGTGAAGGTCCAAGGGACTTCCAGTCGCAGCTCGCCTGGAGCCCAGGGTGCAATGTGAACATGCGACAGGTCACGTCTTCATTTTTGCATCAGCTACGAACAATGCGCAGAGCTCATTGTGCATCTTCCCTTCAGGCCATGGAAACTTGGGCAAGTCACTCAAAGTCCATGATCCTTGATTTCCTCGTCTGTAAAAAGGGGCTAATAGCCACTGGGGGAGTGGTGAAAATAAAATAAGAATATATAAAGTTATATACAAGATATTGCGGATAGGTAGTATTTATTGAGCATCTATTATATGTCAGGCACACGCCATATACATGAGAGCTGTGTTTTTGTTTTGTGGGAGGGAGCTGTAATCCACATCACTATTGTGGAGCCGAGCAGGTTCAAAACACCAAACAAGTGTAAACAGTAAAGCAAGGACTCCAGTTGGTTCTGCCCACACTCTGCAACTAGGCTGACCTGTGTTTTAGTCAAGCTGTTTTGACTGCAGGATCAGAAAAATCTCTTCAATATTAGAAAAGCAAGAGATGGGTGCAGGGAAGTGGGTGCTATAAAGACACCAGTGGGGAAGGAGAGCTCTTATTTGAGATGCAAGAATCAGGCCTCATGGGAACCAGAAGTAGGCGCTTGTGGGAATGGAGGCCTGGTGTCCCTTTGGACAGCCACTGACCGTGTCTCTCTCCCAGACACGGAGCTGCCCCGGGGCCTGGCTTTTCTTGCACATGCTCTCAGCTGACCACCACTCTCCCTCGGTTCCGTACGCCTCTTCCCCAGCAGGCAGCTTCTGCTTCTACAAGGCCCAGTGAGCTTCGCCACCTTCTCTGTATGTCACAAACTTTCAGCTTCAGCTTCCTCTGTCAGCTGCCTCATTTGCTCATGATTTCCAAGGTCAAATCCCCTAAGGAGGAAATATGATTAAACCAACTCATCCTCAAAGCCACCTCCTATGGGGTTTTCTATATTGGGAGCCATTGAGTCCCACCCTCTGGCCTGAGCCCATGGGGTTGAAGTGATTTGATGGGGGGCAGGATACAGATACCTCAGCCACCTGTTTACCTGCCCCTGGAGCAGGCGCTGAGAGATACAGCTTTTCCTAAAAGGCAGGCCCCATTGTTGACATGTGAGGACACTGACACTTTCCAATTAGTTTCTTCCTGTGGTCTCAGAGGGTAATCATTCTTCGCCCATAGGCTCTAGAGTTAGAAAGACTGTGACGCGAATCGCAGTCCTACCCCGACTGGCTGCTCTATTTTGAGCAAGGAGCCTCTTGGTCTTTTGGCTTCCTTTTCTATAAATCATGATCCCGATAGTACCAGCTTCACTCGGTTGTAACGCAGAGTGAATAAGGTAATTAGGACAGAGCCTGAAACATAGTAAATGCTCGGCACCAACAGCTACTGCTGCTATTACTATTCTGAGTTGGGTAGAATCGGCTCATATTCCATTTCGTCCGCTTGAGAAAGTTTCTTAACTCTCCAAGCCTTAATATTCCCATCTATACCAAGAGATTTCTAACACTTCCCTCACGGGGACGGTGCAAGAAATCAATGGATCGGGTACGCAGAAATCTCAAGCAGTACTTGGTACATACTAGATATCCACAAATGCTGGTTCCCCTTCTTGCCCTCATTCTTTACGGGTGCTCCTTGAATGTTTTCCTAAGGAGGCAGTTTCCTGCCTGCACCACACCTCTAGAAGCATCCTATAAAGGGCTCAGCCCTTGGGGACTAGATCTAATCATGTGCTAAAAACTCATCCTCAAGAAGCCACAAGATGGTGAAACAGACCAGAATCTTGGAGACCAGGTGACCTCATAGTTTACAGATGGGGAAAACAGGCCCAAAGACAAGAGAGGATAGACCCAAATGAAAGAGCGACTAACCCCCAGAAAAAAGACTTCTCCTCTCCTGATTTCCAGTCCTATGCTTATGCCACAGGCAACCTGCCCTCAGTAGATTCCTCTACTTGGGGTTCCCTTTGCCTTGCCACGCCTCCCCCCCGCCTGTACTCCCAGAACTATCCCTGTGAAGACTCAAAGGAAGGACCTGAAGACAATACGCCCAGAAATGGTGGGAGAGCAGCGACAAGCAGACCCACAGCATAGCCACCTGGAAAAGCCCAGTCCCAGCTTAGCCATAACAAGAGCCATTAGGGAAGGGCGCCTCCAGCCATGACATCATGTGAATGGCGGGTGTCTGTGCGCCTTGAAAGTGAAAGGGGATTAGGCCAGTGTTCTGGGGCGAGCCCGTCCGGCTGGGGGGCCCAAAAGCAGACCCCCTGGCCTGCTAGAGAAATGTTTTTCAAAGCACCAACATGAGAAATAAATTTTAAAACTTGACATTATTAAAAACAATCAGCTCTGATTTCAAAGGCTAGCAAGCCCACCCCTGAGCCAGCACCCACCCAGCCCCAGCCCACCCCACCAGGACAACTAACCCAGGACATCAGAGCCTGCCCCAGGGAGAGAGTCTGGTGAATTAGCACTATCTGCAGAGGAGGAGGATGGAGTTACAAGCTCACCAATTGGGGAGAATGCGGGAATCCTTCCTGGCTTAGCTCATGTTCCTGATTGCTTGTCAAAAATGCACATGCCCACAACTGCTGGGTCTTGACAGAAGACCTCTTGTTGTCTGCATGAGGCTGGATCCCATGGCCCAGAGACGAAGCCATGGCTCTCAGAGGAAAGGCAGGTGGCTTCCCAGTCACCACCACCTCCTCCCGTATCTTTGTCTGTCTCCGGCACCACACTGCTATTCTGGTTCAGGTCGTGGCACCGCTGAATTGTACTAAGACATTGTATTAAGAAATAGCAGCTCTCCCTCGGATACAGAGATCCCCCAACTTGGACTGAAAAACTGGATCTTGCTCAGGTCCCATCCCATCACGTTGACTTGGTCAGGAACAGAACCTTGCCATTGGTATTTTTTAAAGCAGCTCAGGACACAAATGAGCAGCCAGGATGGAGAGCCCCAGCCACAATCTGTCCTTCACAGTGCAGCCCAGCTGCTCTCTCCAAAACACAGACCCGCTGCCATCTCCAAGAAGACGGACCCTGCCCCGCCCCTTTTCCTGGGCCCACAGGCTCCTGCATCACCTGACCCACCCTCCTCATCTTGCCCCATCTTTCTCCCTCTCCCTTCCACGCGAGTCATTGGCTCGCATCTTCCTGTTCTCAACAAGCCACCTCTTCAACCTTCAGGCTCAGGCTCTTCCCCGTACCTGGAGCGGCTGCTCCCTCCCGGGGTGCCTCCCGCTCATACCTGGAAATTTCCTTTTCAACCTTCAAAGCCCATCATCAACATTACCTCTCCTCAGAAGACTTCCCTCTGCCCCACAGACACAGTATTCACTGCCTCCTGCTGATAGTGAAAGCCAGTACGTCACTCGTACCAACCATGGGATGGGCACTACCTATTGCCATGGTTTTACATATCCTCATGTATTTTGTCCACCCCCTAACCTTCAAGGGAGGCGTTGTCAACATCCACATTTCACACACGGGAAAACACAGGCAGGTAGACGCGAAGTAACTT
The DNA here is from genome assembly GCA_039655065.1 of Glossophaga mutica. NCBI lineage: Eukaryota > Metazoa > Chordata > Mammalia > Chiroptera > Phyllostomidae > Glossophaga > Glossophaga mutica. The sequence goes on from CM077311.1 coordinate 17,656,044, forward strand.
GCACAGGATCACATGGCCGCTCAGTGAGAAGAAGGCCCTGAACTCAGGCCGAGTGACTCCAGAACGGGCTGGAGATGGCCATGTGGTGCTTTCTTCTGTTTCTCTGTGTACAGGCCCAGCTTACCCACTCAGTGCTGAGCTCCTCGCGTGCAGGTCTTATTTTTATAAGTATTGTATTATTATTATTATTACTACTGTTGTTGTTGTTGTTGTTACTAGTATACGACCATGTTAATAGAAATAATAACAACTCTAATATACGACATACTCTCTATGGCCCGAGCTTCCCATGCATTCTCTTCTCCACACCTCAACAGCTTCGTTTGATAGCTAACTCATCTGATTTATCCATGAGGCTTTGTGAGGTCCAAGGTTACCCCTACCTCTACCCTTGATCCCCACTCCACCAGCACGTAGGCAAGACACAAAGTCAAGACTCAGTGATCCGTTGAATTAAATTGATCTTCTGCCTCATTCGTAGGCCCCTGCCTTTGATGAAGGTTACAAATTGCTACTAATGGCCAACAGCTATCACCTCCCTGTGTGGGCACCTCCCTATGACGTGCCAGGAAAGGTGCCCGGGATCCATGGGCTCTCATTCATTTATGCCCACGTCCCACAAGGCAGGTCCCACTGCTTGGCCTGTTGTTTAGATGTCTCGCAGGAGAGTCAGAGAGGTTGTGTAATGTGCCCAAGGTCACAGAGCTGGTTAGGAGCAGGGTCAGTGAGGTGCTGCAGCTGGCTCACAGGACCATGTGCCCAGGCCTGCAGGGCTGCGTCTTGGGAACAGAAGTCCCTGAGGCAGAGGAGTGAGCACGCGGACAATGAGGAGGAAGGGGCTGGGACGTGCATTCCAACAGAGGCACTTCTCCCAGACGCTTCAGCCAGAGTCCTAAGTCCCTTTAGGACCATGCTATCCCTGGGGCAAATGATGAAATGGACCCTCCGTTTGCTCGAAGTGACATCTTGCTTGTGCTCCCTCAGGGCCCCTGCACAGGCCCTGTGCGTTCCTAGTGACGTCACCCAGCTGTGCTCCTTCATCTCCCAGAGGAAGCTCTGTCATAGTCGGAAGGCGGGGGGGGGGGGGGGGGGGGGGGGGGGGGACGAGCAGGGGTGCCTAGGGATGACACGGAGACAGGCTGCCCCTCGCCTCTCGGCGGGGCGCCTGCAGGAATGTGTTCCCGGCGTGGCCCCACGGCCTGCTTTGGGGAGGGTCCCCAAGCAGGGTCAATCCCTGATGATCAGAAGGTGGACGCCGAGACCTGAAATGCCCAGGCTAGGGATGAAAAATAATCCAACTGAATAAATAAATCACCAAAGAGAGCAGCAACCACCGTCTGCCAAGAAATTTAATCCCAAATGTGGAAAGAGATGGTGGGGGAGGGGGCAGTCAGAGAGGACTGAGGTTCTGAAATGATTTTATTGGTGATAGGGCCCTAAGAGTATGTAAATAGTCTCTTGGTTTCTGTCCTAAAAGGAGAAACAGATGCCAAGGCTGAGTTTTCATATGAAAATCACTAAGACCCTGAGAATGCCATTTAAAATGTATGTAATTTGATTGTTATCTCCTATAAGGGAGGGCCCCTCTTAGAGGTTTCCTTTTACATCAGCCACCCCCCACCCCTTGTAAAACCCATTTCTGTACCCCTCCTTCCCCCTTCTCCTCTTCCAAAGCCCTATGGTGAGACATGCACAAGATGGATGAGAAAAATAGCAGGAGCTCAGCGCAGGGGTCTACTCTCTCAGGGCCCCCGAAGGCCTGTGGCTAAAGCTTTAACTCAAAGATTATGTAAATAAGGTTAACAATTTCCAAGTCCAACTCCCGCTAAGAAGCTTCCAGTGACAAGGATCACTTCCGTGTTTCTCCCCAGGCAGCTGATACCACTAGTATGTGGAGATACTGATTCTTAGAATGTCCCCCATAGGTTGAATTAAACTGTCTCTGTAAAATTTTGTCTCTGTGAAGCTTTTCACTTCTGCTTCTGGGCACGACGCAGAATGCGTTGGATCATTCCTCCCTCCAGTCAGCCCTTCTAGAAGCCCTCTGGGGTTACGAAGACTTTGCAGCCTCCCAAATAAAACAGGAGCTGGACCATCTACATCTAATGAAAGGAGTCCAGGGGTGAGAAGTCAGGACTCTGGTATTACAGGCCCAGTTTTCATCCATGACTTTCAGGGCCTCAGTTTCCTCATCTTTAAAATGGAAAGACTGATGGCTGCCCTTTACCAGTGGGGTGAGGAGAAAATAAGAAAAAGGGATAAAATATTTTGAGGGTCAAACAATCCTATAAAAGTGAATTGTAATTAAAAGCACCCAATGAAGCCACAGAAGGGAAGAGGTTGGATGCTCTTCCTCCTCTGCTAGTGGAGAGGGTTGAATCTGTGATCCCCAGAGTCCTTCCCAGGTGGGTTCAATGTACAAGAAGTCTCATGAAAATAGGGACAGAATAGGATGGGTTCTCTAGACCCGTGCAAATCGACAAGCACTAGCTCGTTTGTCTCCGGCCTGGTGGCTCCAGTGAGCAAATCTAGTTCCAGAAGAGCAGAAAAGGAGGGGCAGGGTGGCAGGAGGAAATGAGGAAGGAGACTCTTTTCATTCCTTTAACCATTCGGCAAACATATCAGGCTTCCAGCGCTCGCAGCATGTTGGACAAAGCCTGTGCAGGAGCTTTGCCAGCGATGCGGAGTTCCCCAATAGCCCACACAAGATGATCCTGCCTGGTGTGGCAGGCTGAGCAATGTTCCCCTGCCCCCAAAGAGGCCCACGTCCTAACCCCAGGACCTGGGACTGTGTTACCTTACATGGCAAAAGGGACTTTGTGGATGTGATTAAAGTTCATAAGCAGTTGTCCTGAACTATCCGGGTGAACCCAACATGATCACAAGGGTCCCCATCACAAGAGGGAGGAGGGTCAGAGTGAGAGAAGGAGTTGGGATGATGGAAGCAGAGGTTGGAGCAACCTGGGGCCAGGAGGCGAGGAATGCAGGCGCCGCTGGAAGAGGTGAGGAAATGGCTTCTCCCTCGAGCTTCCGGAAGCAGCACAGCCTTGCCAACCCATTTTGGACTTCTGACCTCCAGAACTGTAGGAGAATAAATCTGTGTTGTTTTAAGCTACTAAGTTTGTGGTGATTTGTTGCAGAAGCCACAGGAAACCAATATACACAGTTCTCAGGAGAAATTCTCTATGTAGACTCTTACACAGTTATTTTCATCTGCACTGGTGTACATGGACCAGGACACACACACACACACACACACACACACACACACACTACAAGCACATCTAACCCAAACTCAACCCTACCTCGCGAGGTCTCTGCATTTGCTGCTCCCTCTGCCAGGAAGGCTGTGCCCCTAGACCTTCACGTCGCTCTCTCCTTCTCAGCTCCCTCAGCTCGGGCGTCACTTCCCCGGCGGCTCCTTCTCTGGCCGCCCTTTCTGCCACAGCGCCCTGTGCCCCGCCGCCACTCCCCCGCTGTGCCAGAGTTTCTTGGACTGCAGACTGCAGTCCATTAATAGATCAAAGGATCAGTCTTCAGTGGCTCCTAATCGGCATTTGTAAAACCAAAAGAGAAAATAGGCCACATCACATGCAGTAAAGGTAAGCCCTGTTTCTCAACATAGTTCTCAGAACATTTTCTGTTTTGTGTGCATTTATACGTATGGGAGGTTGCCATGTAGAATCACTTCCATACCACGGATCAAAATTGTTTATTGAATATATCGCCCTGCCAAAATTTCTCCAGAGTTGTTATCGTTGTCTGAAATTTTCTTATACGTGAACGTACAATCAGCACTTCGTATACAAGGGTTCCACATCCGCGGACTCCGCCAACCACGGATCAAAACTACTCGGGAAAAAAAATGTTCCATTGTTGCTGATGTGTACCATGTAGTTATGCCTACCATGGCTGCATCTGTACTAAAATGTAGACATTTTCCTTGCCACTCGTTAAGCAACATTTTTGATAACTATTTACACAGCCTTTACATTGCATGAGGCATGATGGGTAATCTGGAGATGATTTAAAGTCTGTGGGATGATGTGCGTAGGTTATATGCAAATACTATGCATTTTACATCAGGGACTTGAGCATTCACAGATTTTGGTAACTGCGGGGGTCCTAGAGCCAAACCCCTGCAGATACCGAGGGACAACTGTATATATTTTCCATCTTCTCTAGAAGAATGTCACTTTCATAAGGTAGAGATTTTGCCTAGTTTTTCTTTGCTCTGTCCCTAACATCCAGACGAGCCTGCGGCGACCCTACAGGTATTCAATCAAGATTTGTTAAGGAAGGGATGAATTAGCCAAGCCCATGATTTCAAGAATGTTATCGTTTAGGACAGGAGTCATAGTATTCAAAAGTAAGTTAATTTAAAGGGTCATATTATATAAACAGGAATTGAAAGGGTACCCAGTGAGGCAAAAATTAGAAAGAGGCTACTGAGGACATAAAATAATAGGTGTATTCCCTGCTTTGGCGGGAAATTCTAAGCTGGCTGGGGAGACAAGCCGTAGAAGAGCTAAGAAACAGATGAATTCTGTCTGAGGATGTCAGTGGTCACGTCCACCTCCTCCGTTTCACCCACCAGCAGGCCGCAACCCAGCGCCCCAGAGCGGCCTGCAGCAGAAGCAACAGGAGAGCCCCGTGTCAGCCTCCCGGGCCACGGTCGTCTTCCCTTCCAGCATGAATGAAGGCTTTGGGCGTGCTGACCTCCCAGTTGGTTTCCTGTCAGTCCAACCACACTTGGGCCCTGGAATCTAAAAATCCAGGGTGAGAAGCTTCATCCCCACTCTAGCCCCACCCTTCCCACCACCTACTGTGTTTTTTTTTTTTTTAATTCTGCAACATACTGTCCAGGAACTTGGAGGCAGCACCATGCCATGGAAAGATACCCAGCTTGGGAATCAGACAGAACTGGCTACCAATAGCCCTGTGTTTACTTCGTATTCGCTAGGAAATGTGGGCCCGTTTCTTAAGCTCTCTGAGCCTCACTTTCCTCGTCTGTAAAACATAAAGACTAAAGACATGCCCAGAAGACGTTAAAAGTCCCTGCTGTAAATGACAGGACTTTGTGAACTACCCAGAAGAAAGCAGATTCTCAGGAAATGCTGGGTCCCTTTTCTTCTCTTGCAAGGCATTTTTATGCCTCATTCTCATGGTTTAATCTTTAACAAATGCCCAGTTGTGGTGGGCACTGTTCAGATGCCATCAGTGACAACCTGCCAGGGGACCCCATTCTAAAGTGTCAGCTCCAAGCGATCCAGAACAGGTGTCCTTGCAAGGGGACTTTGTCCTCCGAAGGACACTCATCCCGGTGTGATGAGACACTAAGGCAAGTGTCAGAGCATGAACGAAGGCACTGGGGATGGTGACAGCCCCCTTTCAGCACTCTGGTCTCCTCCCTCACCCATCCCCACGATGTCGTGGTCTAGCCAGGGCCACGTGACGACTTTCATGGGCTATAGGCACTTGTATTTTCATGAACCTCTTCCTTTATCAAACAAATATTTAAAGCCATATTTGCTACCATATGATTTCACTTATATGTGGAATCTAAAGAACAAAATAGAAACAGATCACAGAGAACAGATTGACGGGGAACGGGTGGAAAAGGTGGAGGGATTAAGAAGTACAAACTGGTAGTTACAGAATAGTCATGGGGATGTAAAGCACAACATAGGGAATGTAGTCAATAATATTGAATGGGGCCTGGTTATATCAGGAGGAACGCTTTAGAAGGTATATGCTTGTCCAACCACTATGCTGTACACCTGAAACTAATACGGAACACTACTGAAGACCAACTGCGATTGAAAAATGAAGAAGTCATATGTGTCCACTGCATGAGTATAGAGACAAATCTATGAATATTATATAATAAAACTCTGTACTAAACCTAAAAGTTATCTTTTTTTCCTGACTTTAAAAGAAATTAAAATATATTCACGGGGCACTAAAAACAGCGCATGCCCTGTGCCCACCCACCACACCAAAGGGTAAGTCGGCCCTGAGCCCAGCCTCTCGTTGCTCACCTCCAACCTTGGGTGCGTGCTACTTCCACGTGGGACATGGGCCGTCTCGGTTAATTCTGACATACTTGAACGTTCTCATTTATATCGACTAGAAACGTGCATCCTTTAAGCTTTCACTCTTGTTGGCCTTGACCTTAGCTATTGGAGCTCCGGAGAACAGGGGAAATGTGAAGGGGGGAAAAACAGGTAGTTGATGTCCCAGATCTCAAGGGCATCCTCAAGGCTAATCTTGGCCAGGCCCACCCACCCTACCTGGCCTCCCCTTCCAAGTACCCAGCGGGCTCCGGTGGGGCCAAGGCCGGTGGCTGCAGGACCTGGAGGGAGAGTGAGGCACCTGAAAGTACTCGGATGTGTCAGGCTGACCTGGCCCTGTAGGTCAGTGGAAGAGGTCCGTTTAAATCTAGGTACTCAGCTTCACAGCTCACGAAGCTGTGTGTTCCCCCCTCAACTGTAACATAAAGATAATAATACCTTCCTCACAGGCTATCTGGGGGATTAGAAATGACGACCTCACCATCTCTAGGCCACCTAAGACCATTCACAAAAGTATACATCATGGCCAACGTGGCTGATCCCAGGCCAGAGTCTCACAAGACGTCGAAGGCTGAGCAATCATTTTGTTAATGAGGTATTACTATTCTTATTCTGATAAACGGCATATGCATTTACCATATCTCCTCTTGTCTACGCAGCTCTGTCATTTATTGAATTATCTGTTTATGCGATTACAACTGTCACGTAGAGCAGATTACAACTGTCACGTAGAGCAATATGTATTGCCTTGAAAAAAAGAGGAGACTAAAGGAAAGCTGACTTGGAAGTTCAGTAACAAGAGGATGCAAATGGTATTATTTTCCAGAGATACATTATTTTGTAACATCAGAGATACAAAACAGAGAGTCACATGAATTATCCCATAAACTCTCAGGTGAACTTGCTGTTTCCACCCACAGAACTCCAAGATGGGGAAATGGCCATAAATATCATCTTTTCTGACGAAAAGAAATGGCGCAGTGACCTACGGTGGTAAAGAGATGTCCGATTCCCACCCCCCACCAGAAACTTTGGTGGGCCCTGGTTCTTCAAAAGTCAGCCCCCAGGGGACTGACATTGCACAGGCCATTCCCAGGCAATCCATCCCCAGCTGAGCTAGGTAAAATAGAGGTTGGGCAGTGGCTGTGTGACTCGCAGGTCAGGACACGATCCCTTTGTACTACAAGAATCTGAATACTTGGAATCAAACCGACCTGGTTTCAAATCCAGGCTCTTCAATGTGTAACTCCAGGAACTTGTTTCCAATCGCTCAAACCCTCCAAAGCTCCAATGAATGCGACGACAACTTCCTCAGGCAGTTTCGGGGGCTCACCTGAGGTGACTTATGGAAACACAGTTCAGACAAATGGCAGAGCTCAAGGAGTGGTGGCACTTACTCTAACAGCGTAGGCTTTTTCCTTGAGAACTTGAGCACTCCTAAAAAGCCCAGTACTGCAAGAGTATATGTTGGGCCGTCAGCACCACCTGGCGGTCAGCTATAAGATTTAGCAAACCTCCCCTCTGTCTTTGGACTTCTTTCGGGTGGTCCTAAGGAGGCTGGCATCACAAAAAAAGAAAAAGAAGAAGATGCTTTCAAAAAGGGATTTGGTTGAAAGAGGCCTGGCAATCTGGAGGAAGAGAACATAACCGAATTTATTTATTAGTCTTCCCCAACGGAAGAAAAACTAGTTCCATTCCCTTATAATACAAGACGAGACAAGATAAGACAAGACAAGACGAGACGAGACGAGACGAGACGAGTAAGACATTTCACTTCTCTGAGCCTCTGGATCTTCCTATGTGTGAAAACAAGGATACCTACTTGTAGGTATCAAAAATGAATAAATATAGGTCCAGTGACATCTAATAGACACTCAAAGCAATTTTTGATGTTCAGGCAGCACCTGCACATGCCTGATCCTTTGAAGCTGTACCTAGTCTTCAGGCACCAGCCAGGATATGTGTCCTGGGTGCTCTCAGCGGAAATGACCAGCAGGGAGCTATGCTGGGCCAGCTGCTTTCCACGTGCTTTTTACCTCCCCGCTTGTAGGGGCCACTGCCTCAAAGTCAGACCTGCTTTGGAAGGGCCCATGGGAAGCAGGGTTTCTTGGAGAGTGGAGAAGGAAAATCATTTGTTCGTTCATGTATATATTCATTTGTTTAACAAAAGTGCTGAACATCAGAGATACAAAAACAGTCTTTACATGGCTCCTGGCTTTCAAGGAGTTCTCATTCTAATGGTGGAGGCAGAAAAATAAAGAAATACTTATGTGCAGTGGGCCAGGTACTGTGCCATTGAGGAAGGTAACACGAAGGAGAAAGTAGCCAACTCAACCTGGAGGAGTGGAATGGATTCAACAGTTATCTACTAAGTACCAAATACAATGTGAGAACCTGGAGATACAGGAGGAATAAATCCCAACTCTTGCCCCCAAAGAGGCTGTGGTTGGCTGGGGTAAGGGAAGGATGGAGAGGACATGACACGTGGTTTGGGACTGCAGAGGGTGTAGGTTTGGGGAACTTGAAACAAAGGGAACAACAGCCTGAGCAAAGAAAGGCCTGAAGGTGGGACAGAGCAGGATCAGCCCTTGGCTTCTCCACACCTACCCAATGCAACTCCTGAGCAACTTCTGAGCTGCTTTCCCTGCTTTGGGATTCAAGAAATGCAAATATTTTGTCATTCGTTGCCATTTTTAAAACCTGCTTATCCTCCACCATGGTTCATTCTCCAAGTGTCCAAGATCGGCAAGTACTACACTGCATCACGCAGAGCACGCCCCAGCAAGCACCCCCTGCTCCTTCTGTGTTAGCATGCTCCTCTCCAAGGCAACCTCCTCAACAACAACCCCGTCCATCTTCTTCCCCAGTGTCTAGAAGCCCTGAGCCTCTCCCAACCCCCAACCTGCCTGAGGCTCCAGCATGCTCTGACCTACCAAATGGAGGAGGCTGGGCAGGAGGTACAACACAGGTGCCATGGCGGGTAGGGAATCACAGGTCCCAAGTTCCCTTCATCTTCAGGCCAAGAGAAGTAAGTAGAAACCACCCCCCAGGCAGCTCCATGTTTCAAGTGCCTACTGTGTTCATTCATTCTTCGGTGGTAGCAAAGCAAAGCAATAGAGACCTTAGGGCCTAGAGCTCACACCCAAGGTATGCTAATTCCTAGCTGGGTGGCTTTGGACAAATTACTTAAATTCTCTGTGCCTCCATTTCTTAGTCAATAAAGTGGCAAATACAACCTACCTCATAGGGCTATGGTGAGGATTAAATAAAATAATACAGCAAAGTACTTAGAAGACTGCCAGACAGAGAGGAAAAGCTCATTAACTACTAGCTGTTATTCAGCAATAACTACTGGTATTTATTGAGTTTCGACTGTGTGCCATGATCGGAGCCACAGCCATGAACCAAAGAGACCTGGACCTTGACTCAGAGTTTACAGTCTGCTGGGGAGGCAAAAAGTTAGTGCTAAGTACAGAAAAATAATCAATAATCACCAACTGTGACGAATGCTATGAAGAAAATGGACAGTGTGAATGGGGACAATAAAAGAACTAAGAGGGGGCATTGGAATTAAATTAGGGGTGGTGACATTTAAGCTGAGACAGAAAGGATGTGCAGGCATGAGGTGGTGAGCTGAGAATAGCATGCCAAGGCCAGGAACGCTGTGCCATCGGGAAGTGGAAGGAGAGGGCCAGTGTGGCAGCATGCAAGGAAGGACCCTGAGCTAACATCAGAACAGCAGGCAGAGCCCAGCTCTAAGGCAGTGCGAAGCCACTGACCTGTTTTTGGAGCCAGTATATTGTTGAAAGGTCATTTAATTTACATTTTCAAAGATCAGTCTGCTGGATGCAGTTATAGATAAGGAGGTGGCTGGCTGGTCTGGAGACATTGGAAATACACCGGCAAATATCATCAGCAGGACTTGGTGATGGAATGGATATGAGAGGTGAGGGAGAAAGAGGATGAAGGTAGCATTTAACTGAGATGGAGAAAGACTAAAGAAGGGGTAGATGTCAAGCAAAGAGTTGTCTTTTAAGGTGTCAGGCAGCAGTTTCCTATGGAAATCTGGAATTCCAAAGAAATAGAATTTAGGAGTAAATAGAATTGGGAGTAAGAACATGGAAATGTTACACCAAGTCATGGGAAAGAATCATGTCACTTATGGAGAGATTGTAGACAGAAAAGAGAAGAGGGCTCAGGACCCAGAGTCCCCAACATTTAGAAGGCAAGTAAAGAAATGAGAACTGGCAAAAAGAGGTTGAGAAAGAAGAGCGCAAGGTGGGAGAAAAATCAGGAGACACTGATGTTTTTAAAAGGAAGGAGTGATCCACAGGGTCTATAGCTACTTGAGGGTTAAGTAAGATGTGGACAGAGACGGAGCCATTGTGGATGACATCATGATGGTCCTTGGTGATCTGGGCAAGAGCAGCCTCATGGAGTAATAGGGTGGACACCACATTGGACTGAGTGGGTGCCTGGGCAGCAGGTGAGGGCAGCTATTTTTAGCTGTGTAAACCTGGGGTGAGTGGGGAATTTTGAGCAGTAGAGCAGCTGGAGCAGGATTAGGGGGAGGGGTCTAGGGATGTTTCTCCTTCCCTTAAAAAGTTGAAAAAAGTAAGTGCTGATTGGAATAATCCAGGAGGGTAGGGGAAAGGACAATACAGCTAAGAAAGGAAATAAAGACAGAACGAGGGCTCTGAAAAGTCCTGGAGGCTAGGGGCCAGAGCATCTATGGAGGAGTGAGATTTGACGGAGAAGAGGGGGACAGATGGAGAAGGGTCTGTACATTAGTTGTAGGAAAGTGAGGCCCTGGCAAGGCCCTTCTACATGTAATTCTCAACACCCTGGGACATTGGTTTTATTCCCCCCACTTCAGCAATGACGGGGATGCAGCCCCACAAAGTTAAATCACTTGGCCCATCACCTATCCTATTCTTGAGCAGCCACACCAGAATTCAAACTCTAGTTTGTCCAAACTAAAGATTGTTCTCCGTGGCCCATCACCCCGAAAAGCTCATAAAACAGTGTCCATTACAGAGGAGGTGCTCAGTAAGTGTTAATTGAATGAAGTGCTGGTTGTAAGCATGAAATGACTCCCAACCCAACTTAGATATTGATTTGAATCTCTTAGCAGCAGCAGAGCATGGGGTTTAGGGGAGCAGGAGAGGTTGATAATGAGGTGCATCACTTAGAAAGGAGGAGGTGGGCTAAGATAAAATTGAGGTGAAAGGGCAGGTGAAAGGGGAAAAGGAGGAATAATAAGATCAGCATAAGTCCACTGGGAGGCCCATCCCCACATAAGGCTCCTGGAAATTCTCTGGTCTCTGAGCTCACCTGTTTCATACCTACTTCATCAATAAATGTGCCTAAATGTCTTTGGTCCAGACACCACACCCCAGAATATGGATGGACTGGGTTTCTCTTGGACTCGTGGCTTGCCAGATGTCATGGTTTGGAGATCCCCGGCAAAGAGGTTGGATTCTGGATGCAAACCAGCTCCATCACTTACTAGCTGTGCAGTTGTCAACAAGTCACTTTCCTCTAAGATTGCGAAATATTTATTGATGTGTTTTCCTCTGGCAGTTCCTGTTTCTAGGTCCCTTAGCCCATTAAAATGGGACTTTGCAGCACCCATTTCTTCAGGGGAGAAAAGCTACAGCAAAAGAAAAGAAAAAGCTTTTGGGTTCCAAAAATAGACACATAACAGCTATTTCATCATGAATCAGAATTGGGTTTCTTGGTCCAAGATTCACTGAAGGACCCCTTCCCCCATATAAAGAAGTAACAGTATGGCAGAGACATAGCTGTTTACCAAGGCTACTGCCCCTTGGTCCTGGACACACACATAGGCTCCATTTGCCAAACACCTCTGCAGGTAAGCACAGCCATGCAGCTGAGCTCCAGCTAACAGAATGGGATCAGCAATGACGCATGCCACTACCAGACCTGGCCCAGGAACACCTTCCAAGCTTGATGCTCCTACGCTCTTGCTTTGTCCCCTGGCCTGATACCAACATACCCAGTAACTTTGGCAGCCACTTGTTGAGGATGAGGAAGCTACAGATGGTAGGTGCCTAAAGAGCCACTACAGATAAGGATCACCCATTTGGGGTTTCATGTGACTAAGAAATAAATTCCTACAGTATTTGAACTATCATACATTTGGGGGATTCGCATCTAATGCTGCCTTCATTAATACAATTGGAGAAGAAGCTAATAATGAATGAGCCCTTGGTTGTGGTAGGAGTGAGATATGGAAATAACAGGCTCTTTCTCTTTAGATTTGTAGGATCTGAGAATAGAGGAGACCTGGGTCCTCTTTCCTTCATGGAGCCCTGGAGGAGGTGGTGGCAAGTCCACAGTCGAGTGGCTGTGTGGAATGTTCAGTAAAGGACCAACCTAGCCACATGGAGTTCAGAATCGCCAGAGTGGCGAGGGGGAAATGCCTGTTCCCTGTGTGGCTGACAAAGGCCCAGAAGTTAGCTGAGAGGGAGCCTGATCTCTTACAATGGAGAATAAGGAATGGCGGACACAATGGTGACTGCATTGGCCAGGGGCCAGATAGTAAAAGGGACATCTCAGTAGAGACCTGCAAAGACCCATCTACCCCTTGGAACTTAGACAAAGCTTGAGAGAAACTCTGCATGGCAGTGCGGGGGTTCTCAAGGAAATGGAATTGACCAAGAATTAAATCGTATTTTCCCCAACACAATGGGAATGGGAAGCAGAAATTTAAGCAGAGTATTTGCACACCTGAGCTTGTGGACTGAGATGTCTGCTTGCTGCCCCGGCAATCGTGGGGCTGAAAATCCTGTCCTGCTTTCCTCACAGAGCTGTAAGAACCAAAATCAAATAATGCACTTCACAGGAAACCACATCGCTCTGAAATATGACTGATCATTATCATCATCTTCATTGTCATCATCAGCTTTGGCCCAGGCTAAAGGGAAGGAGCCTCCAGCCTCCAGCTCAGGGAGTTTTTACAGCATAAAGGCCATACCTTTCTCCCCGCCGGGGAGAAAGAGAAGAGTGTCCACTCCATGGCTAAAGCCCATAATCCTGACCGTGCGGGCCCCGAATCCATAGGCCCTCATCTGAACGACATGACTCCACCCCCCCGACCGCGCCCCCCCCGCCCCCCGTCCCTCAGCCCTCATCCCCTCCTTTAAGCGAAAAGAACCCTGTTTCCTAGAGATCCATCGGTGGCCTCTGGGATCACCCTGCAGCAGGTGACAAGGGAGAGGTGGGGCCATGGATGGAGGACTAGAATTTGAAGAAGCTGAGGGGTGTCACCCTTTCACCCAGGTGACGGAGCTGAGCCGGTGCCCGCCCCTCGGCCCCATGCAGGGACAAGAGAACCTTCCCCTCAGAGAAGGCCCTCTGCAAATGGGCCCAACATCACCCCACGGCCGCTTACATCCTTCACTGTGTTGGCCCTAATGGAGTCATGGCTTTATGGAAGCCAACAAGCATAATTCCACATTCGGAATAATAGCTACTAATGGTTCGTATATTTATTGAGCCTTCACCAGATGGCAGGCACTGTGCTAAAAATATTCACACCATGCTTCATGTCCCTCCCACAAAAAAAAATGTTATCCTCATTTCGAAGGTGAAGCAACTGAGGCTCAGAGAGGCTAAGGACCTTGTCCTAGGTCACAAAGCTTAAATGTGGCAAAGTCAGAATTTAAAACTAAGACTACCTGACTTCAGAGGCCAAGGTCTTCCTCATTCAGTTCTACAGCATCCTGTTTCTGTTTACATCATTACAGGCATCTGGCGTTCAACAGGTAGGGGCTCTGGTGCTTTTGCAAAGGGAAATGTATTGTTATAAGTTATTACAGGCCATCCTCACTCTGCATGGTCCTATGTTAACTGAAACTTGTGGACATCAGAACCGGGTTCTCACTTGCAATCCCAGCTGCCTTGGAACTGTAAAGTGAGGACCGCCTGTGTTATGCTCATTACCATTATCAGTATATTGGACAATGCTGCATTATAAGCCTCCCCAGAACTCAGTGACCTCCAACAAGCATTTACTTGTGTCCATCTCAGGCCTGTATGTTGGCTGAAGCTGCAGGTCAGCTGTGCTTGACTCCAGGCTTGGGGTTGCATCTGATCTCTGTGTCCACACTTTCTTCTTGGACCAGCAGCTCCCAAGGCATGTTCTTCTCAAGGCAAAAGATGACAAATTGCACAAGCACATTTAAGGCCTCTGAATACCTTTTTAGCATTTCCTGAGCCAAAACAGGTCAGATGGGCAAGTGAACATCAATGGGGTGAGGAAGTGATCCCCACCCACAGTGGGAGGACAGTGTAGAGTCACATGACACGGAGAAGGTAAGTACAATCTTTTGCATGAGGGTGAAAAATTAAGACCCAGAACCAGTCAGCCACAGTCAGCACCTTCATCATTACCAGCAGACTTCTAGCTTGGTAACAAGAGCAGGTCAGCAGAGTACAGTCCTGAGACCCTCCAGAGCCCTGGGGGGCACATTTGCCCAGCAGATGGCTGCCAGTCTCCCCTTCCAGCCTCCCAGGGACATCTGGGCTCCTCCCACTGCCTCTCAACTATTGCAAAGACAGTCAGGTGCTCATCAAAATCCAGTGGCACCAACGGAGGGCCAAAGCAAAAATCAGAGTCAAATTCACTATAGTAAATAAAATTCCTCAACTTTGCAACCATTCCCTGCCTTGAACTTCACAACTCTGAGGTTCACAGGCCTGGGAGGGTTATCCAGGTTCCCACTGTATACATGGGGAAATTGAGGCTCAGAGAAGTGATGTGATTTGCTAAAAGTCTCATCGTAGCCTCACCGTGGTGCCCAAGCCTGAACTTGAATACAGGTCTGCTCTCTCCAGGCCCCAGTAATGGGAAGGAGGGCAAGTCTCCAAACCAAGATCCCAAAAACAGCCAGGGTTTGGAACAGTCAGACTCAGTGTGGAAAATGTCTGGGGGAAGGTGTGTCCCTCACAGAGTCCCTGCACACACTTCCCTCCGGAAGCGTGGTCTACACAGCCATACACACAGCCCAACTCAAAGCCATCTTCCATCTGGACGTGGCCAGAGACATCCAGGCCACAAGAATTCAGTGTCCTTCTGAGGGCCTTAAGAAGAGCAGATTTTCATCTTAATTCTAGGAACTGTACAAGTTTACTCATATCCCTCGCTGAGCACCAGAGAGATGTCATTTTCTATTTCTCCAGGGATTTTTTCCTCCAGCCACCCTCTCCCTTTGCCCTCCCCTCCCCCCACCCCATTGCTGCCCCCACCCTCTGCAGACATGAAGATCATCTCCTGCCCAGTCTGATTGGTTTTGAAATGGGATGAGAAATTTAAGTGAAATCCACGCTGCAGTCTTTTTTAGCTACAAACTGGCAGTTGCTATGTTTTGGGGATGATAGTAAAATAAGGACTTTTTTTTTTAAGTTAATGAATTGGCTGACATTATGATGTCAGAAGGACTGGAGCCAAAGGTGTTTTGCTAAAGGGAGTCTCCTCACAGCCCCCCCTGCAGACGACACGGCACCCCTGGAGCCCATAGTGCTTGCGACTGTTCCCGCTGTTTACCCGCCCAGCTCCCTGACTGCCTCTTTGTGGGAAGTTGTTTACATGAATTTATTTTGGGAAAATTCCATTAGACGGGACCAGGATTTCTTCACAAATCATTGCCTCTCGCTTGTGTCTTGATCAAATCTAGGCAGGCCACTCTTTCTTCGGAGCCCTCGCTCCCTGCGTTTCTAATAGGAGATGGGGGGGCGGGGGCGGGGGGCTTGGTCAGAGACAGAGGATGTGAAAGAGAATGAAGTGGCCAGGGATGAACTAGGAAAGCAGAGGCCTGTCTGGTTGGACCCAAAGAAACAGCTCTGTAAAGGGGTCCTCACTGGCCTGGGGACTGCTGACTCCCCTCAGCAGTTTTCCAGACTATAGCCGTGTACGGACGTGCCCATCATGTGCCTGGCCCGGTGCTACGTCGCTAGGGCACAGCGACAAATGGGTGATTCTGACCTCAAGAATCTCGAATTCTAGAGAAAGAGAGAGCAGCAGCAGCAATTCAATAGAATGATCCTGGGGCTCTCGTGGGGTCTCCACACCCTTGTCACACCCAGCCTTCCACTGTTAGTCACTGAGCCCACTGATTTCGTCTGACAACTCACTCTGGCCATTCACTCTGTTGGAGGGGAATCCTAAGTATCAGAAGCACCCCAGTGTGGCCCCATTGGTTTGACCTTACATTGGCATCGCATGTGCACGGGCCACATGGTTACTTCTTGAGTGCCAGCGCAACTCAGTCTTGTCCCCCACCAAGAGTCTTACTAGAGGCCTGCTACTGGCCAGGCCCTGTGGGCTCAGAGATGCTGAGACAGCCTCCTTGCTCTGAAGGAGCTCAGCCTGGATGCAGTGGAGGGGGAAGGGAGTGGGAACCACAGATAGGGCACAAAGTGGACACCTGCTCCTGGATAAGGGGAGCTGGCGGTTGCTCCAGGTATCGTTCCAAGGAGAGTTGGAAGGAAGGGGGCAGCTCCTGGCAGTAACCACCCTCTGCCATCCCCTGCCCTGTAAGCCTGGCTTCCCTGGCCAGAAACCCTTCTGACTCTGCAGACAGCTAAGGCCATGGCCACAGAGCTCACTGAGCAACTACGGATGGGGTCTGCTCCTTGGGTGGGTTTCCTCGTCTCTAAGAAGGAGCTGCACCACCAGTTGTGCCAGTATGTCAACCATGGAAACCTTTGTGGAAACAAAATCTTGGGTAGCGCTCATGACTTACACTTATTGAGCACTTACTACATACCAGGCACGTGTCTAAGTATGTCACATGTGTTAATTCACTTAATCCTCACAGCAACCCTTTAGATTAGGTACTTACTACAGATAAGCAGATTTATGAAACAGGCAGTTATTTGCGTGAACATCAATATGTGGACCAGATTAAAGTTTACTTTCTTTTACTGATGAGAGGGTGGGTTTCCTTTGACCAGCAAATATGACCATAGACTCTTCCGGTTGCAAAGGAAAAGACTCTGTTTTGCAGACACTGATCCATGCCCCCTGGGTCCCACGATAGTGAGGCATCGGGGCAGGGGAGAGTGAGCGCACCCTCCAGAGTCAGAGCTCGGTTCACATCTAGCTCCATCCCTCACTGACCTGGCAAGTGACTTCAGCAAACCCTTCACCTTCCAAGGCATTGCTTCACTCACAGAGTTGTCATGAACACTAACTGAAATAACGTGTGCACAGCACCTAATGCAGCGTCTATGGTAGGCACTCGTAAGTACAGTGACTTACTCTTATGCAGATGAACACAAGAGGCAGCATGTTGTAGGTTGCTGATGCGAGACGCGGTGCTATTCCTTGAGCTCCAGACAATGTATTTTAGGGACAGAGACCATTGGAGGCCTTATTTTACGCATAACCCCCACTGCTTTTAGCACACTGCCATGCACATTGTAAGTGCTGTTGAATGAATGAATGGTTTAGTGGATGGATAGATATACGGATGGATGGATGGATGGATGGATGGATGGATGGATGGATGGATGGATGATGGATGGATGGATGAATAAGCCAAACAGGCCAGGTCCCTATAAAAAGCTCCACCACACCCCGGCACATGCCTCATTTCAACACGTCAGGGAACACTGCAGTCTTTGACTCCTCCCCACTCTTCCAAAACCTACAGCTCATCTTGCCAGATATCTCCTTGTTGCCTCTCTGCTCAGCGCCTTCACAGTAATGCATTGTTCCACTATCTGGTAGTTCTTGACTCTGGCTCCACCTTGGAACAGCATCTTTTGGGGCCACACTCTGTAGCCCATGGGCTAACTCCATCCCCATGCCTAGTCGTGCCCTCCACAACCCCAGCCTGTGCACAGTGCTTTCGGGGTGTTGGGGAGGAGGCCATGTGCAGGCATTCATTCCCTGGAGCCCCAGTCCCCAGAGACCTGCACTGGAACAGTGGGGCCTGTGTATCTTGGCATTCCATGGCCAGACTCCAGTCATGCACTGAGGTTGTTTCATGCACAGCCTTAAGTGCTCTGTGCTCTGCCTACTCGGGAGCCGGGAGCAAGCCCAGCCTAAGGCTCTGTCGCCCTCCCTTGGTGGTGGCTAGAGGTGAAGAGAGAGCCCGGCCTCCAGCTGAGGACAAGCGTGCTGCATTTTCCTGAGGGCCCACGCAGCCCTCCAGCCGCAGTCCTTCCAGAGGCAGCTGGTTTCCCCAATGTCAGGGCTGCCGGTCCAGCGCACTCAGGCACCACTCATACCACAACAGCTCCTGCTCTCTTCTTCATCACAATGAGAAAAATGACCCATCCCCTTGGAGAAGTTGTCCCTTCCTCGTACAGAGCCAGTGGGACCAAGAGAAACTCAGGTCCGTGTTCTCAGGGGATAATTCATGTCATCTTCCTAGTTTCATATCTGGTGGGGAAGCTGTAAAGGTGGACATGACTGGGGAGAATGGCAAGGTCATGTTTAGGCTGTGAGAGCATCCACCGGCCTTTGTCTTTTTTTCTATATCCCAAGCCCCCGGGTCAGGACAGAGTGGCCCACATTTTGTCAGGACTCTGGGTGGTAAGATGCAATTATAGATTAGCAATTATACATTCCACGGAAGGGCACCAGCTTTCCACCTGCCCGAAGATCAAGTCTGTGCCAATGGACCCTGAGAACAGGCACCCCTGGCTGAGGGGAGGGTAGCTCGTGTCCCCTGGGGTCTCCCTACAGAGTATGTAAGAAGCATGTCCAGAGGCTGATGTCTCTCCCTTGTCGCTCACTTTGCCCTTCAGTCACTGGTCTCTCCTGCCCAAAGGCCCTGATCCAACCTTCTCCAGGGGAAACCCATGTCCCGTGCCTCAGTGCTGTCCTCTCCAGGACACTGGTTCCAGAAAAAGATGCATATTAGGGGACAGATGTGAAGGCAGAGCCACCGCTCGGGAATCACTTCGAGCAGATTTGGCCTGGAGCACATCTCTGTGATAAGCACAGCCGTCCTCCTTGCTGCCGTCAGCACCAGGCCTTCCACTGGCCCAGCAGCATCCTCACCCAGCACCATCTTGGAGAGGAGCAAAGAGAGGGAGAAGCATCGTGAAAGACACAGCAGGCACTTGAATGATCTAAGCTGAAGGTTAATTACCTAAGAGACTGTCAGCTACTGGCTTGGGCTAAGGTTACTTGTTTGAACCCAAGTCTAAGGGATGTTTTTCCTTTCTATCTTCCTAGAGAAGAGAAAACTCATAAGGAAGACAAAAATCCATCATCAAGAATTGTCTTTGATCCAAGATTTCACTGCATATATGATTCCAGTGTGAGGAAACTCACACCCTCACTGGACATACAAGCGGCTGCAGCCTCAGAGGATGGGCAGGAGGGGGAAAGGCATTGATGGACTCCCAGCACTTACCCCAGCGCAGTGAGTGCTCGGCAAGTAACTGCAATCATTCATATTTCTATCAAAATGAAGGTGATAATTACTGTGCTTCGAACATCATAGAGATTAAAGAAGATGTCCTCAGGGCTCTGATTTATCCGTCAGGCAGGGTCTAGTGTTGCAGACACCTGGCCTGACATCCACAGGCCACTCAACGAATTCTCATTCCGGGCCATGGCCAGAGTCCCTGGCCACTGAGAAGAGAAAGGTTCTCGAGATGTGGGGAAAAGGTGGGGACAGAGAAGGGCAGGCATGTTCAGGGCTGGGGTGCCTACTCCCATTCACGACTGTTCACCCTGCCCAGATCCTTGGGCCAGGAGTCTGGGCTTTGCCCCTGGCCGGGTTTTTTGAAGGCATGACCATTTAGCAGAGAACCTCCATCCAGAGGAAGGAAGGTCAAGGGCTCTGACCTTCAGCCAGAGCAGGAGAGGAAGTCACCGGGATGACTTCCACCACGGCCATCAGAGAGCTAACTTCCAGAGTGCCGGCAACGTTCTGCTCTTGACCTGGGTGCTGTCGAGTGGGTGCCCTAGCTATGGGAGGGTCCTCGGGCTGTGTGTTTAGCATGTTTGCAGTTGTCTGCACTGACGTTATACTTCAATGAAACGTTTATTTTTAAAAGTCGCCAAAATAAACAAATGCCCTCCCCTATAAACTCTGGCTTCTTCCAGCACCTGCCCTGCTGGGCAGAGGGGAGCATCCTTGCAGCTGTTGCTGTAAATTGTCCAACTTAATCCAAGTCACTGGAGACTGGGTCACACCAGGAACACCCCTGTGGGATATGGCGCTCTTTCTTCATGACACACTCCAAGTCTGACCTTGATTCCATCTTCTGTTCATTTGACGAGGTGATGTGCACCGCACATTGACACTCCGCAGGTCCTAAGCTGTGTGCCTCACACTGTACCCTGAGATCTGCCTGACCTCCATTAACCTGCACACCACCCTGCACCCCGAGACAGAGGCTAGGAGTTATGCTGGTGCTTCAAGTTCCATAACACCTGCCTCCTGCGGTGTCATCAGAGACAGTGGCATTCATCACCAAAAACCTTTGATGGCTCCCTGCTGACTGTGCATCCCAACTCCTTAGTTTAACCAATAAAGCCCTCCTCCACAAGCCAGGCTCCTCCCACTGCTCCCCTCCTTTCACCTGCCACTGGCTGCGCGGGGCCACACTCCAGGCCCCACATGTACCTGGTGCATTTTTGCTTCGGTGACTCCTCTCACATTATGGTCTCAACCCCAATCTCCCCACTCCCCATCTTTCTCACCATTTCCCTTAGCTTCCACTTAGAAGTGCCCGCCCCCTGAGAAGTCCTCCCTAATCCCCAGATCGGATTTCAGGGCCTCTTCCCTTGGAAGCTACCACATGCCTGCCGCATGGGTCCCTTAAGACCATTCTGCCTCCTCCTGTCATGATTGTTACGCAATCAGAAAAACCTGTTGGCTTTTCCTTCAAAATATTTCCAGAACCTGGACATTTCCCACCACTCCTGATGCTACGCCCTGGTGCAGGCCAGCACATCTCTCGCCGCCGGGATGTTTACAGCTGTGTGCTCCTAGCTGTCCTCTCCGCTTCCACCCAGCCTCCGGTCCGCCCCCACAGGACCTGTGCCAGTGGAGCGTTCCTACGTATTCCTCAGGCCATGTTCCTCTTCCGCCCAAAGTCTTCCTCAGAACAGAGTGCTAAGCCCCCACCACAGCCTGCAAGCTCCCACAGGACAGGCCCAGCCACCTCTCTGCAAGACAGATATATATAATTTAAAAGAGCAAACACATGCTTGCCTCATGGGCCAGGGGAACTCAGGGGTCAGGATGCACCTGGCCCGCGGGCTGTAGCTTGCCTTCCCCTGTCTTAAAGGATGAGTTGGGACACTCCAGACGGAGGTGGAGGAATGGATTAGGGATGACTACGCAGTGTTCCAACATTCACAAAGTCTTAAAAACACATACAAATATAGTTTATGTGCTAAATGGAAAGAGGCTGGTGTGAGGGTGGGGATGGGGGCTGGGTTGAACCTGGAGAGGTCAAGGAGGTCAGAGGAGGAAGGGCCTTACCTTTCAAATCACAGAATTCATGTAAGCTTTAAATTGGGTAAAGACATCATCGGGTTTGTAGTCTGGGAATGTAACTCAGGAGGGAAGCGAGGCTGGGACAGACAGGTGGCTAAACGGTGCCAGCGTTAGTGCAAGCAGTCTAGGTCTGGGTGCTGCTGACGGGCCTGCCGAGGCCGGTCGTTACATACTCGAGAATTTGTGTGAGCCAGCTGTCGAACATGGTCATTATTTTTCAACTAGATTATATAAAGTTATCATTAAGCAAATTACATTTAAAACAACAGTAATCAATGCACAAAAGCGCATCACTTTCTCATGATCTTGTATGTGACTATTATTATCTGTGCTCTTGGGATTATTTAAGCCTAGTGTGTCCACATGGTAGGAACGCTCCATAACGACCAGCCACGTGCATCTCTCCCCACCTCTGCATCCACTGACCTCACACTGGTAACTTGAAATCGGCCACAGACATGAACACTTGCTACAGAATCAGGGCCTTTTTAACCGGTTGTCCGTCATTTAGGAGCACACCGCTGAGTGCGGTGAGTGAAGGTGGGCGAGGGCTCAGGCAGTGATGGGCTAAGTGGAAAGGGGGTGATGGCCGGGTTAGAACCTACTCCACCAGGTAGCTTTGGAGAGGTGCGGGAGAAAGACAAGGAAGAGAAAGATGCCTCCCAGCCCGAGTACGAGCTATTTATAAAGAGCACTTCGAATCCAAGACCCAGCTCCGCACGTCCTCCGCCGATGCCCACGCTCTCACCAATGGCTCCGGTTAACAACCCAGGGTAAGGATGTGAGGCCGAGACCCGCCCAGCAGCCCTGCGCAGCAGCAGAGGAAGGGAAGCACTTGCTAAGATCGCCGGAGAAGGTCGGCTGAGCCCCCAGCTCCCATTCAGCCACAGCCCGTGCACCACAGCCTCGTCGGTGTGTTTACATCTCATGCATAGCTGCGTGCAGAGCTATTTGGGCACCCGCAGCGCTCCACGAGCGGGTCTGTGTGTATTTATAACCACACAGCTATGTGTGGACAGCCCCCCCATATCGATCTCACCTCCATCGTTTCACATATCCCCCAGGTGCCCGGGGCCTGCCGCCTGACCTCACGTCAGAGGCGGCCGCTGTAATTGACTGTGATGGGAACCGTGCTCTCCCAGCCAAAGGCACGCGGCCCACCTCCCACGGTCCTGGGAGGCCGGACCTTCCTGGTAAAGCTCTGTGGAGAGGAGAGCTATAAACATGCCACAGGCTGACCCGCATATGGAAATGAGGCTCGTGGTTGGGCCTGGCGCCCAGCCACAGGCCTGTGGCTTCACTGCCGCCAAGTATCTTTAGCATGAACTTCGTTCACATTGCTGCCCCCTTCTGCCCCCTCCAATCTCTCTCCTCCCCTGCCCTGTTTCACACTCACTGCTCGTGGTGTCTCTTTCCAGGCTGATCCTCAAGCCTGCATGGAGGGTTTGGTTCCATTCTCCGCCTATCTGACAATACTAGTAATCATATAATCAGCCCTTCCACTTACTGCGCTAGGCAGGCCCTGAGCTACACGCTTCAGATCCATGACCTTACTGAGTCTGCATGGAAGCCGGATTTTACAAATAAGAAACCTAAGGCTGAAAGGGCGCAGGTCTCTCATGGAAGACAGCAGAGGCAGAAGAGGTCGAGGCAAGGCCGAGGTGCCTGGGGCTCCGTGTACACAGCGAGTCCCAGGGCCACCCACATCAGGCTGGGAGGGCCACTGCGAGCAGGGCAAGATAAAGTCAGGACCAGACAGTGATGGTGCAAGCAGAGACCAAGGGGTGGTTGGGATAGACTCAGAAGCAACCAGGTAGCCTTGGAGAGATAAGGGAAAAGGCAGATGAAAAGAAGTGTGCCTCCAACCTAGAGGCAAAGAGAGGAAGAGCAGTGTATAAAGAGGTCGTTTTTCTCAAGCAACGCTGGGGCCAAGGCCATCCAGGAGGCTGCGGGAGGAACATACCCTCTGCCCTCGTAGGCTGCTCCTGGCTGGGCCGTGCGTTCCCTCACTGGAAGTACCAGGCTCAGCCTCCCAAGGGGTCTGGCCTGGGAGCCCCTCCTTGATGACACCAGCCCAACAGCTCTGCAGGACCATCCTTCAAGAATGTCAAGCCCTTCTTTCTTTCTTTTTTTTTTTTTAATTTTATTTTCATTGTTGTTCATGTACAGTTTTCTGTCTCTTACTCTCGTCCCAGCCCTCCCCACCTCCCTCCCATTTCCGCCCCCTAGTTTTTGTCCATATGTCCTTTATACTTGTTCCTATATACCCTTCCCCTTTTCCCCTGAAATTCCCTCCCCTCTCTGATCTCACCTTTAACAGGAACCTAGAGAACAAAACAAACAAACAAACAAAATATAATCAAGCCCTTACTTCTTCACCCACTTTCCAGGCCCGCCCTGGGGGAAGACCCCACCACCGTGGGAGAGGGGAGGGGAAGGCGTCGGTAAGACTTGCCTTGTTCTCAACAACTGGTGGCCTGGAAGCCTTTCCCGGCCCTTGTTCTCTGATCCCCATGACAAGGGCTGGGGTTAACCGCACACTTCTCTGCCTTCATCAGGTGCGTCACTGTTCAGGGCAGGTTTGCGGACGAACGTCTGCAAGCGTGAGCTCCCTTCTCCCACCCTTCCCTCCTTCCTTTCCCCTTTCTTCCCTCCCTCCTTTCTCCCTATTCCTCTTCTCTACAATTCTAACAGTTCCAGAGGTCCCCAACCTCCAGGCCACAGACTGCTATGGGTCCAGATCTTTTAGGAACCAGGCTGCATGCACAGCAGGAGGTGAGCTTGAATGTAATGCACTTGAATCGTCCAAAAACCATAGCCTCCCTCATCCCCTGCCGCTGGCCCGTGGAAAAATTGTCTTCCACAAAGCCAGTCCCTGGTGCCAAAAGCTTGGGGACCTCTGAGTTAAGCTGTTCTTTCTTGAGCCGAACCACTATTAGCCTCCCTACACTTTCTACCCATGCGCTCCTGCTCTGCCTTCTGGGGCTATGCAGAATCCACACATAATAAATAAAAACAATGACGGTGATGAGGGTGACACGGAGGATGAGGTGAAATGCTGTTCAGTTTTTATTTTGTACTAAGAACTTCACATGTATTTTTTCATGTAATCCTCGTGGCAGCCCCTCAGCAGAGGTTCTTTTGCTACCCCCATTTCAGAGACAGAGAAACCAAGACTTGGAGGGACTCCGCAACTCGCCCCACATTTTACAGCCAACAGTCGGCAGGATTAGGGTTTGGTCTCAGGCAATCTGATTCCAAAGCCAGTTCATATAAGCACTGGGATGTATTGGTTACTGTCTTCCATTTGCAACCTTCAAATACTAAAGGGTTCTCCACTTCTTCGTGGGGCAGAATGCTTTGGCTTTGTGGCCACCTGCTTGCCAAGTGGCCCATCACTCAATCTAGTTCCCCATGCTGCAGTGAAGCCACATCTTCCTGACCTGGACTTTCTAGAGCTGAGTCTAGGCCTTTACCTGTAGGCTGGTGAACCTACTCAAGGGCTGTCTCATCCAGCCCTCTGCTTTTGAGAGGGAATACGTTGGTCCTGCTTGTATGGCTTACATCTGTCAGAGTCCTAAATGATTTGACCACAAAACAGAGACAGTGGAATAAACTGTGCTGAGCATCCACCAGGGGCTCACCTGTCACCCCTGTTAGGTCTCTTGTAGTCACTCTTTGGGGATCTTCCCTAAATTGACCCCTACCCCTCCTACTCCTCTTTCTGCATGAGGGTCCTCACTGCCCCACTCAGGTCAGAAGTGTCCTCCATCCGCCACTCCCAAGCCTCTACCCGTAACAAACCCTGGTCCCCGCCAGTCCATTGTCATCGCAGTAAACAGCCCGGACATAAAGCCCGCCTCCCTCAGTCCCCAGAAGATTAATAAATCAGATTCAGACGCCTATTGTTCTGGACACAGTCAGAATCAATTGAAGGATTTTAAATCTCTCAGCACAGAGCAGCTGGCTGGCTACAAGAGGCCCCGCTATGTCTCTGGGAAAGCTGGCCAGGGGTGGAAATGAGAAAGAAAGAAAGAAAAAGAAAGAAAGAAAGAAAGAAAGAAAGAAAGAAAGAAAGAAAGACCAAATAATCAAGAGTTACCACGAGCTCTTGGCCATCTCCGCACAGGATCCTTGAGGAGGCAGGTCCCCAATTTTATCAGGATTGTCACTTAGTAAGGGAAGGGGGAGGGGGCAGAAAGTCAGGCTGGGAGGAGAAGGGGCCAGAACAGGCAGGTCAGCTGGCCCCAGGGTTAGCCCTCAGATGGGTGGGGTGCTCCACACCCACCTCCTAACCTCACCAATGGCTAATTTCATCTGCAAATGTTTGAATCTTTCCAAAGTGAGCACTGGCTGCCTGAAGCCACAGGGTGAGTTCTAGATAATTATCCCAGAATTCCCAAGAAGAATTCATAGAAATCCTTGTATCTCAGACTAGTTACCTCTCCCTTAGCAGCCCCCCTCCCTCAGCATCAGTCTTGTTTTGGTTTTTTTTTTTTTTAAATCCCTTACTCTCCTGGGAGACATAGTGTGCCTGCCACTGCCGCCTGAGTGGCTGCTAGCATTTTCCCTAGCTGTTTATGTGGAAAATCATAAAAATATTTGGTGGCCAAAAAAAGAGAGGGGAAATGCTTTGGTGGTCTGATGCAACAGAAACGCTTTTTTTTGGGGGGGGGGGATAAAAAGCTGGATGTCTTGTTCTAATCCAAAAGCATGCATAAACGCTGTATTGATTGAAAAGTACTAGGTGGAAGACACATTTTTCTCGGAGACCTGCCCCACCCCACTCCCTCCAAGCAGACAAAAGCACTGTTGGCAGCTGGCAGAGGGTAAGTCACTTAGAATCCAGCCACAGAGTTTGGAAAGAGCTGAAAGCAGAAATTTTTGCAGGCTGTGTTCAGCCCTGGGTCTGGTGTGATGCTCCTGCCCTGGTGGCCTCATTCTCTTGGCTCAAAGAGGAGGCAGCACTGATGGAGGTGATGCTGATGGTGGTGGCGGGGACAATGCAGATGTTGCCGTTGCTACTGCAGCCGATAACCGATCAAAACCCCATTCGCGTTGCACTGTCGTCAGGAAGCCTCTCCACATACGTTTTCTCCTTTGATGCTCCTACTGATTGCCAGAGGGAGGTGGGGCAGGAATCATAATCACATGACACCCATTTCACAGAAGAGGAAAACAAAGGCCAGAGACACAAAGTGTCTCATCTGAGAACACACAGTTTGTCAATAACAAACCAAGATTCAAGCCCTGCGCACAAGCCCTAGACCATGGGGCTTTGGACTCAATGGCGCTGCCCAGCAGAAACATAAGACCATGTGAGCCACATGCATCCCTTGAAATTTTCTAGTTGCCACAATTTGGGGAAAAAAGTAAAAAGAAACAGGTGAAAATGATTTTAATAATATACAGGGTATGGCACAAATAATGTCCCTTTTTATGAGCTGGCAATCTATACCAAATTTTTTATTACAAAATCATAAGCATGTAATTCTGTAACACAACAATATCATACTGAAGTGCACCGTATGACATTTTAGGTGAAATGTGCAGATCTCTGTCCATCTCGTACAAGACATTCATGTACCCTACCAACAGCACCCAATGGTATTACTGCTGCTGGACCCTGCATATTATATAACCCAGTACATTCAAAATATTATCATTTTAGCATGCAATCAAAGCAAAAATTATTAATGTGATGTTTATTCTTTGTTTTCACACTAAGAATTTGAAGTCTGGAGTATATTTCGCACTTGGAGCACTCTCTCATTTCCCTGTGGCTCGTGGCTATGCTGTTGGTCAGCATAAGCCGAGAAGGTTTAAAAACTGGCTTTGTTGCCGAGTGCAGTAGGGACAGAACCTCAGACAGAGGGAAGCAGGATGGCCACAGGACCCGTCTTCACACCCGGAGGAAGCACTCCGATCTCAGCCTGAGCTCCTCACACTCCTGCAGACAACGCGCGAAGAGTGTTTCAGTTTACAAACTGTGTTTTTCCTCTTCTTGTTCTCTTTTTTCTCCCCCTTATTTCTTTAATTCTTTTTTTTTAAGATTTCATGTATTTATTTTTAGATAGAGGAGAAGGAAGGGAAAAGGAAGGAGAGAAACATCAGTGCAAGAGGGTAATTTCGATCAGTTGCCTCTTGCACGCACCCCCACTGGGACCGAACCTACAACTGGCGACCCTTTGCTCTGCAGAACGACACCCAGCCGATTGAGCCACACTGGTCAGGGCTTCTTCGTCTTCTTTTTTTTTTTTTAATTTTTCTTTTTATCCTCACCCAAGGGCGTTTTTTCCTTTCTTTTAGAGAGAGAGGAAGGGAGACAGAGAAACATCACTGTGAGAAAGCATTGATTGGTTGCTTCCCGCACACGCCCGGACCAGGGACCACACATGCTTGGACCATGGATGGAAGCCACAACCTAGGTATGTGTCCTGATGGGAAATCAAACCCACAGCCTTTTGGTTGTGGGATGATACGAGCCAACTGAGCCACACCAGCTGGGGCTCCTCCTTCTTCCTGAGCATGAGCTGCTAAAACATCTGATCCAGATATTAGCACTGAAGGACTTAGAAGTCATCTACGTGCTACAGCTTGGCCCCCAAGGCCCATGATTCCAGATCCCAGCACAGTGAAGAAGCTCCAGCCTAGCGTTAGGGTAACGTGCTTTCTGCTGCTAATTAGCCGTGAACATCTCACATCGCCTCTGTTTCGCCCACTATGAAATGCGCTTAATGGTCTCCAGTCTCCCCTCTGGCATTCACTTTCCAGACTCCATCTGTTCTTGGCCTTCCACCTTCCCACCTTAAACAAAAATGTCTCCTCCTCACCATCCGGAGCCTCTCCGGCTCTCCTCACTGCTTTGATCTCAGCACCTCCCCTGCATTTATTCACCAAGAGACCTTAGCCCCCACTGTCTCCTCTCCATCCCACATCCCATGCCACCACAGGGACGACCCACCCACCACCCTGGCCTCAATCCAATGACCCCCCCATGATCACAACAGGAACCTCCAACGCCCGCCCCTGAACTCTCACCATCAACATCTCACCCAGTGACCACACCGCTATTCTTCATTTACACCTGCTAAGCCCACCTTTGTTCTCACTAAGACCTCCATCTCCTGCATGCTGACACCCCTCCTTTCACAACCAGACTACGGGTCATAATTCCTCATTGAACCCACTCCCCTGCTGCCACTGCCAATCCCCCACCACCTTGTCCCTCGGTCACGTTTCACCCATGAAGCCTGCAGCTCTGTAGCCAGCCCAGCGCTGTGCTATCTCCATCCCCAGCTCTAGACCAGAATTCCACCAGAGAAGGACATCCAGCTAAACAGACAGGTGCCAAGTAAAAGGCCTTGAACAGCAGCTGGCCCCAGCGAAGACTGGCCATCCCTCCACTTGTCCCCATCGGCCCTTCTTTTACCCACCCCCACAGTGCCTCTCAAACCCTCCCAGGCCCTTTAAGCCCCCAGCCTGGGGAAGCTGACTTCTCCCTCTCATGGGAGGGCCTCGCCTCCTACTTCGCAGAGAAAATAGAGGCGACCAGGAAAGGACGCCCTCACCTTCCTGCCACCCCACCTACAAGCTTCGCACATTGCCTGCCCTTCCTGTCTCGTGACAGGGGTGCTCCTCCACCTGTCCAGGGTTAATCCCACCACCTGTGCCAACATTCCACCCCACCTCCACCTCCCTGAGGCCTTGTCCCACCTCGGAGAACCCCCGCCCTGCTCTCCCTTTCTTTTCCCTCATCCGTGGGCACCTTCCAGCACAAATGCTTGATCACGTCTCTCCCTTCTGGAGAAAAAGAATGTCCCAGATTTTGTTCTTGCCTTTAGTGACAACTGACATCCCCACGCCTTCCCCACCTCCCTGGCCGAGAGGCCTGAAAGCAAGCACGGGTCTACAACTCTTTTCTTATTTTCCACTCGTGGGTTTTACAGTGAACATCTTTGAGGGTGTTTCTTTCTTACGATAAAAGGGTGTGTGCTTGCTGGTTATTTACGTGCATCAAACCCTGCGGGAGCCCTGAAAGACCGAAGCCAAAACCTCTCGTGCCGGAGAGAACTCGGTTTCGCCTGTTGCTGTACTGCTCCCAGGCACCTGTCCGTCTCCTCACAGACATGGGCTCGTGTCCAGCTCAGCACAGATGGGGGCACGGTTGACGTACAGACTCCAACCTGCTTTCCTCACTACGCAGCAAGCTGTGGGTGGCTTTCCACGTCCGCAAATGTGGACGTAGATCATCGATGCCGGCGAGGATCTGTTGTATGGACTTACCTACCACAATTTGCTCAACTCGTGTCTATGATGGGGTATTTTGTTTGCTATTTACTCTCCTCCTTCCAACTCTGCCCCAAACGAGTAGAAAGAGAAACCCCTTACGAGTTTCTCCTCCCTAGTACAGCAGCCTCCTCTACTCCCACCTCAGGGACGGGCACCCTCCACTAACACGCAAAGACTCTAGGTTAAGATCCAGTATTTCCCTTCCTATACAGAGTGGCAAAGGTACATCCGTTCCAGCAGGACTCAGGGAAGGGAGCTGGGAGGAGTAGGTGCGGGGAGAGGAGGGCACCCCCCAACACACAGCCACACACACGCCAAACATAAACACGCCAGACATGGACATGCAGGTGCACACGCGCGCGCGCGCACACACACACACAGCTGCTGGTACCAGCAGCATCCAGAAAGTCTAAAAGAAAGCCCAAGCACATGACCCAGCCCCGCTTCTGACTTACAGAGAACGTGACTACATGCATTCCTCCACAGCCCAGCATGGTGGCGAGGACACCGGCTTGGTACCTCACAGACCTGCGTTTGAACCCCCTTCCCGTCTGCTGACCTTGAGCAAGCAGCACAAAGGGCTGAGCCCGTTTCCCCATCTGCACGGTGGGAAGGACAACCGCTGCCTTACAGGCTCCTCTGAGGGGCAGACAGTGTGGGTGACCCTCGGGCGGTGGGGCTGAGGTGAGGAGAGGGGAACTGCAGCTGCCACATGTTCCGTCCCTACTGTGGACTTGGAGTGTTCCACCCCAAGGGGAAGCAGCCGCACAGGGGCCTAGAATTCAGGGACCTGGGAGTTGGGCTGGACAACCTGGGGCCTCGGTGATGATGAGAATAGAAGCGGACATGGGTTGAGTGCTTAGGTGTTGATTAACTTAGTTTTCATATAAACTACGTAAGACACCAATTAGGAAAAGAGAAATCACTCCATGTCCCTCAAATAGAGGGGATTTAATGTAGAGAAGTGACTTTCTTGGTGATGGGCTCTAAGCAGAGCAGCCAAACAAGGCTAGTGAGACAGTCCAGAGATTAGCATAGGAGGGAGCCACCCCGCTCACAACCAAGGATGAGCAGCCTGAGAGGGTGTGTGCGATGGCGTCTGGGTCATCCAGAAGCTGGAGTCACGGTGGCCCCGTCCAGCAGGAGTGAAACTGTGAATCAGAAGGCCCAAGACAGAGAGAGGGGGAAGAAATGTGCCGGCTTCTCTCTAACCTCGCCCACCAATCTCCTGCCAGGGCCTCCCATTGGCTAAACCCTGCTGGAAACCAGATGTCACCAGGCCTGGCACACACAGCCTTGCAAGGGTCAGCCCCCCTCTGATGGGGAGCAAATTGACCCAGACCAGACGAGCATAGGGACTATCATTGCCTCCACTTATCTGTGAAGAAATGAGGCACGGAAAAGTTAAGCAACTTGCCCAACATCACACAGCTCAAAAGTAGAGGTGGGGGTTGGAGCCCAGGCAGCCTGCCTCCGGAACCCACCATCTAAATTGCAGCGCTTTGCACTTCCTCTCACTTTTCGTAGTCCTCCATCGTTTCTTTTGTTTGTTTGTTTGTTTGTTTGTTTGTTTCTGGCACAGACCGTGCTACACAGGGCTTTGGGGGCAGACAGACTGAAATTGCCATTCCAGCTTCACTACTGCTTAGCCAGGTAAAGCTACGTGCTTAACCCCTCCAAGCCTCTGTTTTCCCATCTGAACCATGGGTATATTGTAATAGATGGTGGTCAAACATATACCATGAGGTGGCTGGGGTCTGGTTTATTACTACATTTGCTCCAAAAAATGTTGATTCTCCCCCTCCTTCCTCTTTCCCACATTCCTACCCCTGTCAAAGCTTTAGGTCTTCCTTGCCAGAGTCACTGCTCATCTAGCCTGGTGGCTGCTGGAGCAGATATTACTGGCCCCATGGGTGCTAGCCCCCAGAGCAGCAACACCCCTGAACCACCTGCTGCCCTCCAGGCCAGCTCTGCATCTCTCCGTGCCTCAGTGTCCCCATCTGGAAAGGGGGTTGGGGCAACAGCCCCAGGAAGAAGAGGGTGGGGGACAGAGGTACAAGAGGAAACTCTTCGTGAACATCAAACAGTGCTTAAAAACCTTTCATAGTAAGAGCGATACCAGTGATGGGTCCGGGCGGCAGAACTTGGTGTGTGTTCACCCTCCCTGCTCCCAGGAAGCCTGCTGCTCCATGCAGGAAGGAAATACATAGATCTGGGGCCCCTTCATGCAGGAATCCATGGGTCCGGCAGAGTGATTTGATCTGTTCTCAGCACGGCTTACACGTGGTAGGATGCACAGCCAGTCGGGCCGACCTCCCTCCCCACGTGCTTTCCAACCCTCCCTGCCTTACCACTCAGGAACCTGCTTCAGAAGCAACACGTGCGATCCCTGTGCAGGTCCAAGTTGACCCATCCTGCCTGCCAGCCCCTTTGGGTGGCGGGTTTGAGAAGACCTGAGCATGCATCCTCCCCTGGCCTTCACAAGCCCTATGGCCTTGGCAAGATCTATGATCCTGGGCCCCAGGCCCCTCCTCTGCAAAATGGAGAAAGAAGCACTTGGCAGTATCCACGCAGGGGCTGCAGGGAACAGAAGGCACACTCAGCAGGAAGATGAGAACTTAGGGAAGGAAGGAAGCCATTACCTCCCCCAGGTCCAAGGCCCAGGGAAGAGCTAGAGACAGAGCAGGGGCCCGCCATGGGAGCTGTCGCTGCCAAGGGACTCCGACCTGTGGCACAGAGGGAGGGGAAGGAAATGCCCCACCGCTCTCCCCGGGCCTCTCATGTCCTGGTAGCATCTCAAACAAGCATAGGTAATGCTACCTGAAGGAGCCCAGCCTCCAGGTAGACAGAGAAGGGCAAAGAGTGGATCAGAGGGGAAGCCATCATCACCGTTATGCTGGGAGAAGCAACCGGCCATGCCCAGCAGGCTCGGCCTGCGCTCCAGTTCTCACCGGCATCCTTATCAACGCGTTGTTTTTCTTGAGTAACCAGGCCTCCTGCTTGCTTCTCCTGCTCTTCTTCCTCCAGGCCGGGCAAAGGACTTGACCATCCCCAGTCTTCTCAGGGAGAAAATAGTTGATAAATTGGATAACATTTAGCTCCATTCTAATGCCCCGATTTCAGGCCAGGTCTCCTTTTACAGGGGGTGGTGAAGTCTCAAAAACTCCCTTGTGTCCACCAGAGTTTAGACCCCTACGAAAGGCTGACAGCCAGGCTTCCATCTTTAATGTGTTAATGTGCACTTTGTCCCTTGGGGACGAGGAATCAAGGCAA
The DNA here is from genome assembly GCA_039655065.1 of Glossophaga mutica. Lineage (NCBI taxonomy): Eukaryota > Metazoa > Chordata > Mammalia > Chiroptera > Phyllostomidae > Glossophaga > Glossophaga mutica. The sequence continues at coordinate 17,689,180 of CM077311.1, forward strand.
TGAATCACATCGATCGAGCCTGTTCAGTGCGCCCAGTACATTCTAGTCGCATACCCCGGGCGCTCCTCGGTTTGGAAAGAACATTCACTTGGGAACCAGGCTGCCCTGCGCAAGCTGGTGGACATGCCTGAGCCCCACCACCCTCATTGTAAAAATAATAACGCCACCCTTATGTGGGTTGCCGTGAGTTTAAACAGAGAAGACAGTGCGTAAGAAGCCTTCCATAACCTCTTCTTCCCCATGTCAATCCTGCAGGTGTGACAGATGCGGAAACGCGGATCATAACCAGGGAGGGGTTTCTCGTGGACCCGCACCAGCAAGTTAGTCTCAAATCCAGGTCCGCCTTCGCCCAAAGCCACCCCCCACCCCACACTGCCTCTCCCAGTTGACCAATCCCCTTCAGGGGATAGTCCCTATATTTCGAAAAAGCCAAAATGGTTTCCTTCCTACTTGGTTGGAGAACACGGTCTGTGCCTTTATTGTTCTGGTGATTATTTCCTGGTTGTTATGGATGGATGGGAACCTGGGTATGCCGGCAGCCTCCGTGGATGGCAGCTGCGGAGACGGCGCCGAGAGATGGAGGGCGGCCGGAGGACATGTTCACGTGCAGTGCGGCGCGCACTCAAGGAAACGGCCATGCTGACTCCATCTTGTTCTTTGGATGCTTCTTTACTGAAACTACCAACATGGGGTACTTGAGTCAGGGTCCTGAAAATCTCAGCCTTATTCCTGACCCCACCCGTAACCTGGAACAGCTCATCCTTCCAGATCCTGCTCCTAGATCTAGAAAAAGGTCCTTCCCTCTCTCGAGAAGTAGTGGGATGAGGCAAAGTCCTTCAGAAAGATGGGAGCCAGCAAGTCCACATTGGGGATGATTCGGAAGTGAACTTTGGAGCCTTGGCTTTAAGTCCTGACATGTACAATACTGTGATCTGTGTGTCCTTGGGCAAATTACGTCATGCTCTGGGCCTCCGTTTTTCTCAGCCGTGAGGTAGAGGTAATCATGCACACCCCCATTAGGTGTCATTAGGAGAGTGCCATGAGGTCACGTCAAGGGGAACTTTGCACAGGGCTGGAGCGCTCAGCAAATGGGAGGGGCACCTGGGGCACAGGGCAAATCAGAGTGAAAGCTGTCTGGCCTGCCCACTGTGGCCAGGGGTGCTGCCCGGGTTCCTTAGGCCACACAAGGCTCCTGTCTGCCGGCCCCAGGCCTCCCAGCCCCTCTCAGCCAAGGTTTCCTGTTGTCCTCTTTTACTCTTTCAAAGAAAAGAAGCATCACTCCTCTGGAGACATTTGTCCCGAAACTAGCTGGGGAATGTGAAAGACATGCACTCTGCACTGAGTATGTTAAGCAACTTTCTGGGCTTAAAAAAATATATTATTGTTTACCTAACGGTTCTTCTGTGAGAAATGGGTGTCTGCTCCTTTAAACAGAGCTCGGCGTGGCAGACAGAGCGGCTCCGGGTTGTTTGCTGCAGCGAGAGGAGGGGTAGAGGAGGGGGAGAAGGAGGACATCCTGTTGTTGAGTGGAAACACAGGGACAGACAGACAGACAGACAGAAGAGAGGGAAGAAAAGGTCAGCACAGACCCGAGCCGGGGAACCCAGCTAACTCTTTTTCCTATGGAGAATTTCCTCTTTCAAAAGGAAAATATTCACTTTTTTTTTCACCCATACTCTGCCAGTCTAACCCAAGATCTGCCGGCTTACTTAAGACAAGGGAACCCCCTCCCCAAGTGGAGTGGCATCACAAGATAAGGAAGGCCCTGACCATCGCAAGTCCAAGTCCTTGGATTTTTGTAGAAGGTGGCGTGTTGCGAGCTTTTCCTAAATTCAGGATTTGGGCAATAGGAATCAGGAAAAGCACATCTCATTTGCTGGATGGTCACACTTATTGTATATTATCTGCAGTCTTCCCAACAACTCTGCCTGCCAGGGAGGTTTATGCATCTCCATTTTACAGATGTGGAACCAAGGCTCAGGCTGACTGAGGGTGTGCCTGAGGTTAGACAGATACCCAGCTAGTGGGTAGTGGGGCCGAGCTTTCCCCCTGGGTCTTCAGCACCCCGCCCCCCACTTCCCAGCATACCACACTGCTTCCTTGTAGACACAGCAGCAGATCTGAGGGTGGACAGGAGGGGACATGAGCAGCAGAGTGGACTTCCGGCTATGTGGTTTACCAGCCACTGCTTTAAACACCTCTAGCAACCCCTTGGATCTTAGGGGTCTCTGGCATCAAGGAAAAAGCCCCTGACTGTAAACTCCCAAGGGTGTGTCTGACTCAACCACTACCAATGTTACAGAGCATTAAAGGAATTTCAAGAAGTATTTTATCAATTGCCATGCCAGACTGTACGATTCTCCTCCTTACATTTAGAAGGTGGTCCCTAAGATCCTGCATGATCTGGTCCTAGTCCCCTCTCTTCATCTTCATCCTTGCTCACCATGCTCTGTCATGCCCTCAAAAATCTCTCATCCCATCCAGCACAGTGCTACCCTAAGTGTGAGCCACAGCCTCAGACCGAGAGCACCAGCAGCATCAGTAGCTCCTGGGAGCTAGCTAGAAAATCAGGAGTCCCGTCCACCCCAAACCTACTGTGCCAGAATCTGCCTTTTAATAATATCCCCAGGTGTACAAGAAAGCATAAGAAGCATCACTATTGCACATCTCACTTTTTCCACCTCAGGACATTTGCACATGCTCTTCCCTCTGCCTAGCACAATCCTCTTCTATCTTGGACTGACTTGGACCTACTCATCCTAAACGTATATGTCACTTCCTCAGAAAGGGCTCCCTTGACCCTCCAATAACATCATTCTCGAGAGTCCAGTTTTCCTTTTTATAGCACTTTTTCAGTGTGTAATTACATACCAATGCATTGAACGTCTGTCTCCATGAAGGCTGTGGCCATGCCTCACTGGCTTACCGGGAACATAGTAGGATCTGCACAAACACAGGTTGAGTGAATAAACATGGTGCTATTTCTGGTGCTGCAAGGAGAGAAGTTCACAGACAGACGCTGCTCGGGGCATTTGGGCTCTCTAGGCATTTTCATTCAGTTTCAGCAAATATTTACTGACTGCTATTATACGTCCAGAGCTGGGGTCATATGTGGAAGGAGACTACGCGTGACAAAGTGGATCCCAGAGTTCAGCACAGCAATGCCGTTGTCTTGCTCAGGGCACAAGGTCAGGGGCTGAACGAAACTAAGCCAAGAAATGGACATTCCTGGTGGTAACAAGGAGCTCTCAGAAGGAGGGATAGGAAATGAATACTTCCTCCGCCCCACTTCTAGGCCAGATACCTAAACAGCATGCAAGTGTCCTAATCAGTGTGGTTCTGGTACAGAAACTAACAAACAGACCGATAGAACAGCGTGGAGAGCCCAGAAACAGACCCACAGATAATGAAACTAACTGCATACCATGGCAACATTACAGATCAATGGGGGAAATGGATTGTTCAATAACTGGTGCTGGACCAACTAGTTACTTAAGTGGGAAAATGAAAATGAGACTTCTGACACACTCTACCAATAGAAATAATTTCCATGTGGATTAAAGACTAGATACTTTTTAAGCTTTACATTTAAAAAATAGAGGAGGGCATCTTTGTTATATTGGCATATGGAAATATCCTTAAAACGAGATGCAAAAAAATAATCCAAAAAGAAAAAGATTAACGCATTGGACCAAAGTAAAATTATAAAGTTCTGTACAATGACACCATAGACAAAGTTAAATGGTCAGTCACAGAACAGATGTCCAATTCACATGACTAAAAATGGACTGGCACCCAGACTACACAGTTTCATCTGCAAATCACTGAGAAATTAAACAAACAAGAAAAAAAGAGTAAAATTAAAAGGGGAAAGGCAAAGCCCTGGCTGGTGTGGCTCAGCTAGTTGGAGCATCGTCCTGGAACCAAAATGTCACATGTTCAGTTCCCAATCAAGGCACATACCTGGGGGGCACACGAGGAAGGCAACCAATTAATGTTTCTCTCTCTCACTCGCTCACTCTCTTTCTGTCTTTTCCCCTTCCTCTCTCTCTCTAAAAGGAATGAAAAAAAGTATCCTTGGGTAAGGATGAAGAAAATAAATGAGGAAAAGGGCAAAAGATGTGAATTGTGAAAATGAAAAACCCATGTGAGTAATTAGCATATGAAATAGTCAACAACACTAAGGAATGAGGGAAATGCAAATTAAAATACTGAGTCACCCTACAGACTACAAAAAATTAATACATCTGTCTACACTGAGTATTGATGAGGATGTAGGGAGATACTGATACACCACAGGTAGGAGGAGAAATTGACACAACCGTCCTGGAGAGCAATTTATCAATATTCAGTAAAACTGAAAATGTCCAAATAGCATGATCCAGCAATTTCACTCCTAGGTACAAACCTTAGAGAAACTCTAAGCAAATAAGCAGGAGCTTTTATATAAGACTGTTCATTGTGGCACCGCTTATAACGAAAAACAAAGGAAAGGAAAAAAGGAAATTATCTAAATGATCAAGAATAGAAGAATGGATAAACCAATTGTGGCATCTGTTTAAAAGGGAATCGTGGACAGCAGACCGATGGAAGGAGGAGAGTCATCGGAGGAAAGGAAATGAAGACATGGGGCTTATAAATCAGTCTAACCCAGGAACCAGCCTCCTCTAAAATAGTTCATTCTTCATCTCTATCAGATATTTGGCTGCAGGTAACGAAAATGGACTCTGATTAAGTAAAAGAAGAAGGAGCATTTGGAAGGATCCTGGGGTCGCCCACAGACTCAGTGGCAGAGCTTGGGGAGAGGCAGGGACTGGGAAGCTCTGGGACCTCAGTCGTAGGAGCTCATGGAGTGAGGTTTCCAACCTCCGAACTATTAATATTGGGGGTTAGATAGTTCCTTGTTGTGAGGGTTGTCCTGGGCAGTGTAGGAGGTTTGGCAGCCTCCCTGACCTCTGCCCACTAGATACTAGATACAAATATTCTCAGATTGCATCCTAGACCTTCTGAATCAGATATTCTGGGGTTGGGCCCAGCATTTAACAAGCCTTCCGTCTGATTCTGAGAACTGCTGTGCTAGGCTTGGCCTTGAGACGTCTCAGCTGCAACTTCCCTCCATCCTTTTGTGTAACCTATCAAATGCTTGGGAGCAGGTATCTCATTGGGCAAAATTAATCACACACCCCTCTCTAGCAAAGAGTGGCTGCTTCACTTAGAATAATGTTAAATAGAAGGAGGCAGTTCCCCAAAAGTTGGGGGTGGAGGCCACTGTTTCCAGAAGATGGAGAGAAGGGATTCTGAGCTGGGGCTCCCCCACTTGCTGGATATTTAGTGACCACTCCTGCGCCCCGAGCACTTCATAGGAGTCTTTACTACTGTTGATGGTGCTACTGAGCTCCAGGTTGGCCTCTGGTGGTCCCAGGAGAACATTAGAGAGCACCATGAATTAGAACTTCCACAATGGGAAGACCTGGATACATCCCTAATTTGCCTCCTCGACAGCTGCATTAACTTTGGTTCTGTGAGCCTCGGTTTTCTCATCAGCAAATGGGAACAATAATCCATACCCCATAGGACTGTTGTGAGGGTCAAATGAAATAATGGTAAGGTGCAGAACAAATATTTATTATTATGGGAAAGGCACAGGTTTGCCGAAGTGGACAGAGTGGGTAGCCCGGGGAGGCAGTGGGTTGCAAAGTTTTTTATCAACATTTTGATAATAATCAAATGATCTGTTCCATGCCAGATTCATCCATCTCTGGTTGAAATATCAGCAACATGCTCTCTCATGTCCCAGCAGCTGTATTAATATTTCCTTACTTTTGTATGGTGAGCCAGAGCTTGCAAAGAGCTTTCTCACACATCCTCTCATTGGATTTGATCCTTACAGTGTCTCTGGGAGGCAAGGAGTACCAGCCTCCAAATTCCCCTTGTGCAGACGAGGAAGTTGAGGGTCGGCATGACGAACACCTGACCAAGATAACAGAGAGCCGCTGCTCTCCGGGACCTAGCTCTAGCAGAACTGGGACCGAATGCAAGCCTTCCGGGAAAGGGCGCTTCCCCCGCCCCGTGCTGCAACACAGTCCAGGGGATCTTTGAGAAGCAGAAACCTACGCTCGCTCGCTCGTGCCAAGGTTACTAAGAGCAGATGCGTATGCTCGTCGTCCCCCTCCTGCACTTGGGGGAAGCAATCAGAGGGGGCTAGCTGGAGACCCGCCAGCGCCATTAGCAGGCCAGTGAGTTTTGTTCAGCAGCGCAGCGTTTTCAAAGGTCCTCTGTCCATCACCATTCAGACACAGCTGGTGTCACCCATGTCATCTCTCCAATTCTGTGCTATTATCACTCATGCAAGACTCCAGGTCCTGGGAAGGAGCATCAAATTGGCTGATCCTAGGAAGCAGGCCTGTGCCCAGGTTGCCAAGGGCAGGGATAATAAGCAGGAGTTCCACGATGAAAGTCTCCATCCCTGGGTTGCCCTGTATGGGTATGTACTACATGAAGATAGGCTGAAGGAGGTGAGTGGGCGCTGAAACCTTGGGGAGCCTGCCTCTGCTCCCCAAGTCACATGTCCTGGCCCAGAGCTTGGTAAGTGGAGCGTGGACTGTGTTTCCGCCTCCAGCTGTCCTATCAGCTGAGCACTCCTGGGCGGTGTACAGTCTGCACAAGCACACACGGCAGCCCGGCTTCTCAGAAAAACTCAGAAGACTTGGCAACGCTAGACTCCATTCCCACACGCCAACGACTGGAGGGAGCCAAGTCACAGCTGCCCTCCCTGGAAAGGGCACTCACTCTCCATGTCACCACAGTCCCCAACCCGCCTGCATCACTTGTTTATGTCACCCGCCTGCCCCCTAAGGTATTTCAGTTTATGACCTCTGCCTTAAACAATAATTTTTTTTCACATTGGTTTATCTGGGTAATTAGTTTCATGGTCTATTTCTGAATGGCTTTTTTTTTTCTTTCCCAGCCAACCCCCTTTTCCAGCACTCCTGGTTAATCTATTTATTTTTACTCTCCCTTCTTCTAAAAATATATACAATACAACAAGATTTTTTTAAAAGGTCAGACTCCTGGTAATCTCTGGAATGTGGGAAAAGCACTCTTACCACAAAGTTATATTAAGAAGTTTAATTATCAGAAAATTACCATATAACAAATATATCAAACAGCAAGTATGTACACTGTATATACACACTGAGAATTCCTGGGCAACCTCAGTCTATAAACCTGCTCACCTCACCCACAACCTCAGCCGACTCTATTCCTTTCCTTCAACCAGCATGGGAGATGGGGATACATGATTCTGTACGGCCCCCCCACCTTTCCCAGAACCCACTACTCAGGCTGAGATTCCAAAGCCATCTGGAGAGCTTTCTCAGCTCGTCCCAGGCTGGCACTGGCACCCACTCTCAATTTCTTAGTCAATTATTCATCCACTTCCTATATTTCAGGAAATCTGGGGGCTCTGGGTTGCTTTGTGGGTTGTCTCAGTCAGCTACCGCTGTGTAACAACCACAAATATCACAGTGGCACACACAAATAAGCATTTCTCATCATATGCATGAGCGTCAATTGAGGTGGCTCCACTTCCGCCTGCAGGTCTACAGGTCAGCAGGGCCAGCGGCACATGTCTCTCATTCTCCTGGGCCCATGTCACATGTTTCTCACGGCAATGACAGAAGCACAAGAGTGCACGCTCCATAGCACAAGCACATTTCAAGCCCCTGCTCATGTCACCTCTGTTAATGTGTCATTTTCAAAAACAGGTAAAATAACAAAACCCAGTGTCAAGGGCAGGAAAGCTTACTTATCTCATGGAGATGAACGTAGAAAGGAGAAAGTGAATATTTACAGCTAATGCCCACCCTCCACCATTTTGATCACAGATATTCACTCCATTTCCACATGCAAAATTTACTCACTCCATTCCAAAGACCGTCCGAATAATCTTATTCAGTCCTGACGCTGCACTGGAAATCTCACTGAGGCTCTTCTTGATGCAGGGACCTAAAAAGCAAAAAGGCAACTTGTTTGACCCATGTACCCCCAAAATACACTGGTGGAGCAGAGACAGAATCCCTGCAAAAACGCTCCCATTTGAAAAGGGAGCAGAGAACCTGGGAGTAGAGAACATTCCCTGAGATGGCCCCTATTCTACACCCTCAGCCTCGCTCCCCAGTCCTTTCTTGTGTGTGGGGGGGGGGGGCCTGGCTCCGCCCTCTGGTGGCCCTCCCTTTCCATCAGCCTGGGTCACTTCTAAGGGTCCGTTGGGGATATGTCCTTCTGAGTGGCAAGCAGCACTGCGGTCTGCTTCCTCCCTAACGAAAGGCGGAGACCCAGACATTTGCTCACTTTGCCAAGTACCATTTTCTTTTAGATCAGTCTGGTGGCAGTTTTGACAATCAACTCTCTCAAAAACTTTGTAAGTTTCCCATGCATTTTATTCTACCCAACCCTAAACACCACAAAACATACCTACAATTCTTATGGGGATTCATATTCTTCTCTCTCTCCCCCCTCACTCCCTTCACCCCTCTCCTTCTCTTCACACCTTTAATTTTTTAGGAGACTTTTTGTCCAGCTGAAAGGATGCAATACATACTCTCTTTGCTCAGAAAATCTGAAGCTTAAGGCAGGAGACAGAGGAGAAGTTGGAAAGTAATTTCTAAGTAGGGGCAAACTCAGATGAGTGCTTAAGGTAGGTGTGGCAATCTTTTCACTGTGATTATTATTTCGGTACCATTCCTTCTGCTTCCAGGAGTGTCTGACTAGACCATCTCAATTTCTGTGGCTCATGCCTGGTACCATGTCAATATATTTTTCTATTTATTTCAATGGCCCCATTGTCCCAGGGCCACCCCCGATGAGAAATTGTAACCCTTCCATGCCATCAACCTCTCCTGTCTTATTTGTCACCCCATGATATAGTTAACTTACTTTTTTTTGTTTATTGTCTTCCATTCCCAGCAAAATGTAAGCTCCATGAGGGGAAGGATTTTTGTCAGATTTGTTCACTGTGTTTCCAGTGACTGGAAAGGCCTCTTGCATGAAATAGTCTCAATGAATGTTTATTGGATGGATGGATGGATGGATGGATGGATGGATGGATAAACTTATAAGCAAAATCCTGACCCCTCCACCTGAATGAACCACCCTGTCTTGCGCCTGGGCTTACACCCAGGCTCCAGCCCTGCTGTAAGATGCAACATTGCCTTATCCTCCTGCTGCTGACTGGATCTTCTGTCCTTTATGACTCTGCCGGAGACACCGTGTGGCTTCTCCAAACTTCCTCAGTTCACAACTCTCACCCATGACCCTCCCAGGCCCCTCCCCGCAAGTTGCCCGAGCAGCCTCCGGATGTCTATGGACCCAAAGGCAGAACTGCAACCCACAGAGGAACATGATTTAAACTCAGACAGAACAACCAGAATGAAAAAGCTCAAATGAACAAAAACTAGTGCAATTGGGCAAGAGATTGCACCGAGTTTCCTGGCGACCACGGAACAAAGGAAAGATAATGAGGTCTGCCGTTAAGTGACGCAGGCTCTGTTGGGGAAGGCAACCTCTTTCCCTGGGGACCATCCAGTACAGTAAGCAGGAGGAAATTCAGAAGGAGAAAACGTCCTCCACTGAAGACAACTTCCCACAAGTTTGCGAGAACTCGGTTACAACCTTAAGATTAAAAGGGAAGTCCTCTAGGAGCTCATGTCAATTTCAAGAAAGAGCATCATATGCTGAGGGCAGCACCCTGTTTCCTGGGAGAGAGAGGACGTCGGGATGGCGGTGGGGGGGACCAAGGAGTCGAAAGCACCTTCCAAGAGCGAGAGAGTCAAGGTTTACCTAACTACATTTTATTTTTTTAAGCTGCAAAAAACTGGGGAGAATCATAAATTAATTAGCTCCATGAACTAGAGAGCAAAGACAAAGATGTATCATTTCACTAGTTCCTTGACTTGTTAATTTGCTGAAGCACCAAGTGTTCACTGGTGGCTTCGGGGTGACATTCAGTCTGAGAGCCATGGGCTGACGTGGAGGTTTGTTTTTTGAGGGTGCTCCCACATCAGGCTTGGGGGACGATCACCCACTTCAGCCCATGGGCTTCATGAGCAAGAAGCTGTAGTGTCCCATCTGGTCTGGAGAAGGGGAGTTTCTGTGTTAGTAACAGAAAATATTAAAGAGACAACTGTCTTTTGTTGAAATTCCCTTTTACCATGTGGAGTAGGATTTGGTTCCTGGGATGATCAGTTACCAAGCTCATTGCTTATTCCTGGCTTTTGTGAAACCATGTCAATACCTCCGGTCCAATAGTTCACAGTATTACTTTTTGTTCTAAAAACCAGCTTCCAAGCTGCAGGAGCTGCTTTGTCTGGGGAGGACAGGGAGAAGCAGAAATAGTATTTATAGCATGTCCCCTGTTAGGAATTCCAGGAAAGTGAGCTGATCTTTTAGTTCGGAAGACCTTGATTTGACACTACCTTTCTCAATTTGGCTCTGTTAGGCTTAAGGCAGAGGTGGGGGCTTGGAGAAGGGCAGACAGACGAGTTTGCTGGGTCCCCAAGGTGGAGTCGTAATAGCACCTTGGTGTGGATGCCACCAATACAAAAGGTAGTTCTGTTTCCTGGATCTGTGTCCTGCCTGGTTCACGGCTAAGTGATGAAGCCAAAATTTGGTCAAACTCTTTCCCAGATTCCCAGGCTGGGCTCCCGTGTCCTGAGTTACTGGCATACACTTTGCTTACTAAATGCGCTTTGTGATCTCGGTTAGTGGGAGGCAGAAAACCCACCGCTGAACAGGGGAGCGACTGAAAAGTCAACATGCCAACGTGTCTGATCCGGTCCACAGTAACGCACTGTCCCATTCATTCATTATGTTTCTATGCACGAATATCTTTTCCTGCCCACTGCATGCAGCTGCTGTGCAAGGGCTTTTGGGTCTAGGAGTTTCACTCAAAACTGGAAAAGGTCCTGGCTGGGTAGCTCAGTTGGTCAGAGTGTCATCCATACACCAAGGTTGTTTGTTCAATACCCAGTGAGGGCACACATAAGAATCAACCGGTGAATGCATAAATAAGTGGAACAACAAAACAAATCTCTCTCTCTCTCTCTCTCAGGTTGCCACTCCAATAAGCCAAATTTCAAAAAATAAACAAATTAAATAAAATAAATTTTTTCAAAACCTAGGAAGGACCATGGATGGCAGTCAGAGTGGTTAGCTAAGGGGAGGTGCCTTTGGTCTCTGAGGAGGCTGCCACCATTGCGGACAGCCTAGAGGCAGGGCTAGATAGCTGGGCTATCCTAAAGAGAAGCGTGAAGAATGAGTTGGAGCCGGTGGGCTAGTAAAGCAATTAAAGAACAAAATGAAGGACACTCTCGGGCCTGGTCTCCGAGGAGGGTTAAGGATTGGTATACATCACAGTGAGCCTCATCTGTACCCCGCCTCAGAGACCACCTCCAGGACCCCGCGGATATTGGGCGGCCTCCCCGCTGTGGGGCAGGCAGCCTTGGCCAGCAAGGAAATCATCAAAGGCCCAGCAGCAGGAGCCCTCCAGACGAGAGACAGTGGAAGACAGATTTCCTCTGAAACATGCCTTTAAAGGCAGCTCATTTACCTTTGTGGGCCCCGGGAAAGCCCAAGATAGGTGCCATCCAGGAAACCCGGACCCTTTAAGATCAGCACGGTTTAATGCAGCATAAGAGCCGTAGGTCAGACCAAGAAACGACTTCCTGACTGTGGGGGCTTATTGGACCATGAAAGAGGACTCCTAGAGAGACTGTGAAATCGCCTTCTCTCAAAGTTTTCAGAGTCTTGTCTCTTTGGAGCGGTGGGTTGAGGGCCAGCCCAAGGGCAGGTACCGAGGTCTGATGAATTCTCAGGCCCCTTCTTCCCACCCCAGGAGGCGCTTCCAGCCTAAAAACTGAGTTTTTCCCACTTTTCTGGATGGACGGCGGGTTCAGAAAGCAGAGGAAGACAGCAAATAGTAATTGCTGCTTAAATTGCTCTTTTTTTCTCAGATGCATTCTCATATTTGTTTTTTTAATTGAGGTATAATTGACATCTAATGTTCTATTTGTTTCAGGTGTGCAACATAATGGTTTGATATTTATATACGTTGAGAAACAATCACGCAATAAGTCTAGTTAACATTTCTCGCACACATCATTCATTAGAAAAAATATTTTTTCTCGTGATTAGGACTTTTCAGATCTACTCTCTTAAAGACAGTTTTCAAATAGGCAACATAGTGTAATTATAGTCACCATGCTGTACCTAAATTGCTTTTAAGTGCTTGGGGGTGACAGGTATAGGATGAAGCCTTCACATTTTATGTTTCTATTTAATTTTTCGGAGATGGGCCAACAGGGTAGTAAGCTCCAGATCTTCAGATGGTGAATAAAAAAGACTCTTAGCCTGGAAGCCATTTTACTATTTTAAATATTTTAAATAGCTCCAGCTTTGCGACAGCTGTGGGATGTAAAATAAAGTCTGCTTCTCGGCAGCCCCTGGGCAGCTCTGAAGTATCAAATGGTAAGGCAGGGTGGTGGGTAGCGGGCCTGGGGAGAGGGAGGAGGCAGTGTCAGGCGAGGGGTGGGGCAGAAAGTGCATTCTCTTCTTGCGGGGGGGACATTTTCAAACATCCAATGTGAACCTCGGTACCCTGGAGAGCTATAGATTTTCTATCAGCAGAACATCTGAGAGCTCTGGAAACGCCCCCAAATTTTGAACACAAACTCCTGGGCGACGTGGTCAGACTCAAACAGGCCGTGTCTCCGGGCAGCTGGACGCTGACATTCTCCTGCTGAAGAGAGAGAGAGAAGGGCAGGGGGGTGGGGATGGGAGGCGGCCCTTTCATCGGGGCTGCTTTGGATCCGTGCTCCTCCTCCAGGACCATTTGTATTGGCTTTGCAAGCGCAACACAGGCCACGGCCAACTAGGTTAAGTGAGTTCACGCATTTAGTGACTATTTATTGGGCACTTGCATTGCTCCAGGAAGTGAGCTATGGGGCTGGGGCTGAGTTTCAGACAATGGCACCCAGCGGCTCTGGCTTTAACTGGCCTTCTCTCCCCAGGACATCCCTACTCTTAGTGTTTTAGAGGGCACAGAACTATGCACCCATTCACTCTTTCAATCATTCAATCGATCGTGCAACGCATTCAGTAAATGTGCATTTCGCTCCTCCCAAGAGCTCAAAACACAGCGATGAACAAGACAGCCCACCGCCCACAGGCCTCACATTCTAAAGAGCTTCTCCTGTCGTGCTGGAGAGAACACGCATGCATAAACACTGCCAGAGCTTTGTGCTTATGCACGCACTCACCGAGTATTTATTGGGCACCTATTCTGTAGCAGGCATGGCACCAATCACTGGGAGCACAGTGGGGAACAAAATCAAATGTGGCCCTGCCAGCACACAAGCTGGGTGACTATTGACACAGCCACACCAGGAAGTGCAAAGATACAAACAATTGCAAGGGTGCTAGGTCATGGAGGTTCGCAGTGCTTTGAGAGGCCATCAGGAGGCAGGTAATCTGGCTGGAGAGGGCAGTGCAGGCCTCCCTGAGAAGGTCAAGTTTGGGATGCAATATGAACCATGAGCTGGGGGTAAGCAAGCTATTGATAAGAGCAAAGCACAGTGTTCCAGGCCGAAGGAACAGAAAATGACAAGGTCCTGGGGTCACAGCGGTATGGTGGATATGAGTAACCAAAGGGAAGTGGCTGCCAGAGGGGAGAGGACAGACATATAGTGAGGGGCTGGGCCACTGAGGGCCTTGTGCCAAGGTAAGGAGTTTGGGTTTTACCCTGAGAATTGTAGGAAATCTTCAAGCCGATTTAAGCAGGGATGTTTGGGACATAACTTTGTCATTCTCTCAAATGTCATTCATTCAACAACCACTTACAGGGCACCTCATATGTACAAAACGCTGTGCCAGGCACTGTGAGGACCGGAAATCTGCCCTGGGCACTAAGGCTCTTAGAGAACAGTGGTGGAGGCAGCCATGGTAGCAACAGTTTATTGCACTTGGGTCTCAGCTCTGCCTGTAACTGAATTACCCATGGTTCCTAGAGGTTGGTGACTAGGTTTAATTATATTTGGGTCCCCAGCACCTGGCACACAGGAGAATCAATAAACTTAGAACAATTGTATCATTTAGATAATATCAATAAGGCCTTACACTTATTTAGTGTATTATCAACTCCAAAGACCTTTCTCATACTGCATCTTATTTTATTCTCACACTATCCCTGCGAGGTAGATTCAGGACCAGCTACATAATTTGTGGGGCTCAGTGCATAACGAACATGTAGGGTTCTTTGTTCAAAAATCAATAAGCATGTCGTGACAGTGACAGCAGAGCATTAAACCAAGGACAGGATTGTTGCAAGGATGGAGTCCTGTGTGACCGCAGCACAAGCTGCACATCCACGAAGCCAGGAGATTTATATTTCAGTCATTTCTCAGGTGAGGAAGCTGAGGCAGAAGGTTTAGTGACTCTGTCGATGTCACACAGCTAGCGACTGAAAGAATGAGCATCAAAATAAACCCAGGCCTTCTGATTCCAGGTCTTTGACGTCTCCTGAAATAGGATGGGCCTGGGTCACTCTGGGTTGCGGTTCTGCTCTGGGTTGTGTTCCGGGCAGGGCAGTTCTAAGCACCTGGCTGAAAAGCAATATAGACAAAGAACTAGAGCGAAAATGTTCAAGATGCTGCATGAAGCCCTTCAACAGATCTCGCTGCTCTCAGGAAAAAGGCCCAAGGTTTAGACTGATGCGGATCCTCTTGTGGTTTGACCCCTGATTAAAATTCTCCAACTGCACTGCCCACCTCTGCTCCCTCCTTCGAAATGTGCTTTCCAACCACACACACCTTCTTGCAGTTTGCCAGCTGGGACTTGCTCCCTCTTGGCCTCCAGGTCTTTGCTTATGCTACTTCCTCTGCCTTGGATGCTGGGCTTTGTGAAGGGTGACTTCAAGTTAGCCAGCTTAGGAAGGAAGCAGAGAAGGATAAGGAAAGGCAGCTGAGGCAGAGGGGAAATCATGGCTGGTCTAGCCACACCCTGGGGATTGCCATCCATCCATCCATCCTTTATTCCTTCTATCCACCCATCGATCCATCCTTCCATTCATCTACCCATCCATCTATTGATCCATCCACCAACTACTTGTTGAACTCTGTTTGCTACATGCCAATATTACAGTAGGCACTAGGGATCCAGAGATGAATAAGCCACACTTCCCTCCCCCAAGGAGCTCACAGTCTAGTGGAAAGACAAACAAGTATTGTCATTGCTCAACCCCCGTTTCATAACCTGTATGAATCCAGACTCCCTCCCCACAATGTATGCAAATTTCCACTTATTTCTTCAGGATCCGGTCTCTATTCCTGCCCTTGGGCGGCATCCCAATATGACCTGGAGTCAACTGGGACAAGGCCTTAAGCCTCTTTGCCATTTGTCCATAAGAAAGACAATCATCGTGGTGTTTTGTGGATTTGGTCACTTTACAATAGACCCAAAGAGTTAATGTGAAGGATTATGCCCTACACTCTACAGCCATCTTGCTGGTTTCCCACTAATAATCCTCTACTTGCCGAAACCCAAGCAATTCACACGGAACCCTCTCCATCGCACACCCCCTAGGGGTGCCACCCAGTCCTCACTCCCTACCCTGACACATCCCCCAGGACTCTTGGCTAATACAACGTGTCCCAACTCGCATATGTGGACCACTGCATGCAGAGAATGGCGAACACTGCACCAGGGCAATTCAGGATGCCCATGCCAGGTGGCCTAGAAGAGGGGTGGGCTCTGGGAAGGATGCTGGATGGAGAGGGAGATCGGAGGAGGGTATTTCAAGCAGAACAAATGACAGGGACAAACAAGTAGAGCGGGCATGGTAATTTCCAAGTTATGAAATTGGTTCAGCAGGGCTGGAGAATCGAGCACGAGGAGCAGCAGGAATGGAGGCAGGGGTAAGGCTGCAAAGGATTGGACAGGTCGTGCTGAGGACCAGGGACGTGAAGCTAGGGCTGCAGAGCTGCTGCTGAGAGACCTTAAGCCTAGAAGTGACACGATGAGAGAGTTTAGAAAGGCTATAGCGGCAGAGATAGGGTCGCCCAACCACAGCCTGAAAGCTGGGGAAGCCTCCTGCTCAGCCCCAACCCTCGGCAAGGCAGCGGTCGCTCCCTCCTCCCCTCCGGCCCCCGGCCCCCGCCAGGAGTAAGTCTGGGACCAGAGTCAGTCGTGGGGACAAGGCCTCATGATGAACACAGGCAGGCAGAGCCCTGGGTGGCTGTCCTTGTGTCCCTGGGGAAGTGCCCTCCTACCCACTCTGCTCTCCAACAACTCCTGGGGATTTGTTATCAGACCCAAAAGGAAGTCTGCAAGATTCATGGACCTGGCAGAAGGATTCAAACAAATTTTCAAACGTCTTCAGGTCAATGAAACCTCGGATGCACTTTCTCCAGAGTTCTTTCCTACGCTCCACACCCCCACTACCTTCCCCCCCGCCACCTATCCCCCCACCCCACCCCCACACACACACCGCACTGCTGCTTGATTCTCAAAGCCACGTGGATTTCAAGGGCAATGAAATCAGTCTGGCCCTGGTTTGCTCACACTTGAATCCTCAAACAGGCTGTTGCGTAAGAAACCAAGGCCTTCCAAGACACCTTCACAGGCTCCCTTACAGAGTGTCTCATTTTCAATCAGGAAATTGTATTTTGCCAGGACTTTATGTTCGAGTTCAATATCCACGGCAGAACCCACGAAATGTGAGTGGGTTCTAAATTTGGAAAACCATGTTCTTCAATCTCTCCCCAAAACATTCCTTCAGCTGTTGACTTTGGCGTCAACTTCTCTCTATCGTGTGGCTGTCCCAGGCTTGCTCCGAATGACACACCAAGGCTTTGAACACGTGAAGTGCTTACTCAGCAGATCAATGCAGCGGGAATCCACTCTGGGAGAGCTCTGCAGAGGGAATCCAATATATTCCTTTCCTGGCAAAGCCGCTAGGTTGAGTCTTGTTTCCATGTAAGACGTCTGCCCTGACTTAAACTTGACTCCCTCCCAGTGTCTTTCCTGAGCTATTTGCACTGTGAACATAGCACCTAAAAAGATTTATTTAAAAAAAAAAAAAAGAGGAGCTGGGTGTCATTTTTAGAAAGGCGAGACACCCAACACATCCTACTCTGAGCAGATTTCTTTGATGCCTTGTGATGTTGCCTGAATGGTAAATATACCCTCAGACTCTGAGTAAATAGTTCGTGGCATGTAACTCGGGTATAAAAGAGGAAATTTTACACGACGTGGCCACAGACGCCTTGTCATTTCCCAGAAAATTAGAGGGTCTCCCGGTGACCCTGCGCATTTATCACACGAGTCTTCTTCCACCGCTCCGGGAACAGAAGGGGCCTGTGATGATGATGTTTTCCGATCGCCATAGATAACATGCTGGGGGGTCGGGGAGGGCAAGACAGATGTCGCCCCCAGAAGCTGGAAGCCGGCGCTCGTGGCCAGCCCCCCCTGGGTGTTCTGTGCCTCCGTGTCTGAAAGACACTTTGCTGGCACCAAGCGTTTAGCTTTTTCAGGGGAGAAGCAGGCATCTTGGGAAATGCTCATTCCTCTAGCTGCTAGCCCTTCACTGAAACTCGAAGATGTCAAAGGATTGGCTGCCAAAGAGACTTAAGCCCAGAAGACGGACTGGAATCAAAGACAGGCTGCAAAGAATCTTGACAGGCATCCTTCTGCCTCCAGAAAGGACCACACGGGCTCTGGAATCAGAGGGAGATTTCACAACCTCCTTTACCAACTCTTTCCAGCGTCTCGGTGGAGATGGAGAAACAGACATCAACATCTTCCAGGTAGCAACTGTTGGGTCACACTGAAACAGGTACTTCCACCACTAACAATAGTAGTTCGTATTGACTGAGGGGTTCCCAGGTGTCCGACTCTGTGCTGAGCACCTGGCAGTGTTATTTCATCTCATCCTGAATGCCAGAGGAGGGAGATGAGATTGAAAGAGGTCACAGACCTGTCGTGAGTCTGCAGCTGGGCAGGGCAGGGCTGCAAGGTGCAGTGGTACGGTCTAGTGCATGTCCCTTGGTCACTTGTCACCGTGGTTCCTCATCTGGGGAGTGAAGCCAATAATGGCTGTATGATGCTTGCTTTTTTTTTTGGTGTGCTTGGGCCAGACATGTATGTTTTATTTTGGTCACGGTTCTCATTTCCAACTTTCATCATTCAATTTGTCCATTCAACAAATGTTACTCAGCACTTACTATTTATGTCAACGCCATCGGATTCTTAATCCGGACCTTTTTAATTAGCCCATCCATCGCCTTTCCCCAGCGGGCTTTCCCATCAGTCACAAGCATCTTATCATGCCACTGTCTGCTTTAGGAGAACTAACTAGATCTGTTTTGTACTTACTGTTCACAAAGTCCTAGTAGAGACTTACTTGTGTGTGATCCTTATGGCTATTTATCAGAGAAAAGAAAACAGATATATTATCTATTGTTTTTGTTTGCTCATTTTATGTACAATTAACGTAAGTCGTGTGCATTTTAAATGCCTGCGGGAGCCAGGAGTCAAAGGCAGGTCTCATGCTGCCTACACCCGAGTCCTTCCACGTAAAGGTGGACATCGCCCTCCAGGTGCTTGCCCTCTGCACTGGGCAGCATTGGTAAAAGCACAGCGTCCCAGAGAGGCAGGGAAGCTTGGTGGTTAAGCACTTGGCCCCTTGAACCAAAGAGTCTGGCTTCTGAGCCTTGCCTCTGCCCCTTACTAGCTAATGGCCTTGGGCCAATGACTTAACCTCTTCATGCCTCCATCTCCTTCTGGGTAAGGAGGAACAATGACAATACCTCTTTTATGGGATTGTTGTGAGGATCAATGGTTAAAATATAGACAGCTTTTAAGAGGGGTCTCCCACTTAATAAAGGCATTCTAATTGCTCTGTTTTGACATTATTTAGAAGTATCTGAAGGCAAACAGAGGCTGTGGAAGGAAGGACAGAGCAGAGCAAAGAGCTCTAGCTGGATCGAGCAGAAGATGCGGTTCGGCTCTGCATTCTGCCCTTCCCGTCTGCACAACCCGGGCCAGGTCAGCCACTTTACTCCTCTTCAGCTTCCTCACCTGTGTGGTGAGAGAATCAAACCACCTGGGGCAGGGCAGGCTTGACCCACTGCCTCCCTCCCCTGACCCAGCACCCTGGAGACTCTGATGAGTATACCAACCCCCCGACTTTGATTAAGACTGACTGGTGAAGATAATTAGTTTCAGCCTGCATGAGCTAACCCACTCATCCCAGTTTGGCTGGGACTTTCTAGTTCTCACACTGAAAGTTTCACCTCCCAGAAACACACTCCCAGGAAGACAAAGACAACTGACCACCCCAATCAGGTCAGCTGCTTTTCAAGAAAATTCTATAATCTCGTTCATCATTTTCCAAACTCTGTCACTCATGTTATCACCTTCCTATGTTTGCCATCGCTGTTTCAACTGTAAAACTACTCAAGTACATGTATTTCAAAACCAACATTTTATATTATTGCTGCAGTAGTCAGGAAAAGCCAAGTCAGCTGAGGTGACAAATAACCCCACGAAACAGAGAGCAGGAAATATGCAGTAAATGGCACTATAACTGTACAAGCAAACCAGCACCACGTGACATAAAGGAAAAATAAAAATCAATGGAAGTAAAGCACTGGCGCTTGATAGTGGAGCTGGCTGACGGCCATCCAGCCCCAGGGACCTGCTCACCCTTTGTTAAAAGGAAAAATTAGTAGCGGGTGAAAAACATGCTGGGATTTTTCTCCTTTCCATAAGCAGGATTGAAAATGAAGCAAGTTTATCAACTTGTGACTTAATGTTACTTAATGCTATTGGTGGTAGATGACTGCCACTTGAAGTTAGCCACCACACCACCAGCAAAGGACACGGTGAGACTGAGACAGAGAGAATCAGGGCATAAAGGTGAGAGGTCGAGGGCCAGGTCACGCATTTAAATGCTCAAACCTTAGGGAGTTACTCCTCCCTCCAAAGCAGCTCTTAACCATTCGTTAACACCAAATCAGATAGGCCACTAGCTGAGAGGGGCACACCCCCACCTTTCACTTATGGGGACCCCACCTTGCCCCAAAGGCTGCCTGTGGTGGACTACAATGAACCAAGAGACAGAACGAGCCCCCAAGAGAGGTCCTTGTTCCAACAAGATCGGTGGGAAGAATTTCAACAAAGCAAAGAAAAGCAACATCAAAGGACCTTTGACCCTAGATCCCAACAAAGCTTAGGCAGCTCCCCAAAGTGGACTAGAAATAACTGTAAACACTCGTCATGTGGCCCTGACTTGTGTGGCTCAGTTGGTTCGAGCGTTGTCCCATAAACCAAAAGGCTGCCAGTTCCATTCCTGGTCAGGGCCCATATCTAGGTTGCGGGTTTGATCCCCAGTCAGGGCATATGAGGGAGGCAACCAATCGATGTTTCTTCTATCAATGTTTCTCCTTCTTTCTCTCCCCCCACCCTGCTTCCTCTCTCTCTAAAAGCAATAAATGAAAAAATGTCCTTGGGTACGGATGAAAAAAAGAAATACTCATCATGTGGCTGAAATTTCAAGGGCCCAAGTCACTGTTCTTTCTTTCAAAGCCATCAGAATGCAGAAACTGGCTTGCCACCTAAGACCGTTCACCCAGGCAAATGCCGAACCGTGCTGTGGGGGAGCCCAACCCCACCATCTTCTGTCTCCCCTGACCAGCCCCCTCCAATTCCGTGAGCGCCGTTCACCTTCCCAAGCCAGGACTGGTCGGCTCGCCCCACTGGGCCACTCGTTCACTCTGTGGTTTCAAATGCCACCCACATGCAATGACTGCCAACCTGCAACACCTGCCCTGCCTTTCCGCCACACTCCAGACCCCACCCCGTGCCCCACTTGCATTTCTCACCGGGTTCTCAAGCACACCGTGTCCAAAGGTGTCCAGAGTGGAACATGCAATCTGCTTTGCCCCAAACCCTTTCCCCCTCCACTACCCACTCCTTTGCCCAAACTCAGAACCTGGGACCCTCTGTGATTCCTCTCTGTTCTTTGTTCCCCCACACCCAATCTTATCGATTTTATCACCCGCATGTTTGTAGAAAGGATCTACGCTCCTCCAGTCCGCCCACATCTCCCACCCGCCACCCCACCCCACCCCACCCCACCCCCAGCCTACTAGAGATCTAGAGGCCCCTAACTGGTCTCCCGGGGCCCCTGGCTTCTGTCTAATCCTCGCCAATCCACATCACAGCGACAAGCAACTTTTGTTGAATGTAAATCGTATTACCTTCTTTTTGCCTTACTCAAAATCCTTCAACTGTAACTTACTGCACCCTATTGCTGCGGTAATAAACCCTAAACTCCTTGACATGGCTGTCGGGGTCTGTGCGACCTACGCTCCCTGCAGTGAACCCCGCCTGTTCACCTCAGTTCACCCTCCCCGCCCTGCTGTCCCCTTCACTCCAGCCCTGCAGCCGTGTTCTCCTCAACTTCAGGGTCTTTTCTTTGTAAAGATTTTATTTATTTATTTTTAGAGAGAGGGGAAGGGAGGGAGAAAGAGAGGGAGAGAAACATCCATGTACGGTTGCCTCTCACACAACCCTGCTGGGGACCTGGCCTGAAACCCAAGCATGTGCCCTGACTGGGAATCGAACCAGCGACCCTGTGGTTTGCAGGCTGGCACTCAGTCCACTGGGCCACACCAGCCAAAGCTCAACTTCAGAGTCTTACACAAGCTTGGGACAGGCTTAAATATCTTCTGCTTTCTCAGCTTAGACAGCACGTCCTCTGGGAAGCCTTCCCTGATCTCTAGACTAAAACAGGCCACCCCCGCCTCCCACCCTCACAGAAACTCTGTAGTACCCTGGCCTTCTACCTGACAATGCTCAACATCACAGCACTTCTTGTCCACTACTTGCCCCCCATTAAATGGCTGCAACCTCCAAGGAGACGGGGACCCAACGACATCCTCGCACCTGGTACCGTGCCCCAGGACACAGCAAGTGCGCCCTGAATACTTGGAGACTGAGCAATAGCTCTGAGAGTCACCCCCAAGGAGCACCCCGCCCCCCTCCTGTTGGTGCAGCTTCTGAGGGAAACTCAACGGCAAGCGCTCTGGTCTTAGAGAACGTGGTGTCTGGTGACACCACTGGGCACACTGACAAAAATGTGGCCGTAGTGGGGTCACCAGCGCTCAGGAAGGAGTGAGTACGAGTCATGCTGCATCCCGCACAGGAAGAGCTGGAGCTGGTGCCGACGGCGCGGGGCGTCCCGAGCCTTTGGTCTTGGGTTTCTCTTCCTAGAGTATTTATAGCCATCCGGAGAAGCGGCTGGCTTCATTAATTGTGAGCGCATGTCCACCCAAAGCAGCCATACACCAAATGTATTGAATACCAGGCCTTATATGGGCATCCTTGTTGATCCATGTGTTGTTAATAAGTGGCACGGAGTGGATGGCTAAGGCAGGATGCCAAATGCTTGCCTTCCCCGCCATCTCCAGGCACAAGGTGGTGGTTGTGGTGTATTGTTTGCTTTTAATGCAGGGACTACTATTTTAAACCAAAAAGAGGGAGTTGTGAGGCCCACAGCCATTTGATGACCAGTATAGGGACAAACACGCAGTTCAGAAGTGGCAGCGATGGATGCAAATTCTGTATCCAGCACATCAAACCATCTTCGTTCAATGCAAGTCATTAACTCACAACAGCTCTAAGCTGCGCGCGCTACTATTGCCCCCATTTTCAAATGAGGAACAACCTGAGGCGCAGAGAAAGTACAAGATGGGCAGCAGAGCTGGAATTTGAACCCCGGGCAGTCTGGCTCCAGAGCCCAGAAGTCATCAGGTCCTACGGGGACTCATTCAGCCCAAACCAAAGCCAAATGAGGACCTACTTCCAGAAGACTTAGGCCCCTGCCCTGATTTAGTCTTTTCTCTCTTGAAGACTCCAGCGAAGCTGCAAGCACAGCCCTGGCCTCAAGGAGCACATCTGGTTCACAACAGCACAAGTCAGCACGTGTGAAGTGCCATGCGAGAGACCCATGCGCCAGGGAGTGGGCCACCCCAGCAGGCAGAGGTCCTGAAGCACCCATCACTGGGTACATCCCTACCTCGTGGATGCCAGGTTCTGTGTCTGTGAGCTAGGCGGTTTCCTTGTCTGGAGCTGCACTTTCAAATCTGTGAAATGGGGATGCGGATGGTAATGACGACGTACTAGTTGGAATCTTACAGGGCTGGTGTTGGCGTTAAACGAGAGAAAGCATACAAAGCAGTGGGGACAGGGAATGGGTCCCGTAAACATTCGCCATGGTTATTTCTAGCAGAAAGCTCTGGGCATCACCGTTTATTCATTCACAAACACGTATCCGGCACCTCCTCGCCATGGACCAGGCACAGCTGCACCAGGTGCCAGGCACACACAGACTGAGACAGCAGCCGGGCCTGCAAAGGGAACGAGCGCTGCTGAGAGAGGCGGCGACACAGGCCTACACGAAGGACAGCAGGGGAGGAGGTGCGCGAGGCTTGGGGGGGGGTGGTCTTGGGCCCCTGCCGAGGGAATCGGAGGAGGTGGCGTGGAGGAGAGTGACGGGGCGAGGGTGCTTCTGTGTGTGCAGGGACACCAGCGAGGGCCCGTGTCACGGCACCCAGTCTGCAGGGGGGTGGCCACAGCACACAGGACTGGGTTCCAGGCAGGCCGCTCTGCTCTGAGGAAGTCCACCTCCACGTCCTGAAGTCATCTTTATCTCCAGACTCAGCCGGAGGCAGAGGAATAACTAAATATTTAAGTGGGTTTTTTTTTTTTTTTTAATTTTCTTCTCGGTGCCCAGTTATTTGCCTGTTGGCCAGCCTGGAGAGGAGACTGAATTTATGTCTCACCAAAGAGGCACCAGAAAGGGAAGGAGGGAGACACCAAGACAGACAGAGAAGATTATGCCGAGGTTTGTTTTTTTTTTTTTTTCTCTCTCTCCTTCTAAGTGTCTCCTCAGTAGAATCCTGCCGCTCTGTCTCCGGGGAACGGTTCACCCTCCAGAAAATATGACACTTTATTTCCTGCCCTTGTTTGTTAACACACCCCATTACCATCCATCTCAGTTTCATGTAGCTGCCAGCCAGCATTAACGCCCTCCTCCTCGCCTCCCTGAGGCAGAAAATAGAAAAGGAAGAATTCAGCAGATTTTCCCCCGTGGCACCCTCAGCGGCACCAAGATAACCAGAGCAGAAACCACAATTGGATTCTTATTCCTTCAGCCCAGGAATGCAAAGGACGGGACGGTTTAACCACCTTCTGCACTTTCCTGCAAAGAGAGTCGGCTTGTTATTTCGGTTGTCTGGGCTCCCTTCTCAGCCTTGGAGAAAGATACATTAATTAATTTTTTTTTAAATGTTAGGCAGGAGATGTTGCAAACTGTCAAGAACTGTCAGTGGCGCCTGCCCCAATCAGGTAAACGCCTGAGGCGCCTGAGGCAGAGACACACTGACCCCTAGTGGTCGCCTGAGCCCCGCCCTCAATGGGCCAGAGCAAAGGGGAGCAACTCCGTGGGGTCCCCGGGGGTATGGTGGGGGTTTTGTCTACAACGCCTGCCCCGACACTTGCATGAACGTACTGCACACTCACACCCACACCCGTGTCCAGTTTCTTCTCTTTTTTCCAATTCCATAGAGTATAGATTTGCTAAGAACCTTCAGGGTGCTGGCCCTAAGCCACAGATGAGGCCAGTTCCTCTGGTCTTGAGAAGTTGTGGAAAAGGCAGTCAGAGTCCCAGGAGGATGCACAGCAGAGAGGGAGGAAGGAAGCTGGCATTCATGGAGAGACTCCTTCGTGCCAGGCACTGTGCTCACGTTATCCCACTGGAACCTTAAAATAGCCCCAATGTACCAAGATTTGGAAACTGAGACTCTGGCTGTCAAATGGCTTGTCCAGGTTACAAAGCTACCATTGTTGTTGACTTTATTTATTTTAATAAGCATATATTTACCTAGTGCTTATCTGCCAGGAATTCTTCTAGCACTGTACCTATACTGAATCCTCATTACAATCCTATGAGGTACTGCCATTTCACAGATGACGAGCAGAGGCACAGAGAGGTTAAGTAACTAGTGAGTGGTGGATCCAGCATTAAGGCCAAGCAGTTAGGCTTCTGAGCGGTCTTCAGGAATCTCTCCAGCGGTCCAAACCCAAACTGTTCTCCAGCCCTGCTTTAACCCCCACCCACCCACCCCGGACAAGGTGCTGCAGCAGGAAAGGGAGCAGCCGTCCTAATTGCTGAGGAAGGAAGAAGCCTTGTGGAGGAACTGGTTTGGAAGCTCCTTGAAGTCGCAGACAGTGCCATCCACCTTAGGAGCCTCACGCCTGGCACACAGGGGGTGCTCAGTCAGGGCCCCCCTGGATGGGACCCTGAAGGAAGGTTCAAGGAAAGAGGGAGGGAGCCCGAGAGGGCCGTGTGAACCGCAACGCTGAAGCAGAAAAGCACGGGACACTCTCCACGACCACCCTGTGAACAGGTATTCTCTAACGCACCCACACTCCTTTTTGGCCAACACAGGATGACCAAGTAAACTGTATGAGCACCCCCTGTGCCACATTCCTGAGATTAACACATCGAACATGGGTGCCCCGCTGTGTATTTTATCTCATTTGAGAGGCAGAGCAGCCCCCTGGTAGGTGTAACCAGCCCCACTTTTACCACCAGAAAACAGCGGGTTTTCCCAGATGGGTAAGCAACTCGTCCCAGGTTTCCCAGCTAATGTGTAGAGCTGAGCACCCAGCTCTACCTATCAGCACCCAGCTGAGCACCCAGCTGAACACCCAGACTTCCCGACTCCAAAGCTCACGTGCACTCATGCTCTTGCTGCCAACCAGGACCCCCACACAGGAAAGCCCAGCCCCCACCACCACCACCCCAGAGGCCTGTCCTTCTCACAAGCAGTTGCTTGAACTGGCCAGGTTTGTTCCTGCCTTAAGACCTGTGGCCTAGCCGTTCCCTCAGCCTGGAATGTTCTTCCTGTCTGTGGATCTTCAAGCAGTTGGCTCCTTCCTGTCATTCCGGTGTCAGCTCAAGTGTCACCTCCTCCAAAAAGCCTTCCTTGTCCACCCCACCGAAAATAGCCTTCCAGTCACTCTCCATTGCATCACGGCTGTATTTTCTTCCCAGCAGTTATTAATCTGGCGATTTCTTGTTTAGTTACTATTGTTAGGCTCAGCTCCTGTGTAATGAGGGCTATCGATTACATAGCACGCACGTACCATGTGCCAAGCGAGGTTCTGAGATCTTCACACACAGGAAGTCATTTCATCTTCACAACCATCCTTTATCCTAAGTTCTGTTATGGTCCTCATTTGACAGAGGAGGAAACTGAGGCAGGACAGTTTCAGTAACTTGTCCAAGATTCTGCCCTCAGTAAGCTCTGCTCTTAGCCACTACAAAAAAACAGCAGCCCTTCAACAACAAACAGAACTGAATTTTTGAATGGGGAAAGGACTTATGTGGACGTTTCTCCAAAGAAGATACACAAATAGCCGATAAGCTCATGAAAAGATGCTCAATATCGCTAGTCACTAGGAAAATGCAATTAAAACCACAAGAAGATACCCCTTCATACCCACTAGGATGGCTATAATTTTTTTTTAAATAACAAGTGTTGCCAAGGACATGGAGAACTTGGAACCCTTGTATAATGCTGGTGGGAATGTAAAATGGTGCAGCCACTGTAATAAACAGTTTGGTGGCTTCTCAAAAAGTTAAACATAGAATTACCATGTGACCCTGCAATTCTACTCCTAGGTATATGTCCAAAGGAACTGAAAACCGGGACTCAAAATGAAAATGTGTACCCACGTGAATACAACTGCCAACAGGTGGAAAGAACCCAATTGTCCATCAGCTGACAAATGGGTGATCAAAATGCAGTCCCCTGGGCGGTCCCCTGGATCTGTCTCTTGCTTCAGCAGTGTTTGGACAGAACAACCCCAGGGATGCCTTTTCTTCCAGCCTCTGACCACCCTGAACCTCTTTTCCAGCCACCACCTTTGGAACCACCATCCTCAGCCTTCGAGACCAGCCAACGCCATTTTTTTTTTTTACCTTAACTCCTTACTGCTGAACAAGCGTGAGCTTCCAGATGTGTCAGAGTCATTCTACCTGACGTTAGGGCTGCTGTCCACCACCCAACCGATGGGCACGTGTGGGCCTCCCACACCTACCTCGCTCGGGGCTTCTATTTCAACCGGGACAATGTGGCTCCGGAGAGCATGGGCCACTGCTTCTGGGAGTCGGCCAAGAAGGGAGAGGGAGCCGAGCGCCTCTTAAAGTCGCAAAACCAGCACCAGGGCCACATTCTCTTCTGGGATGTGCTGAAGCCGCCCCAAGGTGAGTGGGGTGAGACTCAGGACACTGTAGAAGCCACCATGGTCCTAGAGAAGAACCTGAACCAGGCCCTTTGGGATCTGCATGCCCTGGGTTCCACCCACGCAGGCCCTCATCTCTGTGACTTCCTGGAGAACCGCTTCCTGGATGAAGAGGTGAAACTCATCAAGAAATGGGCGACCACCTGACTAACCTCCGCAGGCTGGCCGAGCCCCAGGCTGGGCTGGGCAAGTACCTCTTCGAAAGGCCCACCCCTCAGGCATGACTAGGAGCCTTTGGAGACCCTCTGGCCTTTGAGGGGACCCCTCTGCATTCCCCTGGCATCTGGCTTTTGCCTGAGCCTCTCCCAAAAACCACAAGGCATCTTTTTAGGCACCCCAGAGCCCTCTCCCTCAGGTCCATGCATTGGACCAAATGGAAACAAAGCGTTTTGCAGAAAAAAGAAGAAAAACAAACCCACAGTGAAAACAGCAGAACATAAAATCCACATATTGTGTCATTCAACTTACACTAATGTCCCTAACAGGCAAACCCACACAGACAGAAACCAGACTAGGGGCTGCAAGGGAGAAATTAAGGGTGTCCCTTGGTGGCAATAAAATGTTCTGGGACTAGATAGTGGGGACGGTTACCCAACAGTCACATACGGCTGAACAACGACACCCACATTCTGAGAAACACAGCCTCGTCCTTCTTGTCCTCACGCAAACATCGTACATGGGACAGCCTACGACTGGAACTGTACGTGCCACCCTCTTACAGGCCTGGCAGTGCCGGGGGCTCGTTTCCACCAGCAGCACCACAAACGTGTGAGGAATGCCCTGCGCCGTGACCCTGAGACAGCCATGCTGCTATGATGTCACTAGACTGTAGGAACCTTTTAGCTCATTAGAATCTCACACCCCCACCATTATGCATGCGGTCTGTCTTTGATCAAAATATTATTCGCACCTGATTGTACTAAATTCCACTAAATTCCATACTTGAAGATTTGAAGTGGTGAATTTTGTGATATAAATTTTACAACCTTTTTTTTTTTAAAGTCAGCCTTGTCTACTTTGTTCATCTCTGAGTCCTTAGGACCTAGAACAGTATGAGGCACACAATCCGATACTAACAACCTGTTTGTGGGAGAAATGAATAGCCGGACCAGACCCCAGGCCGCTCAGCTCTCCTTCCAGAGTTTCCCCCATGACCTCAGGTAGCTCCAGGAAGCTGCAGCCCAGTGGGTCTCAGACTCTCAGGCGCCTCGGAATTGCCCGGAAGGCTCTTGACTTGAAAAAAACGCAGACTGCTGGGCCTCAGCCCCGGAGGCTTGAATTCAGAGGTTCTAAGCAGAGCCGGGGAACTTGCGTGTCCAGCACACTCCCTGCTGGCGCCAGATAACTGCTCCCTGTTATCTGCTAAACTGACCAAGAAGAGAAGAACCTGAACACGACCAGGAGAGAGGAAAGGCAGGGCCAGCATTTTATTCAATGAGAAACAGTGAGCGAGATTTGAACCCCTTGAAAACGGAACCACACAAAAATTGAGTTGCCTGTTTTAGTTTAATTTATTTGTATTGGAATGGGTCTGGCACCTAACTCATGACCCCGTGAGGTGAGGCTGCAGTGAGGTCAGTAAAGACACATCCAGAGTCCTCGGAACACAGCTGAGCAAACCACTTAATTGAAAGCAGGAACACGTTAGGTTGAGGACACAGGTGCAGAGCATGTGAGGGGCCCAGAGCATGAGGACCTCCCTAGGTTCAAATCCCAGCTCCTCCACCTACCAGCTGTGTGACCTTGAACCAACTGCCTGTGGTAGACAGAATAATGCCCCCTCCCAAAAGATACCCACATCCTAATCCCTGGAACCTATAAATATGTAATCTTACATGGCAGTGGAAATTAAGGTGGCAGGTGGAATTAAAGTTGCTAATCAACTGACTTTCAGACAGTGAGATTGTCCTGGCTCATCTGAATGGGTCCAGTGTAATCACGAAGATTTACAAAGGGGGGAGGAGGCGGCAGAAGAGGCCATCAGGGCGAGACATGACCTGAGAAGGACTCACCCCGTCATTGCTGCTTTGAAGGTGGAGGGAGGGGGACATGAACTGAGAACTCGGGAAGCCCCTAAAAGCTAGAAAAGGTGAGGACATGGATTCATCCCTAGAAACTCCAGAGAGGAGCACAGCCCTACCAACAGACTGATTCTAGCCCAGTGCGACCTGTGTTGGCTTTCCGGCCTCCAGAATGTAAGATGAGAAATTCGTGTTGCTTTAAGCCATTAACTTTTTTTTTTAAGTTTTTATTTATTTATTTTTAGAGAGAGAGGAAAGGAGGGAGAAAGGGAAAGCGAGAGAAACATCAATGTGTGGTTGCCTCTTGCACGGCCCCCTACCGGGGACCTGGCCCGCAACACTGACTGGGAATCAAACCAGTGACCCTTTGATTTGCAGCACTCAGTCCACTGAGCCACACCAGCTGGGGCAAGACACTAACTTTCTAATAATTTGTGGTAGCCCAGATAGAAAACTGATACACTGTCTAAATTCTGTAAACCTCGGTTTCCCCACCTATAAAGTGGGCATGACAAGCACAGCTACTGCATAAAGTAGGTATGATGATTACATTTACTGTATGTAAAAATCCTGGTGCAGAGTCTGGCCTGTGGTGCACATAAAATAAATATTGGGATCATCATTGTTAGGTTCCATAACTTTCTCCCGGACAAGCCCGCCTGGGCTCCCTCGGGACAGGCTCTCCCCCGTTGCTACGAGCATCTCTTTTCACCTTTTTTTGAGGACACCAGATTCTCCCTAACACCCTTCTGGCTACCTTCCCTTGCCCTCCCATTTCCACTCTTGTTGGTCTTGGGTAGCCCAGGCTTTGATTCTGGGGGTTGTGGGCGAGCGAGGAGCCCTGGGGACATGGAGGCTGCCACCCACTTTCCTTGGCTGGAAGGCCAGGGTGGGCACCTGGTAATGAGTCACGGCTCTGTTTCCAGAGCTGGCCTGGGGCAAATAATCTCTTTACCAAAAAAAAAAAAGCCCCTTGTGAAAAATTGCTGGGCGCTTGTATTTTCATAGTCATTTATTCCAAGAGCAGTGAGTTTTCTGGTACTAGATTCACGCAGATAAACAATGAGGGGATCTCTACTTCTCTTCTTAGAGAGAAAGGAAAGGAGACACCACAGAAAGCAGGTTGAACACTGATGTTTACTAGAGCAGGAAAGAAGAAGGCAAAACACAGATAACCAAAACCCTCCACAGCCCCAGGTGGTGCAGGTTGGAAGTCCAGCTCCATCAGCTCGGGTGAGATCTTCACTCTGCCCACCCTTCCAACCTGGCAGGAAGCCCATGGTGGGGAGGGGCAGTCTGTACTTCAAGCTCTTGGCAGGTGAGGAAAATGAAGCAGGCCATGCATTCGCCATCACCCCCCTAGGCAGCCTTGGCCATGGCCACAGTTCACAAGGTCCGAAAACATCCCTTTCCGCAGCTGAAAAACTAAGTGAAAGAAGGAGCCTCACCCCGGCTCAGCATTATCCAGGCCAATGCTTATCACAGGGCTTTCTGGAAAAGAGGGAGAAAATTATGTTACCATGATGTTGATTTTTTTAAAGAAAAGGAGCAGAGGGGGGAAGGGGAGGAGGAGACTTCGGAGGAGGAGGAGGAGGAGAGGGAGGAAGCAGGCACCAAGCTGTCGCTTCCCGAGCACACCCCATGCTGTGCCAGGGAAGCACTGTTTTCCATGCGTCAGCATTGTTTTATTCTCTCCCAAAGACATCTTTTCATTGCCTTTTTTTGTTTTTTTTTTAAGAGAGAGAAGAAGGGAGAGAAAGAAACACCTACGCAACAGAGAAGCATCAGTTGGTTGCCTCCCGCACGTGCCCAGACCAGGAACCAAATCCGCCACCTAGGCATGTGCCCTGACATGAAATCGAACCTCCAACCTTTGGGGTACGAGACAACACTCCAACCAACTGCGCCTCACTGGCCAGGGCCCGTGCATCGACTTTTTAATGCTCAGAACCACATGAGGAAGGAGCTCTCACTATTCTCATTTTACAGGTGAGGAAACTGGGAGAGATGTTGGGAGATTTTCCCCAAGTAGAGTCACGGGCTGAATGTTTTCAGGCTCCCAATTCCGAGGGGATCTGTCCCTCCAGCTTCCTTGTCTTCGTGTAAATGGAGCCATTTGTCACGAGGCCTCTGTGGAATCCTGTGTTTTCCAGGAGCCGGCCCCACCCGGCCCCCAGCTCACCAGCAAGGCCTGTGTTCCCCAGGGGCAAAAGCCTCAGTTGCCTCTTGGAGAGTGCTGCCAGGGGGCTCACGCAACCCCAGAACCACTCCTCGTGCCTGGCCTGCACAATCAGGGTGTATTTGCTATGCACCAGACTCCATAAATATCATTATTGCCCCAGTTTAGAGATGTAGAAATAGCGACTCAGAGAGGTTAGGCGACTTGCCCAAGGCCACACAGAGTGGGAACACAGAGAGTCTGCCTGAATCCAGAGTCTGAGCTCCTAACTACTCCACAGTTCTGTTTCTGAGGAAGCCAAGTGAGGACGTCCTCCGCTGGAGGACCAAGGCCCCTGGTGCAAGGGCGACGGCAAGCTCTGCTCTAGAACAGGCTCCCGAGGCTGCGAAGGACGAGAACAGGGAGGTCAGCCCACCGCTACCCTTCGAAAGCAGGACTTCTGTGCCCCTCAGCGGACTGCATACCCCGCCCCCCAACACCCACGCACAGGACCCTGAAGCACGGTCGATGAAAGCACACAGAACCGGAGCAGCCAGAAGACTGACGCACCGACCACCACCCAGCACGAGTCAGCAGCTTTACCAGGCCCAGTTAGCACCTCTGCAGAACAGGGTTCGAATGCACACCCTGAAATGACGCAGGGGTCTCCAAGAGGGCCAGGTGAGAGAATCTAGGTGACAGCACCCTGAAATTTACAAAGAGCAATACTCCAAAAGGAGTGTTCCTGTGTTAATTCGCTGTAGCACAGAAGACCAAGGACGTGAGATATGCCTTAACCAGGGATGACAGACGGCCACCTTCTCTCCTGTCCTGCTTTGTCCTCACCTGTTACAGAGGAGAAATGACATTCACTAGGCTTAACCTCAGAAGGGATTTGCTGCTCTAAGGTAATAGGATTTGGAGAGGGGGAGGGGAGAGGCCAACCGCCTGCTGCAGGAACACAGTGCTGGCGGAGGGCGTCCTGTCCCCGGGGCTGCAAGACTGAACCCAGAGGAAGCATCCGCAGCCTGCAGGGCTAGGGGGAGGTGGTAAGGAAGTCGCTGCTCCGGTGACAGTGGTGAGGATTGTGACGCATGTCTCTGGTTGAGCCCAGGGGTGCTGACCCCACCTGAACAGACCCAAGATTGATGAGGCACATTCATCCAAATTTGTATTTCAGAGTGACCTTTTTCTAGACAGCAATGAGGGTCACATCCCTCCCTGACTTGGGATCTCCTAATGAGGGGCCAGGCGCCTCTGTGTGTCCCCCGGGTCCCTCTCAGCCCAGCAGCCACCTAAGTCTCCTGCCTCGCTCTTTCATCCCTCCAACCCACATCCAGCTAACTAGCTGCTTCCCCAGCCGTCCGGTTCTGGAAGGCCCCTGGCCCGCGCACAGCGGTCCACCGCTGTCTCCCCGACACAGAAGGCCTGGGAGAAGGAACGTACCGGAGGCTGGTCCCGAGCCCTACACGGGGTGCACGACGTTTCTGTCACAGTGGGGCTTGCAGTGCGGGTTCAGCCAGTGCTCCAGGAACTGCTCCTCCGCGCGGTGCTCCAGGCGGAGCAGGTGGTGCATGTACTCCTGGCAAAATAAACAAACCCACAGGGGAGAGAGGCTTTTCCACGGTGACAGCCAAGCTGCTGAGGCTGGTGTGGCTGAGGTTCTGAGGCAGCGCGGCGCCCGGCGGAGGGAGGAGGAAACACCGCGCCCATGCCTCTCGGTAGAGACCAATCCGCCAGACCTACTCAGTGGGCAAGGTAAAGAAATCTGACAACCCCAAGGGCTGAGGGCGGGGTCTGTGTCCATGGGAACTGGCGTACACCGCTGATGGGCCGCAACACTGGCTAGCCACCTTGGAAAACAATCCGTTGCCTGAGATCCAGAGATCTCACTCCCCATTTACACCCTGGGGCAGGGGTGTCAAACTCAGTTTCACCGGGGGCCAGGTCAGCCTCGAGGTTGCCTTCAAAGGGCCAAATGTAATTTCAACTCCTTAACAGTTAAGGAGTAATAGCATTTATACAGTCCTGAAATTATTCCGGCCCTTTGAAGGCAACCAGAAGGCTGATGCAGGCCCTGCCCTAGAGCGCTGTCCCCTCAGACTCCATCGGTCATCAGAATCACAACCACACAGCTTGCTGGGCTCCGCCCCCAGAGTTTCTGATTCAGTGGGTCTGGCGTGGGACTTCAGAATTTGCCTTTCTAGCAAGTTCTAAGCCAATGCTGATGCTGCTGTTCAATTTGAGAAACTCAAATTAGAGAAACTCAACTCAAGAGATGTGTAGAAGGTTGTACATAGCAGCAATAAATCTGTAGTAGCAAAACACTAGCACTGTGCCAAATATCGACAGGAGAAACGGTAAATAAACCATAGTACTATTCCATAGTAGTGGAATAAATTATTCCACGTTGTGGAATATTATGCAGCCATGAACATATATGAATTATAGCTACACAAACAACATGGGTGAGTCTTAGAAATATCACGTTGAGTAAAGAAGGCAAGTTCAAGAAGACATTTATAATGTGGCACCATTTTTATAAAATTCAAAATATGCACTACTCATAATGCATTAGTTACGGCTGCATGCATTTAGGATAAAATCGTCTTTCTTAAAAGGCAAGTGATAACTATAGGAAAGCTTAAGTTGCTATACTGTTAACAAATAAATAGATGTTAAAACATCCCAGAGAAACTTGTTACTAGGGATTCAGGGGCATTTTGTAAA
Source organism: Glossophaga mutica (assembly GCA_039655065.1). Taxonomy (NCBI): domain Eukaryota; kingdom Metazoa; phylum Chordata; class Mammalia; order Chiroptera; family Phyllostomidae; genus Glossophaga; species Glossophaga mutica. The sequence continues at coordinate 17,723,518 of CM077311.1, forward strand.
AGCAGGCTGGTACTTCCTCAAAGCATTAAACATTGAGTTACCATGTGACCCCCCAGTTGTGGACCCGAGAGAAAACTTATGCCCCCAGAAAACCTTGAACACATATGTTTGTAGCAGCATTTTTCATCAGAGCCAAAAAGTAGAAACAACCCAAGTGTCCATCATGAATAAACTGGTGAATAAAATGTGGTGCGTCCACAAAATGGAATATTAGTTGGTTGTAAAAGGAATGAAGCACTGATCCAGTCTACACCACGGATGAACCTTGAAAACATTATGCTGAGTGAAGGGAGCCGCCACAAAGAACCACGTGTTGTATGATTCCGTTTCTGTGAAACGTGGCGGGTGATGCAGGCTGACGTATTCACCACAGAAAAAGCAGCTGGTTGTCCGTAGCTGACCATCTCTGGGACCAACATCTCTCTCTCTCTCTCAAGGACTCAAACCGAAACACAGGCCATCCTCCCTCACCCTCTAACCGTCTCCGAATGTGACATTTTGCATTCCCACCAGCAGGGAACGAGAGTTCCCGTTGCTCCACTTGGTGCCAGGATTTGATGTCGTCGGTGTTCTGGATTTAAAGCATCCCCATAGGTGTGTGGTGGTGGCTCACTGATGTTTTAATTTGCCTTCCCCCCCGTGACTTGTGATGCGCAGCATCTTTTCTACACACCTACATGCCATCGGCAGATCTTCTTTGGTGAGGTGTCTGCTTAGGTCTTTTACCAGGGTGAGTCTCTAAAATGTTAAAAATGAACATGGCTTCATTGGTTTTATTTTTATTATAACAGTGATACATATTACCATTTTGAAATTATATAAAATAAAGAAGTGAAAAATCCCTCTTCCTTTTTTGTCTATATCTTTGTCCTGTTGCCAAGCTATGTTTAAAAAAAAACAAAGCAAACCATATTGCTTCCTTGCTTAAAATACTTGAATGGCACCCACTGGGCTCAGGAGGAAGTTCTAATTCTTCAAAGTGGCTTGTGGGACTGCCCATAATCCAGCCTCGCCCATCTCCTGAGCCTCTTCTCTCACCAGCAACCCACACAAGCTCTGCACGCCATCCCTCCCTGAAGAGGCCATGCTTGCTCATCAATCTGAACTTATGCTCTTCTCTCTGCCTGGAACTCCCCCCTGCCTTCTCTTTTTCCTGTCTCACTCCTACCTGACTTTTCAGGCCTCCACTTAGATGCTTCTTCCTCCAGGAAGCCTTCTCAGATTCCTGTGGCTCCAGAGCTCCCTGCCCTTCCCCTGGTATAGCCCTGGGGGCGCTCTGTGTGGCAATGACTTCTCCCTGAGAGGGGGGACTTAGCTGGCCCACATTATATATTTTAGTGGGTGGGCTCCACTATTAGCATGCAAATTTCATGTCTTCTCCCCAAAAAGAGAGTAGATGGAAACAGGAATGATTTTTAGCTTGGCGGACGGATCTTACTGAGATGCCCTTGAAGGACGCCTGGGTGATGTAATTACGGGATGCAAACCATCGCAAGTGTGCATGGAGCAGATCTGCGTGGGCATGGTTCGATGACCCCAAGCAGCAGGCCATCGATCAGAGGAGTGGTGTCTCACCCTGGGAACGAAGTCATAGTCGGTAAGATTTGTACGAGATTAGGTTATTTTGGTGTGTACAGATAGCACAAAAACCCTAAATCATGAAAATCCTTCTATGGTATTGATAGAGCGTTAATAAAGACTCCAGTTTAGAACTTTAAATTTCTAAGTTTCTAGACAATCCTCTAGGAGGTCTGCATTCTGTATTAAGTATAGCTGTGTTTAAAATTTTTAATGACTGTGCAAAAGAACCAATTAAGAGGTGTCCAATTTTCCTGAATTTTCTTTTTCTTTTCCCCTAGGACTCACACGGTTTGAATTTGTTTTGATTATTGTTGTTGTTGTTGTTGTTTTAAACTCATCAAAAGGCACCCTGAGTCCTGGGCACGGCATCTTTGGGGCAGCCACAGTGGGAGTGGGCGGTGAGAAGGCTCCTCAGGGGACCTGGCAGCGGCGCCAGGGGGCGTGCTGGACTCTGCGGCGAGTCCTGGACTGAATCCTGCCCTGTCCTGCCTTTTCTGGGGAGTGTTTGGCCAGAAGAATGGTAATTGGGAGGAACAGGAAGGCATTTCTTACAAATAAGAAACAAAGACTTCCCAGCACACAGCCCTGCTTACTTCAGCTGTTCCTTGTAAGCAGTGCGCTGGAGGAACCATGTTGCCGGGCTGTACAGCGGAAAGGCGAAGAGGTCTGGGTCAGAGTCTGGTTCAAAGCCAGACCCTGCCAGTATTGCTCTACCCCAGCCTCAGTTTGTCCATCTGCAAAATGGGGGTGACCCTAACACTTATTTCATCAGGTTGCCAGAATCCAACGAAATGATACAAATAAAGTTCTGTGCCAGACCCTGGCCAGGTAGCTAAGGTGGTTGGAGTGTTGTCCCTATGCTCGAAGGTTGCAAGTTCGATGCCCAGTCAGGGCACACATAAGAATCAACCAACGGAATGCATAAATAAGCACAACAAATCGATGTCTCTCTCTCTCTCTCTCTCTCTCTCTCCACCTGCTTCCCTACCTCTCTCAAATCAGTAAATAAATCAGTAAAATTTAGAAAGACCTGAGCATGTCTTGAGGTTGTGCATTGAACATCTCTTCCATGAACTAGTCCACAGGAAATTTTCAATAAATGCCTATTGAACAAAAGGCTAAGCAGAGGGCCTCAACATGTGGTCTGCCGCCCCCTTAGGGGTCCGTGAGGTCAAAATCCTTTTCAGAAGAACATTAAAGCAACAGTTGCCTTCTGATGCTGTGCACTGATGGATAAAACTCTTGCCCCCACAGAAGCCAAGTCAGTGGCGCTGACCACCCTAACAGTTACTGTACCCTTCACCATCACACGCTCACAGGTTAAAGTAGAGAAATAAATATAAAATGCTCTTCAGATGTCAGTTTCACCGGAGAACGCCCCAGTGAACGGAGTCAAAACACCGCGGCAGGAAGCGCGCCGGCTGCACGGCCAAGTGCCGTGGTTCTCCTGAGGAAGAGCGCTTGGATGCCCATCAGTGTGAAGGACGGAACCGGCTGTGTTAGGCACCTGCTTGGCAGACACCCTCTCAAATACGAAGAAACTGAGCTTGTCACTTCAAGGAAAACAACAGGCAGGCCTTGACCCAAAATGATAAAAAGTCAAGCTTCCAGGAGCAAATTCGGGTTTTAGAAAAGTTGTGTTTACTCACAGAAGCCTGACAGCTTTTCGATACTTAGAGACTTTCCTGATGAGGTTGGGGGCGATGTTTACAAAGGTCACCACTGATGTACCGCACTTACACACCTTTCGTAAGTATATGCTTGTTTGCATTCTTACTCATTCCATCCCCGTCCCACTCAGCCAACATCCAACTGTTTGATGATACTGACCAAGGTATATCTGGTGCTTGGCACATGATAGCACCTCAATAAAACTCACTGGCAAAAATACGCAAATGAGTGAATCAATAAATGAATTGACTGTCCTTTCTCCATCATCTTACCAAATCCTCCTTGGAAGGTTTCCCAACATCTGTGTCGGTCTGCCCATTATAATGGCCCAGTCCAAATGCCCATATGTATTTCACGCTCCTCGGTAGCAGCTGAAATCATAGTGGCAGAGAAACAACCAAAATGCTCACACACAGAGAGAGAAAGAAACAAGCACTGGTTTCCATGACATTTCACTATTTATTTAAAATGTTAGGAAAATAAATACACCACAAAGGCCTACAAGCAATCATTAGTCAAAGATGAAAAGCCAAACTGCAAATCTGCTGAAAACCACAAACTCAACAATTGTGTTGGCTGAGTTAGAAATGACCCGACATTAATGATAATCTCAAATGTTCCTGGATCAAGAGAGAAGAGCTGGATGGAAAATAACGTTTAATTTTCTTAGATTCCTTTCTTCAAGGGGGAAAAAAAAACTGAAAACAAAACAAAAACCAGTATCTGTGTTCCGTGTTCAATGCCGAGGGTAATAGTGGAGGTAAATAAGTTCTCAGTAATTAGTGCAGAAATGGGAAGTTCTCCTTACTTCTGGCCTTGGAGCGGTGTAATAATAAAATTAAATACCCATCAGAACCTGATCTAAGCTGAGAATCATAAACTGGACAGTTAATCTGTCAAAGAGGGAACTTCTCATAAGAAGGCAGATCCTTCCAGGGACATTTGCGTGGAATGAAAGGTCCATCAACGTTTGAATGAATGATTTTGCTCATTAGTGAAAGCAAGGTAATCAATCACACAGGCAGAAGAGCGGCTCTGAAGTGAACTGCACTGGGGCGCCCGAAGGCTCAGCTAAACGAAGGCGGATCAGTGATGGGCACAGTTTACATGTCAGTCACTCCAAACTGGCCTGTGGGAGCATGGGGAGCAACAGGGTAGTGGAATTACTATTTCCATTTGTCAAGGGGCTAAACACGAAAGCATATTTTACAAAGACTACTTACAATAGCACTAATATGATTTATACTTTCCCAACGAGAGCATTCCTTAAAGGAAGGCAGGCCAACGTGGAAAGCATATTCCCGGGACACACGAGTGCTTACGAAAGACATAATTTTCGCTGGGATGTCATCTTTTTGAAGAATTTCCAGGCTTCACCCCAACGGCTGGCATATAGCTTCTTCCCTAAAATTTGAGACGCTCAAGAGAAATGTAATGAATTTAAGGGAGGCAGTAGGAAAGATTTCTATGAAAAAATCTCCAGATTTGACAGCAGAGGTGTCTTGTAAAATGTCTCCCCAGGACAGAGGCGAAGAAAAGAATGAAAAGGCATATACAACAAGCATTTAGTAAATGTCAAATATTGTGCTTGGTGCTGGGGACCCAGAAGTGAAAGGAACAGTCCATCTGCTCAAGTCGTTTAGAGCAGCCTAGTAGGGGAGATGGAGTCGGGTGGGGGGCGGGGGGTGTTCTTAAGTCAAAAACAGCAAGCCCACACTGCGAGCGGGACGGAGCAGGGATGCGCTGTCTAATTCACGGCGGGAGGGCAGGGCCGTCGAGAGCAGGAGAGACGGGAGCAAAGGCAGCAGCTGTAAGAGGAGCACTCCAAATGCACCACCGTTCCAGACGACCTGCTTCTTCTCAGAGGCTCCTCATGCCAGTGCATCGCCCCAAGGTGCCCATAGCGGCACCTGCAAGTCATTCTTGGTCCCACTCCCTCCCTCACGAGCCCCAGTCATCCCACCCCAGAACCAGCCGACTGGTCTCCAATTTAAGGCACCATAATCATGCTCCCACCATAAAACCTCTACTCAAACAGTCTCTTCGAGGACAAGAGAATAAATTGATTTTTTAAAGCCTTTTGGAAAGCGATTGGATAAATACCAAAAGGCTTTAAACTATTCATATCCTTGGGCCCAGTAATTTGTTTTTGGGGACTATGTCCTTAGCACAGAATTGAAAGTATGAAAGGCACTTTAGAACAAAAATGTCCAGAGTATTGTTTATAATGGAAAAGTAGTGGAAATGACCCAACTATCTAACAAAAGAGGATAATTCAGCATTATTTTGGTATAAAGAGTTTATAATAATAGGAGAAAGTATGTTTGTTATAATAGCAAGAGAAAAACCAGAATACAAAATGGTAGCATATGATCCCATTTTTTAAAAATATACACAAAAAGACTAGACAATACATCAAAAATGACAGAGCTGCCTTTGAAAAGAGGGAATAAGATTACATTGGATTTTTTTTCTTTTTGTGACTCTTTCTTGGTTTCCAATTTTTCTATAATAAATACAAACAGCTTAATTTTTAATATGTTGTTTAAAATTCAAACATTGACGATAAAATTCCCTAAATCACCACCTGCATTCCATTCTTCTCAATGTCTTGATACAGTTAACATTCAACTGATTCTACTCCTAGACCTACTTCTAGACACATACATCCATATAGACGGACCTAGTAAATATATATTATTGTTCTGTGTATATTAGGAGGCTAGGGCCAATCAGGGGAAAGAAAGGAGGTAACACTGAGAATGAAGAGGAGGGTAGCAGGCAAACGAACGGAGACAGGTATTGCAAGCAAAGGGAATCATTTGTGAAAAGATGCTGCGACCAGAGACAGAAGGTGCTGAGACCCGAGAGAGGACAGCCTCGTTGAAAAGCAGTGAGAAGTTCTGGGAAGCTGGAGCGTAAGCAGCCTCAGAGGAGCAGCAGGAAATGCTCATAGCGGTGGCTCGAGGCTGGTTAGTCTCCCAGGCCAACACTTGGCCTTCATCCTATAAGCAGTGAAGAGCCCCAGGGGTTTTCATTTCGCTATACTTTTTAAAATAATCTATTAAGCTGCTGCTTCTAAAAAGCGAGATGAGTGAGAGCCCTAGGCAGCATGGTTCCGTTGGCTGGAGCGTCCCGTAATCAAGAGATCGCCGGTTTGATTCCTGATCCGGGCACATGCCCAGGTTGTGGGCTCAGTCCCCAGTTGGAACGCATGTAGGAGACAGCTGCTCAGTGTTGCTGTTTTTTTTCTCTCTCTCCCTCCCCCCTCCCCTAATGAAAATAAAATAAACCTCTGAATGACTATAAAGAAGCAGGAGAAGAAGGAGAGCTGACAGTATCCCTGAACATCAGGCACCGTGCCCAGCACTTTGCATGCGTTGCCTCACAATGAGCCTATGAGGTGGGTTTTATTATCATATCCCATTTTATAGATGAGAAAACTGAGACTTGGAGAGTTTAAGCAACTTGGCCAAGATGTGATAGCCAGGAAATGGAGAGCTGAGATTCAGACCCGACAATCTGCTGCCTTGATCTTAACCACTCTCCTATGTTGTTTTTGTGACAATTACACAAATGTTTATTCAAAATAAAAATGGATCCCTGTGCTCGCTTCGGCAGCACATATACTAAAATTGGAGCAATACAGAGAAGATTAGCATGGCCCCTGCGCAAGGATGACACGCAAATTCGTAAAGTGTTCCATATTTTTAAAAAACTATAAAAAAAAAAAAATGGGTCCCTGACCGGTGTGGCTCTGGGTGTTCAATTCCCAGCCAGGGCACGTGCCTGCCTGGCAGCTTCGGTACTGGTCAGGCACATACAACAGCCAGCTGATCGCCATTTCCCTCTCACATTGATGTTTCTCTCCCTCTCTTCCTCCCTCCCTTCCCTCCTCTCTAAAAATAAATAAATAAAATCTTTTTAAAATGATAAATAAATAAAAATGGAGTCTACCGGGTTGAACAGTGTCCTCCTAAAATTCATGTCTACCTAGACCCTGTGAACGGGACCCTGCAGATGTGATCTAGTTAAGATGAGCTCACGCTGGATTAGGACGGGCCCTAAAGCCAACGATGCTATCCTTGGAAGGAAATGTGGACACGGGGACGCACAGGGAAGAAGGCCATGTGAAGACAGCTGCAGAGACTGGAGCGATGCGGTTACAAGCCAAGAAATGGTAAAGATTTCCATCGCCCACCAGAAGCTAAGCAAGAAGCATGGAACGGACTCTCCCTCGGAGGCCCCGGAAGGAGCCGATCCTGCCAGCTCTTCCATTTCAAACCTCTAGCCTCCCAAACCGTGAGAGAATAAATTTCTATTGCTCCGAGCACACCAGCTTTCGGCATTCTGTTACGGCAGCCCCAGGAATCCAACGTGCCGAGTAACAGCACAACATAGGAAGCTCCAAGTATGAATTCACCCCAAATCTCGTCACTGAGAAAATACGGTCATTATCATGGGAGTGGCTGCAGGTACGTTGGCAGTTTGGCAATTTGGCAATTGAGCAGTACCCTCTGACTCAGCGATTCCTTGTCTCATCATCAGCCCCAGTGAATTACACGTGTGTGCAAGGAACTTCATCCCCAACGGAAATAACTGAAATGGCCATTGTTCCAGGAAGAACTGAACAAACTGAGTTGTAATAGGTCTCAGTCTGTTGGTGCTGCTGTAACAAAATGCCACAGACTGGGAGGCTTGTAAACAACGGAGATGTATTTCTCAAAGTTCTGGAGGTGAAAGTCTGAGATCAGGGTGCCAGTGTGGTCGGGCGAGGCCTGCTTTTGGGTCGCAGACGTCTCATGTGTCCTCACATGGTGGAAGGGGAGAAGGATCTCTGCGGAGTCATTTTTATACAAGCACCAATCCAATTCACTGGGAGCTCTGCCCTCATGACCTCCCACCTCCCAAAGGCCCCACCCCCTAAAATCATCACCTTATGAATTAGGATTTCAACATACAAACTGCAGGGGGGTGAGGGGATGCAAATATGCCAGTCATGCCACAATACAGGTGTACTGTGCTCCAGTTAAAAATGAGCTGGAATGAAACACACCATTGCATGAGAAAAAGCAAGTTGCAGTGGGGACAGAGGGAGTGGACAGACCTCCAGGGCCTTGTAGGCCACTGTAGGACTACAGATTTTATTCAGAGTAAGACGGGAAGTCACTGGAAGGTTTTGTGCAGGGGAGGGGGCCTCTAGTGTACATGGTTAAAGAACAGACTCCATCTGCTCTGTTGGCAAAAGATGCTGAGGATCCAAAGAGGAAACAGGAGATGGACTAGGAGAAAACAGGAAACTAGAGAGGACTGCTCAGTCCACTCTAGGGATTCTGGTGGGGGCAGTGGAGGATGAGAGGGGGTCCGAGCCTGGATTTGGGGTCCACGCAACCAGAAGGAGGTGGCACCCCTAGCGCCATGTGGAAGGCAAGGGCAGCAGCTGTTGTGAGGGCACCATCAGGAATCCCACCAGGGGCTGTCAGGCTTGAACTGCCTGTTAAACGTCCCAGTGCAAACTGTCAAGTGGGCAGTTGCAACAGGGGTCTGGAGAGGTTCCAGAGCTCACGGGAGAGGTCAGGCTGGAGACGGGAGTGTGCGACCATCAGCACAGAGGTAGCACAGAAACTCTCAGGATGAAACCAGGTGGAGGACAGAGCTCTGGGGCCCTGGACGTTTAAAGGATTGTCAGGGGCTAAAAATCCAGCAAAAGAGACAGAGCAGCAGAAACCACAAAGCCAGAGGAGAAGCAGGGGGTGGGCACGAGGTGTTCTGGGAGAGTGCCCGCAGGAAGGGAGAGAGATCAATTGAGACAAAACAAAGCAGCCCAGGGCTGGCTCCTGGTCCCCAGGAGCTGCAGCAACAGAGGCCAAGAGGTGCCTCTGCAGTTGCCTAGGTCAGCACTTCTTAACCTTCGATGTGTGCCCAGGTCACAGGGGTCTTGTGGAGGGGCAGCATCGCCTTCGGGAGCTGTGGGGAGGAGCCTGGGGCTCCGAGAGCCTGGAGGCTGGTCTGGGACCACATTTCCGTCACAAGGGTTTAGACCCAAACCCTGAAGATCAAGACGCGCACCGTCATGAGTGAAGACATGTCCAGGGAAAGCTCAGAATGTGTGTTCCACCTTCTTCCCTCTAAACACGAACCCAGCCCCTCTTTCCGAGCAGCCCCATCTCCCTCAGTTTCCCCCCAGGCGATTTTTCCTCCATCGTGCTCTTGAGGCTTCCTCGTACCCAGAGCACTCCACAGTGTCTTCAGGAACCAAAGTAGCGAGTCCTAAAGTAGAACCTAAAGTCGCCTGACCTGAAACCTAGACGTCCCAGATGGGATGTCCCAACGGAATCCCGGCCCGCGGGGAGTGCCCACTCCGTTCCTGTGCCGCCCAGACCCCACCTCCCCCACATCTCTGAAGGCTGGGGGCCGTGTTCCTCCTGAACTCGTCTCACAGCCCATCCCTCCACCACCGCAGCCTCCAGATTCGAGCGCGTTCCTTCGTCGGTGGTCAGCCACCTTCACCCCACACCCCTGCCATCCCTCATTCCTCCAAAGAACCGCTAACACAAGGTTGCCGTGTCTGGCAGACTTTTTCTAAGGTTTGGAGGTCGCAGAAGATAGTAGCCGTGCAAAGCAGGAAACAACTTCAAACTCAACATCAGGCGTTGCCATGAAATAACTGTATCATCTACTTCCTACCACAGGGAATGTCTCTGAGCCCCTATCCTGCCACCTGCCCCCCCCCCTCTCTGACGCCCCCACCCCGACACATCCCCCACCATGCACTTCCATCCTCCTCCTCCCCAGCTGCTTTCATGGCTCCAAAACCCCTCCTGCTTTCTTCCCCAGACTATGTCTCCCTCTTGGTCTCTCTCCCCACCTCCGCTGGGGCCTCACCTTCCACCAGCAAGGTGCCAATAAGGCGCACCTCTGGGTGCAAGCCAGCCCTTCCCAAACGCAAGGCACATCAGCGATCCTTCCAATAGCACTCTGTCCCTCCCACCACATGGTCAGAAAAGAACACTTGTTGCGAGAAATCGGCAAAATACATCCAATTCCCTAGCCCTGAACCTGCTTCCAAAAAGCCTGTAATTCCACAGACGCCAACATCTGCTAATATTTAAGCCAAGTGTCAAAATGAGAAACGTTGCTTAATAAATACACTTGGGGAGAGACCACTGCAAATCTTCACGCTTGTTTTCTTTTTGAATTCTTAATACCCCCCACAAAGCATCATTCGTTCCCCCCCCCCATCCATGGCCCTCCCTCTCAGAAAGGGTTTTGTTTTGCACAGGCCCTCCGAGGAGAAAAGCAAAATGAAAGAGCCCAACTTAGTCATCTCTCGGTAATTTCAAGCTGGTGGTGAGCGCGTGAGTCCCTGGGCTCCGCTCCCAAGGGCACCGGTGGCTCCCAGAGATCACTCCCTCTGCTTATTTGTCCCAGTCCACCTGTCTGTCTCCTGGGTACCATGGCAGGGAGGTGCGATAGCGTGTCCAAAAATGTCGCTTTTCATTTACCGTGTGTGGGTATCCGAAGGCCAGCGTTTTCAGAGGCCGAGTCCAGTAAACCAGCTCTAATCACATCACTCCCTGCGTAAAGCCCCTCGACAGCTCCCACAAAGCACAGAACGGAAGTCAGCTCCACTCTGACGGCTGGCCAGGGCCTTCCAACCGGCTCTGAGAAGGCCTTTTGTGGCCACTGCATACAGCCCAGACACTCAAGTCAAGGTCAAAAGTGGAAGACGGAGCTCAAGGGCTGGCAGGTAGAAGTGCTTCATGGGCTCACGTCCTACAGCACAGGGAGCGAGGAGCCAGGGGTCTGAAGCCCCCTGATTCATGGAAACGGTGCCTTCCTGCCTCTACCAGTGAGAGCCCCCCCAGGGACCCTGGAGCCAGGGTCTGGCCCACACCCATGCCCACATCCCCAAACCCTCTTTCCCCATGCTTAACCCCCATACTCTTTTGGTTCCCCATAAACCTCCCCGAATTCCTTCACGGCTCCTTCAGGTTCCTCTTCCTCTGCCCACCTGTGAGCGTGGGCAGCCCTAGACTTTAATCCAGAGCCTCTTCACTTCTCATTGCTTCCCAGACCCTCTGTGTAAAGTCCCAATCCGCCAGCCTCCCAGCCCCACTTAAAAAATCCTTCAATTGTCCTCTACTGAACACAAGACAAAGTCCAACGGACTCCAATCCTCCTTGACCTTGCCCTTGCCCCTGCCCACCTCCCAGTGCCCCTCCTCCCTGCGCTTACACATTCTGCGCCCCCTCCGATTTCTTCTACCAAAGGAAACAAAGCCACGGCCAGAGGACCTTAATTCCTTTCTAAACCACACTGCACGACAGTCAGTCATTCGCTGAGTTCTCTGTTTCTGCCACCAAACTCTGAGCAGAAACCTGGGCACCTCACCGGGACCCTGGTACTTAATACTCGACGGAATAGTTGCTGTTTGCTGAGTACTGTTCTAAGTGCCTTCCTATGAATTACTTTACGTTAACCTCATAAAGCAGTTGTTTTACATTGTTATTTATCGTCATTATCATATTAGTACAATAATGTAAGTAATAATATGTGTTGTTACGCCCGTTGCATAGATGAGGGTCCTGAGATGCAGAAATGTGAGGACACACCCCCAAGGTTACACAGTTACAAAGGGGTTGGTGGGGGGAAGGGATGCGGGGTGGGGGGGGCGGGGGCGGGTGTTGAACCCAGACAGTCCGCATTCTTCATCACTGTGTGCGATACACCATCTTAATAAAAGCCTTTTAAATACGCTAATCAAATGATCCACATGATTCTTCAGGAAGTGAACGTAAATGCTGTTACAGATCCCTCGAGACCTCGGCATGGAGACGCATGAGAAGAGGGTGAACTTGGAGCCCAGCTGAAGGGGGGCACGGGGTGAGAGGCCAGGCCAGGGCACAGACAAAGCTTCCAGACATGCTCACTTCACCTGGGTCACTGCAACTCTCCCTCCCCTGGGCAGGACACAAATAACAGGAATGTCATTATTCCCGAGACAGGAAGGGAGGCCAGGCCAGGCCAGAAGTGGCCTGGAGCCAGCGCAGCAGGTTCTAGTACCACTCATCAGGAATCCCAAGATGGAGACAGGGGAGGGCCAGCAGACACCACAGGGCAGAGCTAAGGCCAAAGACCAAAATCGGAGGCACAAGGTGAGGGCGGGGCCCCGCAGGCCACTGGAGCAGAGATTCTGCCTGCCCAGAAGGGTGCCATGGAGCAAGGATGCCGGTCCCTCCTGCCCAGTGCCCAGGGGGGAGATGGAGGAGGTGGGCTTGGCTCCAGCGGCAGGGTACGGCTCCCCGGCTCCCCGGCTCCCCGTGCAGGGGCGCCACCCAGCAGCTGACTCAGAGTCCCGGGCCGGGGCTGCACCGCGAATCCCACCGTCTGTGCTCTAAATCCTGTGTGAGCAGTACGTGAAGGAACCTGCCCTTCCGGAGGAGCTGAGGCTTCCGTGACAGGTGGAGGTCACCTTATGCCTGAGTCTCTAACAGAACCTTGATCCTGCAGCCCCGCTGGGCTGGGACCAGCACGCGGTTTGGTTTCCTCTGGAAGGAACATTGCGTGATCGCACTTCCCCTTTAAAAAGCTGGAGCCCAGCACTCACCCGCAAGGGTTCGTCGGGGAACCCGGGTTTGCTTGGCCTGTCCTGGCGCCTGGACCGCAGGAGCTGCTTGGCCTCCTTTTCCGTCACAATCGGGGAGGCCCCTGAAAAAGTCAGGACAGGCCCTTAGGGACGCTCAGGGCACATGAGTTCACAGCGCAAGGGGAATGATTAGCAAGTTCAACTTCAGAGGAAACACAAAAGTTCTTTCACGGGGACCTGTCCCCGAGGACGTGGCATTCCAGATGGCTCGGGGAGGAATTCCAAATGGTTTCTAGTACGGTTACCTCGGGACCAGTCTGCACTTCAACGTCTTCACCTACCACAACGGCCCTTCCTCTAGAAGTGGGTGTGAATTCGCTGGTTTTTAAATCGTATTTTCCTCAGCGCTCTGGTCAGTGTGTTCCCCACCACTCCAGTTTGCTTTGTGGGATTTTTTTTAGATCCCACCACGTTAGATCAAGTCAGAGTTGTTATTGGAAGGCCCTCCATGACAGCAAGATTATGTTAAACTTGATCATCACGCATGGTCCCTCAAAAGATATATTATGATGGTAACATGATATTAAATTTTGATAATCACACACAAACTCTAAAAGACATCATCAAATATGTTTACCAAATGTTGGTAATCTCATATGAACTCTGAAAAGAGGCATAGTTGAAGATTTATCAGCATTTTTGAGAGTCAGTGTTCACACACACTGAAATATTAAAAAAAGACTTTTTTCCCTGATGATGGCAATTCTAGGTGCCTGCTCTAAAAGAAATTATTGAATTACTATACATTTATATATACTTACACGAATAACATACATCTTATCGGAAGTTAAAAAAACACCTTAAAAGCCAAAAACAGACTTATTTCAGTTTATCATGCGAACACAGAAACAGGCTGCGTTTGTGGAGCCCACGCTCACCTGAGAAGGAAGCCAGTAAGGCGACACAGAGCACAAGCACGAGGAACGTCCTCATCCTGCCTCGGTTCCTCTCTCCGCCGGCTGCGGAATGGGTCGCCCCCGCAGGGAGCCAGCCTACTTGAAGGAAGCGGCGTCCAGCCCAAGGCTTGTTTGGGCTCTAACAGCACTTGCCATGTGATGCTAAGGACAGCTGACACTGAGTTGTTAATATGACCACGAAAATATTTTCCTCCGAATTCCTGTGGATGTTCATCCTGGGGCAGGAAGTTATCCCTCTGTGACGACGTTCGGAGCTTGAATCTGAGAAAGCGACAGGTGACATCCATGTCACTTAAACAGATATATACACACGTCATCGTCCAGAAGGCCGCGTTCTCATTGTAGCTTCAGTGTAGTGCCCACTGTTTCACCGGGAATTAGTAATCTCTTACATCTGCCTATGTTATGACATTTTCCCAAAGCCCATTCGCCAATCTGATTTGACTTTCTCAATAAATTCAGAGGCAGGCAGGGAAACTAGCAAGGGGCATAAAGAGGATGAAAAAATCTTTTTAGCTGACTTTGGAGCTAGCAACGTAACCTTCAGTAAGTCACTCGCCTGCTCTGAACTTCGGTTTCCTGTAAAAAAGGAGATAACAGCACCTATCCTGTGGGGTGTGATTCGAATGAGGGGTGAGGTACGAACCACATGGCAGCTAGTACTGCCCACCCTTCTCCGTCTCCACTTCCCAAATAAGGAGGTGAGATTCAGACAGGCAGAACGACGTCCCAGGTCACACACTACGGGTGCAGAAGTAGAGCCTAGGGCCCCGCCTGGGAAGCCCCCCAAGGGCCTGGTGCAATGTGATGTCGGTAGATTGTATGCAGCCTTACTCAGCCCTTGTTATCGTCACAAAGGGTACAATCTCAGGAAGCCGAAGTCCTTTTACACTTACATCATCTACCAATGTCGCACAAAAGATTGTTAAATAAATGTGTTATAAAAATATTCCTGAAAGGTATGTGGCTTTTTCTTTAGGATAAAATTCTCAATTCAGAGGCATGATCTGATATTTCTGGGGTTCCTTTGCAAGCTCAAACGAAAACAACACTCTGTCTACAGTTGTCTGAGTTCATGCTAATGCTGTGTAACCGATCCGAAACCTAAATGTTCTGCCCACGCCGTTGGTAATAAAGATAGCCTGAAGGGCTTGCAAGCAAGAAAAAAACTCATGCATTGTTAGCAAAGTTGCCTCATGTGTTAATTTGCCCCAAATTAGATGTTTGGTTTTATGTATTCTGTTGCTAGTAACATCCTTCTCTGTTCATAAAGTTTTCAGTAACTGGGGTTTTAGGGGCATTGTTTTAGAAACATGTATTTGTAACATTAGACGTCCTGGTTTTTTCAGATGCATTGCCAATGTGTTCAATTGTTTTCCTCTTTGTGATTGGATCAAACACTGACTGTATCATTTTGTTATATCAAATAAACATCATCTGTGGACCAGAAAAAAACTTGGACCTAGCTACAAGTTTCTAGTGTTCAGAGTAATTTTACTCTAAAGTATTTTTTAATTCAGTAACTTTTCTCTACATCGATGCTTCCAATTAAAACATAATGTGAGCCGTAGATGAAAGCCACACGTGTAGTTTACATTTTTCTAGTAGCCACGTTTTTAAAAATTAAAAATCAGGTGGAACTTTTTCTGTTATACTTTATTTCACATGAAATATCCAAATATTATCATTTCAACATGTAATTAAGATATTTCACATTCTTTTTTTTTGTACCGAGTCTTCAAAGCCGGTGTGCATTTTACACTTGCATTTCAAGGGCTCAGCAGCCACATGCGGCTTGTTGATACCACACTGACCGGCGTGGGTCTAGACCCTCCCATCTCTGCGGCCACCGCCCCAGTCCAGGCCGCTGCCACCTCTCACCCGGGCTCCCAGATGGTCTCCTGGCCTCCCTCCCTGTTCACTTCGGTCCATTCTCCATGCAACAGCAATGACGATCTTCTGAAACAGAAATATAATGTATAAATTGGACCCCGCCACTTCTCTGTGTAAGACTCCTCCTTCACTTTGTCACCTGTATGAATGTGTGTTCGCTGTGCTGTATACCGGAAATGAATACCAAAAAAGTGTGAAATGCAAACTATAAGTGAAAAATAAAATAAAATTTTTAAACAGAAAAGGGAAAATCAATCTGACATGTTTTAAAGATAATGAAATAAAATAAAAGTTAAGAGTGGTTTGTTTTTGGAGTTTTCCATTTTGTATTTTTGGACCGTTACCAACCACAGGTAGCAAACTGCAGAAAGCCGAACTTCCAGTAAGGGGACGATACTGTACACATTTGGGGGTGAACCTAATGAGGGCTACATCAGCCAAATGTAGTCAAATGTACAAAAGATGTTATTTTTTGGTGAAGTTTGAAATGCCTTATTTATCAGGAGGCTTACTAGTCTCCTTTGAATATTACCCTTATTTGCCGTTGTTGACTAAAAACCATTTTGAAGAGAAAAAAAATGGGAATATTTCTTTATTTTCTCACTGGACTCGGAACAAAGTCAGAACTCACAGTGCACTATAGGATCCTGCACTGAAAGAGACTTTGCCTGGGGCGATGGGAGCATTGTCCACTTGCTACTATGGTTTTACGAACCGATGGCACCCCAATACATTCAGTTAAAATAAAGAGCCTGTACTCCCTGTGCCTGCTGTCCTTTGCAACCCCTCTGGGACCACTCCCCTCCCCTCAGTCCAACCTAGCCACACTTCATTACTCTCAACTTCACCAACTTCCACCTCAGGACCTTTGCACGTTCTCTTCATCTTTCAATGACTGGGTCCTTCTCACCCTCGGGTTTCAATGTGAAAGTTCTCTTGCTCAAGCAAGCCTGCCTTTACCAGCCTACTTAAGGAAGGTTCCCTGCCCCCACCACCATTACTGTCCCTCTCACAGTACTCACCGTAATGTGCAAATATTGTCTACACATTTACTTTTTTAAATCTGTCTCCTCCACTGGACTGTAAGCTCTAACTAAGCTTGTATTACTTTCATAATAGAAAGGATGGAAGGACAGGAGGGAGGGAGAGAGAGAGGAAGGAAGGAAGGAAGGAAGGAAGGAAGGAAGGAAGGAAGGAAGGAACCTCTAGTGCACTGGAGAGATACTAGTAGAGAAAATGAAGGACCTGTATCCCACCTTAGGGTGCTAGTTCAAGGTCTCAATGGAAAGAGCCCTTCAGGTGTGATGCTGGCATGACCATTCAAATGTCCTTTGGCTGGGTCCCTGAGGATATTGTCCCAAAAGGGGAGACTATAGGAAAACTGAAGAAGCAAAGTCATCTTATAGTGAGTGTCACTCTGGTGGGGAGAGGTCTCTTCTACCCCTACCCTTGTTCCCAGGAAAAGCTGCAGCCCTATCAACGAGTCAGCCCGGCTCACAGAAGACGCAATGCCCAAAAAATCCGCAAGGTGGCAGGGTAAAGAGCGGAACCAGGGACAACCAAGGTCAAGAGAAAGAAACTCAAGACCACCAAGGTTAACTATTCTAGAAGTTGCCAGGAATCCACTGGACATGGGAAAAGATGGTGTTGCAGTGCCTAAGACTATTTTCCTATGGTTTTAATTGATCTGAAGGTCTTTAAGGGTCAGCGATAAAGCCGACATCACCGAGTCTCCACATTGTCACACTGAATACTGTTTTAAAAGGGTAAGATGTGATTTCAAACCCTGTGAGCTGAAGAAACCTCAAGGACAAGGCAACAACTTGTTTGAACTATAGAAATATGTCAAATCTATCCCAAGAGACTTATCATGTGCCTACATTCTTTAGGCCCGGAGTCTATTAAATAACTTCTAACATCCCCTTTTGTAGTTGTTTTTATCTTTTTTTATTGTCTGCCTCTCCCACTAGCCTCTAAACTCTATATTTTTACAACATGGTACACATAATTCTTCTATAATTTTTATAATACTAACTCCATAAACTGCGTGTACATACACATGCATTAACTTATAAGCATACTGGGCAGGCAGCTGTTAGATTTGCGCGGCTGTGGCTGACTGAATCAAGAGCATCAGTTCTTCATCACCACCACGGCATCCCCACGCTCTTTGCCATGTAACTTGCCCCTTGACCTTGGGCTCAACCAAGTGACTTGCTTTGGACAATGGCATGGTTGCACACATGACACAAACAGGGGTATGAAGTGTGTCTGACCAGTTAGATGTTCCCTCCTGCATTTCTGCCATTGCCACCAAAAGAGCCCCCCGCTCCCAGGTAACTGTTGTCCCTTCACGCTGAGGCTCAGAATGAACTCACGTGGAGAGTACCTGAGCCAGGAACCAAGTCTACACGATGTGCAGCTTACAGTAGAGCCACTCACACCAGCCCAGCCTAGCCCCACGGACCCCCAGCTACCACAGCCCGAAGCAGAGCTTCCGTCCACCTGCCGATCCTGGAGATGAAAGCACTGTTATTTTGAGGCACTGGGTCTAGGAGTAGTTCGTTGCATGGCCTTCCTCTGATGGTGGCTAACTGACACAGGGGGTCTGCTGGCATGGTGAGTGTGTCCAAATCGGGGGCTATTGGGTCTAAGTTAACTAGAGCATCCAAGTGGACAGACGCTTCCTTCAAAACTGAATCACGATCTACAGGTAGGTCGTGTGGTGTGATGGTGAAGACTGTGGGCTGCAGAGTCACCCCCAGACGTGAGCTCGCTGGAATCCTGGCTCTGAAATGTATTACCTGCGTCACAGTGGTGTAAGCTGTGACACTGGGCAAACTGTCCAAGTCACTGTTTTCTCATTTATAAAGAAAAGAATGGTAACTATAATAAAGCTTAACCTCTTCAGGAATTTTGAGACTTAAAAGAGAAAGTATACATCAAGTCCGTGACAAATACAGTAAGGACCTAGTACTTGGAAACCACCATTGTTGTCACCATTATTATTATTCCTTCTCTTTGCGGTCACCCTTTTTTATATGTGCATACGCCTCAGTCTCAGATACGCAATAGAAAGTCTGTAGATATCTTTTGAATGACCAAATGATAGAGAGATTAATCAAATACACAGCAAGATCTATGCTTTTACATGTTGCTGAAATAAAAATACATCTTTATTTGAAAAGAAAATACAGCCCCTTGTAAATACGAGTTGATTTCCCCCCTCTGGGTTCACACCCCATGCCCCTGGGTTCCCTTTCCCTTTCCACGCACTCCGTACCCTACACAGACACACACCTTCCTGTTTGGAGCGGCAATACAATGGCAAGATGGCTTGGCCTTGCACGGGGGCCTTTCTGGCTGCAGCATGCTGCCCCAGGAGGGCTGTCATTTCTGCTCTGGGCCAGGACACTGGCCTAAGTCTGCCCAGCAGGGAAGGAGAGCCAAGGTCAGCATCAGGTTCCTGGTGGCAGGTGCCAGACTTCGCTCCAACCCAAACGGGAATGACAGGGGCACTGGCAAAGGTGCGGGGCTGTAAGTGGGTACAAATAAACACATGAGGGGAGTGGGGCGTGGACGGGACACTTTGTGGAACCACCTCTAAGGCTACTGTCATATTACATTTCCTTCAAGAAAAGTGTTGCGCCTTTAAGTGGGAGAGAAAAGCTCTGGTTCTTCAGGGGAAAAGTACTGAGATGTGTGTTGTTTTCCTCTGTGGGACCTCGGCAGAGAAGAGCGTCAGGGAGATTGAGAGATGCTCTAGCAATGGTTCTCCAACCTTCCGGTGCATTGGAGTCAGCTGGGAATTCACGAGACATCAGAGAACCTTGGAAGTGAAAGATGGCGACAAAAGCAACTGAAAGAAAAAGCACGCGGGGGCTGAGATGATGCTAGGTGAGATGGCAAACGCCAGTGACAACTGACCCACCACATCCTGTGACAGATGAGAGAAACTGTTCCGCTCTCACAAAATGTGAACAGAAGGCCATAAAAAGGAACGTTCAGAAAAGGAATCAACAAAAATGTGTTCAGAAATTAAGAAACGTAATATAAATTAAAATTCAATAAAAAGATTTGAGGTTAGAGCTATAAAAATTTTTTCAGAAAAATAAAGCAAAAACAAGAGCAAGAGAGATTTAAAAAAAGAAAGAAAAAATTGTAAAAGAGGACATTTATCCAAATGAGTTGAAAACTTATGTCCACACAAAAATCTGCACACAGAGGTCTACAGTAGTTTTATCTATAACTGCCAAAACTTGGAAGCCACCAAGATGTCCTTCGGTAGGTGAACGGATAAATAGACAACCCAAACAATGAAAGATTATTTAGCATTAAAAAGAAATGAGCTATCAAGCCACAAAAAGCAGCAGCAGCAGCAGCAGCAGCAGCAGCAGCAGCAGCAGCAGCAGCAGCAGCTTAAATGCATATCACTAAGTGAAAGTAATAAATCTGAGAAGACTCCATACAGTATAGTTCCAACTATACGATATTCTGGAAAAGACAAAACAGTAAAAAGATGAGAAGATAGGTGTTTGCCCGAGTTTACAGGGAAGGGAAGGATGAATAACTGGGGAATAGAGGATTTGGGGGGCAGTGAAACTATTCTGTGTGACATCGTAATGATGGATATGTGTAAGTACGCGTTGGTCCAAATCCATGCAGTGAGCCCTAATATAAACTATGGCCTTTGGGTGACAATGGTGTGTCAATGAAGGTTTATTGGTTGTGACAAATGTACCTCGGGTGCCACGGGATGATATGGGGAGGCTGTGCGTGTACGGGGCCAGGGACCAATGGGAACTCTGTACTTTCCTCTCCATTTTGCTGTGAATCTAAAACTGCTGTAAAAACAAAGTCTGTTTTTTTTTAAAAGGGAAAGTAGAGAGGACCATCTAGGTCTGGCATCCAAACAACAGAAGTATCAAAAAAAAAAAAGAGAGAGAGAGAACATAGATGATAGAGAAAAGGAAGTCAACAAAGTAATTCCAGAACTGAACATGATCTGCTGGACTGAAGGGACCCAGTAAACCTGGCAAACCAGGTGAAGGCGGACTCACGCCCAGGCTCACCTCTGTGAACTTTCAGAACACTGGAGAGAAACAGAAGATTCTACAAGCTTCCAGAAAGCAAAAACCAGTCCCATTCAAGGGATCGGGAATAAGACAAACCTGCAGCCACATTAAGAGCAAACAGAAACAAAGGGATGTGTTCAGAGCTGTGAAGGATTTCCCCAACCTAGAACGCTATACCAGACAAACAGTCAAGTGTGGAGGGTGGAATAAAGGAATGTACACACACGTGGGGACTCGAAATTATGCCTCCTCCCACGTACCCTTGCTCTAAAAGTTACTGACAGATGTGCTCCACAAAAGCAAGAGAATTTACAAAGAAAGGGGAAGCCACAAGGCCTAGGAAACAGAAGATACAAACAGGACAGTGGTGAAGGGAACTTCCAGGACGACCACTGCGCTCCAGCACGGAGGGCAGGTGGCCTGGGTCGGCACCAGGTGCCATTGGCGCCATGAGGTGCAGAAACCCAGAGCACAGGCTGCCTGGGTCAGCCTGGGACAGTTTACACTGTATTTGTATTTCGTTTATCTTGATGACAATTATTAGCTGGTAAGACTCCATTCCCCTCACCCCTGGATCAGCAGAAGATACTCATTCCTCCCTGAGGAATGTGCCATGTTAACCTTTTCCTAAGAACTTGAAGAAGGTCCTAATGAGCTAAGAAGGCAAAATAGAAAGCAACCCCTCTCCTAGCCATGGTTTTGCCTGATGCTCAAACCATAGCCCTGCCCATTTGTCCCCACTGGGATTAGCAATCTTCCCAGGACCCTGCCCACTGATTTCCCCGAAGGTTGAACCTTCCCCAAGAAGGCTGACCTTGGGGAATCCAGATCCTGACCCTGGCCCACACCCCACTCAGCTTATCTCCTCCAGGGAGCCTTTATGTGTTAGTGGCTTCACTGCTGTTTCCTGATGGGGCTGGATTTGGGTTTATTTTTTGAAGCAAAACTATACAGTTCAGGGATCCTTTCCAGGGTGGTAAAACTATCAAGAAAAGCAAGGGAATGAAGAACACAAAAATTAGAACAGTAATTTCCAGATGGCAGGAGGAGGGGTAGCTTTCAAATGGGCACAGGAGAGGCTCCCAGTGTTTTTCTGATAACGTATTTTTTAACAAAACAATCGTTTTGCTCTCACCCAAGTATAAATTATGATATTCTTAGTGAGTGGCAACGTGATGAAATATGCTTCATTGTTTTTGAAAACCTTGATTAGCATTCGGTGATGCAACAATTCAGAAGCCTGATTCTGAGTTCATTTACTCTTAATAATTGGTTTCATGGTTCTGATAACTAAAAAGTCACTTTGAAAAGATATGTGGCTCCAAATGGAAAATGGGCATCGCGGGCTCCCCTTCCAGTTCCATCCACCAACTATGCAAAGGTTTCCCTTACAGTCTGACCAGCAAATGCCCATCCTCCCTGGTGGCTGTTAGTTTATCTTGTTCACTGATTGGAAAGTGTTGCAATGTTATGTGTTTTCAATTCATAGGCTCAAAGCCCACAGAAATTATGCATTTAGGAAGACTTTAAGTCTGGTTAGGCAGGCATACATATTTGCCAAAACTCATCAAATTGTACCTTTAAAATGGGTGCCTTTTAGGGGGATTTGATACTGTTTTTCAAGTAACTGCAACATTCAGGCAACTTGAGGGTGCCCTGATGGTTCATAGATAAACTTCACTCAGGATGCTCCCTGGGAAATCCTGCGGGGGCGGGGAGGGGGGTGCCAAGGCTTGGGGAAAGTTCAGGCAGTCATCTAGATGGTTCTCTCCTATCTTGAGTGAAGCAGAGTGTTCCCCTTTCAGCCCAGGAGGCCTTGCAAAGCAGAGATAAGGCTGGGCTGCTGAGGGAGCCAGGAATGAACCGCAGATGTGGGGCAAGTGCGGGAAGGGCCTTCAGTATTTGAAAGTCAGGACTCGCTGGGGCCATGGTATGTGCATGTCCCTGTGTAGCTGCGTTTTTTCTGAGCAGGTTTTCCTTTGACTTGGAGCCAGCGTTCGCACAGACAGAGTGGCAGCAGCTGCTCGAGATTCTTTTCCCCCTCCTCACTGGTGTACCTGGCTGTCACGCCAAGTTCTGGAGGCCCCTTCTTCCTGTGTGCTGTCTCTCCCCAAAGCCAGGGTTCCTCAGGGTCTCTGCCCTGCAGCAGGCAGGGCCCAGGGCACTCAGGGTCTCTGCCCGGCTGATTTCAACCTGGGCCACCCTCCCTCCTGTCTCCTCCTCTTCCTCCTCTCCCAACGTCCAGCAAGTTAATCTGTGTGGTGGGCCTACAGGTATTTACTTTATTACTTTTTCTTAACTGTGCACATGCTTTATAAAACTTGTTGCATGTATCATATATTTCACAATTTAAACCAAAAAAAAAAAGTTTTAATAAATACATAAAAGAATTACCTGGGGAAACTAAAGAAGGAGATAGATTCCTAGCTCCACTACAATTCTGATTCCAGAGACTTGGTCAAAGCCTGGTTAGATGGTGCTGCTGCAGGGGCCAAAGACCACCTTCAGGCACCTGCCTCGGTTCAGAGCATCACAGGGTTTGGCATCAGACTGACTGAGTTCAAAGCCCCAACTCAGTTGACTCCTTGCTGTGCGACATCAAGCAAGTCTTCTACATTCGTAAAATGACGATGACAAACTTTGCACAGTGCCTAGGACCTACTGATCAGAGAACACAGGTTGGCTATCATAATAATTATTATTATTACCTTTAGTGGACTAAGAGTATTTCCCCCAGATGTGGTAATATCTATTAATCTGTCCCTATACTGATAAATTTTCCTGATGATTTCCACTTAGCAAAGAGAGACTATTATTGTTAAAAACTTTTCCATAAGTTTCGCATTTTTTATAACCTTTGGCTAAATGAGAATCTAAGGGGAACGCCATAAACACAGCAGTGACATAAAATAGCAAAGTATTAGAAACAAATAGCCAACAACAGAGGTAAGTTTACATATACTGTGAACTGTGAGGAGGGAGGAAACTCTGGAGGAGCCCCAGGGCTAAGATAAAGGACTTCAATACGGGACAGAGGCCCGGTTCTAAAACCGGTTGTTCCTGCTTTCTGGAAAGGAGCTGAATCAAGGTGAATTGTGAATGTACCTGCCCAGAAGCTGCTACAGGACCCCTGCTTCATTATAAGAGCATTATAATAAATTAACATTGTAGGGCCCGCTGCCCTGGTGGCTGATCAAGGAAAATCATGGGAGACCACATGTGCAGTAGGTTTAAAATAATATATTACTTCTACATGCGCAATAAACGCCCACCAAAACTAGCCAGGAAAGATCTGCCCTGTAAGAATAGAATCCCTCCAGCCCCTGAGGTCAACCTCTGCTTGGAGCTGGTCTGCTCCCATGTTCTGTGGAGTGTACTATCACCTAATAAATCTGCTCTCTCTCTTTCTGCTATAAACTCTATGTGTTTGGTTTAATTCTTTGTCCGCAATCACCAAGAATCTGGTTACCTATGCCCACCTGTGACACTGTCATAGAATGTAGTATTAAGCAACCATTTAATACAAATTTATAAAAACAGGTAAAAGTTATTTTGTAATGCTAAATGAACAAATAGCCAGATAAAGACTACATCTCCCATACAACCAAAACTATGCATACAAAAAAGTAAAACAAAGTGTCCTTAGAAAACAATAAAAGAAAATAGGCCAAGGGTTTAAATGTAGGTTGTCTTTGAGGTGAGAGATGGATGGTTGTTTTTTTCTTCCGTTACTTTTCTGTACTTTCCAAATGTTCTATAACAGGATTTTTTTTTTTTAATCTCACTTTTTAAAACTATATTCTCTAGCCCTGGCTGGTGTGGCTCAGTGAATTGAGTGCCGGCCTGCAAACCAAAGAGTCGCAGGTTCGATTCCCGGTCTAGGGCACATGCCTGGGTTGCGGGCCAGGTCCCCAGTTGGGGACGTATAAGAGGCAACCACACATTGATGTTTCACTCCCTCTCTCCCTCCCTTCCTCTCTCTCTAAAAAAAATAAATAAATAAAATCTTAAAAAAAAACTATATTCTCTTGTTACCTTTCCAAATCTAAATTAATTTGAGGGCTCTGCCTCAACTAGGCTTTGTGAAAGACAACGACATTTCCATACACAGTGCAAGCGACCAGGGCAGAAGAGAGGCTTCAGGGATCTCACTCAATCCTCCCATGTTGCCCATGAGGAACATGAGGCCCAGAGAGGTGAACTGACAAAGCACAAGAGGACAGAGGGCTGGGACCTGATCCCGGGCCCTGCTATGCCACCTAACCTTTTCCCATTGCACCACACTCTCCCCTCACTCTTCACATTCCAGACTGTTACACATTTTACCAGCAAAACCAGCATCACTTGTTAGAAATGCAGACCCTCGGGCCTCTTCCCCAAGAAAGGGAACCAGAATCTACATTTTAACAAGATCCCTGGGGCAAGTTTCTTAAGAGAAATAACAAAATAAAAGAAAGTCTCTCTTTGATAGCTAAATTTAGATTGAAGGTAACTTGGGTGACCAAGTTTAAAATAAAGTGGTCTCAGTCCCAACAACACTCCCTGGCTTTGTGACATCAAGCCTGTTTCTCGACCTGCCTGTGCCTTGGTTTTCCTCATCTGTAAAGTAGGCATGATAAACTCAGCCCCGCACCTAGCAAGTTCAGAGATGGAAGCTGGGCTTTGTAAACAGGCTAATAAATGCTTCTCCTTTCAACAGGCCTGGCACTCTGTGAGAGCTGGAGCTCCCTGAACAGGGTTTGGAACATAGTAAGCTTTCCATCAGTACCAATTTAATAACTAACTAGCAAGTGCTCAGGTGATAGCTACCAATTTTGGACTTGGGTCGCCCCATCTTATTGGTACATAAGAGTTTCAAAACTGCCAGTTTTCTACCTTTCAACATTCAAAACTGCCAGCTCCGACATCCACCAGGCAGTGAGAAAGAGAGTAGGTTTAAGGTCACTGAAAGCTTAACTCATACTGTAAATCATTCATACTAGAACTTTCTACTGCTGCAGACTTGCAGGGTTCAACCTTCCATCCTCTCCAATGCCCCGCCCTCTTGTTACTCTGCCCACAATTCTCCCTAAGCCACGCCCTCGGTGACCACCTAGCCCCGCCATCTTCCGAAGGCCCCACCCCCTAAGGCCTGTCAGCCTTCACAGCCATCTCACCCCGATGCCCCGCCCCCGCCCGATGACCCCCAGCTCTCGCAGAAGGCCCCGCCCCCCCACCCAGGGTGCCTACCCACCCTCATAGGGTTTGTGGGCTGTCTCGGAGTCTTCACGGAGGTCGGAGCTCCTGGCAGGCTAGGAATCGGGCTTCTGCTCAGCGCCGTGCCAGGGCGGGAGGTCGGCCCAGGCCGAGTCCCCTGGAACGGGGCCTCCACCTACCCCCCACGAGGTAGGGCCGCCGGGGCGGAGGGGCAGAGGCGAAGGTTTCTGAGGCCTCCCGAAGGGGTCCTGGCCGGAGGGCGGCTGCAGGGTGCCGAGCCGGGAGCCGAGCCAGGCCGAAAGCGGCTGGATGCGTCTGTTGGCGACCCAGGCCATGGAGGGGAGTGCGGGGCGTGGGATAACGGTTAAGGATGCCAGCCGGGGCGCAGCGCATCCCACGTGCGCCATCGCGCCCAGCACCCCGGGCTTTCCGCAGAGGGCAGCTAGTAAATTTTCACTGCCCCCTACCCTGTGCCAGGCGAGGTGAGGAGGAGACTGCGGGCCGGGGGAGGAGGGAGGGGACCGAGCGTGACCCTGCCGGGGCACCGCCCCCTAGGCGCGACAAGTCCGCGGGCTGGGCGAACAGGAAGCTCTGAGGTTCTGCCGCGGGAAGATGGTGTGTGCGTTCCTCTCCTTGGAGAGAGCGGAGCCACTTGGGCAGACCGCGCCCTGGATATCCCCTGAAAGCAGGAAAGAAGGTGGGGGTGGGGCACAGCGAACCGAGGTGGACCCGCCTGTGTCTCTATAGTAGGAAACGTCCTTGGAGGAGATGGAAGGGGAGAAGCGGCAGGAGCCCTACACGGGCCTATTTGCGGACGGGCACCTGATCCTATGGACGCTGTGCTCGGTGCTGCTACCGGTATTCATCACCTTCTGGTGCAGCCTTCAGCGGTCGCGCCGGCAGCTGCACCGCAGGGACATCTTCCGTAAGAGCAAGCACGGGTGGCGCGACACAGACCTGTTCAGCCATCCCACCTACTGCTGCGTGTGCGCGCAGCACATCTTGCAGGGCGCCTTCTGCGACTGCTGTGGGCTGCGCGTGGACGAGGGCTGCCTCAAGAAGGCCGACAAGCGCTTCCAGTGCAAGGAGATCATGCTCAAGAATGACGGCAGGACCCTGGACGGCATGCCTCACCACTGGATCCGGGGCAACGTTCCCCTGTGCAGTTACTGTGTGATTTGCAAGCAGCAGTGCGGCAGTCAGCCGAAGCTCTGCGATTACAGGTATGGCTTTTGTGGGTACTGATTGTCCGACGATGCGCAGGAGTCAGGATTTCAGGGGTGGGAATAGAGGCCTGCTTTGATCTCAGCAAATGGCCTGAAGTGCCCACTTGCAGAAAACAAGGTAATAAACATTCCTGGTATTGTACAAGCAGGACAGCTTTGCAATAGTCATGCTGAGATGATGTAGCCCCGTTCCTCAGACAACCTGTCCTTTTGTCTGCTGTTTTGTGGGCTTTCAGGCTTCCATCCAGACATCTCTAAGGGCTGCATACCTCATGGCCACTATATTACAGTTTAGCTCTTGTTACTATTATCTCCATTTCACATAAGAAAAAATGAAGTATGGACAAATTAACTTTTCCCTAGAGTCACAAAACTGATTCATCCCCAGTGCTGTATTGACTGAACAAGGAAAACAAGTGTTAACTACCTTTTTCCAATATAGGTATCGGTCCTATAGTGACATTTAACACTTAAAGGGATACTCCTTTTGTCAGTGGTCTTTCAGGACACATAGCATCTTAAACAAGTGACTTTGTGACTAAAAGCCAAGAGTATTTTAACGGCTTTTAAATACACACCGGACAACACATACTTATGTTCTTAAATATTGTCTGAAAGTAGGTGAGGGTTATGTTAGAGATTGGTAATAAAAGGGGATGCTGCTTTGCAGATCAGCTGTTCTAACTCATCTTACAGTTGAGAGAATTGTATTCAGTGAGAAAATAGAACAAGTATCCAGGAATTCTAACCCGGCAGACAGGGTGAGGAATGCTATTGCTACATAGACTTATCTCAGCCTTAAATCTGGACGTCTTCATTGTGATGCATTTTATTTCAAGTAGAATGGCCCCTAAACATGTTTAAGAACCAAAATAGAAAGCTGGCACTAGATAGCAAGTGGCTTTGGCTGGGTTTTTTTTCTTTATTTAAAAATTCTTTTTTTTTAATTAGTATGAGCACTAACTCAACACCTATTTTTAAGTCTTATTTTAAATAGTTTTAACCATCAGATTTAGACTTAAAAAAACTTTTCCAAAAAAAAATATCTTAAATAACTACAGAGTTTTGTGATCATTCATTTTTATTTGCTCTCTTATAAATTTAGATGTTGTCCTTTCGGTATCTGTGAGAGCTAGGTTACCAATGTCTTTAAATTGTGTAATTCTCTCTGTAGGTAAGCTTTAGTCTTTAAGGCTTGGGATTAGTTGGAAAGAAGACATGAACTGAGTATTGTTTTATTTCCTTCCCTTCTTTTGTCTATGCAGAATTAGATGGAAATGGCTTCTATAAGTATCTTAACTTCATTTCAAATACTCCTTCACAAATAAACATAGTGCTGTGATTCTCCACCCAGATGATCTTTGTAGAAATTGATATCCGACAGAGTCTCTGCTCTGCTTTAAACCCTTCAATTGCTCCCTTCACATACACTGATGGTCTTTCAGTGTAAACTGCAAGTGCTTAACATGGTCCTACATGCTCTCTGGACCCTGCCTGTCCTTTTTGTCTTACTGGCCACCGCCTGTATTAATCTTTCATGTACCAGGAACATCAGATGGGTTGTGGTTTCCTTTTTCTTACTGACCTTTTTCGAGCCCTTTCCTCTAGAAACCTTTGCCTGATCTTCTACTCACCCCCACCCCCCAATTTTTCCTTCTTCATGACATAATATCCTGTTTCTCTATAGTTCTCAAAATAAAGTCCCCGGAACCAACAGCGATAGCAGCGTCACTTAGAAATTTGTTAGAGATGCAAATTTTAGGGTTGTCAGATTTAGCAAACAAAATAAAAATAAAAATTTTGCTATATTTGAGACATACTTATATCAAAAAAAGTATTTGTTTATCTGAAATTCAAATTTAAGTGAGCATCTTTTATTTTTTTGGCAACCCTAGACCCACTGAATCAGAAATTTGGGCTGGAGACCAGCAATCTTGGGTTTCACAGGGCCTGCAGGCAATTCTAAAGTTGAAGAACCACTGCTATGTTTATGTAGCTTTTTAAACCTGAGCCTCTGCCCTTGATCTTGGGTCCCCTCCATGTCCCCTTGAACACAGTGAATGTGATGATAGAGTTCTGTTTCCTCGGTAGCTTGTTCTCACTGGTACTGAACAGTTTGTTCTAAGCATGCTAGAACCCTTCACCCCTGGTAGAAATTGCCTCTGTATAATTTAGGAAAGTTTTATTATTCCCAGAGGAAAAGGGCACAGGGTCCTGAAGTGGTACATATTGTGTAATGTTCTGATTTATTTTAGTCAATAATTTTATTTAGCATTACAGTCAGCTATGACCTTCTGTGGGAATGAAATATTTTACAAAGAGAAACAAGATAAATATCTACTTAGAACTTTTAAACACAGACCAGACTGGCTGTCTCTGTGTCTGTCTCCCTCTCTCTCTCTGGACTTTTATCGAGCTCTGTGGGGGCTCCTATTCTTGGGAAGTCTGAGATTTTAAATGAACTGTGAAGACCATACAACAAGTTGGCATTTCAAAGGGCAGTAATGACAGGTGTTAGCTGTTTTTAAAGTCTGCAGCCCCGTTAAACTACAGATAAGTGATAAAGACCCTTAATTTATACTCAATCAGTCATTATTAGCTTTCACATTATAAACATCTATCTTGTGCCATACACTGTGCTGGATTCTTATTTTCCTGTAGATTTTTAATTAACCTTTGTTCCCTATAGTGTTCTGTCTCATTAAGAAAATGTTAGGAACTTCTGGCCAAGATGGAAGCTTAGGTAGATAAGCTTTGCCTCCTCAAGCAACCAAAAGAAGGACAATAACAAATTTAAAAACAAAAAACCAACAGAACTGCCAGAAAAACAAACTGTATGAAAGTCTGACAACCAAGGAGTTAAAGAAGAAACATTCATCCAGACTGGTAGGGGGGCAGAATCAGGCAACTGGGCAGTGAGGACGCGCTGCAAGGCAGAGGACCGGGCGGGCAAGGCAGCCACTGACGGACTGGGCAGTCCCACATTCATGTGCAGATAAACCGGAAGGAACTCCTGGGGACCGAAACAGACCGCACAACCCAGGGTTCCAGCATGGGGAAATAAAGCCTCAAAACCTCTAGCTGTAAAAACCTGGTCGAGTGTGGGGGGAGGGGGAGGCAGCAGGAGAAACTCCAGCCTCACTAGAGAGTTTGTTGGAGAGACCCACAGAGTCCTAGAATGTACACAAACCCCCACACTCAGGAATTGGCACCAGAAGGGCCCAAATTGCTGTGGGTAGCAGAGGAAGTAACTGGAAGCGGGGCAAGAGCCAAGCAAGTGGCATTGTTCCCTCTCAGACCCCTCCCCCTACAGTCAGCACCACAATGCAGCGAAGTGGGTTGCCCCACCCTGGCAAGTACCTAAGGCTTCGCCCCTCACAATGCGACAGGTGCACTGAGACAAAGAAATATGGCCTTAATGAAAGAACAGATCAAAGCTCCAGAAAAAGAGCTAAGCAACAGGGAGATAGCCAACCTATCAGATGCAGAGTTCGAAACACTGGTAATCAGCATGCTCACAGAAATAGTTGAATATGGTTACAAAATAGAGGAAGAAGTGAAAGATATAGGGAAGGAAACTGAGATTCAAATCAACCTTTTGGACCAGAAGGAAGAAATAAACATTCATCCGGAACAGAATGAAGAAACAAGAATTCAAAAAAATGAGGAGAGGCTGAGGAACCTCTGGGACAACTTTAAACATTCCAATATCTGAATCATAGGGGTGCCAGAAGGAGACGAGGAAGGGCAAGAAATTGAAAACTTATTTGAAAAAATGATGAAGGAAAACTTCCCCATTCTGGCAAAGGAACTAAACATGCAAATCCAGGAAGCACAGAGAGTCCCAAAGAAGTTTGACCCAAGGAGGAACACACCAAGACACATCATAATGAAATTACCCAAGATTAAAGATAAGGAGAGAATCTTAAAAGCAGCAAAAGAAAAGGAGACCATTACCTACAAAGGAGTTCCCTTAAGACTGTCAGCTGATTTCTCAAAAGAAAGTAGGCAAGAAGGGGCTGGAAAGAAGTATTCAAAGTCATGAAAGGCAAGGACCTATATCCAAGATTACTCTATCCAGCAAAGCTTTCATTTAGAATGGAAGGGCAGATAAAGTGCTTCCCAGGTAAGGTCAAGTTAAAGGAGTTTATCATCATCAAGCCCTTATTATATGAAATATTAAAGAGACTTATCCAACAAAAAGATCAAAAATATGAACAATAAAATGACAACAAACCCACAACTATCAACAACTAAACCTAAGAAGAACAAAAACAAACTAAGCAAACAACTAGAACAGAAACAGAATCACAGAAATGGAGATCACATAGAGGGTTATCAGTGAGGAGGGAGAGGAGGGAGAACGGGGGGAAGGTACAGGAAATAAGAATCATAATTGGTAGGTACAAAATAAACAGGGGGAGGTTAAGAACAGTATAGGAAATGGGGAAGCCAAAGAACTTATATGTATGACCCATGGACATGAACTAAGGGGGGAATGCTGGAGGGAGGGAGGGTGCAGGGCAGAAGAGAATAAAGGGGAGAAAAATGGGACAACTATGATAGCATAATCAATAAAATATACTTAAAATGAAAGCGAAAAACATTTTCAAACCAAATAAAAGCAAACTGCTTCACTAAGAGAAAAAAAAAGTGTTAGATGCCTTTTTATTCATAAGGCCTATCTTCAGTACATCCCACTCCACCCTCCAGACGCACCCCCACACACTGTGATTCATAAAAGAGAGCTTCTGACCCTTAGCAGGTAATTACATTGTCAGCTTTAGTCTCGGCTTTGGTCTTAAATTTTATATTTCTTACTCTGTTGATATGTGTTTATTTAATTTATTAATTATCCAAAACAGTGGAAGATAGCAAATCATCTTCTATAACAGAGGTAGGCAAACATTTTCTGTAAAAAGTCAAAATTAAGTTATTTTAGGCTTACAGACCATATAGTCTATAATAAGTTAACTCTACAAAACCAGCCATGGACAATACATAAATGAATAGGTGTAGTTATTTTTCGATAAAAGTTTATTCACAAAATTAGGCAGCAGAGGTATAGGTCTTCACAGCATAAAAGCATTTAAATAAACCACAAAGGGAAATATAGACCTGTCTATCAAAATAAACTTAAGTACATTAAAAAGTAACTTTAAAAGAAAACTGAAATAATTATGTCAGGAAAGAGGTTGATATCCTACGTAAATAAAAAGTTCTTGCATTTACTAACATGTAGGGCATGAATCAATTCACAGAGAAGGCCAAAAAAATATTCAGCTTCACCTGGTGGTCAAAGACATCCAAACGGAAACAGCAAAATATTTTTTGTCTATCAAATTATCAAAGAAAAAATATTAGATCCTAATGAACAAGTACTACATGTAATAGACACCTTCATACACTGATAAGCATATTGAACAGACATATTAAGAACCCTAGGAAAATGCAATTCAGTACCTTCTAAGAGTCCAGAAAAATATGTTTTTATACCTTTATGTTTAAGGTTGTTCATCATGTTATTTAGAAAAATAAACTATCTAAATGTTTGGGGAGAAAAAGAACAGAGATTCAATAAATTATGGTGTATCCATATGACATTATTCATTCTTTACAGACCATGTTTTTAAAAACTATTTAATGGCATAGGTCCATATTCATGATACAATGTGGGAAGAGAAAAAGCATCCAGGTGCATATATGTCATACCCCTAACCTAAAAACCAAACATTTATGCACTGTAAAACCAAGAGTAATTTCATCAAAAAGTTAAGAGTAACTGTCTCTGGGTGAGTTTTATTTTAGGTCTTTCTCAAGCATAAGCTGATATTATCTAATTTAAAATATGATTTAAAAATTAATGCAAGTAGTTCATGAATATATTCTGGTTTTTAGAAACTCAAGCAATTTGTAAAAGAAGTAGAGTGGAAAGTGAATGGTGTCATCCCTCAGTCCCACTTTTCCTACCAGAGGATACCACTGTGAAATGATTCAGCAGGCATCCTTTGAGATTATTTTCAATGATAACATACTACTTTAAAGTTACTATAGAGCAGTGGGTGGAGGTACCACACTTCAGCCGCATAAGCAATCTCTCATAGTTTGAAAGCAAGTATAACGAAGGTTATCATGCAAGTTATTTTACAGTTTTCTCTTTAACAGATCATGCAGATAACTCTTCTTTCAGCATTAAATAGGAACAATTACTTGACAAATCTGAACATCCAGCCGGAAAAAACAACCTTAAAATAGAAAGCTGAGATTGTTGATCTTGAGGTGAAAGAGTAATTATCGTCTTTGTTTTAATTCCTTTAACTGTGACCATTATTTCCAGGTGGCCTGCTTCTGTCCCCATAGTCAGAGCCGCCTTGTCTGTGAGAGGATTAACCACTGAGCAGATTGATGATAGAAACCCGGGGCCTTTCCGGCACTATTGCCTGCTGGTTTCACGCAGGGCCCCAAACGCAGAGGCAGATCTGACTGTACATGCCTTCTGTCTGTATTTCACATGCAAATGTATCGATTAGCTTTGTGTTAACTACCAAGAAATGGACTACTTTACCATATTTACTAGTATTCATGGATGGTTATTTAAGTGAAAATATTTTTGAATTAGAACCTGAGGACCCAGGCCAGTGGGGCATTGAAGCAGTAAAGCTTCAGGCCTCATGAACTTAATTCAGCCAAAGCACAAATAAATAATACACAGAACTACTATTGTAGATTAGCTTTTGTTTATGTGGATTATATCTATTGATATTTACAATGTTATAAATTAAAACAGCACTTGTTTAAATACTTGTTTGATTTTTTTTAAGATTTTCTTATTTATTTTTTAGACAGGCAAAGGGAGGGAGAAAGAGAAAGAAAGAAACATCAATGTGTGGTTACCTCTCATGCCCCACCCCCTCCATTGGGGGGGACCTGGCCTGCAACCCAGGCCTTTGCCCTGACTGGGAATCGAACCAGAGACCCTTTGGTTTCAGGCTGGCACTCAATCCACGGAGCCACACCACCAGCCAGGGCTAAATACTTGTTTTTAAAGATTGATCATGGTGCTCTAGCTGGCATGGCTTAGTGGATTGAGCACAGGCCTATGAACCAAAGGGTTGCCAGTTCAATTCCCAGTTAGGGCACATGCCTGGGTTGCAGGCCAGGTCCCCAGTAAGGGGTATGTGAGAGGCAACCACACACTGATGTTGCTCTCTTTCTCCTTCCCTTCCCCTCTCTCTAAAAATAAATAAATGAAATATTTTTAAAAAGAAAAAAAGATTGATTATGATAACATACATATTGTATTTTTATCAAAATAATATACATGAAAATCTAATGAGAAGTGTGATACTCGTTTTACATTTTTGGTACATTTCTCTGGCTTGAAGTGAGCAAGATTCTCCTATCCGTTTCTGCATTCAGGTTATTGATACTGTTACGGAGAAATGAAACGATCCAAACGCAGGGAGTTCACGAAGCACGACTCTTCATTACACGCGTGGTCCCAGAAGAGGCAGTCTCCAAATTATGGGCCCCGATCTCGGGGAAAACTCTTCCTTTTAAGCATTATTACATCCTGGCCTCTGCAGCAGATGCTGTCATAAATTTTAACTCCCTTTCCCCCTTCCTCTGATTTATTTCTTCCTCAATCAGGGGACTCAAATAGGACTTGTATCCTGATCTATTTCTACTCTCAATTAAGGTTTTGTATTCTGATTTATTTCTTTCTACATCAATACCATGCGTGTCCAAGACCTTCTGGAAACATCCACTGTACACTTTAGAGAGAATGAGGGTAAAATAACACCTTATTATTACTAAAATGATTTTAACCTCAAAGACACTCTGAAGGGATCTCGGGGGCCCTAGGCCATAAGAACTGCTGTGAACCTGCCAAGTATGGTCAGATTTTATTGTTCTATTTTCAGTGTGTACATACAATTATAAATCTTTTATTTGCCGCATTTTATGCTCAATGGTGATGAAATGACTGTTTGATTTTTTTGACAAAAACAATTGGTCTGCAGATTAGTAAGATTATGGTTTGAAATTATTGTGATCTCTGTTTCTTCATCCCTCAGGTGCATTTGGTGTCAGAAAACAGCCCATGACGAGTGCATGAAAAGTAGCTTAAGGAATGAAAAGTGTGATTTTGGAGAATTCAGAAACCTCATCATTCCACCAAGTTACTTAACCTCTATTAATCAGATGCGTAAGGACAAAAAAACAGATTATTCAATGGTAATCAGAGTTTGTTTGTTCTTATGTGATTGATTTTCCAGAAAGTTGTTTAAGTCAATTACAGCTGTGAGTGTGTGAGTCGAATCGTTATGGGAGACATAAAACCCCACCCAGTTCCTAGAGATGTGCCACCCACTTTGGCTCCTGAGTTCTTTCATGTCTAAAAGGAAAGTGGAAATGTCACATTAATGGTTTCTAAATCACTGCCTACTTCTGAATTGCTTTGGGAGCTTTGTAAAAGTACAGGTTCCTGAATCCACCTATATCACCATATCTGATTAGTGGGTAGATCCCAGGAATCCGTACTTTTTTAAGGTCCTCGGATAATTCTGATGAACAACCAGGTTTGGTATTCATGATGATTGCCAGTAAAAAGAAGACATAGATTTTCCTCACACGTTATTCTAGAAGAATTTTTCCATTTGGAACTTTACATAGGGAGCCTAGAGATGTATTTACATTGCATATCACATGGTCCCACAATAATGTGAAACATTGAAGCTATTGCAACACTTTGCAGGATGTTTGTGTCTCAAAGTCGATGTGCATGTCTCTCTCAGTCTTTATGTAGCTCTTAAGGAATAACTATAAAAATTTGCATTTTCTACTTTAATGTGCCAAAAAAGTTGAACTATTTTATTTTAAAATTAAATTATGGCACTTCCAGCCAAGATGGAGGCGTAGGCGGACACACTGCGCCTCCTCTCACAACCAAAATTAAGGACAACAAATATTTAGAAACAAGAAAACAACCAGAACTTATAGAAAATTGAACTGTACCAAAGTCCAACAACCATTCATCCAGACCGGTAAGAGGGGCGGAGTCGAGATAGGAAAAAGTGGAGGTGCAGACCCAGGAACGCAAGTAGCAGGGGCTCGCAGTTCCCAGGTGCACAGGCGGTGGCTGGCGGTCCTCGGGCGCACAGGCGGCAGCTGGCAGACCCCGGGCACGGGGGGCAACTGTGCAGACCCAGTGAGGACGCACAAGGCGGCTGGCTGACCAGGTGGTCCCACGTTTGCGCTTGCAGACGGTCCAGGCAGAGGGGAAGTGGCGGAAGGGACTGGAATCCAGGAGAGAGCGGAGCAGGCGCCATTGTTCCCTCTCAGACCCCGCCCCCACATACAGCGTCACAACCCAGCGACTGGGCTGCCCTACACTGGGGAGCGCCTGAGGCTCCACCCCTCACTACGTAACAGCACGCGCGCGCGTGCGCAGATAATTCAGGTGAAGGGGAAGCAGCGGAAGGGCCCGGAGTCCAGAAGAGAGCGGAGTAGGCACCATTCTTCCCTCTCAGACCCCGCCCCCACCTACAGCGTCACAACCCAGCGACTGGGCTGCCCCGCCCTGAGGAACACCTAAGTCTCCACCCCTCGTACGTAATAGCTGCGACCAGACTAAAACCAAAACAAAACAAAAAACCCCACCAAAAATGGCTCAAACCGGAGAAAAAATGAAAATCCCAGAGTCAATTCCTCTAAGCAACGAAGAGATAGCCAACCTATCAGATGCACAGTTCAAAGCACTGGTCATCAAAATGCTCACAGAATCGGTTGATTTTGCTCATAAGTTAGATGAGAAAATGCAGGCTACAATACGTGAAATGAAGGAAGACTCATGGGGAACCGATAGAGATGGGAGGAAAACTGGGACTCAAATCAATGGAGTGGACCAGAAGGAAGAAATTAACAACCAAACAGAAAACGAGGAAGAAACAAGAATTCAAAAAAGTGAGAAGAGGCTTAGGAACCTCCGGGACATCGTTAAATGTCCCAACATCTGAATTATAGGGGTCCCAGAAGGGGAAGAAGAGCAACAAGTGGAAAACTTATTTGAACAAATAATAAAGGAGAACTTCCCCAATATGGCAAAGGAAATAGACTACCAGGATGTCCAGGAAGCTCAGAGAGTCCCAAAGAAGTTGGGCCCAAGGAGGAACACATCAAGGCACATTGTCATTACATTAGCCAAGATTCAAATGAAGCAGAGAATTCTAGAAGCAGCAAGCGATAAGGGGACAGTCACCTACAAAGGAGTTCCCATCAGACTGTCAGCTGATTTCTCAAAAGAGACCTTCCAGGCAAGAAGGGGCTGGAAAGAAATATTTGAAATCTTGAAAAGCAGGGACCTACATCCAAAATTGCTCTTTCCAGCAAAGCTGTCATTTAGAATGGAAGGGAAGATAAAGTGCTTCTCAGATAAGGTCAAGTTCAAGGAGTTCATCATCACCAAGCTCTTATTATATGAAACGTTAAAGGGACTTATCTAAGAAAAAGAAGATCAAAAATATGACAATGAAAAGACAGCAAACTCACAGCTATTAAGAACCACACCTAAAACAAAAGCAAACTAAGCAAACAGCTAGAACAAGAACAGAACCACAGAAATGGAGATCATATGGAGGGTTAGCAACAGGGGCGTGGGAGGAGGAGGAGGGGAAGGTACAGAGAATGAGTAGCATAGATAGTGGGTAGAAAATAGACAGGGGCAGGGTAAGAATAGTGTGGGAAATGTAGAAGCTAAAGAACTTATGACACAAGGACATGAACTAAAGGGGGGAATGTGGGTGGGAGAGGGTGTGCAGGGTGGGGGGATTGATGGGGGAGAAACGGGACAACTGTAATAGCATAATCAATAAAATATATTAAAAAAATTAAATTATGTCTTCTCCAATGTAGGATTTTATGTCTTAAATGGCATCTTTGTCAATATTCCTTCAAAAGAAAGAAGCATTTTTAAATCTTTAAACATTATGTTTAATGTTGTTGTGAAACATATTTTTCAATGTATGGTCCCTATGGAATGAACTATAGAAATGATCCCTGAAAGGACAGTCTTCGTACAACCCCCATGTGTCCAAAGTCAGCCTGAGACCACCAAGGGTGAGAGTCACCGAGAAAAGCCACTGAACATCTCCATTAGTGTTCACCTCCACAGGCAGAAGAGGGGAGGAAAGGAATGGTTAGGTTAGAAAAACATTCATTTCACTTGACTTTGGCTTTGCACAAATCTGGATTCTTGAATCTGTTTCTGAGTACCCTATTAAAAACAACTTGCAAACGAAAGTATATTATACTACACCTAGAAAAGGGCAGTCGAAGTTGAAAGAACTTGAAATGTATTGCCCAGGAGTAATGTAATGTATATGTAATGTAATATCTAGGCAAATGTATTGCCCATAATATCTTTTATTGACTAATAATATCTTTTATTGACTAATAAAAGATATTATGCTTCAGGTGTTTGAGCACAGAAGTTATATGGAAAAACAAATGAAATCATTTTTAGTTGCTTCAGAAAGCAAAACTAGAACAATGAATAAAAGTTATTGAAAGACAGATTGTTAACTCAATTTAAGTCAAAACTTTCAAATAATTTGATTTAGCAGTGGAATGGGCTGCCTTTTTAGTGAGGTCCTTCTCACGTGAGTATCCAAGCATACACTGGAGGACTTATCTAGAGTGATGTAGAAGAGAATTAGCCTTTAAGTGGAAGTTACATTAGTTCGTCTCTAAGGTCCCTTTCCATTCTTAGAATTCGTTGATTTTTATATTGCATCGATGGTACTGGGATAGTTGTTTCTCTCTCAGCAAATTATAGCGCTCTTGTTACCAAGCAATGAAAAATGTGTTGCTCACCAGCTTTGCGATATTTAACCCTTTTCACTCGCCTTGATTTTTTCAGCTAGCCTCTAAGCTTGGAAAGCAGTGGACCCCGTTAATAATCCTGGCCAACTCTCGCAGTGGAACAAACATGGGAGAAGGGCTGTTGGGAGAATTTAGGATTCTTCTAAATCCAGTCCAGGTAACTGAAGAGACCTTCCTTTCCGTATTAACTTTTTCACATTAGCTTCTCATGTTCCCTAGGTTGTAATGGTTATTCATGCTTTAAACCAGTAATTGCCTGATTATAGGACAGAGTAATGATTATGAAAGTATCAAGCCATTTGGATATATTGAGAAAGAGGAGCTCATGGTGAGGATATAAAATGGTACAGCCACATTAGATAACAGTTTGGCAGTTTCTTAAAAATAAACCTATCTTCACCACACAACTCAGCAATCCCATTTTTAGGAATCTCCCAAGGGAAATGAAAACATATGTCCCACAAAGACTTTTATGCAAATATTCATAGCAGCATTGTAGCCACAAAGTAGAAACAACCCAACTAACTGTCCAAGGAGCCAGATGCAAGGGGCTTGTATTGTGTGATCTGGTTTATGTCATCTTCCCAGAAAGGGCAAATCTGCAGGCACAGAGAGTGCGCTAGGGGCCGGGAGGCTGGGAAACCTGAGGGACCGCACATGCACACGGAGGGACCTCCCTGGGGCCACGAGCGGTCTCAGCCGGACCGTGGGGTGGCTGCGCAGCTCGGGACACTGACTAAACTCATTAATTGTTCACTTGAAATGGGTGGATTTCATTATCTGTAAACTGTACTTCAATTAAAAAATCCAAACAAAAGGATCACGTCTTTAAGATTGACGTTTGATGCTAGCAGCTTCTGCTTTGAAAAACTAAACAACCCATTGTGCAGCCATCAGAAAGGCGATAACGTTTTTGCCTTCCAATTTGTATTTTTCCCTTTCAATATTATACAACGTGAAATTATACAAGCAATAAAAAAGGAAAGAGAAAATCATCTGCAGTTTTCCCACAAAAAAATACATCAAATACATAGATGAAGGGCCCATGCACATGGACAACAGTGCAGGGATTGACTCTGGAAGTGGGGGTAGGCTGGGTGGAGGAGGACAAGGGGGGAACAATTGGGACAACTGTAATAGCATAAACCAAGGGTGTCAAACGCATTTTCACCAGGGGCCACATCAGTCTCGCAGTTGCCTTCAAAGGGCTAAATGTAATTTCAACTCCTTAACAGTTAAGGAGTAGTTACATTTACACAGTCCTGAAATGATTTCGGCCCTTCGAAGGCAACCGTGAGGCTAATATGGCCCCTGGTGAAAATGAGTTTGACACCCCTGGCATAAACAATAAAATTTAAAAAAAAAAAAAGACAAAAAGAGATGAGTATGATATCTGCCCAGTGACATAAAATAAACCAGGGACTCATTCAGCATGAGCTACAAAATCCACAGACAACCATGGAGGAAAAAAATGTTTTCATCTGCCTGTGTTCTTCCCATGAATTGTCTATGCTTTACATGTTAACATTACTATAACAGTAATTTGTGTGGAGATTTGCACGCTGTTTTCTTTACTTAAAGGTATAAGAATTTCCCCATGTTGCAACATAGTCCTCCTAATTATATATGTATTGACTAAGATAATTAATCACATGAATATCTCATAATGTATTTACCCAGTCTACTACTGTTGGAGGTTGAATTTGTCTCTAAGTTGTACAGTTACAAATAACACCACACTGAATACCTTTCCATGCTATTTTCATCTTTTAAAATATTCTCCTAGATGATTTACAGAATTAATAGATATGAAGGATCTTTGGATCTTTGTCAAAAGTACACCCAGCACATCTGGCTTTGTGTGAACAGGAAGGAGGGAGTGTTGTATAATAGACAGACTGTAGGACTGCGTTTGTATGACAGCACTTAATTATCAGGGGAGTCATGGGCAAGTTATTTAAGCTTCCTGTGCCTCCATTTCCTGGTCCATACAATGAGGCTTACTTGTGATTTGTTGGGTTAGTGTCGGTATGAGACACAAGGAATATAAAGAGTCTGACATAATTCCACTTCTGAGTATTTAGCTGAAGAAACCCAAAACACTAATTTGAAAAGACATACACATCCATATGTTCATTGCAGCATTATTTACAATAGCCAAATATGGAAGCAACCTAAGTGCTCATCAGTAGATAAATGAATAAAGAAGAAATGGTACATATATACAATGGAATGTGAGTTGGCCATAGAGAAGAATGAAATTTTACCATTTGTGGCAACATGGATGGACCTAGAGAGTATCAGCCTAAGTGAACTAAGTCAGAAAAAGACAAATGCCATATGATTTCGCTTATATGTGTAATCTAAAGAACAAAATAAACAAATTCATAGATACAGAGAACAAATTGATGGTTGCCAGATGGGAAGTGGGTTGGGGGACTGCATGAAGAAGGAGAAGGGGTTAGGAAGTGCCAGTTGGTATTTACAGAATAGTCACAGGGAGGTAAAGCACAGCAGAGGGAATGTAGTCAATATACTGTAATAAACATGTGTGGTGTCAGGTGAGTACTAATCGGGATCGTCACTTTGTAAGCTATGTAAATGTCTAATCACTCTATTGAAGCTAATATAATAAT
Organism: Glossophaga mutica; assembly: GCA_039655065.1. Taxonomy (NCBI): domain Eukaryota; kingdom Metazoa; phylum Chordata; class Mammalia; order Chiroptera; family Phyllostomidae; genus Glossophaga; species Glossophaga mutica. Next base: position 17,765,245 of record CM077311.1, read on the forward strand.
GCATGCCAGCTGTAAGTAGGAAATAATTTTTTAAAGGAAAAAGGATATGAAGAAAAAGAAAAGTCTGACCAGAGCCTGGTGTATTGCTAAAGATAAACGCACTGTCTCCGGTCGTGGTACTGAGCTGCACCCGCACCCCTCTAAGGGGAGTCATGCTCCCAGATGGAGGGAAATGTGGGATAAACATACTTGTTTTTTCTCTCGTTTCTAGGTTTTTGATGTGACTAAAACCCCCCCGATCAAAGCCCTGCAACTCTGTACTCTTCTTCCTTACTACTCAGCTCGAGTACTTGTTTGCGGAGGGGATGGGACTGTGGGCTGGGTCCTGGACGCGGTTGATGAAATGAAGATCAAGGTACCAACCCCTCAGACCTACATTATAAGCCATAAGTTAAGCTGATAGTTGCCTTTCACAGAAGCACTTCTCAGATAGTTATATAATTTTTTATTGTGCAAATGAATATGAGAAGACATTTCCAATCTGGAATATTATGATTAAGCAGTTAGCATAAACATGAGCAAAACAGCATACAGTTGTTACATTTGTATCTTTATTGCTTTGGCCTTTCAGTTTTGCCAAATTTTATCACCCTGCAAGTAGTCGGGAGAGGAAAATCTAAGCTCTATCTTCCATGTTCTAGGGACAAGAAAAATACATTCCACAAGTCGCAGTCCTGCCTCTGGGAACAGGCAACGATCTATCCAACACGCTGGGCTGGGGCACAGGTTATGCGGGAGAAATCCCAGTGGCACAGGTCTTAAGGAATGTGATGGAAGCGGACGGAATTAAGCTGGACAGTTAAGTTACACCTCCTCCCCAAAAGTAGATTTTTGAACTTGGAGAATATGATATTTGGTTTATAAATGAAGTCTTGTGTAAGTTATAAAGTTAAATGTAATTTAAAAACGAAAGACTGTGTTAGTTGCACTTACGCATAGATGTCGGTGTTTTATTTTGTTGCTGTAATATTTTGTTGTTATATAAGGACTGAAATCCTAAGTTAGGCTGAATATTTATCTCAGAATTTGCATACTCACTTAGATGTGCTTATTTTTCAAATGCTATTATAATAGAAGGACCTTATCTCCCAGTCATCCAGAGTTGATTAGTAATAATTATAGTTAATTGGAAGTTAACTGGAAATAATCATGAATTTTTTTAACTTCTGTTTTTTAGATGGAAAGTTCAAGTAACAAGTAAGGGATACTACAACCTGAGAAAACCCAAGGTATGTATCCAGGGCTTCAGCTGGGAGTAGTTTCAGTGGACACATGGAGGGCCTCCACTGTGCAAGATGTGGCCTGTGGCGGGCACAGGGTCATGGTGCTTCCTGCTGGGCACTGGTTGTGGAGCAGGAGAGACCCCGGGTGCTGGGGAGTTGAGCACAACTCCTGGCTTGGACTCTGCAGGGTGCTGTGGGGTGAACCAGTGCAAGGGTGCTCAGTGCTGCCTTGGTAGATCAGGCTGGAAGGATTTCAGGGGAGGTCACATGTGAGTTGGTCCTTGTAAATACAATTTAGATAGCAGAGAAAGGATCGAGACTTTCCAGGCAAGTAGCAAATAATAGAGAGAGAACAGATCTGTACTTTTAAAAAGATGCTCTGGCTCTTAAAATGTCGCTGGTGCCTGTGCCACCCACAGCTTCTTGCCTCGCCTCTCCTGGCCAGAGCCCAGGGGACCAGAGCGAGATGCCAGGACTGTGTTCCAATGTACGCTGAGGCCCTGGATTACCACACCCTGGCTTCTACTGCAAAGGTGAAACAGAATTTTAAAGTTTCATTGTTTGGCTAGAAGACCAGAAAATCAGATACAACAAGACTGAAGACAGAGGTAATTTAAGAAAGATCCATAGCGGTGACTGGCCCAAGCTCTTTGAAAAGTATCTTACAGATGTTAACTGTCCTTTTGAAATTCAAGATCAACAAGAAGGAATTGACTAGCTTCTTGGCGTAGCTGTTAGACTAAAACCCAATTAGAAAAAACACTGACAATGCAGCTAAAAATGCAGAGCCATTGATCAATTTGGATATAAACAATCCTGATTTTAAGGCTGGTATAATGGCCTTGACTGACCTTCAGATTCAGGCCATGATGATTACCTGGTCATGCTTAAGGCAATTTGCATTTTGGTCCAGGAGCGCCTGATACAGGATGCAGCTGCTGAAGTAAATCAAACAATAGAGGGATTGCCCACTGCTTTAGACAAGCATAGTCTTGGTTTTGACACGGGAGATGCAGTTCTTAATGAAGCTGCACAGATCCTGCAACTGCTGTACGTAGAAGAACTCAGAGAGCCACAGACAGAAATTAAGTGAAGCCATAGTAGCTGTTCAGGCAGTGATTGCTGACCCAAAGACCACAGCCTGAGGAAAGCTGGAAGATGAATGTTAGGATTTCAGCCTTTTACCTACTTAGTACAGTTGGGAACATGTACGCCCTGGTATGTGTTTCAGAATCAAATGTCACATTTTCAAGGGAAGAATGTCAGAAAATTGACTATGTTCTAGAGATTTACCATCATCGATCGCTTTTTCTTTAATAAAGTTCGGGAAAGTGGGAGGAACAAAAGATGCTCTGGAGATACTGTGAAAATAGTGTAGAAACCTACATGAGGGCAAAGCAAGGGGAATGTTTGGGTGAGGGCAGTTCAGAGACATTTTAGAGGTACAATTCATCCAGACTTGGCACCCGATTGGTATTAGGGAAAGAGAGAAAATACATATTACTACCAAATTTCTAGTTTTTATGACTGCATGTATGGAAATGACATTAACTAAGATAAGAAAAATAGAGTTTCAGCCCCAGCTGTTGTGGTTCATGGCTTGAGCGCTGGTCTGCAAACCAAAGGGTCGCTAGTTCAATTCCCAGTTAGGGCACATACCTAGGTTGTGGGCCAGGTCCCCAGTGTGGGGTGCATGAGAGGCAACCACACATTGATGTTTCTCTCCCTCTTTCTGGCTCCCTTCCCCTTTCTCTAAAAATAAACAAATAAAATCTAAAAAAGAAAAATCAAGTTTAAGATTTGAATAGGAAGAAAATGAGTTAGATTTTGAGCATAACTTGAGGCAATGGTACATTGAACAACAAGTTGGAAATTCAGGCTTACTGCTCAGGAACAAGACAGAGCTGGATACAGATTGAGGAATCCAGGCTGGGCTGGGAGGTCAGATAAACTAAGGGGATCCCAAGAGCCTGTGTTGAGACTCATAGACACAAACGTAACAGGAGCACAGGAGTGCAAAGCCCGGGTACAAAGCAGAGCCATTCTAGATGATAAGATCGGAGGTGTAGCATATTGAACAGCAATGGAAAGGGAAATGCGTATCTATAATTATCAGCCCTGAACTGAAGCTTTATTTCTTAAAATGTCACTGGATAGCATAAAATAGCTCTACATGAAGAAGAGACACAGAAAGTGTTACATTTTCATAAAGAACACAAAGGCTAAGATGTACACGTTGCGTGCATGGCACAGGCTTAGACTGAAGCGTAACGTGGGGCTCGTTCTAACCTCTTCCACAGGAATTCACAATGAACAACTATTTTTCTGTTGGACCAGATGCCCTCATGGCTCTCAATTTTCATGCTCATCGTGAAAAGGCACCATCTCTGTTTTCGAGCAGAATTCTTAATAAGGTGTGTTGGATAAAATAACATTTCCTGCTTATGCCGAAGGTACAGTAAAAATCAATAGTTCCATTATATCTAGCACCCTTTCAAGTAGATTCAGCTAGAGCTAACTCAATGTTGTGGAAACATCGACCTGCTCTGTTTTGTGTAAGACTGTCCAGTTAGATCCTTAAGTGTATTTTATTAAAGTATTTTATAACTATGGCAAAGTTTTTTTCATTTAAAGTTGGAATGTTTTACAGCACATTTTGCTCAAAAGGCAACTAAGTGGAATATGCAATAGCTTATCTTACTGAAATGGCAGCTGATAATGCAAACAAATTTGAGGCAGGACACAGTCTTGGTGAAGTCGTTAATGGAAAAATAAATTTCATTGGCATGAAAAAACTTGAAAAGGCAGGTAAGGCAAGAGAAGGGGCAGTTCGTTTACTGTTGCTTTTAATCAAAAGTATCACTCTGGCTTCTTTGATTCCTCTGGTGGAAGTTTTGTTATGGAATTTTTTTAAATGACTGTTGGCAATGGAGCAATAGGATGTGAAAAATAAATGCAAAACAGTTTTTTTCCTGGTTGTTTTCTAAATACTTCAAATTTACAGGTTTTTTCTATTAATGTATGTACTAATGCAATAAGTATGGCTATTTATACAATTGGTAATTAACAACATTCTCAGTGTTTCCATCAACCTTTTAATATTCAAGAGTAATTATGAATTGTTCACTAGATTTATCTGTATTACTTAAGTAATCTGAAGTTCTAGAAAAAGGTGGAATTTTCCAACTTTAATTTAGCATTTCTTTATAAAATGTACCTTTTTTGACAAATTGGGAGAAAACGCCTTTTAGGCACAAACCACCCATCGCCCATATTCCCCCTGAAAAACAGGCCAAACTCAAAAGTAATGGCGCCCCTTCCTCCCAGCAGGGCCCAGTGCGCTCTACGGGGCCGTGCCTGGGCCTCAGGTCAGGGGCTTTGGTGCAGTGCCTTCTTCTCGCCCACAGGGCTTGTCAGATTGCTTTGATGTCGTGTTTTCTGTTCATTTCCCACAGGCTGTTTACTTGTTCTACGGAACCAAAGATTGCTTAGTGCAAGAATGTAAAGATTTGAATAAAAAAGTTGAGGTAAGCTTTTAAAGTTTAGGTGGTCTCTGGACTGTGAACATTCTTTAAGCAAAAATGCCAGATTTTCTATTAACATATTTTGCTAACATATATGGAGTATTTATTGTGTCCAGACACTTTACTACTGCTTTATACACAGTATCCCACTAAACTAAGTGATTTGCCCAAACACACACATAATCAGGATTTGAACCTCGATTTCATGTAACTCCAGAGTCTAACTCTGTGATTAACAGTTTCCATTCATAGATGATGACTGATGATGGGAGGTAACCTAACACAGTGCCTGACTCATGGACTCGAGAGAAAGTTTCAACTCAAAGTTTAATTCATAGCATGGTGGTGATATCCCTCTGTTACAAAACAAAAATGTGTGAGCAGTAAAAACAGGATATTGATGGTTGCTGGCTGATATAATATCCCTGACATAATATGGCAAAGTTTTATATACAAGTATATTCCTTGCTTTGTTTCCAAAAAGAATCTGTAGTGGTTAATACCACCGACAAAGACATTCATGCAGAGAAACCTAGAACTATAAAATAAGCACAAAGGGGAGAGCTCAGCCTTTGCAGGCACAGCACAGGGGGAATGGCAAGATTTTCCATTAAAAAACTTTCCTTCTGCTTTATCACATTTCCTTTGTCTTAGGCTTTGATAGCACTGGGACAGGAAGCATGGGAGGCAGTGCTTTATTTCTGCATTTGGTATTTTATTTACACAAAAATATTTGTGAAGCTACCTACAAAATGCCAGACACCTAGGTACTGGGGATACAGTGATAACTCCCTTGTTCTTACTAAGTTGTAGTCCAGAGAGAAGAAAGGCGTTTAAACCACATCACAAAACAGTGTGAGAAGTTATGTGATAAGGAAAGCGTGCTGGCTTACAGGGACAAGTAAGATACATAAACCCAGGGGCTGGAGAAAGTGTCTAGGGACAGTAACTGTAATAAGGAAGTCTTTCCAGAAGAAGTGACAAGCTGGAATCTGAAAAGTAAGAAAGAGTCGGCTAAGTGAAAAAGTCGTTAAAAATGGTTCTGTGCTACGAAAAGGGACATGAATTCTAAGTGGATATGTCTGCAAATCACATTCCCTGTAGTAACTAACTGCTTGGATTTCTTTAAAGCTAGAACTGGATGGTGAGCGAGTAGAACTGCCTAATTTGGAAGGTATTATAGTTCTGAACATTGGATACTGGGGCGGCGGCTGCAGACTGTGGGAAGGGATGGGAGACGAGACGTACCCCCTAGCCAGGTGGGTACATTTGCGATCTGCTGTTTTATGTCACTGTCTGCTGCTTTTGAGCAGTCTGTTGTTCTTCATAGACTTCTTTCCCTCAGATTTCCTTTTTTTGTATACCTCGTTAATATAAATATTTAATAAGTTGATGTCCAGCCATGTTAAAATAATTGTCCCGATGTGGTTATTTTATTGCATTGCACAATTCAGGTTTTCTTTTTCTAATTTCAGGCATGACGATGGTTTACTAGAAGTTGTCGGAGTATATGGGTCCTTCCACTGTGCTCAGATCCAGGTGAAACTGGCAAACCCTTTCCGAATAGGACAAGCACACACAGTGCGGGTAGGTGGAAGGGCTCTGCCAGGCCAGTCTGTCCTGGTCCATTTCTAAGCCCTTGATCAGTGGGAAAAAACATACGCACCGTAGTTTTCCCCAAACGGTGGTTTACAACCCATGCTGTCAATCACCCTCCCCAAGGAGCTTGAGCGGGATGGGGAAGAAACAGGAAGTGCGGCCCTCTGTCCAGATGAAGAAACAAAGCATTCAGTGGAAGAGAATCCTTCCAGGGCTGGCCAGCCCATGGGCCGCACGCGGCCCAGGATGGCTCTGGATGCAGCCCAACACAAAATTGTAAATTTACTTAAAACCTTTCTTTTTTTTTTTGCTCATCAGTTTTTGTTAGTGTTTATTTAACGTGTGGCCCGAGACAATTCTTCTTCCAGTGTGGCCCAGAGATGCTAAAAGGTTAGACACCCCTCCCAGGAACAATCAAGGAATAAAAATAAATTGAGATCAATTTTCTCAGACCGAAATGCTACGAAATGTCCCTAAGGAGGGTTAAAAGACTATGGCTGATGTAGTCAGGGAAGACCTTCCTGAACTGTTTGGGGGCTGACTCTTTCCTAATTCTTTGTTCCCTAATTGCAGCTGATCTTGAAGTGCTCAATGATGCCGATGCAGGTGGATGGGGAGCCCTGGGCCCAAGGGCCCTGCACTGTCACCATAACTCACAAGACTCACGCACTGATGTTATATTTCTCCGGAGAACAAACGGATGATGACATCTCTAGTGCTTCAGATCAAGAGGACACGAAGGAAACTGAGTAGCTGGATGAGGAAATGAACGCTTAGAATGGAACCCTCACAAACACGTAAATGCATATTCATCCGAAAGCAGAAACTCTCTATCAACTATTTAGTCTTAATGTCACCAGTAGTATAATGAATATGCATTTCTGTAAATAGCATTCCAAAAACAGCCAAACATCCAGTTGTTTACTAGGCCTGTTTTGGGTTTGGGGGTTTGTTTGTTTTTTTTGTTTTGTTTTGTTTTGTTTTGTTTTTGGCTTAGCAGAACACGTGGATCAGATAGTGCTCATTTTAAAAAGTCACAGAACTTCACGTGGAGGTGAAGTGTTTCCGTGGCTTTGTGCGGGAGAGTGAGGCTCGCTGACAGCAGCCCCGCACCTCCTTGCTGCTGAGCCACGCCTTTGCTGGGCGCGTCACACACCCAGCGAGGTGGGAGTGGGAACCACTTCCATCTCAATTTCTAATGGGGTGACATCACAACGTTTATGGTATGCTCACTTGCTGCTTCGAAAGGAGACGGCTGCTTTCCGCCCAGCACGGTCAGCGCGGGCCCCTTCCTGCAGCATGCCGTGTACGGTCTCCTACAGCCCAGCACCAAGTCGGTCCACAAATAACTTATTTCCCAGAAAGCGTAAAAGGAGGAATGTAAAAGAAAAATGATGTATAACATTTTTGTCATAATTTTTATTTTAGGAGCATTTTTGGACCCCAAATGTTGTTTGGTTAACCCTGGTAGTGACCATGTTGAGCTGCTGAAATTGAGCATCTTGTTTATAGTGCAGGGTGGCCAAAAGGGAGCCACATAGGTGAACTGGTAAAAATGAACACTCAGAAGACTTTGGATTGAAAGTTATAGTTTCAAAGCTGGACAATTCAACAACTTTTCATTAAAGGACAATATCAGCAATTCAAAAAATATACTAAAGACAGTTTACTATTCATGTTAATTGTTCAAAAACAGTTCAAAAATAATTGATACGTTGTAAAAATTCAGTGATCTTACAGTAGTTTGAATACAGTAGTCTTTTATAGCCAAAACACTTAATAGAGCCTCCCCTTGGGGAAGTGACAGAATTCTCTGCTAAAATGTTTCTATCGTATTTATTTTAAGATGAGATATATTTTTTTACTTATTTATTTCCTTTATTGTGGCAACCTATGTTTAGTGTTTACAATATATGGCTTTATTTTAATAAGTTAAATTGATCACATAAATTCAAGTCACAGTCAGATAGAAATGTAGCCTATCGACTAAGTAATTAAAACCCGTAAGTTAATTCTCCTGTCAAATATTCTCATTCTTCATAAATAAATACTCCCTCAATTTAAGAGGGTCGCAGGGGCAGTGAAAGTACTGGCAGACTACTTTTTGGATAACTCAAAGTTTTCTTTCATCGTTTTATTTGACCCTCAATTGCCAAAAACTTACTGGGGGGAGGAAATTGAGACAACTGTAATAGCATAATCAATAAAATATAGTTCAAAAGCAACATTATTGAAGGCCCAGTCTCATAGCTGCCCGTTGTGGGGTGCTCCCCTGTTGTCAGCCGGCCTGCTCCCTCTGGGCCCCTGGCTGGGCAGACTCACTGGGCCCACAGCCCGGCGCTTCTCCGACCAGGGGCCTGCATGTGTGCTCGGGGGTCCTTCACGGCATTAGTCTCTGCAGGATTAAAACGTATCCCCAAAACAACGTTAGCCCTCTTTAAGGAGCTGTTATATGAATCTGCCATCCATGAATTGCTATGAACTTAAGTTTCGGTCACCTTCCGGCCCAGGAACGACCTAGTGCTTGCTGTATACAGTAGTTAGTACATTAGATAAAATACGTTTATGTTGCTTAAATTAACCTCTTCCCAATCTCAACAGGAGGTGCTAAATTCCCATACTGAAAGATTTTTGTGAGCAGACCTATTGTCACCTTGTTCACACGTATTGTGAGTTTTGTAGATTTTCTTTTGTGGGTTGATTATGTTTTTAGTATAATGAGTTTTATTCTTTAATTCGTGGTCAGAATTGTTACAGGTGTCACCTTCTACAAATAGAGGTGCGCAAAAGCCAGTTTACAGTTGCGAGTGGGAAAACAGTTTATTCTTGTATTATCATTTATTAATCGTATTTTCCATACAAACAACTGCACACCTACTTTTGCCAACCCCTGTATACTGTTAAGTTCACTGTGCTTTAGACTATATTTTATCTATTATGTAATTCTTAGTGCTAATTATAGAATCAAAGTATAGCATTACTTTGGGATATCAGAATTAAAATGATCAAAATAATTATGTAGGATTTTTTAATTGTTGAAATTGTACTCTCATCATACTGTTACACTGGATTTAAAACAGGTTTGTATCCAACCATTACTGATTTAAACAAACTGGTTTTTCAGTTTTCAAAATCCAGTGAGGTTTTTTCCAGAACTGTCTTTTTATGAAGATTGTCTGTTCCCTTATTCACTCAGTCAGAATTAATATTTATTTAGGAAAGTTATTTCATAACACCATAATTATAAAACGTCTTATTTTAGCAAAATTCACTTTTTTGGCCCATTTACCCAGCATTTCAAATACATGTACAGGCATGTGTTTTGTTCTATACAGTTACAATTCACATGTTACATATTACGATAGCAATTGTTTACATTACTGGTGATTCTTCACTTTACAAAAGATAATTTCCCACAAGAGTTTCCTGATCCATTTGAAATTGTCTTGATTTTTTTCAAATACTACCTTCTATATCCTCAGGAAGAAATATCTGAAGTAAAGCACACCCCACATCTGTGCTGAGCTCTCTCACCTTTTGCTGTCCTCGCGTTGGACATCCTAACTCCTGGTAAGCTCAGTGGCTAAAATATTGGTATGTGGCAGCTCTTACGGATCCCTTGTATAAGTATTTAAGGGTGATAACTTCCCTGTTTGTTATTTTAATAGAAATCAGACTGACTTGTGTTTTAAAAGACAGATTCTCTGCTGGTAAGATTAGTGGACCTTACGTGTGTTTTAGGTTTACTGCAACAATTACCTGTGAAGACTTAATGGAGCGCATGTTTACAAAAATTTTACAGTTTAAATTCTTTACCTTTTTTTTTAGGTATGTCAGACAAATGATTAATGTTTCCTTTTTGAAATCTGTTTGCCGACTTAGAGTTATAAAACACACCATGATTCTGAAATTATGAAGTCCTTTTTGCACTGTAAAAATGAATACTACCAGCATATATAAAAAAAAAAGACAGAGAGATAGTTTCCATTTGTACATTGAAGTGAAACTGTACTTAATGTATGTTACGGAATTTTAAATTGGAACTAAATGGAAAACTGGGAAGATTATGTTAGCTCACAGGTTTCTGTGGATCGAAATATTGCTCATCTAAAAATGTCAAGAAAATGGATGCCAGTTTTAGGTCGTTTCCCTTGAAGTGATACTTTCGAACCACAACCACCATTTCGTTATCAGAATTGTTTTCATTCCACATAACTGGGGACAACAAGATACATGTATATTCATCTGAAAAACTTTAAACTTTAAAAGAAAATGTATTTATTGTTATTCTATCCCAATCTCAATGAAGGTGTTTTCTCAGCAACAAGACCAAAGAGGTGGCTTCGGGTTTACTTCTTAAAAGTGTACCCCTCCCTGTCTCCCATTGCCCCTTTAATGCCTATCCCGATTCTCAAGTCTGATCTGCAGAATGTCTCTGACAACTGGGGAGACTACAAACACACCAAAAGTATGAAAATTGAGCCAAGTGTCCCTGACTACATTAATCTGTGTCAACATGGGCCAGAGGCATCACCAGCTTGGTTCATACAAAACTGAGGTACCTCTAAACCACATTGAAATCTTGGAGACTCTGGTCTACCATGGTTTACCCAAGACTTTCTCCACAAGGACATAATGCAGAAAAGTAGAAATACTTGGATATGCTTAAAACTGTTTTTTCCTCAATATTCCGAATGCCCTCTTCCCCACAACCTGTTCTCAAACAACTGTATGGAACTACGTGCTTTGGGCCTATCCCCATTGACCTGGTTATAGCAACTCCATCACGAGAAATTCCTGCCTCACATTCTTTGGTTGTGGACCAAGCACGCTCCAGGGGCTTACGGGACAAGCAGTGCTCCAGGGGCCTGGGGAGTAGACACAGCGGCGCCTGCCCACCTACATCAGTCAGTACCACCCCATGCTGGTTCAGACAAGAATTCAGGAGATAAAATTCTTCTTTTCAAAAAAAAAGGAAAAAAGGCATTCCACTCATTTTCAAAGGGTTGGGTGACCACTACCCTAAGGACACTCTCACATGGTGAATTTTCCCCTGATTTTTACATGAATTCAGAAAAATCATGTGCTGTGGTAAAACGTGTATTTTGGAGGTCTCTGTTGCTGCTTGGATATGGACATTTGACTATTCCACAACTTTAAAGGACTTTTGTAGCCTCTGATTCTCCTCTTAGTGAGGCGTAGAATTGGCCAAAAAGAAGAACTAGTTCTTCTTACCCTAACCACACCTGAATGAAGGTAATTTCTCAACAAGGACACCGTAGAGATTCTTCGGGGTTGGCTTTGAAATGTGTCCCCCTCCCTGTCTCACATTGTCCCCTTCAGGCCTATCCCTGTTTCTCCACGTCTGATCTGCACTCTGTGTGGGACATCAGAACAAACTAGGATCACAACCCAATTTTGAACCCATGAGCCAGCAGCCCCTGACTTCATGAATCGGTGTCCGTATGGGGCAAAGGCGTCTCCAGCTTCATTTCTACGCACCTCAGGTGCTTCTGATTCAGTCTGAAATTTGAATGACCCTGGTCTACCACGGTTTACCCAGGACTTCCTCTGGACATAATGCAGAAAAGTGGAATTAGTTGGATATGCTTAAAACTGCTTTTTCTTCAATATACCGAATGCCCTCTTCCCCACAAACCTGTTCTCATGCAACTGTATGGAAAAACGTGCTTCTGGCCTATCCCCATTGACCTGCTTAGCTCAACTGCATCACGAGAAATTCCTGCCTCACATTCTTTCCTTGTGGACCAAGCACGCTCCAGGGTCTTACGGGATCTTACGGGACAAGCAGTGCTCCAGGGGCCTGGGGAGTAGACACAGCGGCGCCTGTCCACCTACTTCAGTCAGTACCACCCCATGCTGGTTCAGATAAGAATTCAGGAGATAAAATTCTTCTTTTCAAAAAATAAAGGAACAAAAGCATTCCACTCATTTTCAAAGGGTTGGGTGACCACTACCCTAAGGACACTCTCACATGGTGAATTTTCCCCTGATTTTTACATGAATTCAGAAAAATCATGTGCTGTGGTAAAACGTGTATTTTGGAGGTCTCTGTTGCTGCTTGGATATGGACATTTGACTATTCCACAACTTTAAAGGACTTTTGTAGCCTCTGATTCTCCTCTTAGTGAGGCATAGAGTTGGCCAAAAAGAAAAACTAATTATTGTTACCCTAACCCCACCTGAATGAAGGTAATTTCTCAACAAGGACACCCAAGAGGTTCTTTGGAGTTGGCTTTGAAATGTGTGCCCCTCCCTGTCTCACATTGTCCCCTTCAGGCCTATCCCTGTTTCTCCACGTCTGCTCTGCATTCTGTGTGGGACTTCAGAACCACCCAGGATCACACCAAAATTTTGAATCCATGAGCCAGCAGCCCCTGACTTCATGAATCAGTGTACACATGGGCCAGAGGCATCTCCAGCTTCATTTCTATGCACCTCAGGTGCTTCTGATTCACTCTGAAATTTGAAAGGCCCTGGTCTACCACAGTTTACCAGGACTTTCTCCACATGGACATAATGCAGGAAAAAGCAATTAGTTGGATATGCTTAAGACCTCTTTTTCTTCAATATACCGAATGCCCTCTTCCCCACAAACCTGTTCTCATGCAACTGTATGGAAAAACATGCTTCTGGCCTATCCCCATTGACCTGCTTAGCTCAACTGTATCATGTGAAATTCCTGCCTCACATTCTTTGGTTGTGGACCAAGCACGCTCCAGGGTCTTACGGGACAAGCAGTGCTCCAGGGGCCTGGGGAGTAGACACAGCGGCGCCTGCCCACCTACATCAGTCAGTACCGCCCCATGCTGGTTCAGACAAGAATTCAGGAGATAAAATTCTTCTTTTCAAAAAAAAAGGAAAAAAGGCATTCCACTCATTTTCAAAGGGTTGGGTGACCACTACCCTAAGGACACTCTCACATGGTGAATTTTCCCCTGATTTTTACATGAATTCAGAAAAATCATGTGCTGTGGTAAAACGTGTATTTTGGAGGTCGCTGCTTGGATATGGACATTTGACTATTCCACAACTTTAAAGGACTTTTGTAGCCTCTGATTCTCCTCTTAGTGAGGCGTAGAATTGGCCAAAAAGAAGAACTAGTTCTTCTTACCCTAACCACACCTGAATGAAGGTAATTTCTCAACAAGGACACCGTAGAGATTCTTCGGGGTTGGCTTTGAAATGTGTGCCCCTCCCTGTCTCACATTGTCCCCTTCAGGCCTATCCCTGTTTCTCCACGTCTGATCTGCACTCTGTGTGGGACATCAGAACAAACTAGGATCACAACCCAATTTTGAACCCATGAGCCAGCAGCCCCTGACTTCATGAATCGGTGTCCGTATGGGGCAAAGGCGTCTCCAGCTTCATTTCTACGCACCTCAGGTGCTTCTGATTCAGTCTGAAATTTGAATGACCCTGGTCTACCACGGTTTACCCAGGACTTCCTCTGGACATAATGCAGAAAAGTGGAATTAGTTGGATATGCTTAAAACTGCTTTTTCTTCAATATACCGAATGCCCTCTTCCCCACAAACCTGTTCTCATGCAACTGTATGGAAAAACGTGCTTCTGGCCTATCCCCATTGACCTGCTTAGCTCAACTGCATCACGAGAAATTCCTGCCTCACATTCTTTCCTTGTGGACCAAGCACGCTCCAGGGTCTTACGGGATCTTACGGGACAAGCAGTGCTCCAGGGGCCTGGGGAGTAGACACAGCGGCGCCTGTCCACCTACTTCAGTCAGTACCACCCCATGCTGGTTCAGATAAGAATTCAGGAGATAAAATTCTTCTTTTCAAAAAATAAAGGAACAAAAGCATTCCACTCATTTTCAAAGGGTTGGGTGACCACTACCCTAAGGACACTCTCACATGGTGAATTTTCCCCTGATTTTTACATGAATTCAGAAAAATCATGTGCTGTGGTAAAACGTGTATTTTGGAGGTCTCTGTTGCTGCTTGGATATGGACATTTGACTATTCCACAACTTTAAAGGACTTTTGTAGCCTCTGATTCTCCTCTTAGTGAGGCATAGAGTTGGCCAAAAAGAAAAACTAGTTCTTGTTAACCTAACCACACCTGAATGAAGGTAATTTCTCAACAAGGACACCCAAGAGGTTCTTTGGAGTTGGCTTTGAAATGTGTGCCCCTACCTGTCTCACATGGTCTCTTTCAGTCCTATCCCTGTTTCTCCACGTCCGATCTGCACTCTGTGTGGGACATCAGAACAAACTAGGATCACAACCCAATTTTGAACCCATGAGCCAGCAGCCCCTGACTTCATGAATCAGTGTCCGTATGGGGCAAAGGCATCTCCAGCTTCATTTCTACACACCTCAGGTGCTTCTGATTCACTCTGAATTTTGAAAGGCCCTGGTCTACCACAGTTTACCCAGGTCTTTCTCCACATGGACATAATGCAGAAAAATGCAATTAGTTGGATGTGCTTAAAACTGCTTTTTCTTCAATATACCGAATGCCCTCTTCCCCACAAACTTGTTCTCAAGCAACTGTATGGAAAAACGTGCTTCTGGCCTATCCCCATTGACCTGCTTAGCTCAACTGTATCACATGAAATTCCTGCCTCATATTCTTTGGTTGTGGACCAAGCACGCTCCAGGGTCTTAGAGGACAAGCAGTGCTCCAGGGGCCTGGGGAGTGGACGGAGTGGCACCTGCCCACCTACTTCAGTCAATACTGCCCCATGATTGTTCACATAAAACTTCTGTGGATAAAATACTTTTTTTGGAGAAAATGACAGAAAAGTAATTCCACTGATTTTCAAAGTATTCGGTCCGCACTAACCTAACCCGTCTGTGACGTGGTCTATTTTCCACTGATTTTTACCTGAATTTAGAAAAGTCATGTGCTTTGACAAATAGAGAATTTCGGATGTCTATTACGCCACTTGGAATTTCGTACTTGGCTATTTCAGAAGTTTTAAAGCAATTTCGTTCAACCTGTCTAATTGTCTTTCTCATGTTAGAATTGCATGTAGATCAGCTGTATATATTTCATTTTAGCTTTGTGGATCTTCGCTCTCGTTGGCACCCAGGTTCATCCCCCTGTCCCTGTTCAGTTTTTGTTCAAGGCTTGCAGTCCTTAGAAAGCGTACATTCCACGTTCTATAGAAACCATCAAGAAACATGTCACCTTCTAATACAGGAGATGAAGTGTATCTGAGATGTGACACTTCCTCCATCTCTGCAAGGATACCCTGGGCTACCTCACCTTTGTCGGACAGTGTCAAAGCAGAATCCACGTAACGTAAGAAGAGTGACTATAATTTAGGAAATTTCCACCATGTGGTGCTTTTCGATGACTGATGTGGAATGACGAGAGGGAGCTGGGAAGTTCAGTTGTGTTTCTTGTTCGTCTGGCATTGTCCAGGCGAACTGGCGTGGAGATCAATGAAGCCGATTTTGCTGCCAGGAGAAGATCCCTGGAGGAAGGAAGGACCTGTGTGTGGTTGGATGACTGTGATGCAAGGACATTTGCTCTCATTACTCTAGTTCTGGCCTCTGCCCGCAGTCTTTCTCTTGACTTTGATGTGCTTAAATCAGCTCTTTAGGCAAACTGGCATCTGGCTTGGAATTCCATTTTATGCAAGTTCAGAGCAACCTGGGTCCTTGGCCCTGAGCACCCTTGCAGGTGAACTGGCTGAGTCAGATCTCCGAATCCACAGTGCGGAGGACACTTGTAGGGCTGCACATAAGCAGCCCACTGGCCTCTGGCACTTTGAACCCCTCTGGCCGCCAAGCTCAGACCTACCACTTAATTACCTGTGTTAATTGCTTTTTGTCGTATTGGGTTTGTGTTGTGGTCATTGCCTGCAGACAGAAATGTGAACTAAAGCATTTGATATGTTGAAAGTATTTGCTTCTTTTTGAATAAAAGTAAAAACGCAGCACTTAAAAAGTATGATTCAGCGTTTTTGGACACAACAACAAGAAAATAAGTGGCTTTGAGTTAGTTCCACAGGATATAGTCCTTGGACAGACGTACAATGTGTGGCAAATCCCTGATCAGATACCTTTGGACAAAAAGGAGAATATAATTTATTTTGTATGGCTTTTGTAGACTAGGGGCACAGAGTATATACACACTTGAATGACAAATAGGAGGAACATACATTCCCACACTTAAAGACTGGCTCATGTCACAGCAGAGAAGTGGAATGATATAGATGAGGTGAATTCATCTCATTTTCAGCCAGTACAGGGAAAAGAGAATAATAGGACTTATTTGAATTATCCAGGTTGAAAACCCAGCCTCTGCCACTATTTAACATTGGGCGAGTTACTTGTTCTGTCTGAGCCTCAATTTTGTCTATAAACTTGCAGTGAATGCCCACGTCCGGGTTGCACACTCAGATGCTCAGAGGAACGAGGTAGGCGGAGTGTGAGAGGTTGCAGTAAACTAGAGAGATGGTGACGACAGGAAAGCAGGGGCAGTGTGAACAGAACTAATCCTTCTAGAAAAGATAGAAACTTAGACTTTTGTCATCTAATTTTTATATACTGATTGGCAACAACTGATCATCTGCAGTCTCCCACAGGGTTGCATGATAATTATAGTGGGGGGTGGCGGGGAGCAATGAAGGCATCTTAAGATACCTAGCAAAAATGTGCATCTCCTTCCATTTAAATTTTTGTACATCATTAAGGTTTTATCCGCTGTGATCAGCATTTCACGTAACATTTTACAGCATATAAGTGTTTTAGTTCATTTCATTAGTGTAGGGTAAACGGAGGCAGTCTGGCTTCCTCACCCAGGTGTCTGGGCACCTAAGGGAGGCAGTTTCTCATAGGCTTGAGAATGGGCCTGATAAATAGTGCTCTCATAGCATTGACACTGGGTGCGATAAATATTCCCACAGCCTTGAGTGGGCTCACATACATAGAATCTCACCATGTTACACAACTTGTGTTGGCTCTCTGCAGGCTTTGTCTGTCTCGAGCATGTAAGGAAGTAGGCACTCCCTGCTGGATGCCACACTGGGGAGCCACCCTGGGGGACAGGCGACATGCAAAGGCATGCAGGGTCATGCAGGGAGACACGCAGCTGGCAGCGTGCATGGGCCACCCGCCCATGAATAAAGGCACATCAGACATCCCAACGGCTCTGTGAATATTCTTCGTCTGCCTGAGTACCATGAACCCCTCCAGCCTTGAACGGTCATAACACAATTAGGTATTACAGGAAGGAGACTCTGTGGTCCAGCTTCATTCTGTCATCTTTACCCAGAAGTCCATTTCTACAATTTTTTTGAAATAAAGTTCACTGCTCACTTTCCTGCTTTATTTTTTAAATGATGCCAGGTATAATGCACCTTTTCTTGGTCAATAATTGTAAACATGAATCATCGTGCTTGGCTGTGAGACTCACTGAAGTTCACAAGGAAAGCTCTCTTATTCTGTAAGCAACCCCTGACAATTCTGTGTTCTGACTACTCAAGCAGCTTTGACACACATGCAGTGAGCACTTGGGTGTTGTGCCAGATGCTTTTACTTAGTTTTATCTCTTAGAGTGCACAGTTCTGGGAAGTAAGCATTATTAACTCCATCTTATAGAGTGGTCACTAGGAGCTAAATGTTGACCCCAAGGCCTCATCGCTGC
Source organism: Glossophaga mutica (assembly GCA_039655065.1). Taxonomy (NCBI): domain Eukaryota; kingdom Metazoa; phylum Chordata; class Mammalia; order Chiroptera; family Phyllostomidae; genus Glossophaga; species Glossophaga mutica. Next base: position 17,783,234 of record CM077311.1, read on the forward strand.
TGCTTTTTCATCATCAACACAACCACCATCCACAGTATAGAAAAAATAATGTTGAGCCTTGGCTGGTGTGGTTCAGTGGATTGAGTGCCAACCTGTGAACCGAAAGGTTGCTGGTTCAATTGCCGGTCAGGGCACATGCATGGGTAGTGGGCCAGACCCCCAGTTGGGGGCGTGCAGGAGGCAACATATAGATGTATCTCTCACACATCGGTGTTTCTCTCCCTCTTTCTCCCTCCCTTCCCGTCTTTCTAAATAAATAAATAAATTGTTAAAAAAAATTATGTTGAATACAAGCAGGAATGCTATTGAGCTGGGTACTAGGAGTGCTAGAATTTATTATATAGCCCTCAAAGAGACTCCCCACACAAGGAAACTGATCATGCAAAGATAAATTACTTGTGGAAGAAATTCAGACATTTCTGAGGGGCTGGAAGTGTTACACATTGCGTATAAAGAATTTAATTTTTCGGTAGGGTTTGGGACTGGGAAATAATGCAAACAGCATTTTTCTCACGTGAGTAGATAGAAAAGTAAATTAGTCTATGAAAAAGCTCAATACTGAACTCTTGAGGACAGGGGGCTTTACCTTGTTCATCTTTGTATTCACTTCATGAGCCTTTCAGATTTTGGGGTGAAGAGCCTGTTCTGTGTGTCGTGGAGCACTAGCTCTGCAATATTTACTCTCAGCCTCCAATTTTCAGCCTATGGGGAGGGGTGGAGACCCTCATGTTCCCAGCTGAACAAAGCAAGTTGCTGAGGCACTGACATCCATAGGGCAGCCACGTACACAGCCAAGCGGGGTGCTCCTAGAGTGTGCCTCCCTGTATCTCGTGCCTCATTCTCTGGAAAGTGCCCCCAACCAAAGACTCTGACAAAGGGACCCCTTCGTACCATGTGATCATTCCTCCCTGTGGCTGATTGGTCCCAAGGAGCCCATCGATTGACCAACAACCCATCAGAGTCCCCTGCTGCACTTCATCATTTTCAGGCATCCTTTATGTCTGCACTACTCAAAGTATGACCCAGGAACTGTTTGCTTTCGAACCACCAGGAAATCAGTGCAGAAATTGAGCAAAAGAGTTTAGAAATGTCTACAGCTATTCTGAGAGTCAACTACTGAATCTAATAATAGTAAAATATGGCTTGTCTTTTGTATGTCTTTTTCATGTCATCTTCTTCTACTGTGTTTTCAAAAATATCAATATATGTACTGGAAATTTTTTGAAAATGAAACAAAACACCTGATTCTTCACCACACATAGTTTGAGATGCTGTGAAAGAGAGAATGTTCCATGATGTGGCTGCTGCTGGACCGAGGCCAGAACAGAGATTGCTTGCCGGTAAAGCCACTCGTAGAGACTACCTGATCGTAATGCTCATTCTGACACAAATCAGCACCCCTCCCCTGCCTCCGACCACATGCTGGCTCCGGGAAGAGGCTGTTGCCTTGACCTGGCTGAGCATGTAATTTCCTGTATGTACCTGGCAGCACTCACGTACAACTAACCTGCAACTACTCCCTCCCTTTACCCTATATGTAATTCTTTGGCACCTGCCAAGGAGGATGGGGATCCATTTTATCTTCTAACCACCCAAGACATGCCTTATATGTAAGTTTCTCTTTAAAAACTCTATTAATTACCAGAGTGGTGTGGCCAGCCTCTGTCTTTAGTCTTGCCCTGTCCTCCGCTCCTTCCCTGTCCTCTGCTTATGGAGGTATCTTTTTAGTCCTGGGACCCTTCCCTGGGTCTGCGTGTTCTAACACTGAGGGACAGGGTGGATAGGACCAGGTACGCAGCGGCGAAGTCATCCTAAATAGATCAACAGAAGATGACCCATGACCCGAGGAGGCAGAACCTTGGGCTACACCAGATTAAGCAAGCTGGTGACATTTTGGGTTTTTTTTTTTTTAATTAAATATTGTTACTTTGTTAAGGAATGCAGAGGCATAATTGGCAGCACAGGGGAAAGGAACTACCTGGTAGAAAGGGAAAGATCAAAAAGACGAGAGAAGAGACAACTGTGGAACAAAATTCCAGCATCTACTCTGCACCTTCTTTGAGCTTCCACCTTGCCATCAGGCAAGGCATGGCCGTTTTGAGTATTCTCTCCTCTTGCCCAAGGCAAAGGCTGCTCTCCCCCAAAAGCGTGCAACAACACCCAGTACTACTGCACTTCCTTTCTGGTTATTGGCTCCCCTTCCACAGCGGTGACAGATAAAAGGTCACTCACTGTGCCTCATTCTTAGCTCGGGCTGAAGGAACCCTGCTGGAGGCCTATTAAACAGTTAGACACAATGAGCAGCATCTCATTATGAATCATTACAAAATAACAAGGCAAAACAGAGACCACCCCACCTCCTAGGTGGGGCTTCTGTTAACAGAGCAAAGGGCTTTTCCCAGAATAGCCCTTCCCAAACTTGTGCAGAGCCCACCACAGGGTGCGGGCGTCAGGGGGGCAGGGAATGCAGAAGCTCGGGGCTTACGTTTCATAGAATTCTTCTAAGATGGCATTGCTGGCACTTATTTCTAACCAAAGATCGTTGGCACTTCCTACCTCATCAGTAAATTTATATTTGTATTTCCAAGCTTCCAGGAAAGGAAACACAGTGCAGATTGCATTTGGAGCCTTTTCTTGAGGTGTGAGGGAAAGAGGTATCACTTCTCAGAGAAGCAATGGAAGCTTTATAAAGTAGGAGTAAGTTTCTGAGATTTTTTTTAAACCAACTTATGTTAAAACAGTACTAATTTGGTTTAGCATTTTAAGAATTTCGTTTCTGACTTTCGGTCAAGATGGAAGTGTAGATAGATACATTGTGCCTCCTCGCACAACCAAAATAAGGACAACAACAATTTAGAAACAAACAAACAAAAAAAAAAAACAAGCAGAACTTACAGAAAATTGAACTGTATGGAAGTCCAACAACCAAGGAGTTAAAGTAGACACATTCATCCAGACCGGTAGGAAGGGCAGAGTCAGGCAGCCGGGTGGAGAGGGCTCACAGCAAAGCAGCAACTGGTGGACCCAGCGAGCTGGCAGATTCTGGACGGACGGGCATGGCACACAAGGCAGCTGGCAGACTGGGCAGTCCCACATTCACATGCAGATAAACCAGGCGACACTGGGGAGTGAGACAGACAGTGCAACCCAGGGTCCCAGCGCGGGGAAATAAAGCTTCAAAACATTGATTGAAAACACCTCTGGGGGTTGAGGTGCCGGAGAGACTCCCAGCCTCACAGGAGAGTTCGTTGGAGAGACCCACAGGGTCCCAGGACATACACAAGCCCACCCACCAGGAATCAGCAACAGAAGGGCCCGGTTTCCTTGGGGGAAGTGGCAGAAGGGACTGATATCCGACACAGAGCAGAGCAAGCGTCATTGTTCCCCCCTTTCCCTCCCCACACACAGCGTCACAACCCAGCAACTGGGTTGCCCCACCCTGGTGAACACCTAAGACTCCGCCCCTCATACATAACGGGCGTGACAAGACCAAAAAAAAAAAAAAAAAAAAAAAGTGGCCCAAATGGAAGAACAGATCAAAGCTTCAGAGCAAATACAACTAAGCAACAAAGAGATAGCCAACCTATCAGATGCACAGTTCAAAGCCCTGGTGATCAGGATGCTCATAGAATTGGTTGAATTTGGTCCCAAATTAGATGAAAAAATGAAGGCTACACTAAGTGAAATAAAGGAAAATGTGCAGGGAACCAATAGTGATGGGAAGAAAACTGGGACTCAAATCAATGGAGTGGACCAGAAGGAAGAAACAAACAACCAAACAGAAAACAAGGAAGAACTTCCGGCCAAGATGGAGGCGTAGGCGGACACACTGTGCCTCCTCTCACAACCAAAATTAAGGACAACAAATATTTAGAAACAAGAAAACAACCAGAACTCATAGAAAACTGAACTGTACGGAAGTCCAACAACCATTCATCCAGACCGGTAAGAGGGGCGGAGTCGCGGCAGGAGAAAGTGGAGGTGCGGACCCCGGAACGCAAGCAGCAGCTGGCAGTTCCCAGGTGCACAGGCGGCGGCTGGCGGTCCCTGGGCCTACAGGCAGCAGCTGGCGGACCCCGGGCACTGGGGGGCAACTGTGCAGACCCAGTGAGGCCGCACAAGGCGGCTGGCTGACTGACCAGGTGGTCTCATATTCGAGCGCGCAGACAGTCCAGGCGGTGGGGAAGTGGCAGAGGGGACTGAATCCAGGAGAGAGCGGGGCAGGCGCCATTGCTCTCTCTCAGGCCCCAACCCCACATACAGCGTCACAACCCAGCGACTGGGCTGCCCCGCACCGGGGAGCGCCAGAGGCTCCACCCTTCACTACGTAACAGCACGCGCGCGTGCATAGATAATCCAGGTGAAGGGGAAGCAGCGGAAAGGGCCGGAGTCCAGGAGAGAGCGGAGCAGGCGCCATTGCTCCTTCTCAGACCCCGCCCCCACCTATAGCGTCACAACCCAGCGACTGGGCTGCCCCGCCCTGAGGAACACCTAAGGCTCCACCCCCTCACTACGTAATAGCCGCGACCAGACTAAAACCAAAACAACAACAACAACAAAAAAAGCCACCAAAAATGGCTCAAACCGGAAAACAAATAAAGGCCCCAGAGCCAATTCCTCTAAGCAGTGAAGAGATAGCCAACCTGTCAGATGCACAGTTCAAAGCACTGGTCATCAAAATGCTCACAGAATCGGTTGATTTTGCTCACAAACTAGATGAAAAAATGCAGGCTACAATACGTGAAATGAAGGAAGATGCATGGGGAACTGATAGAGATGGAAGGAAAACTGGGACTCAAATCAATGGAGTGGACCAGAAGGAAGAAACTAACAACCAAACAGAAGACGAGGAAGAAACAAGAATTCAAAAAAATGAGGAGAGGCTTAAGAACCTCCGGGACATCATTAAACGTCCCAACATCCGAATTATAGGGGTTCCAGAAGGGGAAGAAGAACAGCAACAAGTGGAAAACTTATTTGAACAAATAATAAAGGAGAACTTCCCCAATCTGGCAAAGGAAATAGACTACCAGGACGTCCAGGAAGCTCAGAGAGTCCCAAAGAAGTTGGACCCAAGGAGGAACACACCAAGGCACATTGTCATTACATTAGCCAAGATTAAAATGAAGGAGAGAATTCTAGAAGCAGCAAGGGATAGGGGGACAGCCACCTACAAGGGAGTTCCCATCAGACTGTCAGCTGATTTCTCAAAAGAGACCTTCCAGGCAAGAAGGGGCTGGAAAGAAATATTTGAAATCTTGAAAAGCAGGGACCTACATCCAAAATTGCTCTATCCAGCAAAGCTGTCATTTAGAATGGAAGGGAAGAGAAAGTGCTTCTCAGATAAGGTCAAGTTCAAGGAGTTCATCATCACCAAGCCCTTATTATATGAAATGTTAAAGGGACTTATCTAAGAAAAAGAAGATAAAACTATGACAGTGAAAAGACAAGAAACTCATAGCTATCAAGAACCACACCTAAAACAAAAGCAAACTAAGCAAACAGCTAGAACAGGAACAGAACCACAGAAATGGAGATCATATGGAGGGTTAGCAACAGGGGCGTGGGAGGAGGAGAGAGGGGGAAAAGGTACAGAGAATGAGTAGCATAGATAATGGGGAAAAAATAGACAGGGGGAGGGCAAGAATAGTATGAGAAATGTAGAAGCTAGAAAACTTATGACCCATGGACATGAACTAAAGGGGAGAATGTGGGTGGGAGAGGGTCGGTAGGGTGGAGGGGAATGATGGGGGAGAAATGGGACAACTGTAATAGCATAATCAATAAAATATATTTAAAAAAAAAGAAAACAAGGAAGAAACAAGAATTCAAAAAAATGAGGAGAGGCTCAGGAACCTCCAGGACCTCTTTAAATGTTCTGACATCTGAATTATAGGGGTACCAGAAGGAGAAGAGGAAGAGCAACAAGTGGAAAAGTTATTTGAACAAATAATAAAGGAGAACTTCCCCAATCTGGCAAAGGAAATAGACTACCAGGATGTCCAGGAAGCTCAGAGAGTCCCAAAGAAGTTGGAGCCAAGGAGGAACACACCAAGGCATATCGTAATTCCATTAGCCAAGATTAAAATGAAGGAGAGGAGATTTCCGGCCAAGATGGAGGCGTACGCGGACACACTGTGCCTCCTCTCACAACCAAAATTAAGGACAACAAATATTTAGAAACAAGAAAACAACCAGAACTTACAGAAAATTGAACTGTACAGAAGTCCAACAACCATTCATCCAGACCGGTAAGGGGGCGGAATCGTGGTAGGAAAAAGTGGAGGTGCGGACCCAGGAACACAAGTAGCAGCGGCTCACAGTTCCCAGGTGCACGGGCGGTGGCTGGCAGTCCTCGGGCGCCCAGACGGCAGCTGGCGGACCCCGGGCACAGGGGGGCAACTGTGCAGACCCAGTGAGGACGCACAAGGCGGCTGGCTGACCAGGTGGTCCCATGTTTGCGCTCGCAGACGGTCCAGGCAGAGGGGAAGTGGCGGAAGGGACTGGAATCCAGGAGAGAGCGGAGCAGGCGCCATTGTTCCCTCTCAGACCCCGCCCCCACATACAGCGTCACAACCCAGTGACTGGGCTGCCCTACACTGGGGAGCGCCTGAGGCTCCACCCTTCACTACGTAACAGCACGCACGCGTGCGCAGATAATCCAGGCAAAGGGGAAGCAGCTGAAGGGACCGGAGTCCAGAAGAGAGCGGAACAGGCGCCATTCTTCCCTCTCGGACCCTGCCCCCACCTATAGCGTCACAACCCAGCGACTGGGCTGCCCTGCCCTGAGGAACACCTAAGTCTCCACCCCTTATACGTAATAGCTGCGACCAGACTAAAACCAAAACAAAACAAAACAAAAAAACCCACCAAAAATGGCTCAAACTGGAGAAAAAATGAAAAGCCCAGAGTCAATTCCTCTAAGCAACGAAGAGATAGCCAACCTATCAGATGCACAGTTCAAAGCACTGGTCATCAAAATGCTCACAGAATTGGTTGATTTTGCTCATAAATTAGATGAGAAAATGCAGGCTACAATACGTGAAATGAAGGAAGATGCATTGGGGAACCGATAGAGATGGAAGGAAAACTGGGACTCAAATCAATGGAGTGGACCAGAAGGAAGAAATTAACAACCAAACAGAAAACGAGGAAGAAACAAGAATTCAAAAAAATGAGGAGAGGCTCAGGAACCTCCAGGACCTCTTTAAATGTTCCGACATCTGAATTATAGGGGTACCAGAAGGAGAAGAGGAAGAGCAACAAGTGGAAAAGTTATTTGAACAAATAATAAAGGAGAACTTCCCCAATCTGGCAAAGGAAATAGACTACCAGGATGTCCAGGAAGCTCAGAGAGTCCTAAAGAAGTTGGACCCAAGGAGGAACACTCCAAGGCACATCATAATTCCATTAGCCAAGATTAAAATGGAGAGAATTCTAGAAGCAGCAAGGGATAAGGGGACAGTCACCTACAAAGGAGTTCCCATCAGACTATCAGCTGATTTCTCAAAAGAGACCTCACAGGCAAGAAGGGGCTGGAAAGAAATATTTGAAGTCTTGAGAAGCAGGGACCTACATCCAAAATTGCTCTATCCAGCAAAGCTGTCATTTAGAATGGAAGAGCAGATAAAGTGCTTCTCAGATAAGGTCAAGTTCAGGGAGTTCATCATCACCAAGCCCTTATTATATGAAATGTTAAAGGGACTTATCTAAGAAAAAGAAGATAAAAAATATGACAGTGAAAAGACAGTGAACTCACAGCTATTAAGAACCACACCTAAAACAAAAGCAAACTAAGCAAATAACTAGAACAGGAACAGAACCACAGAAATGGAGATCATATGGAGGGTTAGCAACAGGGGCGTGGGAGGAGGAGAGAGGGGGAAAAGGTACAGAGAATAAGTAGCATAGATGGTGGGTAGAAAATAGACAGGGGCAGGGCAAGAATAGTGTGGGAAATGTAGAAGCTAAAGAACTTATGACACATGGACATGAACTAAAGGGGGGAATGTGGGTGGGAGGGGGTGTGCAGGGTGGAGGGGAATGATGGGGGACAACTGTAATAGCATAATCAATAAAATATATTTTAAAAAAAGAGATGTACAGCCTGGGGAAAAAAAGAAGAAGTACAAATAGGTAGCTACAGAATAGCATGGGGATGTAAAGTACAGTATAGGAAATGGAGTAGCCAAGGAACTTATACGCATGGCCCATGGACATGAACAAAGGTGGAGAGAATTGCCTGAGGGAGTGAAGGGTGCTGGGTAGAGGTGAGGCAAAGGGGGGAATCAAGAAGATTATAATAGCATAATCAATGAAATATAATTAAAAAAAATAATACACATGCCAATGTTGCACATCTTGGGGAGGTGTCTTCCTACCCCTCCAGTTACACTAAATGTAAAGGTCTAATCTGATTTCAAATAGATCATTAGATTGCATAAAGAAGCAGGACCCAAATATACGCTGTCTATAAGAAATACCATACATTTTAAATACATGACACAGGTTAAAACCCAAAGGATGGAAAAAGAGCCATATCATGGTAACATTAATCAAAAGAAAGCTAGTACGGCTCTGACCAGCATGGTTCAGTTGGTTGGATATCATCCCACAAAGTGAAGCGTTGCCTGTTCAATTCGCAGTCAGGGCACCTGCCTGGGTTGTGGGCTCAGTCCCCGGTCAGGGCACAGAGGACAGGCAACTCAACGATGTTTCTCTCCCTCTCTTTTCCCCTCCCTAAAAGAATAAATAAATAAGTAAAATCTTTAAAAAAAAAAAAAAGAATGCTAGTATGTCTATATGAACATCAGACAAAGTAGTTTTCAGAGCAAAGAATACTACCAGAGATAACAAGAGTCACCTCATAATGATAAAGAGGCCAATTTGTCAAGAGGACATAAATATCCTAAATATTTATGCTCTTAATGATAAGAGAGCTTCAAATCACACAAAACAAACACTGGCCAAACTTCTAACAGAAAGAGACACCTCCACAGTTTTGGTCAGAAACTTCAACACCCTTCTCGCAATGGTTGATCCAAGTAGACATAAGTCAGTAAAGACAGAAAAGCCTTGAACAACAAACACCATCAACGAACTTGACCCCCTGACTTTCGTAGACCACTCCATCCAAAGGCAGCAGCACACACGTCTTTTCAAATGCACAGATAATATTTCCCAAGCCAGGTCACATTCTGAGTCATCAAACAGAACTTGACAAATTTGAAACAGTGCAAACCATGCACACTATCTTCTCAGGCCACAGTGGAATTAAATTTAAAACCGATAACAGAAAGATAGCTGGAAAACCGCCAAATTCGGGAAACAAAACACTTCTAAAAAACCGATAGGGGAGGATATAGAGTACCGCGTAGGAAACACAGTCAACAATATTGTAATAACTATGTGAGGTGCCACGTGGACACTGAAATTATTGGGCAGGCCACTTCATAAGTTATACGATTATCTAACCACTAGGCTGTACAGCTGAAATTAATATAAAGTAAAATTGAATGTAAACTGTCATCGAAAAATAATAAATAAATAACCAGTGGGTCAAAATAGAAATAAAGGAAATGAAAAGAAGTTTGAATGGAATGAAAAATGAAGTTGTGGATATCCAATGCCCAGCTGAGCATGTAAGAAGCTTGGAAGTTACCATTCCATCCAAACAGTAAGTAAAAAGCTGAACAGACTGAAAATCCAACAACTCTTCATGCGTTTGGAAGAACGAGGAGGACACGGCAAACCGCTGCTCCCAAGACTGGGGAAGGAGACAGACAAACAGAGGGAATCAGAGTTTTCTAGAGCAGAAACTCACCAGAGACGAGAGCCGAAACCGTTTCTGGAACCGCGGCCAGGGTCGGACACCTGAGGGGTGCTGGACGCATTGCTGAGGCCCCGCCACACTGTGAGATTTACCTCCCAGGGCTCCACTAGTTTCCCACAGTAACTACCTGGGGAGAATTGCCTCAAGGTTCCGGCAGTGGGAGGGGGAAAGAAGCCATTTTGAAATACCCCAGAGCACTCTGTTCTTAACCAGGCCTGCTTTCAGGAGAAACTAATCAACCAGAGCCTGACATGCTGGAGGTTTTTCCTCCATTGCGTTTTGGAGAGAGAGAAACATCACTTGATTGCTTCCCAGATATGCCTGGATGCCGGGGTCATAGGTGCCCTGACTGGGGACCCAACCCGCAACCTAGTTGACGTGCTCCCACAGGGAATCACGCCTGCAAACTTTTGGTTATGGGATGACACTCCAACCGAGTGAGGCACACTGGCAGGCCTGCTGGGGTTTTCTCAGAGCCTGACGGACCTGGGGGAAAGGAAATACCAGTCCCAGCCCACTCTAGCCATCCTGTCCCACTTGGGGGAGGGGAGGAAAAACACTGGGAAAGTCGCCCTCCAGAAGCATGGCATCACTGAAGGACTGGGACCTAATCATAGGGCCGTAGAGAGCACCCACCCCACACACGCCTCACAACCACGTTCCCGAAGGCCTACGTACGGCAGTTCCTCCTGCCAGTACATCATGTCTGACTAGCAAGAAAAAATTACAAGGCATACCGAAAGGCAAAAAAAAAAAAAAACAATATGAAGAGACAGAGCAAGCATCAGAACCAGCTGTGGCAGGAAAGTTGGAATTACTAGCCTGGGAATTTAAAGCAGCTCTGATTAATATGCTAAGGGCTTTAATGGATAAAGTAGACAGCATGTAGGAACAGATGGGACACGTAAGCAGTGAAACAGAAATCCAAAGAAAGAATCTAAAAGGAATGCCGTATGTTAAACACGCTGTAACAGAAATAAAGAATGGCTTTGATGGGCTTATTCGTACACAGGACATGGCTGAGGAAAAAAATCTCTGAGCTAGAGGATATATCAGTGGATCCCTAAAAAGTAAAAAGCAAAGACAACAAAGAAAAAAAAAGAACAGAATATCCAAGGCCTGTGGCACAGCTACAAAACATATAGCATACACATAATGGGAATAACAGAACGAGAAGACAGGAGCAGAAGAGCTGTTTGAAAGAATAATGATGGAGAATTTTTCCTAAATTAATACCAGACACCAAACCACAGATCCAGGAAGCTCAGAGAACATCTAGCAACATCAATGCACCCCCAAAACTACACCTAGGCCTATCATTTTTAAACTACAAAAAAAAAAAAAAAGATAAAGTAAAAATCCAGAAAGAAGCTACAGTAAAAATGACATTTTCTCTACAGAGGAACAAAGATAAGAATTGCATCCAATTTCTCCTTGAGAAATCATGCAATGAAGAAGAGGAGGGAAATATTTAGCATCGCAAGAAAAGAAACACCATGTTAGAGTTCTGTGCCCTGTGCAATTGTACTTCAAAGTAAGCGAAAAAGAGAGGCTTTCTCAGACCAAAAAAAAGAGGGAAATTGTTGCCAGTAGATCTACCTTGCAAGAAATGTTTTCAAAATTCTTTTTTTAATAAATTTCACTTCTTTTTTTTTTAATATTTTCCCTTCTTTTTATTTTTTTTTAAGATTTTTATTTATTTATCTTTAGAGGGGAAGGGTAGGAGAAAGGGAGAGGGAGAGAAATATCAATGTAGGGTTGTCTCTCGTGTGTTCCCTGCTGGGAACTGGCCTGCAACCCAGGCATGTGCCCTGACTGGGAATCGAACCGCGATCCTCTGGTTCGCAGGCCCGCGCTCAATCCACTGAGCTACACCAGCCAGGGCTCAAAATTCTTTAGAGAGAAAGGAAATAATATGGTCAGAAGCTCAGAACTACATAAAGTAAGGAAGAACAAAGAAGAAGGAATAAGTGAGATAAAAAATTTTAATCTTTCTTTATTCTTAGTTGATCTAACAGAGTGGTTTGTCCAAATTAGTATCAATGATATATTTGATTATGTATGCTTATGTATATGTAACATGTACAACATATAGATGTGTGCTTCTGTATGCTTATAAGTGAAATACACAACAGCAATGATTCAAGTGATGAGAGGAAAAAGTTAGGATCGTTTGTTATTATGAGGTACTCACACCTCCTGTGAAGAGGTCTGGTGCTATTTGAAGGTGGACTTGGATTAGCTATAAATATACAGGGTCCAGCACAAATAACCCCCCCTTTTTATTACAAAATCTTTTATTACAAAATCATACACATGTAATTCTGTAACATAACAGTATCACACTCAAGCATACCATATGACATTTTAGGTGAAATGTTCACATTAAAACTATCAATTATTACACCCATATTATGTCCCTACCAACCACACTCAAGCAGGCGTTACTTCTGCTGGAACTCGAATTTTTGTAAACCCTAGGGCAACCATTAATAAAGTTTTTGAAATATAACCAATAAACTAAGACAGGAGAGAAAATGAATCATACAAATTAAAACCACGAAAAGCAGAAAAATAATGGAAAGCAAAAATAGAAGCAAAGAACAAGAGTGACAAATAGAAAACAGTAATGGATATGGTAGATATTATTCCATAATGAATAATATTGATGGAATACATGAAGAATAATAATACATGATGAATATTATTCCATGATGAATAATATTGATGGGATAAATCAATAATCACTTTGAACATCAGTGGTCTAAATGTACCAATTCAAATACAGAGATTGTCAGAGTGAATCAAAAGACAAGACCCAAGTGTATGTTCTTTACAAAAAAACCCACTTTAAATGTAAATATGTGCATAAATTAAAAGTAAACAGGTAGAGAAAAATATACCATCCTAACATTAAACAAAAGAAAGCAGGAGAAGCTATATTAATTTCAGACAAAACAGGCTTCAAAACAAAGGAAGTTATCAGGGATTAAAAAAAGCATTACATAATGATGAAGTAGTCTGTTCTGTGAGAATACATCTCTTAATGTGTATGCATCTAATAGTGGAGTGTTCAACTGTGTGAGGCAAAACTGATAGAAATGCAAAGAAAAATACATTAGTCCACCATCATTGTTGGGGACTCCAACTTCCCTCTTTCAGAAATGGACGTGGTAGCAAGGACCCAGCGGAACTCAACACTGTCATCCAGGGACCAGGTATGTTGACATCTGTAGACTGCTTCATCCAACAGCAGCATTCTTCCCAGACTCCCATGAAACATTCACCAAGATAGACCCCATTTCAGGGCACAAAACACACCTTAACAAATTTTTAAAAATAGAAATCATGCAATGTCTGCCCTCAGAACACAGTGGAATTAAACTAGAAATCAGTAACAGAAAAATAACTGGAAAATCCCCACCCACCCACCACCCAAATGTGGAGGTTAAACAGCACCCATAGGTCAAAGAAGAAATCTCAAGAGAAATTTTTTAATATTTTGAACTAAATGAAAATTAAAACCTAATTTATCAAAATTTGTGGGATACAGTGAAAACAGTGCTTAGAGGGAAATTTACACTGAATGCATATTTTGAAAAAGAAGATCTAAAATCCATAATCTAAGTTCCCATTTTAGGAAACTAGTAAAAGGAGGCAAATTAAATCGACAGGATGCAATAAGAAGTAGACCAGAGCCCTGGCTGGTTTGCCTCAATTGGTTGGGGCATCATCCCGTAAACCAAAAGGCTGTGGTTTCAATTCCTAGCCAGGGCACAGACCTAGGTTGTGGGTTTGGTCCCTGGTCGGGAGCGTGGGAGAGGCAAGCAGTTAGTGTCTCTCCCTTTCTCCGCCTCCTTTCCCCTCTCTCTAGAATCAGTGGGCATGTCCTCAGGTGAGGGGAGAGAACAAAGTAGAGCAGCAATCAGAAAACTTGTAAACAGAAAATCAATAGAGAAAATCGATGAAACCAAAAGCTGATTCTTTGAAACAAATAAATACAAAGGGGCACCCCCCCCCCAAAAAAAAATGGAATTATCTTCTGGAAGGCAGGCCCCTTGTAGTACCGGCTTCCCCTGCTAGGTGAGTGTTCTAGGAACCCATCTGTATCAGTGCACTAGCTGGTGTTGTTGTGAAAGGCTGCGTTCAGCTTCACTGAATTTTTTTTTAAGATTTTATTTATTTTCAGTGAGAGGTGAAGGAAGGGAGAAAGAGAGAAACAGTGATGTGCAAGAGACACATCTATTGGTTGCCTCTCACACACCCCAGCTGGGGACCTGGCCTGCAACCCAGGCATGTGCCCTGACTGGGAATTGAGCCAGCGACCTTTCAGTTCGCAGGCTGGCACTCAATCCACTGAGCCACACCAGCCAGGGTTTTGTTTTGTTTTGTTTTGTTTTGTTTTGTTTTGTTTTGTTTTAAGATTCTTTCAACATGTTTGTCCATTTTATGATGGGTGATTTATGAGTGCACCTGTCTACGATGCACTGAGTGTTCAGCAGTTTTTGACCCAAAATGGCATGGCCCCCGTGCCCCACTCACCCTATTCACCCAATCTCACCCCAAGTGACTTTTTGTTTGTTTCTCTCAATGAAGAGTCCTCAAAGGGAAATGTTTTGCTGATATGGGAAAGATGAAACAAAAAAATGGCAGAAATGGCCCGACTGGTGTAGCTTAGTGGACTGGGTATTGTCCTACAATCTGAAAGGTCACTGGTTCGATTCCCAGTCAGGGCACATGATTGGGTTGCAGGCCAAGTCCCCAGTTGGGGGTGTGCAAGTGGCAACCAATCAATGTTTCTCTCCCTATCTTTCTTCCTCCCTTCCCCTCTCTAAAAATAAGTTAATTAATTAATCATTTTTTTAAAAAAACAGCAGAGGCACTAAAAGGCATCAAAATCAACCAGTTCAAAAAGCTGTTTTTAGCAGTGGAAAAAATGTCTTGATAGATATATTGCACCAAATGGAGAATCCTTTGAAGGTGACTGGAATTTAAACATGTAAGAATCAATACACAATTTTTAAAAAATAAATTCTGGATTTTTGGGTTCCCCTTTTGTAAAATCAGTTAACCCCTAGCCAGGCTAAGGAGAGAGAGAGAGAGAGAGAGATCACTAACATCAGAAATGAAAGAAGGGGCATCACCACTGACCCTATGGACTTTAAAGTGTAAATTATGAAATACACGGAGCAACTTCATGCCCACACATTTTGATAACCACTTAGCAGCCCAGCCTGCAGGGTTTGCACCTGGATTAGTTCATCAGTGATCAAAGTTCACGCAGGCTCGCTGGCTCCAGGCAAAGCATGTATCTGCCCAGAGAAAAATTCCATGATTCCACTCTTAGATGTCAGAGTTGTATTTCAGGTGACTTCAGAACAGGTATTTTGGCCCTGCTTCCAGCCAAACACTGAGGTCCAGTCCCAGAGTGGGCCAATCCAGCCAGCAAGTAGTGGATCGTGGTGGCGAAAACTCAGGAGTCTGATAGAAGTGCCTTCGAAACCCTGGTCATCTGTCCACTGGCTCCTGGCCCCAGGAGGACTGATCTGGGCAAGACCTACCTGGAAGAACTGGCCGATGTCAAGGCTTGGGGAGATGTTACTGACTTCCAACAGATGGATTAGCTCTGGACATGGCACCATTGATGTAGCACAGCTGCGAAGGTTTTGTGTACTTTTCCTGGAATAAACTATGCCCATCGGGCAAAGGCCTGCTTTGTGCACATGACCCTGGAGGACTTGGCTGAGTGTGGGCGCAATGGTTTTGCTGCCAGGGACCCAATGAAGATGAGCCAAGGGCCAGGGCACGAGAAGAGTGAGAGATCTCTCTTGTCATGGAGACACCTGAGAAAGCTGGGTTGGGACGGGATCTTTTAAGGCACAGGTGGCAAACACAAGGCCTGTGGGCTGAATCCAGCCCTCCACCTTGTTTTATCCAGCCCAGCACCTTGTTTCTACCTGGCAGCAGCACCGCCTTGCCCCTAGTTAAGGAGTAGTTACATTTATACGGTCCTAGAATTGCATTCAGCCCTTCGAAGGCAACCGCAAGGCTAATGTGGCCCCCGGTGAAAATGAGTTTGACACCCTGCTTTAAGGCCATGGGACCCTTGTGGAAAACACAGGTGAGAGGAGTCCAGAAGGGGACCCTCAAAGATGCTTTTGTAAGCAGAACTGATGAATCAGTGGTGCCATCCTTAGTCACTAATGGAAAGGTTTGGAAATGGTGTGGTTGAGAGCCCGTTAGCAGTGAAGCAGGTTCCCAAATCCTAGACTCACGTCCCAGCTGTAGATGAGAAGCCATAAACCTTCTGGGAAACCCCTATGGAGCCAGTCCCCTGAAGGACCTAGAATCACACAACGTGTGTGTGCCCACCAAGTCGCTCGTGGGGACCCCACAGAAATCTCATCCCCTAGGATGAGATGTAAATATCCAGGCTCCGGGACTCCTCAGACGCCAACCAGCCCAGGCATCTCGAGTGACTGCCAGTCTCCCACAGTGTCCACTCATGACGTGAACTCAGCAGCTGAGCCCACCCCACGCATCCGCCCCTCACCGGCCAACGTCTGAGGGCAGGGCCCGGGGCTGCCCAGCAGGAGAGCCTGTGGACACCCCATCAGGACCTTTCTGAAATCCAACTGGAGGAGACGTGTCCCCACCTGCACGTTTTCAACCAAGAAAACCCAGGAGCATGGGGTGAAAAGCGAAAAAACTCGAGTGCCCGAACTCCTGAGAGGAAAGCACTGTTCCGAAAGAAAATCCTGTCACCAAAGGTAGGCAGGGGCAGCCATGGGTCAGGAGGCATTTTCACCCATTTACCCCCTTTTGACTAGCCTTTCTTATTAGATTGCGATCCCTCCCTCCCCCTCACTCTTAGAACTGCCTTTTATCAGAGGCTGCTTATAGTTTACTATTAAAATTGTTCGATAATAAAATAGAGGTATACAACCACGCCACGGTCAATAAAGACTGTGAATCCACCCATTTTTCCAAATGCAGTGGCATTTCAAGGCCTCCTGGGGACTGGCGAGAAAACAGACAGAAGACCCACGGGAGAATCCAGTATCAGTGAGTGGGCCCCTTTGGCAGAACAGAAGTTCAACTTTAAAATTAGCCCCTCATACACACACGCACACTCACGGCTTTCTTGCACTTTTACCGAGGAGCCCTAAGTTACTGCCCTGAACTTTTTATCGGAACAGAAGTGTCTCGTGACAGTTTAAGTGGCATCTCTGAATGGGAGGACGCGCCTGAATGTTTAACGTAACTGAATGTTTTTGTGGGTGCCGTGACAGTGAGGAAGAAACACTGCAAGGGGTGGGGGTGAAAGGAACCAAGTCCAGGACTTTAAACCTGGAGATTGGACCCTGGAGAGAAACCACTTGGGAAGCTCCTTTGAAGAACAGTGTGTTTTATCTGGACAGGCAGGTCAAGAAGGACTTCTTCAGAGTTGGCACCCCCCCGCCACACCTCTGTTCTGACATACAGGACCACACAGTTCTGGGGTTAATCTCCTAGAGTCGGGGTCAGGCTCTGCAGGCTAAAGGGCGTACTCCCAACGAGACTGGCTTCACTTCAGTCATCAGCCACACCTCAGTGGCCTCCAGGCCACCTGCACTTCTGCCCGACGGGTGTCAGACTTAAGGTCCCTGTGGTTTCTTAAGTCTGGGCTGCTACAACAAAACACCGTAAACTGGATAGCTAAAACAACATTTATTTCTCACAATTCTTACAGCTCAAAGTCCAACATACAGGTACTGGCAAATATAACAGTAACTGGTGAGAAGCTATCTTCTTGCTGTGCCCTCACACGGCAGAAGGGACAAGCGAGCTCTGTGGGGCCTTTTATAAGGGCACTAACCCCATTCATGAGGCTCCATGGCCTGATCCCTTCCAATACCATCACATCGGGGGCTAGGCGCCAACAAATGGATTTTGGGAGCCACACAGATGTCCATTCTACAGCACATAACCTCCTCGGGTTCAACAATTCACTAGAACTCACAGAACTCAGAGAAGTGGTACACTTGTGATTACAGTTTTCTTGTAAAGGATGCAGATCAAGACCTGCCAAATGAAGAGACACCTGCAGCGAAGGGTCGGAGGGACCCGGATGCAGCGCTTCCGCCCCTGCTCTATGGAACCAGGGTGCGCCGCCCTTCTGGCACATCACGGTGTTCAGCAGAGCTTCGGTGTCCAGAGGGTTTTTTTTTTTTTTTTGGGGGGGGGGGGTCATTACAAAGATGTAACTGATTGAACCAACCTCTAGCCCCCCTCACGTCCCGGAGGTCAGTTTGGCTCAGAGTCCCAGCCTCTAATCTCATGGTTGGTCTTTCTGATGACCGGCCCCCACCCTGGGTCATCTCAACCCCGATCATGGACTCAGGTGGGATCCAAGGGGCTCGTGAATAACAAGGACGCACCTCTTGCTGAGGCGATGCCTTGGATTTAGAATCACCCCTCTGGAAACGAAAGGTCAGTCAAATTCTTTGTTGATCAGTTCCCTCTCACACGCCCCAAACTGGGAACCTGGCCTGCAACCCAGGCATGTACCCTGACTGGGAATCGAACCAGTGACCCTTTGGTTCACAGGCCAACACTCAGCCACTGAGACACACCAGCCAGGGCAGTTATCAGATATTTTCAGAGACAGAGCACATTCACATAACTTTTATTACCATATATTGATATAACTGTTCTATTTTATCATTAGTTATTATTGCTAATCTCTTACTGTGCCTACTTTTATAAATTAAACTTTATCATAAGTATGTATGTATGTATGTATGTATGTATAAGAAGAAATATAGTATCCATAAGGTTTGGTATTACCCTTGGTTTCGAGTCCACCAGGGTGGAGGAACACACTCCCCACAGACCAGGGGGACGACCTGATGTAACCACCGCAAACCCACACCCCCTACCCAATGCAGACAATGATGGAATCCACCCTTCAGGGCCCATCTCGGGCCTGGACGGTGCTTTGTTTCATTTTAAAACTTCTTTCTATGGAACTTTTTGAAATACGCAACAGCAGAAAGGACATTTCCGGGAACTCTCGTATCCCTTCACTGTTTCACTGACTGCCTGCTCGTGGCTCGCCCCTCCGTTCACACCCCACCCCTTCTCCCTGTGCCCGTCTTTGGATGATCCTGCAGCAAAGCCCAGAGGGACATCCTCTCAGCCTGAGAATTCTTTATCAAGAATCCTTTCCCATGGCCAGTCTCAAATGGGCTCTAGGTCTGCTGAAATCTCAACCCCTGGGAGTAGCTGGGTGGGGCCTGAGTGCCCAGGGGCCCCTGGGCACCTCCTTCGCTCACCCCAGCATGATAGGTAAGTAACACTGTCCACAGGACCTGGGGTGCAAGAAAGAATACCAAACACTGCTCTACCACACTCCAAGCCTCTAAGGCGAGTCAGCCAGCTTTGATCCTCGTATTTCTCATAGGTTTCCGAAGATCCTTGTCTACGGCCCTGATTATCTCCTAGAGAATCAACTCTGAAGTAAATCAGCTCAACAAGTAACAGCTCCAATTAATTAAAATCAATGGGGGGGCAGAACAAGGTGAGGGACATCATGTCAGTTATAGATCAAAGATCCATTGCAGACAGGAGATCATTCAAACAGGAGAAATCAGCCGATCAGTCTTGAGTAACACAAAAACTTGGCCCTGGCCTTTGCTTTATCACGCCAGACTGACAGAGACAGACCCTGATACCCAGGTCTGGGATTGGTATTTCGTGTTTGCGTTTCTGGGAATTTCTGACACTTCTCCAGGGCAACAGAGGGCATGTGGGAGGCACGAAGGAGGCATCTCCTCCACAATGGGTTGGTAAGAGCGGTGAGCAAGCCATCCATACCTCCCCATTTGACTTCCTCTGCAGAGCGAGAAGTCAGATGAACACAAAGGTTCCTCCAGCCCTGGGACTCCCGGTTAGGCAGCAGCCCTGCAAGGCAAGAGAAGGTAAGGCAGAGACACAAGGCCGTGCATCTCCGTCTACATCTCTAAAGCACCTTGCACAGGTTCCCTACCTGCTTCTCTTATAAACAGAGGGACTCGTGCTTCCACCTCCCGAGCTGTAGATCGCCAGGGAAGGGCCCTCTCTGTCGCCTTCATTTCTGCAGAAGAGCCACAGTAGGACCCCTGGGTCCATCTTCAGGGTTCTCCTCTAAGCCCAGCTGTTTCCCAAGCAGCCCTTGGCTTCAGACAAGGCTGTTTCAGAAGGTCAATGAAGATGCTTTTGGCCATCTCCAAAAACAGAGAAGAATCACCAGAGAACGTTTCTTCCCAGCAGCAAGGTAAGAAGACGTTTAAAAATGACACTTCAACTATTGCAGGAAGGTCTTCCTGACAGACACGGCCTCTCTCCCCAAGTGAGAGTCTTTCTCGGGAGATGGCACAGATCGACATGTCTGTCAGGGTGATGACATGCTCTGGGCCAGGCGAGAGGGTCCTGGAATTCCAGCACAAAGCCAGAGATGCTTTAACTAAGATCTGGAGTTCCCCGCTTCCCCAATGGTAGCTGCTTTTTCAAACCACAAGGAGCCTGGCCTGAGCTCCTCTTTGGGGCAAACCCAGAGCAGGACACATTTCACCGCAAGAGGTGAAATTTCCTCCACTTATATCCTGACACCAGGACCCAGCGAACTTGGGAAACTCCAGCTGTCATTCATTCCTGCCCCGTAGTGGACCAGGGTTATTTTCACTGCACAGAAACATGGCAGGAAAAATAGCTCCTTGTGCTAGAGTGTTTACAGCTCGTTCCCTCGCTAATCCTTAAAAGTCTTCCTGACCCCTCGTCTGGTCAATCCCGGCACCTGGAATTGGCTCAAATGAAGAAGACAGCGAAAGGGACTAGGGCCAGCGACAGGCCTCTGACACATGCAAGAGCCAGTGGCGGGTCTGCAGCCTGTGGCTCGGATGAACAGGAATGTGGCTGTGTTCCCACGGCGTTTGCTAGGAGGTCCTTTTGGCTGTAGGCAGTCACCCCAGCAGGTGACCCAGGAGGGTCCCTGAGGCAGCCACACACAACCTGTCCCGTGACACCAGGGTTCAGATAGCAGGGCTCAGCTATCCACTCAACTGTGCTGATCGCAGTGGCGTCCACTCCAGCCAGCCTGGCCTCCCACAGTCCTGGGGAGAGGCAGCTGTCACTGCAGAGAGTTGCCCATAAGAAGGCAAGACACCCTAACAGGACCAAAACCACCACACTTCTGGCAGCCCTGGTCAGGATCCCTTGCCCAGCGGAGTCCCTCACCCCAAAGCCGAGGCTATGGGAAGAAGCCTCCAGCAAGGGTCCATGGCTGCAGCCAGAGCTTCTCTCTTGAGATGCCTTTCCTAATACGTGGGAGTGAGAGGGGTTTCCGTTCACATAGGACTTCGGTCACCTTAACCTTGAATCAGAAATTCAGCATAGGCTGATTCAGACCATGGTTTGAAGCCTGAGACAGAAAAAGGTCCTGTTGGATTAAACATTTTAACATTCTCACGGGGGTGATGAAGACAGAAAAGAGGCAAGGCTATTTCCCCGTGGAGGAAGAGGCCGGACTTCTTTGGGAAACTCTGGTCTCGGTGGAGACCGGCCTTGGGTGGTTTCCCTCAGCACGGAAAATAAACGGGAATCTGAGCATTCCTCCCCAAATCCTCACATGTGGGAATTGGCATGGAGGGAGGGAGGGTAATATTGAAACTCAACAGCTTGCAATTAAAAAAAAAAAAAAAAATCTATAGCAGCAGCTGTGGCTGGGTAGCTCCGTGGGTTAGAGCGTCATCCCAATACATCAGGGTTGAGGGTTTGATCCCCAGTCAGGGCACACAGAGGAATCAACCAATGAATGCATGAATACACGGAACAACAAATCTACGGCAGCAACTTTTAACCAGTGTGCCGCAGAATTTCAGTAATTAGTTTACGTGTGCCATGAGATGAAAAAGGTTGAAAATTGCTGATCTACAGAGCTGAATAGCCCTACAGAGAGTAATCAAAACAGCAAGATCAGAAGAGTGCGTAGAGGCACGCACCAAACGGCCTGAGAAGAACCTGTAATGACTAGAGATTTTCTCCAAGAGGAAAGAGGCGCTAATGACTTTACCCACAGAGCCTTCTCCAGCCACCCCGCAGCCCAGGGACCTACCAGAGCAAGGGGAGAGGCCTCTCCTGCCTTGACGGGCAGCAGGAGATGGGGACACTTCCTTGCCCGCAGTACAGTCACCCCCCCCACCCCGCCTTTCCCTGGCAAAATGCATCCCTTGTCCCATCGGCCCACCCTCTCACCTTCCATCAGCTCCCCTCCCACCCTGCCATCCCCCGGGGACTCTCAGAGAAGAGCTCCAAGACAGTCCCCTACAGCATTTTCACTAGAGTCCTGGGGGCTCCACAGGCAGTCGGCCAGAGTGTCCGTGGCCTGCCTACTTGCCGGAGCAGACGGAGAGCGTGGCACCTGCGGAGAACACCCAGAAGGCCGGGTACAGCGCTTCGGTGAAGTCCTCCTTGTACTTATACATCACGTGCACCTTGTCAGCGGTGACGGCAAAGAAAATGACGAAGCCGTGGTCGCAGTTGAGAAGCACGCCCACGCGAGTGGCCTTGGTGGGGGGCAGGGTCTTCTCCACGTTGCTGTGCCAGGCAGAGACCTTGGTGTTGAACCACTCCACGCACCAGGAGGCGCTGTTGCGGCCCAGCCGGCTCTCAGGGCCCTGCCGCGCCATGCTGCCGTAGCAGATGCCCATGCCACAGAAGTTGTTCTTCTGCAGCTCCACCTCCCAGTAGTGGATCCCTTTCTTGTAGCAGTGCAGGCCCAACACCTGAGAACAGTACGTGAACCTCTGGGGATGGGGCCGGTAGTTCTGGTGCGCGTCGGCTACTGAAGCCACAGTGTAGTTCTCCGACAGAACCACCTTGCTGTAGGCGGTGTTGTAGTCCAGGATGACTTTCACGGCATCTAAAACAGCATCACACCAAGAAATCAATTACAAGGAGCCTGAGGTGCCCTTACTTTTAAACCTTTCCTCAACTGGTGTATTATTCATTTGTTTTATCCATTCCCCCCAATCCATCCATCTACCCATCTATCCATCTACTTACCTATGTGTCCACATGTGCATCCATCCATCCATCCATCAGTCCATCCTCCTCCCACACATCTGTCCATGCATCTATCCATCCATTCATGCATTCATCCACGGAGCCACCCACCCATCCATCAATCCACCCATCCATCCATGCACCCATCTATCTACCCACCCATCCATCCATCCATCCATCCATCCATCCATCCAACCATCTATCCATCCACCCATCCACCCACCCATCCATCCATAACTAAGGCCTAACTGAGAACACAAGATTCCAGAAAGAGTAAGAGGGGTAAGATCCAGAGCTTGAGCCAAGGAACTGGCCTTGGGGAAGCGAAGAGGAAAGGAAGCAGAGAGAGGGCACAGAGTCAGGAGAGAGGACCATGAGAGGGTGAGTGAGGGCCCTTCTGGAGTGTCTCTTCTGTGTGACACAGCAGAGATTGGGTAGGACATGGAGAAGATAAAAGTCATGGCATGAGGAAAGGTTCTGGAACGGCAGGGAGTCAACCGGAAAACCCGAGTGGGAGGGCTGCCAGTGGGACCAGTGGTGTTTCGGCAACAGCTGCTGGCTGCCGGCACTACTCACACTCCAGGAGCTCGGGTCTGGACTTGGCTAAGAAGTTCTCCAGCACCTTGGCCTGGAGAGATGCCGAATTTGGCTGCAAGATGGTGGGTTTGGCTGCAGCTGGTGAGGAAACAGAGAGAGCCATTTTCAGAGCAAACTCAGAGCGGACACCCTACTGCCCCTTGCCCACAATAACTCACCCTCCAAACCAGCTTGTTTTAAATCCATTAACTGTTCCGGGGCTCCGAAGGTGGGAAGCTTGCTGGGTGAGACACCAGTGGTGGCTGGAACGAGGAAGGCAGACATGTCACAGACTGACCTTATGGCCTCTACTTACTCCCTCCCAAACCAATTTTCAGGAGTCCCTTCTACAGACACACACCTGGACAGCCAGGGCAACACAGGTGAGCCCAGACAGTGCGACACTCACCTTACCCAGCTTATTCATTCACACTTGTCCTTGCCTCCACCCTGAGGCCTGCCTGCTGCTACAGAACACACCCTAGAACTGAGGCCCAGTCACAGAGCCCTGATGCGACAGGTCGCTGTCCCCTGCACTCAGGCAGTCCCAAGGAACAAACAGAGCAGAAATGCACAACTTACGAGGTTTCTTGGGTTTCTTTTCTTCTTCTGAAAAAAGAAAGTTCCAGCATTAAGATACTGTAATTCACAACACAATGACAAAATTTATCTAACTGGCCCTGGCCGGCGTGGCTCAGTGGATTGAGTGCCAAGCCCGTGAACAGAAAGATCACTGGTTCAATTCTCTGCCAGGGCACATACCTGGGTTGTGGACCAGGTCCCCAGCTGGGGAAATGGGAGATGCAACTGATCGATGTTTCTCTCCCACATCAATGTTTCTCTCCCTCTCTTTCTTCCTCCCTTCCCCCTCTCTAATAATAAATAAATAAATCTTTTAAAAAAAATTGATCTAACTGGCCCTGCCCAGTGTGGCTAAGTTGGGCATCATTCCGCAAAGCGAAAGGTTACCGGTTCATTCCTGGTCAAGGCACGGGCCTGGGTTGCAGGTTCGGTCCCTGGTCAGGGCACATACCAGAGGCAACCAATAGATAGTTCTCTCTCACACTGATGTTTCTCTTTCTTTCTTTCTCCTTCCCTTCTCTCTCTGTAAAAATGAATAATCTTTTTAACAATGTTATCTAACTGTACATTTAAGATCTGTGCATTTTACTGGAGGTAAATATCTCCATAAGAGGGAAGATTAAAAATAATAGAGTCAGCAGCAATGGTGCGCCGACCAAGCATCACAACAGTCTGTAGGAACTGTCTGGAGTGTGTGCCCCCGGAAACTGCCTTCACTGAAACGGTGGTCCTCAAAGGGCTGGCCCTAAACTAACAGCACCGCTCGGTTTATTAGTGTCTTTGCAACTGGTTTTTCAAGAGCCCGTTTATGCCTAACATGCTAACCATTTCTCATACCTTCCAAATGAAATATCATGATTTTGTTATTTTACCATGCTGTTTTATGTTTTGGTAGTAAAAAAAAAAAGTTGTGTGTTGAAATATAATCATGTTCTGTTTAAAAAAAAAAAAACAAAACGCCCAGCAGCAGCAGCATCACCCATAAGAAGTGCAAACGCTCAGGGCCCACCCCACACCTCCTTCAGGTGCACACGGCTCGCTCTTCCTCCCCCTTCAGATTCACATTCCTCAGGAGCTGTCTTCGCTCCCCACCCCATTTCCTCACCTTCCACTCCTCTCCTGCCCACAGCCACTAGCCCACTGGACCAGCATCTTGGGAGGACCCACGGCTGCGATGCCAGTCGAGGTCACAGGACCCCCTCCCTGGTCACAATTCTGAGGAGCCTCAGCTACACGGTGACCAGCCTGCCCTTCCTTGCCCACTCCCCCACCTCAGCTCAACGACCAGTACCCGCAGTTTGCTCGTGCTGAGAGTGGACCTTGTCGTCTGGGGCAGCGGCGAGCAAACTTACAGGAGGAGGATGACTCGAGAAGCATGCAGGCTCACAGCACTTTTTCACCCACTTTTGCTTCCCTTTTCGCACCAAGGGTGCTCCCACATGTTCTGGCTTAGCTGGGGGCTCCTCCCTCAGTTGCACCAGGCACCCCAACTCCCCATCTCTGCTCCACGCAGGGATGGACACCAAACCTCTGCCCGCCACAGACAACCCAAACACTAAAACTGAACGAACAACCCACGAACTGGAAGTTCTCTCACCCCCAGGCACCCAGGGCCATGGGCACCGCTCCACAGTTCATGCTGACTTTTCGGGGAGACCACACAGCCGACACTTCAGTGGCACACTGCAGGCCTCGAAAGAGCTTTCTCGACCTGTGTGCCGTGTGCACCTCCCTCGTCGGTCAGTGTCGTTATAGTCCCAGTCTGACAGAGGAGGGGACTGAGGGCCATCCCCCCGCTAGGCTCCCATCTCGGCAACCGCATGCCCTTCTCCGCAAAGGCGATACCGCCCTCGATTCAGGGGACGGGGATGAAGGTAAAAAATCTTACTCTTTTTACGTATAAAAGCACAGTATATAGACATATGTACTGTTTATGTACGGAAGCAATAGGAGAAACGTTTCCTAAATGGCCGGGGTGATGGGAGGGGAGGGCAATCATGTAAAAGCGGTTGGGAAGCAGCAGGGCGGCAGAGCAAGGTTCAGCCTCCGCTCCTCCAGCACCTCTGCCAGTCTCCTCCAGGGGGCTCCACCCAAATGCAAGGGGGCTCCTCCCACGTGCCAGAACTTGAGTGTCAGTACATGTTTCCCAAGACAAACCAGCTTTGGTAACCCTGCTGTTTCAGGAAGCTCAGATATCTAACCCTGCTGTTCCAGGAAACTCGAATATCTAACCCTGCTGTTCCAGGCAGCTTGTGTATCTAACCCTGCAGTTCCAGGAAACTCAAGTGTCTAACCTGCCGTTCCAGGCAGCTCGACTAGCTAACACTCAGGGCCAGATCGCGCAGGTGCCCCAGCAGAGCTCCTGCCACAGCCCCTTCAACTTCCACTCTGGGAGTGCAGTGACTTGGGAGGGGCTGTGCCCATCCGGAAGGAGCAGCGGCAGCTGCAAGTGTCGCAGCCAGAGCCCTGGCCAGCCACAGCCACACCGCTGCCACGGGGACGTAAGGTTACTTACTCGGGACCTTCTTCCCAGGGCGTGAGGGTTTCGGCATGGGCGCCGTGACATGCTCTGCAGGGTCCCCTGTGCCGAAGAAGAAAGGGTTTGTTTATGTGGCTCCTCGAAGCCACGCCAGGAGCCAGCTTTGCCACAGGCAGGTGGGCAGCGGGTTTACAAAGACGGCCGTGCGCACACCCCGTCCACTCCGTCCCCTCTCACTGTCCCATCATAGTAAGAGCAGAAATCCAGGATGGGGTGTTCCCTCCTTTCTCGGCTTCAAATGATAGCTGGGGTCAAGTCTTTTTTCCACCAGCACCCAACTCCTTGACCTCTTAACCCCCTCTCAGCTCCACTTTCTTCCAGCACCCAGTGGGGATGAGGCCCTTGCTTGGAGTGGTGAGACGGATGTGTGGGAGTTCCTTCCCTCTGGGCTCTCCCTCACACCTCACTCCCCCAGATTGGGGAGCACTGAGGTAGCAGGGTAGCAAATTCAACAACTTCGCCCTCTCGTGTAGGGCCGAGCCACACCTGTTTCAGAGGCCCTGCTGCAGAGATTCCTGGCCGGCCAAGCTGAAACTCAAACCCGCCCCCCATGTTACACAGCCAAAATGTGCACCGAGCCAGGCTCCGAGCTAGGCACCGGGCAGAGAGTGGTGGACGAAATCAGACCCAGCCCTGCCCGCACCGAGACCAGAGTCTGGTAAGAAGACAGCCGGGAATGGCCAGGAAGAGAAAAATGATAGATGTGCAAAGGGTCCCAAAGAACGAGGAGGATCCCAGGGCCCAGTCTGCGGAGTGGGAATGGTGACAGGGAGGTCTGCTGAGAAATGTAATGTTTTGACTGATCTCCAAAGGGTGAGAGGAGTTAACTGGTGAAGGTGGTGGGTGCTGAGCCTTCCTGGCAGTGGGAAGAGCGTGTACAAAGGCCCGGTGGCAGGAAGCTTAGTGTATCCGAAGAACTGAACACAGAGAGATGCGCCAAAGGAGGGGGCTGGAGAGACAGGGCCTGACCAGGCAGGGGCTTGTAGACCAGGGTCCAGAGTCCAGTCTGTGATCTAGAAACAACAGAAACCCCTGAAGGAGGTGAGGAGGGAAGGCCCCCAACATCAGGTTTGCATCCCGAAAAGCTCTAGCTCACTACAGCAGGAACAGATACACATGGTCTATTTAGGAAGTCGCCAACCGCTGGCGGCAACAGAGGTCAGGCGGGTGGTGGCTGGCAGTGGGGCAGGCAGACTGAGTAGGAGACATTTGAACATGGGGGAAGAAAGGGGGTGTGTCGGGGAGGAATTCCAGGTTTCTCTGACCCCTAAACTAGCCATTCCCCCATCAAATACACTGACAACCCCGAGTTCATTCAAAACCCATCTCGGTCAGCCTCAAGATCACATGAGGTCCCCAAAAATGTTTTAGGAAAAATGGCTACCATCCCAAGATACGAAGCAGAGGCTCCCTAGTACCTCCCAATGGAGGAGAGATGTGTCAGCGACCCTGACACTAACCTCCAGTGCTCAGGATCCAGGCCCTCGCTCGCACTCCAAAGTGCTAAGGGGACCCGTCCGGATTCAAGGGTCCCAGTGCGGGGACGTGGGAGGAGGCTGCTCATGTTACCTGCATCGGAGGCCTCCTTGTCCTGGGTCTGCCTGAGGCACCGCTTCAGCTCGGCTTTGACATCTGTGGCGCTCTGGCAGATGCTCTTGATCAGCTCGTGGTTCAGCTCCACCTTGGGAACGTAGACTGGCTTCGTTGTGATTACTTGCAGTTTTGCCCCTTTCTGGAACAAGCCAGGGGGTTAGTGCAGGCAGCTCCAGGAAGCCAGGGCCTGTTTGGGCCTCATGAACCCCAGGAGGAGCTTCCCTGTGCCCGCAGGTGGGAAGTCCAATCAGCCTTCTCAATCACAGGCCAGAGGCCGCTGGGGGTTAAAGTGCCACTTTAAAACAGCAATCTGGAACTGGAAGGACCCTCAGAGGTCGCTCCCCTGACGGATGGGGAAACTAAAGTCTAGAAATGACAAGTGATCTGCCAGGAACTCTGCCCATTAGTGGCAAGAACAAAGCTGGAGCCCCCATGAAGAACGCTCTTTCCGCTCCTCCAATGGTGGCTGAGAAGTACAGGAGGCTCAGAACCAGCCCCATCCCTCGAGGACCAACTCTGAACACACGGTCTGGATAAGGACAGGGGAGTCTCAAAGGTGTGGGACTCAGCAAGGGGCACATCCAATGAAAACAAAGGGTCTCAAGGAATGTCCCAAACTCTGAGGCACAAATCAGCTCACACAGACACAGACGCAGAATCTCGTTCTGAGAGCTCGAGGCAGCTGCTCCAATGAGCAGGAATGAGCACGTGAGAAGAAAGTTAATGCCTGCCAGCCGAGGATGGACCGACCAGTCACTCCTGTACTCTCTCCCAGGACCTGAACAGGGAGTAAGGGCCTTTGAGGGGTCACAGCACATCGCCCAATCCATGGGCTCCCTGGAACACCCACTGCATGCCAGGCACTCTGCTAGGTGCTGGACATGCCGGGCTGTTGGTCATAAGGGATGGGCCACACCCAAAAGGAGCTGACTCCCCAAACAGACATGAAAACAAGTACACCTGCCCTGGCTAGTGTGGCTCAGTGGATTAAGTGCCAGCCTGTGAACCAAGAGGTCACCAGTTCAATTCCCTATCACGGCGCATGCCTGAGTTGCAGGCTAGGTCCTCAGTTGGGGGCATGTGAGAGGCAACCAATCTATGTGGCAAACATCTTGCACACAGATGTTTCTGTCCCTCTCTTTCCCCCTTTCTTCCCCTCTCTCTAAACCAAATAAAATCTTTAAAAAAGAAAGAAAACAAGTACACCTAACACAATGCCATCGAGTCCTTCAGCAGTGGCAGTGTCACAGGCCCTGGACTGTCGATGATGGCAAAATAATGGGATCCAGGGAAGATGGAGAAAACTGGAGTTACCCTGGAAAAAGACCAGGATTCGGTAGGCAGAGCAAGTCAGCCGCGACATTCCCATCCAATGCCCGGCGCGCCCGGCGCACAACGAGTGCTCTGCCGTGGTCAGAGCACGGCCCATGCGCTGGGGGTGGGTGGCAAGACAGGAGGCTGCTGGCAAAGGCCAGCCCGGTCATCAAGGGCCTGTGGGCCATGCTAAGGGTGCGAAGTCAGGAAGGGCAGGGGTGGGGAGGCGGGCCTGTGCTTTTAGAAAGACACTTCCAGGGGCAGTGAGAAGGAGGGATGGGGAAGAGAACAGAAGTGTGTGCAGTGGGCAACCTTCTACCATGGCCCCCCAAACTCCCACCCCTCCCCTAGGGTACACATCCTATATAATCCCCTCCCTTGAGAATAAGCAGGATGGTGGACGTGATAGGATGTCACTCCAGGGGTTAGGTTACATTACACGGCAAAACTGAAGAAATTTTTCAGATGCAATTAACATCCCAAATTTGTTGATTCCGAGTTCATCAAAAAGATGAGTCTCCTCTGTGGACCAGAGTTAATCAGGTAAAAGCCCTGAAAAGAGAGGCTGGGTGTTCCCGGAGAAACCCCCTGCTGGCTTGGAAGGAGTACGCTGCCAGCTGCCACGTTGGGAGGGGGCCACAGGGCAAGGCACTGCAGCAGCCTCTGGGAGCTGAGAGTGGACAGCCAGCAGGGAGGGGGACCTTGGTGCTGCACCACAAGGCACTGGATCTCACCAACAAGCGAGTGAGCTGGGAAGACAGCCCTGAGCTCCCAAAGGAACGCAGCCCCACCAGCACTCAGAGTGCAGCTTGTGAGAGGCCCCAGGGAGGCAACCCCCTACGCCAAGCCCAGACTCCTGAGCCACAGAAAGTGCGAGACAGGAAATGTATGTGCTAAGCCACCACATTTGTGATAAGCTGTCACACAGCATAAAAAACAAACAGCGTGTGTCTCAGGGATGCTTTCAATGACCTCTTGTAGACCCCACTCCTTAAGGCCCTGTTCCCCTATATCAACAGCATCACACTAGGCAGGAAGAGTGGTCAGCAATGTCCTCATCAAGACCCACCTCCAGCCCTGACCAGTGAGGCTCAATTGGTTGGGCACCATCCCACAAAGCAAAAGGTTGGCACCTCGATTCCCAGTCAGGGCACGTGCCTGGGTCTCGGGATTGGTCCCCAGTTGGGGTGCATATGAGAGGCAACCGATCAATGTTTCTCTTGCACATCAATGTTTCTCTCCCTCTCTTCCTCCCTCCCTTCCCCCCCTCTCTAAAAACAAGTAAATAAAATCTTTAAAAAAAAAAACCCACCTCCAGAAACTCAAACTCGTCCCCCTTCTTCAGGACTAGTTCGATCTCCTCCTTCACAGTCTGGATCTCACTCTTCTTCTTGAGGAGGATCTGGTAAATAGTGTCGAACTTGCTGCTGACCCTCTTCTCCTCTTCCTTTATCTTCTGTGTGGAGCTGGCCTCTGAGGCGTCAACGAGAGCCTTCATCTCCAGGTATTCTTGTCTAAGGTGTTCCATCTTCCTTTGTGCAGCCTCCTGAGAAGCCAAGACAAGAGGGCATCCATCAGATGGGCCAAAAGCGATGCCCATGGCACCAAGCACTGCTGAGATGCGGAGCACAAAGCGACGTGACCACTTTGGAGAACAGTCTGGCAATATCTAGTGAATTCGAAGGTGCTCACACCCTGTGACCCAACAACTCAACTCCAGGAATGTATTCTAAAAATTCACAGACACCTGCCCCAGAGACACCCACAAGAATGCTCACAAGCAGCATTGTCTGAATTAGCAAAACCCTGGAAATAGGAGACTGTATACACAGACGGCATATTTGTAGGATGGAATATTAAACAGCAATGAAAATTAATCAATGGGGGCGATGCACGGATAAATCCCACAAGGGAAAAACAACCTGTAGGAGATGCACAGTATTGACGCCCTTTATGGTAAGGCTGAGACACAAAGAGAATGGTAGTGTTTATGGCTAAAGGGAGACACACATGCATAATAGAAGTAGAGAGAAATCCATGGAAATAAGTGAATACATTCAGGAAAGCAGTTACTTCTGCAAGAAAAAAAAAGGGGAGACATAAAAAGGAAGGAGAGTAGAGTGAGGGTTTCATCTGCATTGGTGATATTTTCTTTCTTAAGCTGGGAAGCAGTTCATGGGTATTTTTTTTTTTTTAAGAAAGGGTATGAAGCTGCTCTAGAAAACTTCTAGAGACTATGGTCTGTGGGAACTGCACCGTCCAATACATAGCCACTTGCTGTATATGGCTACCAAGCACTTGAGATGTGACTGGTCCCAGTTAAGATGCGCTGGGAAGTGCCGTCACTCACCTGCAAATCCTGCTGCCTGGCCCTCACATCCTCCAGCGCTCTCGATGCACCATTGATCTGACCGTATATGACCGTCAGTTTCTGCTTCAGCTTGGCCTGCGGAGAAAACAAACCAGTGTGAGACAGACCTCGGCCCAGCCCCCGCCAGCATCCAACACCTGGACCACCCCCAAACCTCCCCCGCAGGTGTTTCCGCCACGCCACCTCCGTCTTGCCTGCTTGTAGCTTTTTAAAGCACTCTCATTTTCACCACCCCCTTTGTCCTTCTAGGGAGGCGGTACTGCAAAGAAGTTACCAGTACAGGATCTGGAACCAGTCAGGCCAGGGGGCCAGGCCCAGTTCCAGCATCCAGTGGTCTCTCGCCTACTGTCTCCTTGGCCACCAAACAGATACACCTGTTTCCACCTCACAGCGCTATCAGGAGGATTAACTGAAACATAAGGAGTCCTCAGCACCGTGCCTGGATCAGAGTCAGCTTGCAGGATTATGAGCGTTTTCCCTAGCACCCATTTCACAGGGGATGAGACCAAGGCCAGGAGGCTGCACAGCAGCTGGGCTCACAGAGACGGAACTAGCTGGGCCAGCTGCCTCAGCAATAGCTGATGCGGACACTCTCACCAACCCTCCCACCGCAAACAACCGGAAACGGGGGCAAAATATTAGGGGTCGGGGGAGAAGGGGGACTCTGCTGAAAGACAGTGGAGAGTTAACATCGCAGGGAAGGATCACGAAGCCAAAATCCAGGAGGAGGAAACCCACAGAGACAGGCCTGCGTTCTCCCAGAGCCGTCCGTCAATTCCGAAGACAGCTGGGAGAGCCTCTGTCAGCTCGAGGGGGCAGGGGGCCAAAAATCAGAGTCCGAGGCTCACTCAGTCAGCCCCACAGGCAGGGACCCCTAAGGGCCATTCCCAAGGAATTAAAAATAAACCAGCAGGCCCTGGCTGACCTGGCTCAGTGGATTGAGCAATGTCCTACAAACCTAAAGGTCACCAGTTCAATTCCCAGTCAGGGCACATGCGTAAGTTGGGGCTGTGTGAGGTAGAACTGATCGATGTATCTCTCGTCCTCTCTTTCCCCTTCTCTTCCCCTCTCTCTAAAAATAATCTTAAAAAGAATGAACCAGCAATAGACCAGCCCACCATCAGCTCAATCCCTGAAAGTGAATTACGGTGATTCAGAATTGCTAGGTCCCTAGCCACATCCAGAAACAAAGGTAAATTATGCCTGAAGGAAGACGGTATCTTCTAAGGCCTCTTAGTAGTTCTATACATTTTCAAAGTCAATATCTGAGTTCCTTACCTCCCTTCCCTCCCTGCTCAGGCAAAATGCTGGGGCACGGAAATGAGAAGGAAAAGAGCCACCACCACCTAACAGTCTCAGCTAGTGTTTATGATATACTTGCTGCAAGCCTCACGTTGCTCTAGTGCTCTGCTTGTATTCACTTATTTAAGTTGAGAACAAATCGAGGAGGTCAGAGTTACCTGCCCTCTAGAGGTAAGGACATTGAAGCCCAGGGTAATTAAGTGATTTGACCTAGGTTATGCCACTATTAACTTATGTTACAAGATCCTGGTGTTACAGTTCCAGACAAGTGTCCAAACTGAGCACACCAAGAGTTTCTAGAAAGATTTTAATTCCCCTATCTAGCTGGCTCAATGTACTCTGACCCTCCCTTCCTCTTTCCTGCCTCTCCCACTCCACTAGAGACAATCAGGGCTGAACCTGACCTTGCATCAACCCTGTGATAGTCACATGTAACAGAAGAAGCAGAGTCCAAGGCCACACTAACTTGACCCCAAAAGCCCAAGTCACTGACAATGTTTCGGATTCAAACTCTGTGACAATGCTCTTTGACCTGACCCCTAAGAGTGGCCAAGATAAAGTAGGCCAAAGGCTGAAGGCCAGGCCCAGGCAGGCCCAACTTAACAGGCCTCAGAGCTGGAAGAAACTTCCAAACACTGGGTCAGGGGGTGGGCGGGGGGCTTACCAATTGCTTTGCCTCCAAGAGCCACTCTTAGTAGGGAACTCCCAAACTCTATATTTTGAAAGATTTTTATCCACCATTAACCAAACATACATGACAGTCCCCTGACAGTAGAAGGGGGCCCACACAGCTCAAGACAAAAGGGAAGTGGTCCCAGGACTTTAGAAGCCACAACAATTCCCTAGTTGAGGGTAAAGAACTTTTTGAAGTTCCGGGGATTCCTGAACAGACTGGGGACCTGCATCCTCCACGCGGGAGGTACGGAATCCGGGGTCCGCCCCGCACCAGTGATGGGGAGACAGACCAGCCCTCCAAGGCCGGGGCACTGTCCAGCTGGGGCCGGCTCTGCCAGCAGGAGTGAGCAGCAGCAGGGCTGAAGGGCAATGGAGAAAGGGGAGAGATGGTGGAGGAAGGCCTGTCACAAGAATTAGAAAGTGAAACGTGTGTGGCACACAAATAAACGGGGCGCAGACTCCAGCTGTGGGCCCTGGAGGCTGAAAGAGCTGTGGCTCTGGGACAGGCCAAGAAGGGCCCTCCTGCCCCTACTTGCCTTCTGCCTCCATGGAGAAGAACTTCTGGAAAGGCCTGTGGGCAGGAGCTGGGCGGCCTCGGTCTTCATGGGCAGGCCCAGACACCCTCCCTAGGCAAAGATCTGCACAGCCTGACACCCTCTGCCCAGCATGCTCTCCTCTCCCCTGGGTGGGGTAGCAGCAATGTAAAACACTGCTTGTAAGTTGCCTCATTTAACCTTCTCCATAACCTTCTGAGATAGGTAACTGTCATTATCCCCTTGTAGGATTTCCTGGCTAGGAAGCCGAGCCAGAATTCAAATGCAGGTCTCAACATCCAGCTCTTGCTGGAGCCCCTGTCAACCGACCAGCCAGTCCGCCTACTCTGGGGCCTGTCTGCCTACCAAGCACTTGGCACACAGCAAGTCTCTCCGCAGCCTCCCCACCTCCAGGGCAGGCGGGGAGGGAATGCCACTGATCCCATTGTGCAGATGAGGCTCCCGAAGTGACTACAAACCACAGCTGACACAGGGCAGAGCAGGGCTCCTGGCTCCAAAACCTAGACAGGTTCTTTCCTATCACAGGTGACAAAAACCCAGGTGGCTGTTGCACTTCAGAGGTCAACTTTCAGGCTGTGCCTGGAGGTCTGGCTTCTGAGACTCAGCGAAGAAGTCCAGAGGAACCCCGCTCAGACTGGGAGAAGCAGGCCCGGTGTGGGAGGGGCGGTGGCTGGAAAAAAGCAAGGCCTGAACCTGGGTCCAGGCACCAGTGACAACACCCCGACCCCCATCCCCACCCCAGGCCTCAGGTCTGCTTTGACAACACAAGGACGGTCCAGTCCTGTTCTCTGTGACAGTGCTGAGGGAATGAATGGACATCAGGGCACACTTTGGAGCTTAGACTGATAAAACAAAAGGCAATTTGATTACACCTTTTCCTCCTCTGCCTTAAGCCCACAGGTGGAAGTTACAGTCCTCCAAACCAGTAGATCATCACAGACCTGGAAGGCCCCTTAGGATGAAGCCCGGTGCCACCTCCTCACTGTACTGATGAGGACCCAGGCCAAGGGGCCAAATCCTGGCTCACAGCCACACAGCCATGAGGGAGGGTACTATGGTGCCAGGGCACTGGCTCTCCCCAAAGGTCACATCCAAGAATTCCTAGGACTCAGCCAGCCCTCCCTCTCCTAAGGATCCTTCCTAGCCCTGGAGCTCTCCAGCTCTCCAATGGTTCTTGCTCACATGACTTCAAACCTCCAGGAGCATCCCATGCTCTGACTCAGGTATGAGGCTGGTTCCTGCGGAGAAACGGCAAACTGGGGAGTCAAACCCGCGGGTCCCGATGCCTGCCTGGCCGCTTACCATGTTACCTGAGCTAAATTAACTTTTCTGAACTGCATCTCCTCAACTGAAACATGAAACAAATTATACCCACTCCCTGGGTGCCGCCAGGATTTAATGAGGGAACAGAAGTAACCTTTAGGGTTCACATTTGACGTTCAAAACCCTCTATTAACACTATAAGACAAATGCTAGGCTTCAGGCAAGCCACATCACCTGTGTCTTCTGCCGCATCTCGGGTCCAGCAAAGCCCATCCCCCTACCGCAGGTGATCGAGAGTAGCCGACTTGCCCACCGTGGCGCCCTCCGCACAACCCAACAGGCCCAGGCTGCCCCTCTGCGCCTTCCGCAGCCACCCCCTTACCTCCAGGTCTGCGCTGGCCTGACTCAAGGGCACAGGCGAGCAGGTCTTGTGCTCCACCAGGCAGACATGGCAGATGCACTCGCTGTGATCGGGGCAGAAGAAGTCGCGCAGGCGGTTGTGCTGGGGACACTTGCGGTGCAACAAGTCGGGGACCGGCGGCTGCAGCGGGTGGTCCTTGAAGGCGGGGCTGTCGAGGTGAGGCCGCAGGTGCTCCTGGCAGAAGGAGGCCATGCACACGAGACACGTCTTGATGGCAGCCGCCTTCAGGCAGTGGTCGCAGGACACCCGTTCCGTGGACTTGGGGGCCTCGGCGCGGGCGGGAGGCGCCCAGCCGTCGGGCACTGTTTCGCGGGCCAGTTCGACCTTCAAGAACTGCTCCACCACGTTGCACAGCACCGTGTTCTTGTGGAGCTGCGGCCGCACCTGGTAAGCTCTGCGGCACTGGGGACACTGGAACGGCGCGCCCTGGGTGGCCCACGTCTCGTCCAGGCACGATCCGCAGAAGTTGTGGCCGCACGGGGTGGTGACCGGCATCCGAAACGGCTCCAGGCAGATGGAGCACGTCAGCTCTTCGGCCAGGGACAGCTCCGCCATGGCGCTCCTCGGGGGACCGGGCGGGTAGCGCTGGGACGGGTCGTGCCGCACGGTCTCCCAGAGGCCGCCGAGGAAACGAAACCGAGCGGCAGCGGGGCAGTCCCCGAGGCTTTGCAGGAAGTCACATGGGGCGCGGAGGCGGGGCCGGCGCTCGGGGCCCGCGGGGAGCCCGGGTCGCTGTGGTCTGACGCGGGAATGAGCCAGGCTGCGGGAGCCGGGGGCTCCCCACGGGCACCGGAGCATTCTTGCCGCCGCTCAGCGGGTGAAGAAGCCGAGGCGTCGGGTGGGGATCCCCAGATCCCGGGAGTCAGAGCCGAGATCGGTTGGGCTTCTGCACAAACGCGCGTGTCGCGAGTTCTTTCCCTGGAGAACTCACCTGGACCGGCGGTGTCTCCAGCGCCTGGCGATCCAGGGAGTCCTATCAGGACAGGACTTTAAAAAGCAACTGTAGGGACAGTTCAACAGCTGCCCCGTTTCCTTTTCATTTTTTTTAAATCCTTACTTCCTCCTCCTTAGCCCCGAGCTTTGCATCTCGGCACTCGATCCCCTAAGGCAGGAGCCCGCAGTCACTGCCGCGAGCTTAAACTGGGTGATTTCTTTCCGTGCCACCGATATAACATGATTTAAAAAAAAAAAAAATCCAGTTTCATTTCACTGGGGTTTGAAGACATTCCAGCTTAACAAAGGTTTCTCTCTCACACATATACTCAGACAAAAATAATGTTGGAACTTAAACACTTTTCTCACAATTGTTTATTGAGGTTTACATCCATTCTTCTAGCTCTGTCTCCCCCCTCTGGGCGGGGAGTAGGAAAAGTGGGTGTTAGAGGAGGAGAGAGCTGTTCCGGGGAGAGGGGATGGGGGGCAAAGGCAAAGACGGTATTTACAGAGGATTTGGCTGGAGTTTGCCCAGGGGACAAGGTAAGCTGCAAAAATGAGGAAAAGGTAAAGGTGTAGACTACTGCTAAAAAAAAAAAAAAAAGTAATAGCTACCACTTATGGGGTACCTACTGTGTGCTCGACAAGCCACATAGGTCATCTCTTACAATCCTTATAACCTCTTCTAGTCTATGTACACCCTCCAACAGCGGTCCCCAACCTTTTTGGCACAAGGGACTGGTTTCGTGGAAGACAGTTTTCCACGGTTCCTAACAGGCATTGGACCAGTGCTGGGCCTGTTGTTTGTATGGGGAGGAGAAAGAGGATGAGGTGGGTAGGAATGAAGATTTATAGATAGCACCTCATTTAATTTCTCACAATAAATCTTTGAGGTAGGTATAATTATCTAATTACAGATGAGAAAACTGGGGCTTAGAGATACTAAATAACTTGCCTAACACAATGGACACTGGCATCCCGGAAATAAACACCACAGAATCCCTGACCTAGCTCTTGCCGGTGAGGTGGCCTGGTGACTCATACCAGAGTGTTTGTGGAATTCCTTTTCCAGGATAAGTTTGGAAGGGCTGGTTAGACAGTGAAAATGACTAGGGGGGCATACTTCATGTTTTTCAAATTCCACGAAGTAGATATTTACTAAAACCTAGCAGGCTAAATTCATTCCTTTGTGGTTAAAGCATATGCTTTATATCATTTCAACCTTTTAAAAATCTATGGAGACTTGTTTTCTTACCTGGATGTGATCTGTCTTGCTGATTGCTGCTTGCGTGACATCTCTTTTTCCATCCTTTCGCTTCCCACCTGTCTGTGGCTTTGAATCTAAAGTGTGGCTCTTATAGACAGCATGTAGTCAGACCATGTTTTTTATGCATTCTACAGATCTCTGCCTTTTAATGGGAACATTTAATTGCATTAAATTACTGATAAGGTAGGATTTACATCAGCAATTTGCTATATACTGTTGTGTTACATCCCTCTTACTTCTTTCTCTGTCTCCATTACAGCCTTCTTACTATTTTTATTCCTTTGTTATTTCTTTAAATAGTTTCTTCTATCCTTTCTCTCCTCCCATTATGCGTATGTCAATATGCTGGTTGGTGTCCCACTGTCCCTGAGGCTCCGTTCATTTTTCTTTATTCTTTTTCCTGTCTGTTTCACAGACTGGATCATCTCAATTGACCTCCAGCCGGATTCACCAGTTCTTTCTTTTGTCTACTCAAATCTGCTGCTGAGCCCCTCTAGTGACTTTTTTTAAATTTCAGTTATTGTACCTGTCACCTCCATAATTTATCTTTGGTTCTTTATTAAAAAAATAATTTCTATCTCCTTACTGGTATTCACTTAGAGAGACATCATTCTCATACTTTCCTTTATTTCTAAAGAGATGATTTCCTAAGGTTCTTTGAACATATTCAAAACAGCTGATTTAAATTTTTTGTCTATAATTCCAATACCTGGACATCTTCAAGGATAATTTCTTTTGATTTTTTTTTTCATATGGGCCATTCCTTCTTGTTTCTTTGTACATATAATTTTTCATTCAAAACCTGACATTTAAAATAACACAGTGTGGCACTGTGGACACCAGAGCCCCCGTCCCCAGGGTTTGTCATGGCTATTTGTTGTTCTTACTTGTCTAGCAACTGTCCTAACTTAATTCCATGAAGTCGGTATTCTTTGTTGCTACTAGAGTTTCTGCACCATTAGCCTAGTGGTCAGTTAGTTAATGACCGGATATAGATTTCCTTAAACACTTAGAAATCAATAAGTTTACGGGTGTTTTCTAAGATCACAGAGTTGTTTGCGGATTATTGGTTTTCAAGACCACCGTGGAGCTAGTGTTGGAGTGATGAGAACAGAGCGAGTTAAAACAGCACAGAGTTTGCTGTTTTCATCAAGACTCGGCCACTTTTTTTTGCATAAGCATTCTCTGAATTGCTGTCAGGTCTTTGCTGATTTCCACAGTTCTGAAAAAGTCGACCCTGATCATTTTTGTTAGTTTTCTTTCGTGGGGGCAAAATTTTCAGAGGTCCTCATTCTACCACTTTTGCTGTCTTTTTTCCCCCTAGGATAACCTTTTCTAATATCGTGTTAACAACCAAAAAAGACATTATTAATAAATTTCCTGGTGAAAACTAAAAATTGCATCCATCTGAGGTCTTTTGTTTTTGTAATCATTTTTCTAAATGCATGTTTGAATTATAGTTGACATGCACAGTACATTAGTTCCAGGTGTACAGCATGGTGTTCGGACATTTATATAACTTGTGAAGCGATGAGCACGGTAAGTCTAGGATACAGCTGTCACCAGATGTAGTTATCACAATACTACTGGCTGCATTGCCTTCCATACAGTACCTCCCTATGACTAATTTTATAACTGGCAACTTGTATTTCTTTATCTTCGCTACCTTCCCCGCCCATCCCATTACCCCTTCCCATCCAGCGAGCATCAGTTGCCATCAGTTTGCTTGCTGTGTCTGAGTCTGGTTCTGTTCTGTTCTGTCTGCTTGTTTTATTGTTTTTAGATTCCAACATGTTTCTCTTTTCCTGCCTGTAGAATCTGTAGTAATAATGCTTTTTCATTCTTGATGTAAGTACTTTGTGTTTTCTTTTTCTCCTGATTAATCCACCTAATAGACTATTAATTTTGTTAATTTTTTCAAAGAACCAGCTTTTGACTTTAATCTTCAATGTCATTTGTCTGCTTTTTTCATTGATTTCTTCTATTATTTATTACTTCCTTCTATTTACTTTTGGTTTAATTTGTACATTTTCAAGCTAATGAAGTTGGAATAGTAGATTACTATTGTTAAACTTCCTTCTTTTCTAATATAAGTATATAAAACTATAGATTTAAGCACTGCTTTAGTTATATTCTACAACTTTTGATTTGTGTTTTCATTATCATTTCATTCATTTTCTAATTTCCTTTGTTATTTCTTTGATACATTAGGTACGTGTAAGGATATAGCTTAATTTCTAAATATCTGGAGCTTTCCTGGATACCTGATTGTTATTGATGTCTAACTTAATTCCATTTTAGTTTACTATTGAAGATGCTTGTCTTTTGAAATACATCGGGACTTATTTTATGACTCAGCATGTGGTCTATCTTAGTGACCACTCCTAGTGCACTTGAAAAAACTGTGTGTGTTGAAATGGTTGAATGTATAAATGTCAAACACATTAATGTTTGGAATTTCTGTATCCTTCCCAATTTTTTGTCTAGTTGCTCTACCAACTTCTGACCAGAGATGTTAATTTCTTCAGTATGATAAATAACTTCGTGTTTGGCCCATTTTTTTCTTCCTTTATTGTGAAGCTTTGTTACTAGGTAGTTTTATGGGTTGAATTGTCGTACTCCCCTCCCCCCACAACAAGATATATGTTTAACTCCTAACCCCCAGTATCTATGAATACACCCTTTTCAGCAAGAGAGCCTTAGCAGATGTTCAATTAAGACGAGGTCATTAGGGTAGTTCCTAATTCAATATGATTTAGGAAATTGCACGTGAAGACAAACACACGTGAAGAGAGGACCATGGAGACGGAGATTAAAGTGCTGTAACTGCTAGCCACACCAAAGAGGGCTGGCCAACCAGGGCTGGGGAGAGACAAGAAAGGAGTCCCTACTACGGGTCCCAGAGGGAGCACAGCGCTTCTGACACCTCGATCAGACTTCTACCCACCTGAACTGTGAGACATTACTTTTTGGATTTTTTGGTTTTTTTCACACCTGATTTGTGGTATTTTGTTACAGCAATGCTTGGAAACTAATACAGGTACATACACTGTAAGGATTTTAAATATTTTAAAATATTTAATCCCTTTATAATTCTGAAAAGCCCCCCTTTATATCTCGTAAAATTTTTCTCTTGAAATCTACTTAATCTCTATAGCAACACATCACACTGGGTTTCCTATCTTTCTGTTGTGTGGTATCTTTCTATCCTGTTGCTTTCAACTTCTCTCTGTCTTTCTGTATCAAGCGTGTCTCTTGTAGACTGAATATAGTTGGGTCTTGCTTTTTGATCCCATCTGACCATCTCTGCCTTTTAATTAGAGTGGTTAGTCTTTTTGCATTTAAGGTACTTACTGATTTTAAGTCCACCAAATTGCTGCTTGTTCCTCAACTGTCTCTTTGGCTTTTGTTCCTATGTTCACCTTTTCCCACCTTCTTTTATTTCATCAAATACACTTCGCACTTTATTTTTATTTCCTTTTATTGGCCTTTTACCTATACTTCTTTTTATTATACAGTATTTCTAGTGGTTCTAGGGATTACAGTATGCATTATTGAGAATTTTATTACATTAAAATTTTATTTACCACCTCATGGGCTACTGTTGTCATATATTTTACATGTACACAATAATAAACCCCATACTATTATGAAAGTCATTAAACAAGGGAGATAGTAGACAGAGGTGTGGCTCTTACATTGGCAGCGAATGTAAGTAGCCAAGATCTAAGCCAGAGTCAGTTCCTATAAATAACTGGAGGAGAGGAAAGCAACCCTTGAGAACAACACGCACAAAGAGCAAACTAGGCTTTCCCAAGTAGGAAAACGGCTTACGCTATAGCCGGTTAAGTAGTAAAAGACGTCCCCCTAGCTCCGGCTCGCAGCGCACCCCTAACCGCTTCTGATGTGGCACTGGCTGATGTGAATCTGTGTTTGCTTACATAAACTCTCCAAAAATTTAATGTGCCTAGCTTTGTCTTTTAACCATGTTACTCTGTATCATTACATTTACTTTAAAGTCACCTCTCAAAGAAAATGAAACAAGAAAATACAGTTGGGTGCAGAAAGAGCTATATTCTCCACATGTTTACCGTTCCCAGGACTCTCCATTCCTTTCTGTGGGCAAGTTTGCTCCAGCATGTTCTGTGGCCATGCGTTCTTCCATCTTTTACCTGAAAATGCCTTTCTTTTGTCTTCCTGTTAATGGGTAATTTTGCAGGAATATGTAATTCTAGATTGACTTCCTTTCAACATTTTAAAGATGTTATTCCACAGGGTCCGGCAGAAGGAAGGCTTGCTTGAGTGTGGTTGGTAAGGTACGTGAATGTCTTGGATGAGATGGACAACAATTTGAACATTTCACCTAAAATGTCACATGGCATGCTTGAGCGTGACATTGTTGTGTTACAGAATTTCATGCTTATGATTTTGTAATAAAAGATTTTGTAATAAAAAACGGGTGTTATTTGCACCAGACCCTGCACTGGCCTCCATTGTTTCTGATAAGAAGTCGACTGTCACTGTTTTTGCTTTCCAAAGTTTCAGTCACCTGCAGTCAACGGAGGTCCAAAAATGTAAGTGAAAAATTTCAGAAACAGACAATTGGTAAGTTTTAAATTGTGTGCTGTTCTTAGTAGTGAGATGAAATCTTGCTTCATCCCAGCTGGGACGTGAACCATCCCTCCGTCCAGGACATCCACACTGTCTGTGCTCCCTGCTCATCAGTCACTTCGTCGCTGCCCTGGTTATCAGATCGGTTACCAGATCGATATTTTGAGAGACAGCGAGAGAAATACCATATTCACATAACTTTTAATAGAGCATATCATTTACATAACTCTATTAGAGTAGATTGTTATAATTGTTCTATTTCGTTATTGTCGTTAGTCTCTCGCTTGGTTTATAAAGTAAACTTTATCGCAGGTGTGTACACACAGGAAGACAACAGGGTGCATGTAAGGCTCAGCACTGTCTGCAATTTCAGGCGTCCACGGGGCGTCTGGGCACGTATTTCTGGGGATCAGGAGGAACTACTGTGTTTTGTTTGATGGGCTTGGAGACTATTTCTTCGTGGTTTTCAGCGTTTCACTGTGATGTGCCTCGGTGTCCTTTGTCGTCGTTGTCCTGCTTGGGGTTTGCGAGGCCTCTTGGGTTTGTAACTTGTTTTTCTCCAAATCCAGGCGATCCTTTGGCCTCTGTTTCTTTAATTTTTTTTTTGTCCTATTCTCTTTAATGAAATATGTTAGCTTGCGTGATATTGTCTCATAGGTTACCGAAGCTTTGTTAATCTTTTTAAATGTTTTTTTCTTTCTCTTCCTCAGATCGGATAGTTTATCTAATTTAATTTAATTTAGATTTAATTAGATAATTTATCTAATTTCAGGTTTACTCATCCTTTCTTCTGAAATCTCCAATTTACTGTTAATTTCCTACAGTTAAACTTCCACTTCAGGTATTTTACATTTCCATTCTAAAATTTCCACTTAATTTTTTATTTACAATCGACATTGCTTTGTTTAGATTTTCAGTTCATTCACTCAATATGACTATACTTTCTTTTAAGTCCTTAAAAATATTTGTAACAGCTACTTCAATGTTCTTGTCTGTCAGTTCCAATATTTGGGTTTTCTTAGAGTCTGTTCTATAATTTTTTTTCTTAACCCAGGGTCAAATCTCTATTGTTTTCCACATTAATTTCGTTATTGTAGGATGGACATTGTGAACAATATGTTTTAAGAAGGCTAGACGATATTGTCTTCCTTGAGAGGGTATTGATTTTTGCTCTGGTAGGCAGTTAAACTACAGGCACATTGTTTTGGCCCTGCAGCCTTGGTTTTATTCTTTATTAGAGTGAGTATATTTTAGTTTTTATTTAATCTTAGGACTTGGCCCTTTAAATAAGACATATCCCCGATGCCTAAATCATGTCTTTCCGGAGTATCGCCCAAAAGTCCAAAGTGCTCGTGGAGGTTCCTCACTCTGACTCTGGCTGCGTCAGAGAACCAACATCTCGCAGATCTGCACAACCTCGAGTGTCACCGCTCAGCTCTCAGTCCCCGGACAGATGGTCTCTGCCAGGTGAGCCTCTCCCCGCGCCTGTGCAGCTGGGCCCTCAACCAAGGGCCCCTGGTGAATCCCCGTGCAGACTTCTGTGGTCCTCCTCCTTCCATGCAACGTCTGCTTTTTCATTGATCTTCCCCCGCCCCAATTTTTTTTAATAT
Source organism: Glossophaga mutica (assembly GCA_039655065.1). Classification (NCBI taxonomy): domain Eukaryota; kingdom Metazoa; phylum Chordata; class Mammalia; order Chiroptera; family Phyllostomidae; genus Glossophaga; species Glossophaga mutica. The sequence continues at coordinate 17,827,760 of CM077311.1, forward strand.
ATTTTATTGATTATGCTATTACAGTTGTCCCATTTCTCCCCCATCATTCCCCCCACCCTGCACACCCTCTCCCACCCACATTTCCCCCTTTAGTTCATGTCCTTGTGTCATAAGTTCTTTAGCTTCTACATTTCCCACACTATTCTTACCCTGCCCCTGTCTATTTTCTACCCACTATCTATGCTACTCATTCTCTGTACCTTCCCCCCCCCACTCCCCTGTTGCTAACCCTCCATATGATCTCCATTTCTGTGGTTCTGTTCCTGTTCTAGCTGTTTGCTTAGTTTGCTTTTGTTTTAGGTGTGGTTCTTAATAGCTGTGAGTTTGCTGTCTTTTCATTGTCATATTTTTGATCTTCTTTTTCTTAGATAAGTCCCTTTAACATTTCATAGAATAAGGGCTTGGTGATGATGACCCCCGCCCCAATTTTTACCTGCTTCAGTAGCCCACTAATCCGGTCTCGGCCCCCCTCAGCTCAGCAAGACACCTTTCCACCTCCCACCAGAAATCCAGGGTGATTGCGAGGCTTACTATGTGTGTTCCCCTTCTCTCCAGAATCACGGCCCTACATTACTTTTTACCCAAGCCTGAAAAAAAGTTACACTATATATTCTGTTTGGTTTTGCAGTTATTCGGTGGGAGGACACGTGTTGTACCAATGATGCTGTTATAGCCCAAGGCCGATATTACTATGTCTTTTGTGACAGCAGATACTTGCAAAACGTTTTATATCGTGTTTTCGATGCTCCTTTCTACTGGTGCCCTGATCTTAGGCCTAGTCTGCTGTTTGGATAATTCTGCACCACTCCTGTCTCCTATTCTACTTTTTGTTTTCTTTTTTTTCACTCTGTCTCTTATCCCCACCCCCAACCCCCCCACCCCCCAAAAAAATTAGGAACAAGAGAATAAGAAACTAGAAAATGGGAGAAAATATTTGGAAAAGTCATATCTGACAAAAGATTGTTATTCAAAATATACAAAGAACCCTTTGATAAGAACCTGCCCTGGTTAGTGGGGCTCAAGTAGATTGAGCGCCGGCCTGAAAACCAAAGTGTCGCCGGTTCTATTCCCAGTCGGGGCACATGCCTGGGTTGAGAGCCAGGTCCCCAATAAGGAGCATGCGAGAGACAACGGCACATTAATGTTTCTCTTTCTCCCTGCCTTTCCATCTGTCTAAAAATAAATAAATAAATATTTTTAAAAAAGAAAACAAAGAACCTGAATTAAAAAATGGACAAAAGATCTGAACAGACACCTCACTGAAAAAGATATATAGATAGCAAAGTATAGAAAAAGATGCTCTACATCATATGTCAATGGGGAAATGCAAATTAAAACAACAATTAGATAAGCTACATACCAATTAGAATGGCCAAAATATGGGACACTGACAACACCAAAAGCTGACGAGGATGTGGGCAACAGGAACTCTCATTCATTGTTGGTGGGAGTGCAAAATAGGACAGCCACTTTGCAAGATGGCTTGGCAGTTTTTTACAAAGCGAAATATACTCTTACCATATAGTTCAGCAATCATGCTCCTTGGTATTTTACCTAAATGAGTTGAAAACTAAATGTCCATACAAAAACCTTCACACAGATATTTATAGCTGTTTTATTCATGATTGCCAAAACTGGAACAACCAAGATATCCTTCAGTAGATGAATGGATGAATAAACCATGGTACATTCTGACAACGGAATATTATTCAGTGCTAAAAAGAAATGAACTATCGAGCCGTGAAAAAGACACAGAGGAACCTTAAGTTCATCTTATTAAGTGCAAGAAGCAAGTCTGAAAAGGCTACATGCTACGATTCCAACGGTATGACATTCTGGAAAAGGCAAGATATACGGAGACAGGCACAAGATCAGTGGTTGCCAGAGGTTAGGGGGTGGAGAATAAATGCATAGGTGGAACACAGAGGATTTTTAGGGCAGTGAAGCTATTCTGTATAACACTATAATGATGGCTATGTGTCATTATAAATCAGCAAAACCAATAGAATATACAACACCGAGAATGAACCCTAATGGGCAGTAGGACTTTGGGCGATAATGATGTGTCAGTCAACACAGGTTCATCGACTGGGACAGCTGTCCCTCTCTGGTGTAGATGGTCAATACTGGTGGAGGTTGTGTGGGGGAGGCAGAGCCAAGGACATATGGGACTTCTCTGTACTTCTTGCTCCATTTTGCTATGAAAACCACTCTGGAAATAAAGTCTATTTTTCAAAATGGATTAGGAGTCACCAAACGTGGCTATTTCCCCAGAAATTAAATCTGTGTATAAAGGGTGAGAACTCATGTGGCCAATTAGCTACACTTTTATTAGTTATTTCTATGCTTATGTGACAAGGGTTCTCGAGACTGTTCCCCGGAAGGAGGTCTAACGGAAGGTTGCCACACTGGTAGCATTAACGGGCTAAGTGTCTGGAATTCCGAGGATTGTGTGAGGCTGCATTTGCTTTTTAAAAACAGGAGGATGAGATGTTGTATATGTAGTTGTTAAAAATCGTAACATGACCAGACCTGAAGAAACAGACCGTATTTTGTTGTGTATAATGCGCACCCACGTTCTTGGCCCAAACTTTCAGGGAAGGAAAATTTCGTTTTAATATTTTAATTCAATTTTTTAAATTACTTACATTTAGATACTTGTTTTTGTATTCTAAAGGAATTTTAGCATTCATTTTCAAACATATTATGGTACAGGAAATATTATATAACAGATAATTACAAAACACAAGAAGAGATACAAGGTGTTTCAGTTACTACCCATGTATAATGCATGTCCTTATTCTCCCTCAAATATTTGGGCAAATAAATGTGCACTACACATGGCAAATACAGTACACATGAACTGATATTGAAGGGGAAAAAAGTTTTTAAATATTATCATAAAGATGTTTTAAGAATTCGCCAAAACCCTTATTCATGTTGCGTGGACAGAGCAGCAGGTTTTAATTGTCTGTCAAGGAGCCAAAGGCATATTCCTGTTCTCAACTGTGTTGGGCTTTTTCTCACATAATGACTTTACAAGAACGTATTCTTAAGGGATTCAGTTCCAAACCTCTTGCTCAGTTTCTAATGGTGGAATTTTGGGTTCGTTTCCTCTTGCTCCGTTGCTAACCCGGGGACGAGGGGACAGGAACCTGGAGTGGACAAGGTCTCAGCTGGCAGGCCAGCCTCTGCCAGGTCTGGCGTCTGTGGAGGCCCGACCACTGAGGCAGCTGCTGGCCCTGGGCTGTCACTCCTCAAGGCTCCTTACCCCCAGGGTCCGCAGTCCATTGATCGCTTGCCGGAATCCCATCAGGGCTGTTTCTGCATCCTCTGCTCACCCCACCACCCAACCCTACAGCCTCTCCATTTCCTGTTGCCTAACAGTTCTGCTTCCTGATGTCTTCCTAAGTAACACCGCTACTGACACCACACCTCTTTTAAAACATCCTACAAGTTATAAAAATATACCATGCAACTCTTCAGTCCCAGGTGCTTCAGGAGCCACGGGCTTCAGTGAAGATATGGCCAAGTCCAAGAACCAAACCACGTACAACTACTCCTGAAAATAGCACAGAAATGGCATCAAGAAACCCTGATCACAAAGATATGAATCTCTTTAGGGGGTGGATCCCAAGTTCCGGAGGAGCATGCACTTTTCCAAGAAGCACAAGAAGGGCCTGAAGGCGCAGGCCAACAACGCCAAGGCCATGAGCGCCTGTGCTGAGGCCATCAAGTCCCTCCTAAAGCCCAAGGAGGTCAAGCCCAAGATCCCAAAGTGGGGAAGTCGCAAGCTCAATCTACTTGCCTACATTGCTCACCCCAAGCTCGGGAAACATACTCATGCCCGTATCATCGAAGGTCTCAAGCTCTGGTGGCCAAAGTCCAAGACCAAGGCTCAAGCCACGCCCCAGGCTGCAGCAGTGGCTCAGGCTCAGGTTCAGGCTCAGGCTCAGGCTCCCAAAGAAGCCCAGGCCTCCACAAAGGTTCCATAAGAGAGGCCTCTCACTGCTGATGAGGACGGAAGGACAGGTGTGACCCTTGGGCTGCTGCCTGCGTGGGGCTGATGTCCTCCTCTGCTATTTGTACAAATAAACCCGAGGCAGGATTTTCAAAAAAAGAAAGAAAAAAAAACCAGTATACTATGCATGTGGCAAGACATTTGCGGAGAAGAAGGATGTTAAGAGGGAAAAGCTGCTTATCCAGCAGTCCCCCCTTCACGGAAGTGACTGCTGTTAAGTTTCACAGATGTCCTTCCAGAACATTTTTACACATGTCCCATAGAGGGAGCCGTTTTTAAAAATGCCAATGGGAAATACACTCCACAAATCTGTACTATGCTCCAATTTGCTTTTTCTTTCCTTCCCTGGAATCTGCTGCCGGAGAGGTGGTTAGGACAGGCTGTGTCGTGGATTTGGGCCCAGGCTCCCTCCTTCCCGGGCTGCGTGATCCCAGACAAGGAGCTTCCCCTCCTCCGCTCAGCCTCCTCTTCCGGGAAAGGGAAACAATGAGAGTACCTATTGAGAAGGTTTCTTAGGTAAAGAAATTCACGCTAGTAAAGTGCTCAGAAAACAGCTGGCACCTGGCTGTTGTTAGCATTTCCATTCTCCAAAGCTCCCTGTGATGATCTTGTCTCCAGCTGTGGGTCTCAGTGTGGGGCCAGAATGACAGCGGTGGCTGCCCTGACGGTGACCAGGCCAGCCTGGTGGCAGGGCTGCTCAGGGCCTGCCCGTCCATTTCCTGCTCCTAGACCGACTGCTGTGTCATGCTAGAACTCCAGCGTGCTCACCTGGGTCACCTCACCTGCGTTCCGCGACTTTGATCCCTGGGGCTCTGGGGCAGCCAGAGCCCAGGGTGTGTTTGTTTTGTTTTCTTTTGTTTTGATTGAAATCAGACATTACCTTGGAGCCACATTTCAGGCAGAAAAATGTGGCTTCTGTAAGGGGTGGTCCCAAATCGAGTCGTTCAACACGAGGGGTTGTATTACTTACGGTCAAGTTCAAGTTTTGGAAGAGTGTCCTGCAGAGAGAGGATAAGCGCCATCACCATTCCCATTATATCCCAAGTTTTTCTGGGGTTTCATTGTATTCATTTTCCTGAATCCCTCACCAGTTCATTTCGGATTGACTTTTGTCTCCTGTTAACTGAAAAACAAAATTCTGCCCTTTAGTGAGGCATGGCCTTGACCTTCCAACGCGGTCCGCTCACAGCTCAGGGCCAAGCTGTCCGGGGCTCTATCTCAGCCCCAGGGGTGGTGGCTGAACCTCCTATCTGCTATTCTTGTAGTTTTTGAGTTCTCTTTATTGCTTGCTAGCCACTTCCTCATTACTCCAACCCGTTATACTTAGTAATTCTTTATCTTAAGCTTTTCCTGTTTGAATTACTGTGTTGTTTCTTTCTCCTAATTGGATCTAGGCTGACACAGTAAACCAACCAGTGAGGCCGTTCCTGGGGTGGGGGGGGTGTCCCTGCCGGCCCTCCTCCTCTTTGTGAATGGCAGGAGCTGTCTGCCCGACGAAGAGGGAGGAGTGTACGGGTTAAAGGAGAAAGTCTGGAACAACCACCTTTAGATAGAAATAAAGAAGTTGAAAATTAGAACCAAATAGTACCTACCTTCTGAGTGGATTAGTGCTTTCACCTGTGGAAAGCTTCTGTGGCGCCATCCGCTCAGAACAGAGCAGCAGGGAGCGGAGGATCCAACCAGACCAGGTTTGGAAGTAGCTAAAGGGAAGTTAACTGGTCGTGAAGGCACCACCCCAGTGTCCAAGATGGAGACCAGTCCTGTCAGTGCCCGGGAGGGAGGTGGAGAGCTGGAGGATCTCACAGGAAGGGGGAAAGGCCCAGCGGGACACTGCACTGATTACGTCAGGGTCAGGGCCTTCGTACAGAGTTGAGCGTCTGGGGGCAAAGCACTTTAGAACTTACTGGTAACCACGGTCACTGCAGGGTTGCTTACAATAGCCAGGGAGTGAATCCACCCATGGGTGAATGGATTAAAAAAATGTAGTACAGACATACAAGGAAATGGTACTCAGCCCTAAAAGAGAAAAAACACCTGCGACAATATGGATGAACCAAAGAACATCACGGTAGCTAAATGAAGCCGGTCGCAGAGGGACAAATGCCACATGGTCCCACCTACAGAAGGCATCTAGAACACTCCGCCTCAGTGAGCACAGCGGGGCTCCGGAGCCTGGAGGTAGGGGTGGGGAGCAGCTGTTTGATGGGCATGAGAGTTCAGTTCTGGAGGTCCACTGCGCAGCACGGCCAGCCCCCCGGTACCGTGCCTGCAGTGCGCAGGAGAAGTTTGCAGAGACGGTAGGTCTCATGTGAAGTCTTCGAACCACAAAAACAAAACCGGGCACGAGGAAACCTTTGGAGGTGATGGATCTTTATTTCCTCGATTGTGCTGATGTTTCGCAAGTGCGTGCGCGTACCGTATTTTCCAGACTAGAAGACGCACCGCCCCAAATTTGGGAGGAAAAGGGGGGGTGCGTCTTATAGTCTGAATGTAGCTCACCTGGTTCACTGTGGGGGGAGGGGCAGCGGTGGAGTGGGGCACAGGTTACTAAATACTTTACCACATTTTTTGCCTCAAAATTTTTTTCCTATTTTCCTCCTCTAAAACCAAGGTGCGTCTTAGAGTCCTAAAAATACAGTATATCCAAACCCATCAGACTGAATAGACAAAGTATGTGCAGTTTTTGGCCTATCAGTTATACCTCAATAAAACTATTTTTAAAAAATTTTAATCCGAACAAAAAATAATAAACATTCAATTAAAAAAAAACTTAGCCCAGCAATTCCACCGCTGGGATTATACCCTAGGAGCCCTGAAACACCAACCCAAAAGAACCTATGCACCCCAATGTTCATAGCAGCACAATTTACAATAGCCAAGTGCTGGAAGCAACCTAAGCGCCCATAAATAAATGAGCGGATCAAAAACTGTGGTACATTTACACAATGGAATACTACACAGCAGAGAGGAGCTCCTACCCTTCACGACAGCATGGATGGAACTGGAGAACATTATGCTGAGTGAAGTAAGCCGGGTGGTACATGACAAATACCATATGATCTCACCTATAAGTGGAACCTAATCAACAAAACAAACAAGCAAGCAAAAGGTAACCAGAGATATTGAAATAAGGAACAAACTGACAGTAACCAGAGGGGAGGGGTAGGGGATAACAGGGGAAAGAAGCAGAAGGGTTGAGAAGGAACTCGGACAAAGCCAGAGCGGGGAAGGATTGAGGGTGGGAGGTGGGGGTGAGTGGGGCGGGGGAAAGTGGTGGTGGGAAAATGGAGACAACTGTACCTTCACAACAACAAAGAAAACCTTAAGGGTGAGTAGGCAACCTGAAGACGGACAACACTGATGCGTGGAGGCAGAAAGGTAGTCAGAAGGTTTCTGTTGCCGTGGAGAAAGGCTTCCTAGGGGAAATGGGAGGCAGGCCCCGCGCTGCGGCTCGCCCTCAGGCCAGTGCAAAGCCCCTGTAGGGACAACCACCAGAAGTTCCTGGGGAGCAGGGAAACTGCTCTGAAATTACACTAGATTCTCCCTCTCCTAGTTGGGTGGTCTTTGGCAAGTTACTCAGTACAGAGTCGAGAGGAGTTAGATGAGTTATTACTCTATACCCACAGAGCAATACTAATCGTGGCTGGCAGCTCAGTACTTACTGTTTTTCCCACCTGGAACAGTGCTTCTGGACCACCAGCCCAGAGCAGTGAGGCCAAGATTTAGTCCAGGGTGTATACTTTCGGCTGATGTACTTTGTTCTCATCTCCCCTCTCCTCTCGCACTCCCGGGGTGAATGGTATAGTTTGGGGTTTCCACACCTGACGGTTACGTCTGACTTCAAGCAGTAAGAGATACACTTACATTTTACATGGTGAGCCAGGGCACACAGCGATGTGTACAGTTTCTTAAAGCAAAGTGGAGTTACTGGAGGGGATGCACGATTTGTTTTTCTATTCTTCTGTATTTCATCTCTCAACAGGCAGGTCATGCCCCCCTAAAATGACCTTTCTACTAGACTGCTGTTCATTGTTTAAAAAACACCACTGTACAGGGAAAAGGTGACTCATAAACTAATTATAACTTGAGGAAAACACACCCTGAGACAACACTTCCCTTTGGTTGAGTCGATATCGACTAGTTAGCCTTTTTTCTTTCTGGTGTCATTGACCCATGACATCGTGGGACCTTCAGGGGTACGGCAGAATTGACATTTGTGCACACTGTAAACCGACCACCACAGGTCTAGTGAACGGCTGTCCCACACTCGGCTACAAAACTTTCTGCGATGAGAGCTTTTCAGCTCTGCGCCCTCAGCAACTCCCCACCGCGAAACCCAGCGCTGCCACCTGCACTTGCCGCGCTGCACGCGCATGCCCACGACCCGCTTACTGTGTAACTGGGCTTTGTGCTCTTGACCCCTTCCCCCAGATGGCCCGGCCCAGCACACCTCTGCCAACTACCAATCTTTAGTCTCTGTGTCTGTGAGTTTCGGCTGTTTGGTTTTTTTTTTTCAGATTCCACATATAAGTCGGATCCTATGGCATTTGTCATTCTCAGACTTACTGCTCCACCCATAATGTCGCAAAAGGCAAGATGTCATTCTTTTTTTAATGGCTGAATAATATATGTATGTGTATATATGTGTGTGTATATATATATATACACACACACACACATATATACATGAGGGTATATATATAACACACATATATATATATACACATCTCACCATTTTTTTCACCCAATCACCCACTGACGGACACTTAACGTTATTTCTATGTCTTGGCTACTGTAAATAATTCTGCAATAAACATGGGAGCGCATGTGTATTTTCACGTCAGTGTTTTCATTTTCTTCAAATAAACACCCCAAAGTGAAACTGCTGGATCACACAGTTTCACTATGTTGCGGAACCTCCACACGGGTTTCCATGGTGGCTGCACCCAGTGACGTTCCCACCAACGGTGCACACGGGTTCCCTTTTCTCTGCGTCCGCACTGCTTGCTATTTTTTGCCTTTTCGAGAAAAGCCATTGTAACAAGTGTGACGTAATACCTCACTGAGGTATTTGTGACTTGCATTTCCCTGTCAACCGGCGATGTTGAGCACTTCTTCACGTGCCCGTTGGCACCTACCTGTTACCTTGTTTTCCAAACCCTGGAAAGCGGGCTGCACCAGAACCCCAGTGCAAGATCCCACCATTCTGGACTAACACATCTCAGCACAACCCAATAAATCCCCATTCTGATACGCATCATGCCATGCAAGTTAAAACTGGACAGCGCCTCCACTGGTCCAGCTGTCCCCCGACCTACCAAATCCGTGTGACTGAACTTTGCAGTACCTTCCTGTTTCGGAAACGACTCTCCCACATTATTGTAAAACAACAACAACAACAATAAATGGCAGCGATTTGCAATACTGGACTAAATGTAAAGACTCAGCCTGGAAGTTTAGTTCAACATAATTTTATTTAAAAATCTGCAAAGCTGAAGGAGGGATCTGATCTTTTATTAAAAGAAAGCAATTTTCACAGTACATATTTAATCATTTTAGCTTTGTGTTGAATAATCACAGGAACGGAAGTTTCTGTTCAAGATCCTCACTCCAGCACATGCAGCCAGGTGCTTGCAACCTTCTAGCAAGATAACGCACTCCTGGCCTGAACTCACAGTAAACCCTCTCACCACTCGGCACGGGAGACCTTCCCCCGGGCCTCCCGTTCACTGCTCCACACGGGGCCCTGAGAGCCCCTAACTTTAAAGTTGAGAAATACGTGAAAGGATTGCTTAACTTACTGCCTGCAACAAACCCCACTATTTGTTAGTTCTTGACAATTACAAGTATAAAATACTTGAAATTTGTTCCATATTTAACAGAACAACTCAAATGTAAAAAATTAGGTCAAGAAACATGCATTCATGTTTTACAACGTTACTGAATAAATCTTACTGAGACAAGATATGCGGCACTTTCCTGTACTTGGTATTTACAAACTGTTTCTGACAATGGCTACTTGATGGTCAAAAAATAAAAAACACAGGAAACCATACGTTCTGGTAAATAACAACACCTACAGGGAATGTCATATTTTAAATCTGTGTTACTGAAATTAAACCTGGAAAAGCAACACACCCATGTATTTTAAATGATGAGGTAGATATTTTTTCCTATGTACTAATGAGAAGGTAAGAAAAAATGCATACAACTTTCAGATCTTTTTTAAAAGTTCTGGTTACAGTCACTTTCACAAACGAGGCATTCATAAACTATGAGGTGGAGACATCACACTGAGGCAAGCTCCATACTTGATGTGTTATTTGAAGATTCAACAATCAGTCTTGGGTCAATCAACTCTCTCCAAAAAACAGTGATCTGAGGGAAAATACAAAATATTCAGTTCAGAGATTCCATTTTGAAGTCGTATAAATTAAACTTCAGTAAAGTAGATTTCCATTTGTGCAGAATGGTTGAAGACCTGGAATAGTTTCAGTCCCAATAAACTAAGTTTAATTAGGGTACGAAACTTGTTTCCTGCAGGTGCAGCTAAATTTTACACGGAGCGTATTTCATCCTTCTTTGGTTCTGAGCAGGCTTGTGGGGGATGGGGTGGAGGGAGGGGTGGCTGGTGCAAAGGTTAGGGAGGGTTTGCGGGACAAGCTTCTGCGGACGCGCAGCCTGCAGACCTCTGGGGAGGCGGATGTAGCCCAGAAGGGTTATTACTAGACTGCTGATGCCTTTTTGTGGAGTTCTGCAGTTCTTACGCTGTGCTGCTAAAAACAGGAGGTAGCTCACATTTTACTGAGAGAAAGTGAACTATAGCACTTGGCCCTGTGGATGAATGAGGGCCATCTAGTGTCCAAAAAAGGTCATTACCAGCTCTGCTTCAGGCCTCTGTTTAAAAAAGAGGAAAGCCTCCAAGGTTTAATTTTCCAGCAGTTTCCAGGAACACATTTCAACAAAAAACAATGAGGCTGAATATATTGCAAATAAAGAGGTAGAGAAGACTGGGACAAATCTGCTGATCCTACCACACACCCTAAAAACGTGTTTTTGGAATAAATCTCTAAGAGTATCATGTATCTTAGAGACAAATCAAAGCAAAAAGTCATGTTAGGGGTTCTACATCTCAGATAAAATGTAAGTTTGCAATACTGAAACTTAAAGGATAATATCCACACCATTTCAAATATAAACACCGTAGCAGGAAGTGTTTTCTTAGCTGTACAGTCTATTTTCTTTAATGCTAGCACAGCACAGTGACACCCACTGCCAGCAACTGGTCTGGCTGCCTAAAAAGCTCCGAAAAATATACTTCCTAAAATGGCAACTTAGGAATTTAAACAAAGTCAAAAGACAGAATCATTCTTGCCATTCTTCAGACTGTCCGTGCGCGGTTCTAAGTCAGAGCCGCGGTGGCAGGGGAGGGGCCGCGGTGACTACGAGGAGAGCTGACGGGGGTTTCCAGAAGGGGGTGTGAACGTTCTCCACCCGCGTGCTAACTACATGAGTAAGTTCCTGCGTGGAAATCGTTCGGGCTATACTTACATTCACTTTTCTGAATCGGCACGTCAATAAAAAGCTTGTAAAATATGCTGGTCTGTTCTGCCGAAACCCTTTTTATATAACCTCATACCCTATAATTCTGTGCAACTCCAGACTCTAAGAGTGTGTTATCTGTGCAGCTTGTCATGCAGGCTCTTGAAGGCCCAACGCGGGGCCCCGACCTGACACCTGGCACGGACATGCCACCCTGCAGGCAGGACAGACGTCCTCTCTATGGTTTTAACCTGGGAGGCTCAGGAAGCGGCAGTGTCACCTTCCAGACAGACTGTCAGTCCCCAGTCGAGAGGGAACGGGCGACTAAGCGACCTCCAGCGGAGACGCGCACCTACCCTCCTCTCCTGCGTCACAGCATACTCCACTACCTCGGTCCCGTTTTCGTTGTGATAAACCAGATCAAACTTCCCAGGTTCTTTCAGGGCTGAAAGCAGACAGCAGGGAGGAAAGGCAGTGAGTCATTCCCCAGGAGTGACAACGTTCCTCCCCAGGGAATTCGTAGTGTCAGAAACACAACCGCGAACAGACCATCCGCTGACACGGGGCCCGGGTACGTGCACGCAAGACCGGAGACGCCGAGGGAGCCCCGCACCAGCAGACTGGAGCTCCTGGGCCGGCTGTCAGAGACCATCTCTCCTTCAGCCAAAAGAAATGAGCTTCATACACTATCACTGCTACTCCCAGAGAAGAACGCACAACTACAAGGTAATCCTAAAGGACAATGGATATGTTTCAACAAGGGGAGATAACCTGCATTTTGCAAAATCCTTACGTCTTGCTTCGTCCTGAGAAATTACACATGCGTACTGCTTGGTGACATAGCAGCCCTCGCTTTGCACGGTGGTATGGACCCCAAAAATGACTGACCATGCAAGCTGAAGCCATGCAAAACAATCTTAACAATCAATGAGAAAAATTATGGTTGTTTCACAATCATTAAAACATTTTTAATGAAACATGAAAACCTTTCCTGCATAAGGAAATGCAAAGAAGTGAAACTAGTATTTACGGAGCACACTCCCATGGCAAACATCAGGAACGAGGAGAACTGAGGTGCTCTGTTTCTCGGTCAGACTCCCGCCGCGGGCCGTCCGAGCAGCGCTCGCCTCGTCGGCAACAGCACCGCGGAGCTGTCGCACTCATTTCTAAGTTTGGGTCAGCTTTCAGTATTTTACCCTTTGAGCTTTCAATGTCATGAAGTGGCTCTGCCAGTTTGTTTTTTTCACAATCCTGGGAAATTTTTTGCTAGCACTTCTAGGACACCTTCATCCCTCCCGTACAACCAGCCTTCTCATTTATGTCAAGAAATCCGTATAAACCGGTATCAACACGCCCAGAGTTAGCAATTTCTTCTATAATGTCACTTCGACTTGATTCAGAGGTCACTCTTTTGCTTCTCTGTTGTGTTTTCACCTTTGTTGACCAACTCCCAATTTCAATGCCACCCACTTTGTAAACGCCACATGGGTGTATCACTGAGGGACAAGGAAGCACAAAACTCCACACTTTGCTGTGTGTGGGGGGGCGGGGGGGGGGGACTGAACTGAGTAACAGAAGCACAGTGACCGACCACCAAGACTCTGAAAGAAGTGACATGATCGGTCACTGATCACAATGGGCATCTGTCACTATGGAATGATTTGCAGTCTACAGAACTGGCGGGATGATGCAGTTACTCTCAGTGGACATCCCCCCCACCCCAGTGGGGAACTGTGTTATCTAGCTCGGTCTATCTATCTACCACAGTCACTGAAGTGCATGGACATCAGAACCCTGCAAAGCAAGCACTACTCGTATTTCTGTTAGAAAACAGAGAGAGCCATTCCTTGATGCCCCAAAGAAGAAAAGTTCCAATTCGACGTCATCACTATCAATCACCTGACAAGCAGTGGTCAGGCCATGCCCATGGAATGTGACTGTGGGCAAATGTCTCTGTCCACCATTCCTAAGGAGGATCTCTTCAAACAAGACTAATCAGAATAAAGCTGGAAAACCAATGTAGGTTACATCTAATCATTTACTCAGTATCATAAAGACACTCTGTTGAAAAACCCTTTCGACTAACTTCTGAGAACTGTGGTTTTGATTATTTTACTCACTATCTTATTTACACACAAACAGAAACTAATTGCCTAAGAGTCTGCTGAAAAAGGGGGGATCTCCCCTGGTCTCTGGCCGGGGAACCGTACAGCACAACCCAAGTTAAGCCATATGCAGTAAAAGCCCTCTCATTCCAGGATGTTGGAACCAATAATGGTGGGGTCAATCCGGAATAAAGCAGAATAATGTGGGAAGAGCATGTAGACACAAATACTCTAGACACTTTATTTTGACTTAAGGCAAAAATATGTTCATTTGTCAATCTTCGGAAATAGAGCTGAATAGATCTTACAAGTCCACCAATAAGAGTGGTCTTTCTTTTACAAATTATATCCTTAATGCACATCTGCAATTTGCACAATTTCCAGTTTTGAGGTTTTTTAAAGTGATGCAAGAATGCAAACACTAGCAAGGCAATTTAAGTGCAAAATCTTCCCTGATTCTTACCAAACTCCTCCCTGCCCCTTTCATAGCTGACCCACCCACAGGAAACTCAACGGCAAGGCAAGTTTTCTAGCAGCACGCTCCTGAGTCAGCATGCAACTTGGGTATCATACAAACAATTCTTTCTGCAACCAATTCTCATCAGTTGATATAATTTTTATGAAATCACATAGTTACAGTAACAAGAACAAGTTGCCTAACAGCTTTGGGAGCGAATCCAACACCGTCAGCAGGCGCAGTTCGCCATGGAGCACAGGCCCCAGCTGCTCTGTGCTGAGGGGTGGCAGCGCCAGTGAGTCAGGGAGGCCACCCAGGACCGCAGCCCTCGCAGACGCAGCTACTGAGAAACCAGTGCAGATATGAAAAGACTAAATTCTGAAAAATATTTTTAGAAGACTCACCAGGTAAGGACGAAAGGATTTCTATATCTACTTGCTGGGTCTCTGGATTCTGGCTTATTATTTTTCCTTCCTTTCAAAAATAAAAGTCCAAGTCAAAAATCAACACACAGAACATTATGAATATATTAAAACCACTGAATCAAACACGTTAAATTCGTGAAAATGGTGAATTTTATGTGATGTAACTTTTATCTCAATAAAGAAAAAACTTTTAAAAATAAATCAGCATGGAGAGCACATGAAACTCCCAGACACCAAGCCAACATTCGGTGTCTCCCCTGACCTCCATCACCCCAGGGCCAGGCACCACAGCTACGAGCCCCTACAGACCAAAGCCTGCTCATCACCAACACCAGCCAGGCCTAAACTGTCTGCTGCACCCTACCCTGCCTGGCCCCAGGGGTCCCCAGGGAGGGCCCTGGCCCAGGCTCGCCCCTCACTCCTGCTCGGCCTCCTAACGACACCCAGATGCTCTCCTCCAGGGCTCCGCAGGGCGGGGTGGGTGCTGCCCCGCCCCTCAGGAAACCTCATGAATCCCTCCGGCTGGCGGTTGCATCGGCTTCTCTGCGTCGTCACTCGGTCACCTCCATGAATTAAAATCCCACAGGTACAAATGTGGCCGAGTCAGCTGAGCTGAGAGCACACTCTTTGAGGAGACCGGACTTCTGAAGGCAAGCTTGGTGAGTAAAGCCAGCGACCGAGCCGGGTGACAACGCTTGTGGGCAAACCAGGACAGTGGGACCCCTGTTCTCTCTCGAAACAGTTTTGAAAGCAACTTCAAAAAAGTTCTAACACTACTGGGAAATCAGTAAGCAAATAGCTTTCCAAGGTAATAACTACGATGGCCATCATCACTTTAATGTAAATTTTAAAAAATTAGTATCTTTGAGAATCGCACTTTGTAGAGGTTGTGGGATATATCAATTCTGTGTTTCCATTTCCTCATCTATCACAGAACTAAATTCGTTACTTATGTAGGGTGACAAAACACCCCACACTCCCCCAAACAGGTCCATTCACACTTCACTCTAGTATGATCATCAATATAATATTAATCCTTTCCCATCACGAGTGCCCTGACTCAGATGATAGATTATACAGTGATCTGCACTAAGGATGGGCTAAGAAGATGAAAATATGCTAAAGCACCAAACACCCAGAAGCAACCCACCTGCTCCCCTCGTGAACTGACTCCTCTTCTCGCCTGTATTTGAGGAAAACCTCTACCAAGATTTTAAAAGTCTTCCAAGGTACAAACTCAGATTAAATCAAATCTCCTTGTACTTTATCTTTAATATTGTATCAAAATGATCAAGTATTACCTTTAAAAAAATGAACCTACATTCTGCATATCACACCAAAATAAGAAAGCATGGATTTTCACCAGGCTGTCAACAAAACGTTGACAGGGTGAGAAGAGGAGGAACACGCAGTCCCGACACCCCGCTGGCTGAGTCACTGTCACTGAGCTGTGACAATGCTCGGACGCCAGCAGGAAGCCCCACACAGATATGAAGTGAGTACACGTCAAAGCAATGTCTGTGAATTATGTGGTTAACTGATAATGCAAAAGAAACCATATTAGACTCTACTACGCAGTAGTAATTTACAAATATATAAAATATACTGCGATGATGAAAACAATCACTTTTTCTGGCTAAGAGCTATTTATTATTTTCTTTCAAAGTGTAGGACCACGGGGGAAGAGTCCTCAAATAAGTCTGTGTGTCTAAGATGATTAGGAAAAAAGTGAGTAAAATAAAAATGAAACTTATAATTCTCATTCCATATTCTTCCTGAATGTAAGGAAAATAACACTGGGAGACTTCACAGTAATGCTATTAAAAAGTTTACTGTTTGGTAATATTTTCATTTTCTGCTTTATGACATTATTTATTCAAAAACGTCTGTATTATCCATAACAGCAATATTAAATATGCCTTTAGCTTCTTTAATATACTGACAATTATTTTTTTTAAGTGCTGCTTCTTTTTCTTTTTTTAAGACTTTATTTTTAGAGAGAGGGGAGAGGAGGAAGAAAGAAAGGAAGAGAAACATCGATCGGTTATATCAGTGCACGCCCCCAACCAGGGACCCGCCCGCAACCCAGGCCTGTGCCCTGACCAGGAATCCAGCCCGTGGCCTTTTGGTTTGCAGGCCACATTCAATCCACTGAACCATACCAGCCAGGGCCTGACAATTATTTTTAAACACAAAGTCTTACCTTGTAGTCAGAGACATCAGGAGAATAATCAGATGTTAGTTCCAAAAGCTAAAAAAAAAAAAAAAAAAGGGAAAGTCCACAAATATGCAAGCTCTGTGGCTCCTTCCCTCCATCTCTGAGAAAACATGAGGAGCCCGACCATGAACCTGCAGCTAAACAGGGGTTCCAGTGGTTGGGGGGTGGGGGAAGTGTATCGCTTTTTTTATTGAGCACTTGCTATGTTCCAGACACCAGGCTAAGCCATTTTTATTCACTTAGGAAACAACTCCTGGGCACCTCCTACTTGCTAGGCACGAGAATGTGAGAGAGAGGATCTGGGCAGGAAGCGTGTGTGTGTACGCGCATATGAGCACACATATACACACATGTGTACATATATACACTCATATATGTGTATATACACTGCTAATGAGTAAGTTGACTTGGAGGGGGATAATCTTTATGTTGTAACTGTTGCTGTTTTAAAGTATACCTTAAATGCGATCTTTTCTCCAACTTGGGGGGCAGCTGCTAACAGCGGTAACAGGCTGTAATCCTTCTTGCGTGTTTCTACTGGATTCTGAAAAACGATGTATATTAGTCACGTAACTTTGTCAGTGGCCAGAAAATGTGAACCCATGACATCAACTGCAGACACACTACTGGGGAAGGGGAATTGGTGAACTCACAATGAAGACTACTTGCCTGGATAATAGCAGATGAGTTTGATAACACTTCATTTAAATGCTGCTGCTTCTGATAGTCAGTGTTTCTATTTAAAACAGAAGGAAGGGCAAGCCCTCGTCCTCGACCTCTCCCCCGCGTGCCCCGGCCCCTGACCCCCTTATGAGAAAGAAGGTCCTCTCCTCTACCCCAGCCTCTTCCCAGACTGGTGGGGAGAGTCACGTTGGGAGGAGGGCCAGGAGCCTGTCTGCCACCGTTGGAGTCACTGTGCTTCCACCCCACGGCACGTGGAGTCTGTGATGACAGCCCCGGGCCTGGACAGCCTCTCCCTGCGAACGGGCCTGCTGCCTTGAAGAGACCCGCAGCCTTGTTCAGGGGTGTCTGGGGCATCACGGAGTCATCCTCTGACTCTGAACTAGAGTCTGAACTAGAAGATGATATTCTGGCTGTCTTGTCCTCGATGGGGATGGAGTTAAAGCTAATTTTTGTGGCTACTTTGTTTGCAGTTGTGTTTTTTATAGAGGACCCTTCCTTCGATAATGCAGCTGATATTTTCTCTGAGGACTTTCTGACCTCTAGGGTGACATTGCTGAGACCATCGCTGGTGGATTCACGACAAGACTCAGACTCTGAGGAGGAATTGGGACTATCTTCTGCACGAATGTCCACACCACCTTTCCTTTTGGCTTTAACAAGGCTGTTTCTAGCAGGAGAACCTTTTGTAAGACTACCTTTCTGGACGGTCCACTCTTTCACTCTCTGTGCTTTAGAAGACTTGGAATTCTTTGCCTGTTTTCTATTTACACATTTCTCCTTTTTCTTTGGTGATTTTTTTTTCATCTCTTCTTCATCATCATCTACCACATCATGTATGGCTTTGTTTTTCCTCTTGTTTTTTTTCTTCACACGCTCATCTGCGACAGCTTTTGGTTCTAGATCCAAGGTGTTCTCATTCTCTTGCCTCTTCCAGTGCTTCTTTGAATTTCTATAATCAGTTTCTTCATCCACTTCCAACTTAAATGACCGCTTCTTTGCTTTTCTAGGTAAGAAATCAGTACCATCACCATTACTGACTATTACAGGATTCTCAGCGACTTCTCTCTCTTCTAATTTTACTCTATCAAAAGAACAAGAGGGAAAACTAGTGAGTAACTATGTCTCCAGGACATCATCATATATACTGAAATGACTGCAAACTGTCACTGCCGTCTGTCAATGAAAAAATACCAAATTGTTTAAGGACAAAAGACTCACTTGGAATAAAATGGCTTATATGGTATCACTTATGGTCAACTTTCAAATGACTAATTTTATCTAATGAATATCTACTATGTCCAAAACATTTTCTCTAAACCACACCATGAGGTAGGTATCTTTCATTTAAAACAAATCACAAAATTACAGTTCAGACAAGCAAGCTGCCCAAGATCCCCACCTAAGAACAGCAGAAGTGGGACTCAAACCTCGGTGTGCCTAACTTCACAATCTCTCCATTCTATTATGTTGCCAACCCCCAGCAGTGATAATGCCAAGTATCCACCTTATTTTCAAATGTGGACTGAGTTTTTAAATCAGATTTTGCTTTTATTTTGTTTAAATTATACTGAAGAATTTATGTTCTCTGAGCTAGTGGCCGTCACCATAAAATTCCATCACACTTTGTGATTATTAATTGTATGTCAACTTGACTGGGCCCTGGGGTACCCAGATATTTGGTCCGACACTGTCCTGGGTGTGTCGGGGAGTGTGTTTCTGGATGAGATTAACATGTGAATCAGTAGACTGAGCAAAGCAGATTGCCCTTCCCAAAGTGAGTGGGCTTTGCCCAACCCTCTTAAAGCCTGAGTAGAATAAAAGGCTGAACAAGGGAGAATTTGCTCTCTCCACCTACGAGTCTTTGAGCTGAAACAGGAATCTTCTCCTGCCTTACGACTCAAACTAGGAATGGAACTTACACTATCAACTCTCCCAGTTCTCAAGCCTTTGAACTTGGACTGGAACTACACCATTAGCTTTCCTAGGTCTCCGACTTGCCGACTTCAGATCCTGGGACCTCTCGGCCTCCATAATCTGAGCCTATTCCTTACAATAAATCTCATATCTATATTTATCTATCTATGCCTATTGGCTTCTGTTTCTCTGGAGAACCCTAATACACACATCAAAAATTATTTCGCTATAGGAAAGGAATTCTGTTCCTTTGTTAACTGGAAACAGCTAAGTCTAGTATGTGCAGCCCAGTGACGGAGAGCGGAGGGTCCCCAAAGTCAAGTACGTAGTGGATACTCAAAAATGCCTGCTGAAAACACACATTATACTTTCAATACATTTACATCTAGCTATCTATTCCATCGAGGTGGGTTATTTTTTTTTTTTTAGCAACCAGGGAAAGATGTGAACAATCATATTTGAAAATAAAGTACAGCTGGTGAATAATAAGATATATTATAAGCATTCCATACATTTTTTAAGATATAGTAATCATGTGGATTTATCTCAATGTATAGTTGGAAAAAAAAAAAACCATCAATTATCCTCAAGCTACATAGCCACATACAAATCAAGGTAAAAGCTACTGATATCATGAATAGAATGAAGAGAGAAATAAAACTTTCTTCATTCTATAAAAAAATAGAATGAAGAAAGGTCAGGGATTTAAATTACAAAAACATTTTACCCTCTGTTCCCAGCTGTAAACATCGGCAGCAAGCAGCAAGGAAGCATTCCTTAAACTGGCAAAAGCGAGCCTGGCATCCTGTGTGCATCTAAGAAGAACTGCGGAACTCCCAGCACATCCAGCACATCTGATTGTTCCTTGTTATTGTTGATCAATTTGTTTCGATTCGAGTTGCAATTCGGAGACAACCAACTAGAACCAAACTTCCCATCGACTTTGAAAATGGCTGCAAGACCCTCTGCCACTGTGGTTCATTAAGACCCTGGAGCACAGCACGTGCTGCGTCTAGTGTGTGCAGGACCCCACCTTGCAGAGGAGCTGGCGGCCCCGTGGGCTTTCAAAAGCAGCTCTCGGCATCACGTCGCTCACTCTGAAGACAACGGATCTGTGCACAGTTGCCACGAAAGCAGGACGCGACTGCGGCAGCCTCACTCCCTGCTATTCCTGAAGAGAACGACTTCTGTATGGAACATGTTGAGACTGACAGACAAAATGCTATCCGGAGAATGAGAAATGGTTCACCTGGGCCTGCTTAGTTACCATTCCTTTCAGGGTATACACTTTCCCTGAGAACGTTCGTTTCTCCACCTGGATCAGAAAACAGATGTAGCTGTCCTTTTTTTACAAAGAGAAATGAATTACCTTGTAATTAGCGGTGGAGGAGATTTGATTCCAAGGAAATTGTAAAACAGAACCTCCACTGTTCATTCAAACTCTTTGCAGGGTAAACTGGGTAGTATTATCAAAATGCAAGGTATTCCCATTCTGACTGGTGTGGTTCAGAGAGCTGGGCATCATCACTGGTTTGATACCCAGTCAGGGCACAACCTGGGTTGTGGGACAAGCGCCCAGTTGGAGGCATGCAAGAGGCAACCAATCAGTGTTTCTCTCCCTCTCCTTCTCCCTTCCTCCCCCTCCCTAAAACTAAATAAATAAAATCTTTAAAGAAAAAGAAAGAAAAATGCAAGGTATTCCCTTTAAATCTGCGATTCGCTTTTAGGATTCTATCATAAAAAAGCAAAGACGTGCCCATCTGCCCTGCCTGACACCCCTATCACTGCCTGTCGAGGCCACAGTGGTTGTCTGGATTCAAATCCTTCTGCCTCTACCATCACCTCAACCTTTCTTATCTGTAAAAATGGGGATAGCAATACTAACTACAGTACTCACTGAGATAATCAATGGGGAGCTCACTGTCAGAGCCTGGGAGGAGAGGGAGTCAGATTCTGGGGGCCTCAGAGGATGGGCAGCGAGGAAAGGGCCGTGGCTTAAGCCGCCTGTCCACCCTGCGGCCCGAGGGCCACGTGCAGCCCAGGATAGCTGTGAATGCGGCCCAGCATAAAATCGGAAATTTACCTAAGATGTTATGAGATTTTTTGTGTGTGTGTGTGATTATGTGTTGCAATGTATTTAATGTGTGGCCCACGACAACTCTCCTGCTTCCTGTGTGGCCCAGAGACGCCAAAGAGTTGGACACCCCTGGTTACAGGTATGAGAATGCCCGTCAGGCCTCTAGGGCTGTCCCTCAGGGCTCCCACAGCCAGCTCCACCTTCTCCGTCAGACTTTTCTCGGCACCCCCAGCAACCCCAACCGAACCCCAGTGCCGGTCAGACTGCTCTCTTCACCACGGCAGGCTGGTTTTGGTCTCACCAGTGTCAGGCCAGCCGACATTTCCTACCCGTCCTTCAAGATACTTCCACCTGCCCTGACCATTCCTGCTCCCCAGTGATCTCTCCTTCCTGCAACTCCTGCACTTAGCAGCATAGCCGAATGCAACTATCCAGTCCTGCTGCCTGCACCACACAAGAGGGTAACACAGAGAAGCAGAAACTAGATATTGTACTCTATTCCAACGATACTAAGTACCTTTGAAAAAAGAGACTATGTTTTCTTCCGTAGCTCTGAAAAAGAGTGAGTCTGTCAGGGGAAGGCAGAGACTGACTAGGAACATGAAACCACAAAAAATGTAACAACTTTTCCAAATTCACTTTTTTCCTAAGGTCTGCCCCATTTACAAATGAAGCCAGCTGTAGAGGCATTTACTATATGTTTGTACATTTGAAACATTTAGAAGGAATTCTGCCTGCCACTGTGCTATATTTATTTCTTATCACACCTTTTGTGGCTTGCTTTTGACATTGTTAACATCATTATAAAAAGCATAATTCCCAAATGATTCATTATTTGAAGTATAACTGTGGTTAGTTAGGAGCAAGTTATTCATTCATTAGGCAAGGGATAGTTATCAAAGTACACTTAATAAGAGAGGACTCAGTCCTCACAATTCTAATACTATTTAAACAGTCCCTGAATTGCAAAGAAAAGAAAAATCTATTTCACAGTAAATAAAAAGGAAAAAGAATTTGGACTATTTCAAATTGTCATTAGAAACAGCTAAATGTTAATACTCAGTGTTACTGATTTTGAGACACACACCCACACAAACATGGAGTAATTGTCCCAAGTTAAATTCCCTGATGTTCTAAAGAAATCTTATGAACCTGACATACTCTGGGGAAAAGAGTATTCAACAAGGGACAAGCAAGAGGAAGTAGCCTGGTTCACAATTCTAGAATCATTTCAATGCAGCTAGAGCTTCAAAAAGAAGCCCTGAGCCCTGGCTGGGTGGCTCACTTGGTTGAAGCGTCCTCAGGTGCCGCCCAAAAGGTTTTGGGTTGGATTCCCTGCCAGGCACATAAAAATCAATAAATACATCCTCAGGTGACGATTTAAAAAGCTCTGAATAAATTGGTACAAGACAATAACCATTTTATTGCGCCAAATCAACCACACGTGAGCAATTTATACCACAATTGCTCCTCGACACTCATCTCAGTATCACTTTTCTACAATTTCCAAAGGCATGTTTAAAACTGTTGCTTCCCAATTCACAATCCAGAGGTCCCAAAGACCTATTTTTAAGGGAACCACAAAACACCCAGGTGAGAGGCAGAATGACATCCATCAGAAGTCTCCGGGGATCTCGCAGGGGCACTAAGGCTGGACAAGCTGCAACGTTACGAAGAGAACATGACTGTTTCTGCGTTTGCGTGGCCCTCGCGCGCCGGACCCCGCGCGCCCTCGTCAGGGGACGGCCGAGTCTCCAGCACGTCTGCATCGTGCACACGCGACGCGGTGCCAGGCTACAGAAGCGCTCGCTGGATCCAGGCTGAATGAAACCTGGGCCCTGCCCACATGCGAAAACCAGGGTTTTTCCAAGTTTGCTCTGCTCACCACCTACATCCGAAGCACCCGGGGAAGCATGCGTGTTACAATGCAGTTTCCTGAACCTCGTAACTGACTAGTTAGAATCTCTGCGGGTAATCAACGTGCAGGTTGAGAGTCCCACCCACTAGCGGTCTCTTGGGGCCTGAGCCACACTCGGCGTACACAGGCGCATCCCCCGCCCAGCGCCACCCTGCTACACCCCACGCCCGCTCCGCGCGCACCTGAGGCAATCGTTGTCTCGTACCAGACGTGCGCTCTCGCCGTGGGGCAACAGACCCCCCTCCAAGTACAGGCCGAGGGGAGCCCCAGAACTGAAGCCGAAGCGCTCGCGGATGAGGCTAATGAGATCCGTCACTACTCGGCATCTGTTCAAGTCTACCAGAAGCCAGAAGTCCGTGCAGTGCGGCGTGGCTGGCGGCGGGTAATCAAACTGAAGCCGTAGCCTAACAGTCTCGGAGGCTGCCATCTTGCTCGTGCTCTACGGAAGCCGAGAGGCCCCAGCGCGCTCCGGAGAGGCGTGGTCGGGCGGCCCGCCCACTGGAGCGTTTTAAGGAGCGCCACCTATTGGTCGCCAGTGGCTGCTACTGACTTCGTGAACGCGGAGCGGGGTTGATTGAATTCAGTTCTGTTCAAGACAGGGCTAGGGAAGAGGACGCGTAAATAAAATCCCTTTACTTCGTTCCCTTTGAGCACTGTAGAGGGTGAGAACTTAGGCAACTCTCTGGATAAACTCTCTGATAAAGCAATTTTCAGCAGTTGTCTTCTAAGAGGTTAGGTTGTATACACAGAACTTACAAGAAAAACTTCCCAATACGTTAGTCGACAAAATTTCTCATAATAAAGAGCTGTAAAAGATATCATTCCTAATATATTGGAAATATTGAAGTTAAAAAAAATTAGTCACTCTCTTAAATGTATCCGGTAGAATTTAAATACCTTAGCAGTGTAGACCTACCACTGTCCACATGAAAATATAAAAATAAGCCCTCTTATTAACCTCTAAATCACGAAATTTACATCATTTGAATTTCCATTCCATTCTCCCACACATTAATTCCTTTAGTTTTCATGACAAGGATATGAATTATGAAGCATTCTTATTCCCATTTTAGAGATTAAAAAGAAAACATTTCCGAAAGGTTAAGTAACTTGCCCAAGGTCGCTGCACCAGTAAGTGGCTGATACCTCGAAGTCAAGTCTGCGGTGTTGGGAAAGGCTTCTTTGGGAAGGAGCCTGTCAACTGACAGGTTCCACAGGAACCAGCCAGGTGCAGGGGGAGGAAAGGTGTGAGAGCATCCATGAAGGTGAAAAAGCACGTGTGAGCGCACAGAGAAAGACACCCAGAGGAGGCGTGATGTGGGGTCACACGCGGAGAAGACAGCTATGTAGCGCCAACCGTCTGCACCCAGGACTCCCTGGAAGAGCCTTTAATGAGCCCCCAACCATTCTCCACCAGTTTCTCAAACCTTTCCCTTCCCCCTCAAAAAGACCCACAAAATTAAACAAATGTTTTTATAAGTACAGTTTTCAGATGAGTTCCCAATATCTTTCTTCCAATCCTATTGCCTCCCTTAAAGTCCCAGTATGTTTCTGACCTACCCCTAAGAGGACAGGTTTACATCACAGAAATACAAGGAAGTTCAAATTAAACCACAAGCATCACCTTTTAATATTCAATAGCCACTCCCTCATCAGAGAAATTTCCACTGGCTCTTGAGCTTTGACTCTCCTTGGCCAGCCTTTCTCTCTGCAGGATGCCTCTTCTTTTCATTTATCTATATTCTTCCTTCTCCTAGGAACAAAACAGACACCCTTACAGTCCTGTGCAGCACAGTTGAGCAATTTTGCTACTTTAGCTAATGTTCTATACTCTCAGCTCCCATCTCCTAACTTCAAGGAATCGATAAGGCATTTTTCTTAAAGATCCTTCCAATCTATAAGAGGAACTTTGCTGTTAGAATAATCAGCTTTTACCTGTTTTCAAGGTGTGTGTGTGTATGTGTGTGTGTAATTTGGTTTAGGCCCCATGATTATAAGCTGTAATGAAAAAGGAAAATTTAGTCTTTGCCCTAATGAAGGACCATCTAGTGTCGAAGGTTAAATTATAATGCAGCGTATAGGGCATTTACCGATTGTCACACACCACACTTATCAACACCTTTAGCCTCCATGAGTGACTCATTGTTTGATGATTCTAGTGTCACAAGAACATTTGGGTGTTCCTTAACTCAGCCTTGGGTGTTCCTTACATGGTCAAAAACTTCTACCCTGGAAATCAGATTGGCTTAGAAAACAGGTGGCGTAGTATACGTTTTAAACACTTCCTGGTATTTTATGCATTGCGCACCACCCATACCAAGCTGGTTACCTAGTTCTTTCTGTAACTGAAATCTCCGTGCCCTCTCCCTTCACTCGCAGGACACTGTCGTTTCACAAGGCTTCAGATGGAAACATCTGTCCACTTACGAGGAGCAAGGACAGGGAGGACGATGGAGGAGAACAGGACAAGGAGAGACCTTGTCACATGAACTTCGTTTTTCTGTTTTGCGGTTTTCTTCATTTTTTTAAATATTCTTAACTTTTCTTTATTATTGATTTTAAAGACAGAGGAAGGGAGAAAGAGGGAGAGGAAGAAAGAGAGTGAGAGTGTTCAAGAGAAACATCAGTGTGAGAGAGAAACATCAGTGGGTTGCCACCCTTCTGTGCCCCTACCAGGAATCAAACCCACAGCCTACTGGTGTACGGGACAATGCTCCAACCAACTCAGCCACCCAGCCAGGGGTCATCATGCACTTTTGAAATAGCAGTCAATGTTTAGAAGTACAAGGGGTGACAAAAATAGAACCTGGAATTATCTTTTGGAGGGTGGGCCCTTTGTAGCACAGGCTTTCCCTGCTAGGTGAGTGCTCTAGGAACCCATCTGTATCAGTGTACCAGCTGGCGTCATTGTGAGAAGCTGTGTTCAGCTTCAGTGAAAAAAATTTTTAAGACTCTTTCAACTCATTTCTCCATTTCATGATGGGTGATTTACAAGCGCACTTGCCCACACAGTACTGAGTGTTCAGCAGTTTTTCACCAAAAATGTCATGACCCCTGTGTCCCACCTTCCCTAATCACCCCATCTCACTTTGAGTTACATTTTTTTGTTTCCCTGAATTAAAAAAGTCCCTAAAGGGGAATGTTTTTCCAATATGGAAGAGGTGAAACAGAAAACAGCAGAAGCACTAAAAGGCATCAAAACCAACAAGTTCAAAAACTTGTTTTGAGCAGTGGAAAAAAAATGTCTCAATAGGTGTATTGCATCAGATGGAGAGTACTTTGAAAGTGACTGAAGTTTAAACATGTAAGACTAAATACACAATTTTTATAGATAAATTCCAAGTTTTGGAGGGTCCCTGCTCGTATAACCTGACCGTCATCCAGCTCCTGCATATTCTTATTTCCTGGCTCTGTGAGATGAGTTATTCTGTGCACCCTAAGGTAAACCTGACCTTCAGACACACACACACACACACACACACACACACACACACACACCTCTGCCATCCGTTTTCTCTCTTCCCCTTCCCAAACCCCCAATACCCTCTTTACAATGACTCTTGTGAAGGAGAGCAGAACCCCAGGGACGCTGCAGCAGCGATGGCGGGGTCAGCCAGGCTCCTGCAGCAGATCCTCAGCCTGAAGCTCAGGCTCCCTGGGCAACGGAACCTTGTTCCCCACCTCCCCTTCTTTCTGCTCCTTCCCAGTAACAGACCTAGGTAGGCCTAGGAGAAATAGAAAATCACCAGGCAGGAAAACTGTACCATGGGAAACTGTAGCCTGGGAAAATGCCTGCCTGGGAAACTGCCTGCCGACCCTACCCAGGACAAACAGTTGCCCAGCTAAGATTGGTGTCTGGGGTCGGCCAATCTGGCATAACAGGATGCAGCTTTAACTTGAGCCTGACAAGATGTATCAAGAACAATGGTCAGCAGAAATGGCACCCAGCAACCAGCTCTAGCCAATCAGTCTCTGACATTCCAACCAGTTACCCTTCTCGGGTTTTTGCGCTTAAAAACCCTTCCCTGAGAGCAACCGAGCGAGTCCTAACCTCCCTCGGCTGGTTCCACTTTTCCTCTCATTCCCCACTAATAAACCCTGCTTTTTAGCCTGCTGCATCTGCCTGGCCTTCTGAGCAACTCCAACCTAACACCAGAGACATGCCATGGAGTGTTCCTAGGGGCTGGCATCCTCTCTCTTCTGTCCCAGCTGGATCACTGGCCCTCTCCACCCTCGGGCACCCCAAATATGGTAGGTCCATATCTGCAAGCATCCTGCTCATGGGCATCCTGGGACCAGTTACTGCTGGAATCTTGACAAGTGCAGCAGTTGCTGCAGCGTACTGAGCAGCAGGAAAGGAATGATACCATTGGAAGCCCTCACCTTGGGCACTGGACAGACGTTTTATGCAGTGGTGTTCTCCTTTTCACGTGTTTTTAGCTCTCATAGCATGTAGCATGCTACGATGTCAAACCTAAGCTTTATGAAATACTCACAAAGGACACAATACGGAATGTAGTGTTTTCTTAGTTCTTCAAATGGAAGCAACTTGGACAAAAAAGTATGTGATGAACAGCGTCTCAGCCCTTTTTTCAACCTGAAGCTCCAGGAATCTAATATCTGTTTGAACTCCCATCGTTCTCAACCAAAACAGATAGTTTTGTTTTGATATTTAACTTAAGCAGCTTAACAGGTGTACGTACCTTCACCTAAAGCCAGGTCAACAGTGCCTCTGGGTTAGCAGCCTTCACACAGAACCTTAGAATATTATGTAAGAAAAGGCAGTGTTGCATATTTCAGAGAAATGATGGAAAATATTTGTTAATTTTGAGCAGAATATATTAAAATCTTATTTGATCTCAAAAAATAAAGTAAAGTAACTGTTGTGAAGATAGTGTTAACAACAGAGAATAATGCTGATGACAGGTTAGCAAGGGGAAAAAAACCACAAAAATTCATATTTTTGTATTCAAAAAGATGAAGTAAAAGACCGGAGAAAAATATCCCAAATATAAACAATGGTATGTAGGATCTAACATTTTCATCAAATTTCCAAAATGTCCATAATATACATAACGTTATAAGAAAAATACTTTTTAAAAGTCTCAAAAGTGGAATCCCACAGTTTTCCAGGACCAGCTGGCTGGTCCAGGCTTCATCCGATTCGGGGCAGAGGCAGCAGGCCTTTGAAATGCCAGCCTTTTGTTGGAGAAGGAAGAGATGGGCAGGGTAGGAGGGACTGTCCTCCTGGTTATTTCTCTGTAGTGTCTCAGCCCTGTCACACGACTTAAGTCAAATGCATGAAACGTCTCTTCCTCTCTATTCTGTCCCCAAAACGGCGAAGGACTAGGTGGGGCAGGCAGAACCACCCCTTCTCTCTTTCCAGCTGTTGCAGGAGTCTTCGATGACCAGGTTCACAGAGGGAGCCTAGGCCAGTGCTAGTGGCGACATCACGCAGGCCCCGCCTCCATCCCGCCCCAGGCCACCCAGGCCCCGCCCCCCGCCCCGGTCCAGTCCAGGCTCCGCCTGCGGCTGTCACGTGGTGGGGCACTTGGCTCCAGCCTGTTGCTGATGCTGCAGCACGGCGTTCGTCATGGAGCTGTCGCCGCGGTTCTGTCTCGTGTCGGTGCTACTGCTGCTGTTTTTGGACCTCAGTACAGGTAGGTTCGGGCGATAGGTGTATATATCAGGGGCCGGTGCTTCCTTCTATCTCCAGAGCTCAGAGTCTGTTAGTGCGTTTGTGCTGTGTAAAGGAAATCTCTTTCCTTCTGTGCTTTTGAACCTCACTGGGTTTTTTGTTGTTCTTTTGTTTTTTAAGTCAAAGTGCTTTTTCTACCCTTTTTTAACTCTGGGTGGTCTGATGCTCCCTTCTTCCTTGGGTAGAAGGGTGTTCCTTCTATAGCTAGGCGGAAGCAGTTGTGCAAAATGTATGATTTGGAGAAACTGCAGATCGATGAGGTTTCCACGGTCTTCAGGCCACCTACCTCCGTTTTGCTGCCGTCACTGGCTGCGGAGTGGGATTAGGAGGCCTTTATGTTTTAAACTGGCACACGAAGACCCTGAAAATCCTACCACGAATGGGACGTTTCATTGAGAGAAGGCCTTTTTCCCTCTACTTGATCAGAACATGCACTATAATGTCTCCCCACACCGAGGCTTTTTTGGCAAAAAAGCAAATTTGTGTCTAAAGGGTGACTTGCAAATTGATTTTCAGTCTTCTTTTTCCAGCAAAATGTTTCCTGTTCTGATTCAACTGAGAATTCAAAGTGGCCACAAACTTGCCTTGTGATCTTAGGCAGGTTGCTTAATAGTGGTTTTTCCCCTTTTGTAAAGTGGGGATCATCCGCCCTTCAGTTTGTGTTTGGGAAATGTCATCCAATGCGTGGCCCCCAAACTTTAACAGTGGTCACGGCCAGGGAAGAGAGGAGTGCCAGGGGTTAGGTCAAAAGGGACCAGAGCCTTATCTGTCATTTTCAAGGAGACTGTGCTCTTGGGTTACTTGTATATAGACTCTTAGGGCCACATTTATATTCTAGCCATTCTCTTTTTCTCCTTAAGCCCCCTTTGGTTTTCTTGACCTGCAGCCTTATCAGTCACAAAGAGCATAGTCTCCTCATCTACTGCCTTCTCTTCTTGAGACCAATTTTTGGTTCTTTCACTTGCTGCAGAGGCTTGAAATTCAAGAAAGGAGGAAGTAAAAGGCAGAAAACGCCAGGCACCAAGGGTAATAAGTCACCTTTTAACATCAGCCCTTTTCCCCCAGAGTGGTGTTAAAAAAAAAAGATACTATATCTTAAAAGGTGTTAGCAAAGGTCACATAGGAAATGTATTTAACGTACTCTTTTCTGATACATATTTTGCAGGTGCTAGAAAAGTTAATTAAGGAAATTGGAGTTGTGGGATTAAAGGACACAAACACACAGCTTTTGATACTTTTTTTTTTTTTTTTTTTTGCCAAATTGCCTTCCCTAAAAGTTACACCTGCTGACAGTACTGAGGACCAGTCTCCTGTCTCCTGGTGGACACTGAGCAAGTGCCATTGTTTTTTTGTTTATCAAATAAGTGAAGATTTTTTTTATGACCTCATTATTGCCTTAATTTTCATGTCTTCAAATATTAGTAATGTTAACCATTCTTTCACATACTTATCAGACATTCGTATTCCCTTTTCACAAGTTATTTCCTCATGGACTTTATCCATTTAACTATTAGGGTCTTCTGTTTTTAAAATTGATCTACATGAGTGAGGAAAATTACCCATTTTCATATTTGTTGCAGACCTTTCTTTGTTGTTTGCCTTTTCATTTTATTTTAGATGTACAGGAATTTTGTCATACAGAAATGTAACAAGCTTTTGTCTTCAACTCTGTTGATATTTTTCTTAGTAGGAAAATATCTCTTTTCTATTTATAAACTATTTCTTTATAATCATTTCCCCATCCAGAGGTTAAAAAAAAAGCATTCTACTATATCTTCATGTTATTTTTAATATTTGAAATTTAAAATTGAGATACTTGTTCTGGTCAGGTAGTTCAGTTGGTTAGAGCATCGTCCTGATACACCAGAGTTGTGGGTTCAGTCCCTAGTCAGGCCATATGCAAGAAGCAACCAGTGAATGTATAAATAAGTGGAACAACAAATCGATGTTTCTCTTTCTCCCACCCTCCTTCTCCCCCCCCCCAAAATCAAGAAATATAAAAAATAATTTAAATAAATAAAATTGAAATACTTGATTCACTTCAAATTTATATTGGTCTATTGTGTTAAGAGAAGACCTGCAATTTTATTTTTTTCCTTCAAAAAAGTTAACAGTTACCCGGGATAATATAGTGAATCATCTTAGCCCATTAATTTGTGATGTCTCTTTAATCATATATTAAATAAGATCTAAAAACCAGCATGTTGCATTTTGAGATTTTCCTCTTTCCCCAAAATTTAATTTCTTTTTATTTTTTTCATTTTATTTATATTTTTTAGGGAAGGGAAAGGAGGGAGAAAGAGAGGGAGAGAAACATCAGTGTGTGGTTGCCTCTCACACACCCCTCATTGGACCTGGCCTGCAACCCAGGCATGTATCCTGACTGGGACTCAAACCAGTGACCCTTTGGTTCACAGGCTAGCGTTCAATCCACTGAGCCACACCAGCCAGGGCTAAATTTCTTTTTTAAAAAACAGAATTACAAAAGTATTTTATGCTTATTGTTAAAAATCCAAACATTGTAGAGGGTGTAGAGGGAAAAGTAGAAGACTCCATCCTCCTATTAAGTTTGGTTTGTTTGTTTTCATAACTGATTTTTTTCCTTATTTTCACAAGATAATGGAGTGAGTCAGTTGGCTAAAATATAAGCCAAATCATCTCTAGCCTGGCATGGCCACCTCTGTTGGACTTGGAATTTATCCAGACGTTAGACATCCTTCAGGAAAATCAAATCTGTGCTTCTGTTTCAGGAGCCATTTCCGACCTGCCCGCAGATGAGGGCAAAGAAGTATGGGATTACGTGACTGTCCGGAAGGATGCCCACATGTTCTGGTGGCTCTATTATGCCACCAACCCCTGCAAGAACTTCTCAGAACTGCCCCTGGTTATGTGGCTTCAGGTAAAAGTAGCTTCGCTTCTTTGCCAGGTTTGAAGCCAAGATTCCCCCACTTAACACGTTACTTACTCCTAAGGGCTCACAGCTCAGCGAGTGGTGAAGGACTAATCTGGTCCAGCAGCCAGTGGGGGGTCTCCTAGGCGTGGGGATCCGGCATCCTGCTGAGGCAGGCAGAGGCAGTGGTATACTAAGGGCAAATCAGAGAATGAGGGGTTCTAGCCTTTTACCACTTTGCTTGTTTGTGTAATGAGCCCAATCAGTGGTAGGAACATTTACCAGAAGCTCCTGAAGACAAGTTTGACTGTCTACCAATGGAAAGTGCTTTGAATGGTTCCAAAGCAAAGACGGAGGTACTCTGACTGGCCCCTCCTCTTCCTCTTTTCCCAGTCCTTTCCCAGACCCTAACTTCTTGCACCTCAGAAACCTGATCTTTTGAAAGGACTCAGCCTCTTATATTTTAGTATTAACTGTTGGGCCTTCTCCTCCTTTCATGTGTTTGCATTCTGATCTTGAGCTCTGGTAGGATGGTAGGATGAAGGCATGGAACTGGTTACGAGGTATTTGGGGGCAGACAGAGGATTCTTTCTTGCATTCCTGAAATATTTGTGCAGAGGTGGTCCACGCCCACCTGGAAGACCAATCTCTAGGGAGGGGTTGGGAAGCATGATGTTGCTTCAGCCTCTGGAAACTGTAGGCCTGGCCCAGCTGGGGCTCCAGGTTGCTCACCAGTAAATAGGGTGCCCAGGTCCTCATTTGCATGGGATGCAAATGTCACTTCCTGCAAAAATGGCAGTCATCGTAAGCAGCCTCCCAATACCTTGGGTCCACGTGGCCGATCTGGTGGGATGGAGTGAAGATGAGCGGCTTGCCAGAAGGGGACCTTCTCTCTTAGGATTATCAGAGCAGCTCCCTTGATGAGCTGGAGCTGAGGCTCCGCCAAGGGTGCAGAAATGAAAATGCCACAAAAGAAGAACCCATATGCGTAGCTCCGGGAACCTCAGTCCACCCCAGGCAGCAGGTTGTCAGGGAGAGCCCTGCAGTGGACAAACCTAGGCCCGTCAATCAGGGGTCCAGGGTACTCGAGCCCTTCCTGCCCCTGAGAGCTATAATAGGACATTCCCCTTTTCCGGGCTTTGGCGTTCTAATCTAGGGGATTTTTCTTTAACTTTTCATTAACTAGCAGAATTTTTTCACCCCCAAGCGAAAGCTTACATAGGAGCAAAAGCAGAAGTGCTGAGGGCCCGCTGGCGTTCCTGCCGAGTTCCACCCATTCACCCTCCCCTTGGTGGTCATAGGCTGCCTTCCGGCACTTCCTGGGTTTTCAAGAAAATAAGTTGAAAACCCATGTGTAGAAGTTGGAAACCTTCCTCGTGGTTGATTGCAGGAACCTTCCTCGTGGTTTTATTTGAGTAACTTGCCAACATTCCCCAAAATCAGGAGATGTAGCCACACGGGGCCTGCATGCTCTGTCCCAGAGCCCAGTGGCAGTGGTCCCCCTTCAGACAGGTACCTGATTTCTCTGTGTGGCTCATAGTCCTGTGTGTGACCTTCGGTTAGGTTAACCTCGGGAGCTGAGATGCTATTGGGGGGTTATTAGCTGGCTAACTAACTAACTAACTAGCCGGATCTGCATTTCCTCAGAGGCCCAAAGAAGAAGAAGAAAGATTATGATTAAGGAAGAAATAATTACTAATTTAGATTGAAAGGAAACCTGTTGCATTTTAGCAGCCCACTGAGGAAACACGCACGGACTTCCCCGGGCGGGCTTTGGGAATCCAGGTCACTTTGTCTGGTTGCAGCAGCGAGCTGTTTCAGCTGCACTTTCAAGCTATCTCAGCATGGCAGGCGACACACTTACCATATTTCAGAGTCACTGGATTGCCCCTGGCCATGACAGCACCCCATCCCAAAGTTCTAGACACAGATTTTTTAGTAGGATGTCCTCCAGTGGAAGAGAAGTACCCTGCAGTGAGCTTCTCATTGCCCTTGGCTCGGGGGAGGGAGGGGGGGGCATCTCCTACTGGCACAGTGGTATGGCGAAAGCAGGGCGTGGAAATGGGAGTGCTCTTTTATTCCAGGGTGGACGGTCCCAGGTCCCCAGGTCCAGTCCTGGTAGAGCCCCTAATTGCCCCGTCCCATCCCTGGGCCTTATTGCTTGTCTTCGAGGGAGGAGCTGGACGAGATGGACTGAAGGTCCATGGCAGGCCAGGATTCAAGTTTGGAGAATCAGAGGTAGGAACGTTCCCTTCCGGGGCTCTTGGCCCAGGCTGTTCCTTTTGGAAAGACCTCAGCCGTTAGCAGGGGGCTCTGTGAGCGCAGGAGCCCCTGGTTGACCAGGTCGGTTGTGCCTTTGTGCGGGGTTGACACAGCCATCACCAAACTATGAATCGTTCACAGCAAATGTGGTCATCATAGTGATGACTAAGATTTAACTCACATATTCTCAGGATTAACTTTTGTTTTTTCCCTCTTCCACAGGGTGGTCCGGGTGGATCCAGCACTGGATTTGGAAACTTTGAGGAAATCGGGCCCCTTGACAGTACTCTCAAACCACGAAAAACTACCTGGGTACGGTGAGGGTGGCGCCCGCTGAAGCTGCTCTCTGAGGCTGAGCCCCTCCAGGCCCACCCCATACTGGGTGGGGTCAAGTTCAGCAGTACTGCCTACTCCCCTGCCCCTCCCTCCATGGTCTCCTGCCTTTAGTGACCTTTTCCGCCACTTGTCCACAGAACTCTCCTCTAGCAGACACCCAAGACCTTGTCATCGCCCACACTTTGGCCGTCTCTCTGATCTGATTCCCTGTCCCACCCTCTGGCCACAGTGTCCCCATCCTTTCCCCTCTGTCCTCCCCGCCCCCCCGCCCTGCCTCTTGACTTCTCCAAGACTTCAAGCAGCCCCTTATTCTCTGCCCTTTCGAGGTCTCTCTGGTCCCTGTCTCCACCCTGTCTCTCCACCCCCAGCTGCACCTCCTCCCCAAGCCCTCTCAGTCAGCACCCCACCCCCGCTCCCCGGCTCTCTTGTCCCGCTCCTTCCCACAACCCCCCACATCTAGCCTCAGCCCAGTCCCACTGTCCTCCTGGTCACTTTCACCTGAGAATGAATTCTTCAAAACAGCTTAGTAAAATATAATTCATGTACAAGTCCCCATTTAAAGTGTACAGTTTAATGGCTTTCAGTATAGTCAGGGTTTTACAACCATTATCACAATCCATTTCAGAACATTTTCATTGTCCTACCCCCTCCAAAAAAAACCCTCAAACCCCTTAGCTGTTACCCTCCAATCCCTTCTCAGGTAACCACTAATCCACCCTCTGTCTCTATAGATTTGCCTATTTTAGACATTTTGTAAAAATGGAATCCCACAACTTGTGGCCTTAAGTGTCTGGCTTCTTTCACTTAGCATAGTATTTACAAGGTTCAGCCAGGTACCTTCCTTTTTAAGACTGAGTGATATTTCCTTGCAGGGAAGGACCACATTTTGTGCATTCACTCACCTGTTGATGGACGCCTGTACTGTTTCCCTTTTGGTTATTGTGAATATCAGTGCAGGGAGCTCGGAGCACAGACATTCGTGTGAGCTCCTGTGCTCAGTTTCGGGGTGTATACTTAATAGTGGAATTGTTGGGTCATGTGGTGGCACTGTGTTTAATGCCCAGATGTTGTTAATATTCTTCATCCATTCCTGCTAGTGGTGCTCCCCTGCCTCCTGCCTGTTTTCCACATGTTCTTGAATGAAACTCTCCAGTGCAAATAGTTTCTCAGTTTACCGTCTTTCAGTTACCCCAAGGACCAGATCCAGATTCCTGGGCATGGCTAGCTTCTTACCTCCAGCCACTTCTCTGAATGTCTGTCCACACACACTCCACCTTCAGGTCTCTGCACTGACCGCTTCCTTGGCCTGGATGCCATCCTATGGCCACCCATTCACAGCCTAGCTCACCACATTCACACCTACTGTTATTTGAGACTCACTGCAGGGTCACCTCTTCCTGAATGACCCCCCGAAGTCTTTTGATCCTCTTGTTTATCTCCACACTGGTCTTCCTTTTGCTTTCTGTTGCCTTAGGGTCTTTGCACATTAGGGTCTTTGCACGTGCTGGTCCCTCTGCCTAGAACATCCTGCACTCACTTCCAGCTGACATATCGCTTCCACTCGCAGTAGCAGGGTGCCTCACTGGCTTGTCCCCAAGCCTCCCAGAACTAAGAGGGTAACAGGATGGGGGCAGAGAACCTGAATGAGGAGTGAGGATGCCTGGGTCTTGGTCCTAATGCTGCCACTGCCTGTCCCAGTTTGTGACCTTGGACAAGTGCTGGGCCCTTTCTGGGCTTTCATTCCTCATCAGTGAAGGACATGGCTGGACTGTGTCATCACTGAGGATCCTTCCAGGTGGAAAATTCTGTAACTCTGAGCCTCTTTGGAGAAGGTATTAAAGTAAGTTCTGTTCTTGTAGTTGACAGGGAAGGCAGGCCAATGTGGAAACTGGATTTGTCTTGAAGAAAACGGATGTGTGGTGGTATTCAGACCTTGGCTGTCCTGTCCCCTGTTGCTCAGACTCACTGCACGGCTCCACCTGCACTACTTTGTACCATGCAAAAAGTGACAGCTTAGGTGCTCTGATCCCCAGAATATGTTCATCTTTCCTTCTTGCCTTTCCTTTTCCTGGCCAAAGTTGTCTGTGTCCCTGTGCCTTTTTTTAAAGTCCCTTTTAACAATGGAACTGTAAGCACACCGACATCCGCACATGTGTGGTTTTTGTTGCCCTCATACAAAATGATGAAAAGGTCATTGATGACCGGCCGCCTGGCTGTGACGTTTGACTTTCCTCTGTGGCATGTAGCTCCAGTCTGCCAGTCTCCTATTTGTGGACAACCCCGTGGGCACTGGGTTCAGTTATGTGAAGAAGGACGGCATGTATGCCAAAGACCTCGCCACGGTGGCATCAGACATGATGGTTCTCCTGGAGTCCTTCTTCAACTGCCGCCAAGAGTTCCAGGTAAGCAGAGCCTCGGGACCAGCAAAGAGGTTAACAGTAGTAATACTACATCCACCGGAATAAACTTCCCCAAGAGCTCAGGGCCCAGCCGGTTGCCTTGTTACGCCCCAGACTGGGTTGTGGGGTTTTGTTTCAATCATCACTGAAGGGGGTTTTCAGCTTGAAGGAATGACCCTGGAGACAGATTCTAATCAGACAGAATACTCAGATATAGGGAGGGAGAAACACAACGAGAAGCAGATTTGTCTGGCTGTGACATGCAATAGAAATTAGAAATGAATTTGTGTGAATGAAAAGATATGCAGAATACTTAGTTCTTTGTAAATTTCTTTTCTTGCTAGACGATTCCATTCTACATTTTCTCAGAGTCCTACGGAGGAAAAATGGCTGCTGGCATTGCTCTAGAACTTCATAAGGTAGGAAGGAAGATGACTCTGTGGTTTTGGTTTCAGACAGAAGCTGCATGTGTTACTTTTTGTGCTCACTTGATATTGAATGGACTTTGAGTGGGACGTTGTACACACAGAGTAACAGCAAGTCTGTAATAATAGCCATGGAAAGTTTCAAAAAGAACAGTGAAGGCCGCCCTACCAGACGTCAAACAAGCTGTGAAGCTACAGTGTGTAAAACAGTGTGATGCTGGCCTAGCACCAGACAAGTAGGTGGAATGTAACAGGGTAAAGAATCTAGGGACAGATTTGATGTGTACTTATGTTTCTGTATGTATATGTATCTGTGTGTACTCATAGAATACATATGTATCATAACTCTGTATGATTATATATAGATGAGATGGCATTTCACATCATTGGGGAACAGGTAGAATATTCAGTAAATGGCTGTCACTTTGGGAAATAGTAAAGCTGAATTCTTGCCTTGCATAAAACATCAATTCTAGATAGATTAACATCTAAACTGTAAAAGAACTTGAAACTATAGGAGAAACGTTTTCCAGTCTTGGGTAGGAAACCTTTCCTTCCTGAGATGAAGCACCCAAAAGCCAAAAAGGATAAGTTTGACATATTTAGACCACATACAAGTTTAAGCCTTCTCAGAGTTCTCTAAGTAATTTTAAGAGAAAAAGTATTTGAATCAGTAAATCCACTTAAAAAGGACAATAACTTTCTAGAAAATTGACAGAAAATACAGACAAGCAATGTATAGAAGAAATGCAAATAGCCTGTGGACGTATGAAAAAAATGCTTAAAGTGTTTTAGTAAGCCAAACTTATGACATTTGAAAATATTTAAAAGATTGGTAACACCCAGTTTTGGTAAGTGCTCTCATGCCTATTCGGTGAGTATGAAAATTGGTAAATCATTTTAAAAAGGCAGTTTGGCAGAGGTTGTTAACTTTTAAAATGTATGTGGCCTTTGACCCAGTCATTTCACTTCCAGGAATCTGTTCTGTGGAAATACTGACACACATTGCTAGTGAACCACAGTTAACATGTTATGTATCCTTCTAACCACCCCTTTCTTTGCTTTCTGTATGTATACATGTGTATATATACCCATATATGCTACATATATATGCTATATATATGTGCCTGTGAAAGCAAAGAAAGGGGTGGTTAGAAGGATACATAACATGTTAACTGTGGTTCACTAGCAAATGTAAGGGTAGAAGTGGGGCCAAGGTGTCTTTCTATGTTTAAATTTTTTAAAAATTTCATTTGTTGATTTTAGAGAGACAGAGAGAGAGAAGAGGGAGAAACACTCCATTAGTTGTTCCACCTGTTTATGCAGTCATTGGTTAATTCTTGTATGTGCTCTGACCAGGGATGGAACCCGCAACCTTGGCGTATCTGCATGATGCTCTAACCAACTGAGCTACCCAGCCAAGGCCCTGTGTTTAAATTTTTTTTTTTTTTACAGTGAGCTTGTATGAGTTTCACTTTTAATTCCTTATTTTTAAAAATGAACCTCTAATCAAAAGCAGTATATGTATGTAACAGAAAATTAGAGAACACAGCAGTTAAAATTTCTCCTTCTTCCCACATAGAGTTCTCCACTGTTACCACCTTAGTGTATACAGCCTTGAAGTCTTTTTCTGCACGTTC
The DNA here is from genome assembly GCA_039655065.1 of Glossophaga mutica. NCBI lineage: Eukaryota > Metazoa > Chordata > Mammalia > Chiroptera > Phyllostomidae > Glossophaga > Glossophaga mutica. The sequence goes on from CM077311.1 coordinate 17,866,771, forward strand.
ATGAATCAATCATTTTTTAGCCAATACAAAGCATATTATATATAATGTCCACAGCCTGCTTTCTTCAATCACTTGTCCTCATCTTTCCATTTTATAAACGTTTCATCTCAAGTATTCAGGCGTCTTTGACGGTCCCAACATGCCCTTTGTGGCCAGTTTGTTTATGGCCCTGGCTGTGGTATCCCTGAAATGTGTTTTCGTCTAGCACAGCCCCTTTTTCATGATCCTGACCTGGCGGAGAACCGACTACTAAATTTGCATAATGTCTCATTTTCTGGATTTGTCAGGGAACATCTTCATGGTGTTACTTATTTTTTTTAAATTATTTTTAAAGATTTTATTTTTTTATTTTTAGAGGGAGGAAGGGGGAAGAAAGAGAGGGAGAGAAACATCAACCTCAGTTGGGTTGCCTCTCGAGTGCCCCCTACTGGGGACCTGGCCCACAACCCAAGCATGTGCCCTGGCTGGGAATCGAACCATTGACCTTTTGGTTCACAGGCCGGCACTCAATCCACTGAGCCACACCAGCCAGGACGTTTTCTTATTTTAGGTCCCTGAATAGCTTGTACAGTCACGTAATTCAAAATTCCAAAAATATGAAAGGCATACTGTAACAGTGCTCTCTCTTGCCGCTGTCCCCCTCCCCGATGGTGACCTGTTATTAGTTTCTTCTGTGTCTTCCCAGAGGTATGTCATGCCTGTAAAAGCTAATTCACGCATTTTCTATTCTCCCATTTTTATACAAATGATAGTATATAGTGCACACTCTTCTATATGTCTCTCTTCAATTTAACAATATGCCTTGGAGATCTTTTTGGAGCGGTTCATAAAGAGCCTCCACATTTTTTTTCTAAGTTGCGTCATGTATCATGGAAATGGCCATAATTCATTTAGCCTATCCTGTGACATTCAGATTATTTCCAATGTTCTGCTACTGCATTACTGTTAAATGAAAAAATGGGGGGCAGAGGAGCATGAGGTCCTAAGCTGAAGTCACCGTCCCACCCTCGAGGGCCTCCCGAGGGCCTCCCAGCCCTTCAGCAGCTGCAGCGTGCCCAGCGAGGAAGGTCCAAGGGAGCCCACTGGGCACCTTGAGGGACACCAGACCTCGGGGCAGAGGGTGGCAGTGCCCCTCCTAACACACAGGGGCTGCACCAGACCCCACACACATCATGCCAACACCCTTGTGGAAAGAGTAGAGGGGAACTCAGCAGTTCCCACCCATCTTGTAAATGGTGTGAGGAAGGAGAGTTACTCTTGCTCTCTGGTGGGTGTCTGAGGTCTTCGGAGACCGGCGGAGTCTTGGGGAGGGTGGGCAGAAGTTTGCGGTGCTCGTGAAAGCGGTGTAAAGACTGGACTTCCTCCTGTTGAGGAAGAGATGGAGGTTCCTGAGTCCCCTTGGCAAGGATGTTTCTCGGCTCCTCCTTTTTCAGGCCGTTCAGGAAGGGACCATCAAGTGCAACTTTTCTGGGGTTGCTTTGGGTGACTCCTGGATCTCCCCTGTTGGTAAGTACCGAATTTTAAACATTCCTTTCCTTCCTTTCCCTGGCCTTCCCTGGGACTTCAGGCTGTGGTATCCAGATCAAAGAACAAGGCAGTGAGGTTTTCTGGGTCCTTGGAGAAGTTAATACTGAATGTGTGTGCCCAGGGCTTTCCAAGAAATTTGGGGATGAGAACTCATTTACACTGTACCTACTATGGGCTGCTGGGGACTGAACCGAATTCTCTTCATTGGAGTCTCAGAACAAAAGAATCAAATTTTACAGTAAAAGGAATTCTAAAGGCTCTGAGAGGTGATGGAAGTTGGCCTCTGACATACAGAATGAATGGCCTGGCCAGGATTCAAACCCAGGCCTGTTTGTCATCTTGCCCCCTCCCCCCACCGGGTGTTAGCATGAGCATTTGGGGCGAAATTCCCATCTGTTGTTCATGTCGATGATGAGACAAGGTCACCATCAGGTCCTGCCACTCAGGTTCACAGTTTCGTAACCTGAGCATCAGCATCCTTGCTGGGAGTGCAGATAAAAGCTGTTTACGTTGCAGACATCCGGGGCGTGACTTGAAACACTTGGAGTAGCTATCTTAGTAGTTAACTCTTAATGCAGGATGCAGAATCTCAGCCCTGCTGGCGTTTTGAGTCACCTGATTCTTTGTCGTGGGGGGCTGTGCCGTGCCGTGCCTTGTAGGGTGTTAGCAGCATCTCTGCCCATAGATGCCAGTGTTTCCACTCCAGTATGACAACCCAAAATATTTCCAGACATGCCAAACGTCTCCTGGGGGACAAAACTACCCCTGGCTGAGAACCATTGTTCTTACCTAACAAAAGCTGACTTTTCACAGGCAAAACCAAACTGTAAAGTTAGACATCAGAAGAGAGTTACTTGAGGGGGATGGGGGGTGGGAATAAGTTGGAACAGTCCATGAGGGAACTTTCTAGGCTGTCTGTGCTCTGTCTCTTGATTGGGGTGGTTGTGACCTGGGAATATATGTGTTTACAGAGCTGTGTCCCCAATGGATTCAGGATATGCTGGTGCTACTTGGCATGGTTATTTCTTGCCCTCATTCTTGGCATCTCAGAGAATAATGGCATAACCAAGACTCTGAGTCATCGTTGAGAAAAGGGCTGCCTCCTGTTTGTCCTTCCCAGATGGACCTCCTAGGACATCAGGAAGCTGCGGGTGCCTTGATCAGAGGCAGGAGGGTCCGGCAGGTTTCTTGACAGATGCCTCACTCAAAATTACAGCGCTGGCCCCCACGCTTCCTCCCGGGGTCTCATAACAGTTTCGTAACTACACGAAGCACTCTGCATGTGCTAACTTCATTAAATCCTTACACCTCCTCCATGGGATAGATGCTATTATTATCCTGATTTGGGAGATGGTGGAACTCTTGAGAGGTTAAGCAGTTTTTCTAGAGTCACACAGCTAAAGCCAGGACTCGAGTCCAGGCAGCAGCCACTGAAATTCGTGCACGTGACCATTGCGCTGCCCTGCCCCCAGAAGACCAGGGAGTGGAACCCCGGGCTTCCCCAGGCGCTGTTCGTCTTGTCCAAAATCTCTTCCGCCGTGCCATGACCCACCTGCCCTTAGGAATTTTTTTGTCCAGATCTTACTCCCTCCTTTCACATCCACTTTGTATTGCCCCTGCATCCCAGAAGTACTCCCTTTTTGAGGGGGAAGCACTATTAATTTTATGAACAATTGTTAATTGCTTGCTAGGGAGTTAGGTGCTAGGAAAGATGTAAACACACATTTCCACGTCCTCCAGAAGATCTGCACAGATCAACATGGTAGCCAGAGAGCTATTTGTGACCATTTCAATTTAAATTAATTAAAATACAATAAAATTTTCTTTTTTGTTGTTTTTAAGTTTGATAAAGTTTAATTGATTTTGTAAGACTTTCAGTTAGTCATGTAACTTTTTTAAAGATTTTATTTATTTGTTTTTAGAGAGAGGGAAAGTAGGGAGAAAGAGAGAGAGAGAAACATCGATGTATCTATCGATCGGTTGCCTCTCACACACCTCCAATTGGGGACCTAGACCCCAACCCAGGCATGTGCCCTGACTGGGAATCGAACCAGTGACCTTTCTGGTTTCCAGGCTGGTGCTCAATCCACTAAGCCACACCAGCCAGTACTCTGCCATTTCTTTTCTTTTCTTTTTTTTCTATTCTTTAGAGAGAAGAAACAGGAAAGAGAAAGAGAGGGAGAGTCATATCAATGTGTGGTTGCCCCATAGGTTCCCCCAAATGGGGACCTGGCCCACAACCCAGGCATTGCCCTGACTGGGAATCGAACCAGTGACCTTTCGATTCGCAGGCCAGCACTCAATCCATTGAGCCACACCAGCCAGGGCACAATAAAATTTTCAGTCTTTCAATTTCCCTATCCACATTTCAAGTGCCTAGTGGTTACACATGACTATTGACTATTGTTGAACCACACGGACATAGAACATTTCCGTCATTGCAGAAAATTCAACTGGACGTCTCAGGCCTACATCAGAGGTCAACAAACCATGCACTACAAGTCATGTTGGCCTTGCCCCTGCTTTGGTAAATAAGTTCTTTATTAGGACAGTCACGCCCATTGATTTACATATTGTTTGGAGGCTGCCACAACAAAGTGGAGTAGTTGTGACAGAGACCTGCAAAGCCAAGAATATTTACTCTTTGCCCCTTTAGAGAAAGTTTGTCGATTCCTGGTCTAGATCAAGCAGTGAGTGGGATGCATGGAGACTTTCAGACAGTTTCGTGTTTCCGGAAACTAAGACTCTGGCTTAAAGGTTGGCTGGAGAGGGCAGTGGGTAGGTGGGTGCAGCCGGTATGCCTGCGAGCCTCAGGGAGCACTGAAGAATATCAGTCCCATGCGTTGCTATGCAAAGGGTTCTGTGGTCACCTGAGTTCTGGAAGTGTTAACCACAGGCTCCGCCTCCTTCGTCAGCACAACAAAGCCTCTGAGAAGGCCTGCAGTAAAGAAATGTGTTACATTTTGCATAACCCTAAAGATATTTCGCCGAAGAATTCTTTTCTTTTAATACGTAGATTAAAATTCTGCGCAACTGAGGTTATTTGAAACATAGGTACTTTGAGAGGTTTGGCCTTAGGTTACCATGGAAGGCTTTCAAGCAAAGGAGGGGCATATTTAAATGTACTTTACCACCTGGGATCCTCGATACTGTGCTGGCTGGCACATGTCTAACCTAGCGTCACGGTGGTAGTGAACTTGTCTAAAGCCAGCCCCACTGTTCTCTTTGAGGGCAGCATTGTCTTACTCATATCTCTGTCTGACAGAGCTCCTTACCAGCTTCAGACCCTTTGTAAATTCTCAGTATATTTGTGGAATGGAAATGAACTGATTGGTAGCGTAACCACAGACACTTGAATTATGAAATCATTAGTTGTCTTCCTTAATTAGCAACTTGGCAGAAGCTAGTGTCCCCAAATTGGAGGAGCAAGCAGGAAGCAGAGCAGAAGCGTGAGGGCGGGGGAAGTATTGTCAGCTGTCAAAAAGCCTCCAAGTCTGCAGATAAGAGCCTCCACTGCATAAACACAGCCTGTCTGTGGGGATGCCATCCCTGGCCGTGACTCAGTCACTGGGCCAGGTTCATGTGCCATTAGCCCTGAGTCAGCACGGGTGCCCACACCCTCGTTCCGCCTTCCAGCCAAGGAGAGACATCAGCTCCTCGCCTGCATGGGCCCTGGGGCATGACGGAGCCTTTCGATGTAAAGCCGCAGGGTTTCTTGCTTCTGGCTCTTTCTGCTTTGGGAGAGAGACCGGTTAGGTTTTCCTTTGGAAGGACGGAGCCATGAGGGACTTATTTTGTGCCTGTGTGGTTTCCTTTAGATTCGGTGCTCTCTTGGGGACCTTACCTGTACAGCATGGTAAGTAGGTGGGGCCTCACCTCTGCACCCTCTGCGGTCTCAGCCCAGAAGACCTCTTCTGGCTCTGTCCTTAGGAAGGGCAAAGATAGCTGAGTGCACCTGTGTGGGTGACACTGACCCCTGGGGACTTTTAGTCCATATCAAATGGGAGACCCTAAGCAATAGCTGGCCTCAGGGACAAATTTAAAGAAACATCAGCACAGTTATACCATTTCTCCAGGTATAAGAAACACAATTTTTTAAATGCCCCCAACTTTTTATTATAAAAATGTTCACCTGTGCAGAAAAGTTGAGAGATCACTGTGAACATCCATATACCACCATCTAGACTAAGTTAACATTTTGCTGTATCTCTTCCATAATAAATATGTGACTTGTGACAGATGCTTTTGTCTATAAACTCCCCTTTCTCCTTCCCACTCTTTCTGTTCCCATCCCTAACTGTAGCAAAGCCAGATTAGTGTTCTTGATTTGCATTGCAGTCTCTTCTGGATGACCAAGGTCTGGCAGAAGTGTCTCAGGTTGCAGAGCAGGTCCTGGATGCTGTAAATAAGGGACTCTACAAAGAGGCCACCCAGCTGTGGGGACAAGCAGAAATGGTCATTGAACAGGTAACAGTACATGTTCTGGGGCCAGCCCAGGGGTTTTTGCCCATGGATGTTGGGCCCCAGTTGATTTTGCCAGGACCGGGGTCTACCTTGAAACTCCGCAGAAATCACACTAAATGATAGTCTGACCTATGTGAGCAGTGACAGGGTCAGAAAGCCACCCAGGCCTGCAAGACTTGCTTGTTCCTTGACTGAATGTATGGGTTCTATGAGAAACAATATGGCTTGCAGAGGTGAGTGTTTGGGTCCCTGGCAAGCAGCCTTCTGACCCAGGTGAGCCAGAGGGAAGAGTGCACGGGCCCGTGTGTTCATTTATGAAATCACGGGATTTTCTCCTGCAGCGTCTGAGCTCCACTCATGAGCTGCTCGCCACCCGCAGGAGGCCAGGCTGGCTGAGCCTGCCGAGATGCATTTCTTTCCAGTCCGAGCACATTTGCAAAGAGGAAGCTGTCCTTGAATAAGATGGATGGCCAGGTGCTTTTCTGGTTTTGCAACATTGATAATGGAGAAATAAAGAAAACAAACAGGCACATGTACTTCTATTTCAGAACACAGATGGGGTGAACTTCTATAACATCTTAACCAAAAATGCTCCCATGTCTGCAATGAAGTCAAGCCTAGAATTCACCCAGAGCCACCTAGGTGAGTGAACCTTGACGTTGCTGTCTCATCTGCTGTGCAAGAGGAAACCAATTTCCTTACAAAAGCCTTATTTTATTTATTTATTTTAAATTATACTTGGCATACAATATTATACAGGCGTACAGCACAGTGACTCAACGTCGGTATACCTTAGAAAGTGCTTACCACAGCAAGCCTAGCAACCGTCTGTCACCAGACTAAAAAGTTTTATGGATGTAAACCCATTTCGAGTGTCTCTTCAGTGGTTTTTAGTCTGCAGCCATCACCACAATCCAGTCCCAGAACGTTTTCCAGAAAGATCTCTCGTGTCTGTCCACAGATGGCTCAGCCCCAGGCAACTTCTGCTTTCTGTTCGTCTAGACTTGCCCTTTCAGGGCATCTTGCAGAAGTGGCATCGTGCACTAGGCAGTCTTTCGAACATCTGGCTTTGACGTTTGCAAACCAGCTTCTGCGCACTGAACGGCGACGTCAGTCCTCCTGTAGGCTGGATCGAGCTGTCTTTCAGCTGCTCCGGCTTCGCTGTGGGTGCCAAGTGCTGGCATCCTCCCTCTGTCAGAGGCGTGTGAGGGCTGCGGGAGTCCTCCAGAGTCCGCTTTTCAGCTGATATCTTCTGGCCGTGCCGGACAGTCTCCACGGCCCTAAAGTACTTTCAAAGTGCAGCAGTCATCACTAATAAATCCTCTGCACTGTCTTCGTGGTTCTGGCTTTCTTCCTCCGTCTGGGGTGAATCAGGGTGATGCTTTTCACTGTGCAGCTGAAAGCCTCCCTCTCACCCGCTGCATCCCCAGCAGCTTGGAAGAGACGTCCCCGTGGTGTCACCTGTACCCCTTTGACTCACTGTGTACCAGTTTGTTTCAGTGCATCTCTACCAGCGCCACGTGAGACACCTGAACCGCGACGACTTGAGTCAGCTCATGAACGGCCCCATCAGAACGAAGCTCAAAATTATTCCTGAGGACTGCTCCTGGGGAGGTAACTGCCGTGACCTAACGAAGTGCCACTTGTAGAGTTGGAGGGAGGTGAGAAGAAAGGTGCTAATTCAGAGGCCTTCGTTCATAGACTGGGTTTTGTCAGCGGTGGTTAACATCAGCAAAGGGTCAGGTTTGGTTCCAAGTAAGGGGTTGGCTGGGGAAGAAATGGAGTGGTTGGTTAGGCGTCGATAACTGTGGGAGCCAGGTGAGGGTGTGTGGGATCATCACACTCTTCTCTTGACTTTTCCATCAGTTTGAAGGTTTTCGTAATAGCAGGTGGAGGTTTAGAAAAGCCGTGCCCGACCCTGGCCAGGTTGCCCAGTTGGTTAGTGTCATCCTGATAGGCCAAGGTAGTGTGTTTGATCCCTGGTCAGGGCGCCTATGAGAATCAGCCAATGAGTTCATAAATAAGTGGAACAATGAATAATGTTTCTCTCTCCCGCTTCCTCTCTCTAAATTTAAAAAAAAAAAAAAAAAAAAGGAAAGCCACACCCAAGGCCACAGTTGGTCACAGGTGTGACTTCCAGACAGAGGTCCTTTTGGACAGGTTTGACCAGTCTTCTGTGTAGTCCAGGTGTTTACTGCGTTCTGGCCCGGAGGTCGTAGTGAGGAAATATTGGGGTCCTCAGAGACCAGGCCAGGTAGAAATCTTGGCTAAGTTCCTGTTTAATCCTACGGAAAGGCCAAGAGCAAGCGGAACGCCCAGGCTCCTGGAGGGGAAACACTCCAGGCTGAGAGGGTTTTGTTTGTGTCTGAGACACCCCAAAGTCATGGTCGGAGGTTTTCTAGGGTGGCCCCTTGTCAGCTGCTGAGAGGCTAAGACTCGACTCTGGCCTTGGCTTCCTTGGGGGACCCGGGCCATCCTCTGAACCCGCAGTCAGCACGAGACGACTCCTGGACCTGGTGTCTTCAGTTCCTCCTCGCCCCTTAGAGTTTACTAGAAATGAAGAAAAAAGTTAATGATGTAAAATAAAAAGAACGTGGTGTCGGAGCTGCAAGGGGTGGGGACAACCGTGGGGAGCTGTCGTGGCGCCGAGAGGAGACAGGTGTGAGCGTCACGGGAGGCCGGGGCCTGCTCGAGCTCCGTTCTCAGCTCCTGTGTTTCGTCTTTATGGTGAGCTTCCCAGGGGCGGCTTCTCTGTGACGGGGACCCTCCCTCCCTGCCCAGTGTGGCCGGATGGGCCAGGTGACCACTTTTTTCCTCGGGTGATGCCTCTTCAAAAACTCCCTTTGGCTCCAGATGTGTCTGTGTGTGGAGTGGAAAGAACCAAGTGTTCTTGGCCGATACGCCAAGTGTCTTGAGTTCTGGTGGGTGGTTCAGCCTACGTGCTTTGGGGTCAGCCAGGCCTGCATTCATATCCCAGCTGGCCGTTGACTAGCTATTTCACCCTGGACGTGTTTCTTAGCCATTTTCTTTAATGACTGTGCAAGTTAAGAGACTTACCTCCCAGGGTAGCGATGAAGAGTAAACGAGGTGGTGTTTATAAAGTATGTACTTAGTTTAGTGACTGGCAAATAAAAATAAATGTAACCACTATTGTCGTCATTGTGCAGTATGGTGGTGGTGGCGGCGGTCAGGAGTCTAGTGGGAATGCTGAACTGGCCGTTTCCTGTTGCCTGGGGCTAGTCCTCCATGTGGTCACCGTGTCTTGCTTGGGCCTGGTCCTCCGCGTAGCTTTCTTGAGGGCAAGCTCTGAATTGCTTTGGTTTACCACTAGGGTAGCCCTACTTGTTCAGAACTTACAACTTGGCCCCAGTGGTACCCAGGAAAGGAGGAAGACTAATGTCAGCCCGAGTACAGGTTGTTCCCTGGAAGGACCATCCTAATGAGTATTTTATTTTATTTATTTACCGTATTTTGCGGTGTATAATGCTCACCCACTTTTTGACCCAAACTTTTAGGAACAAAAATCCTTCGCTTTAATTTTTAACTCAATTATGTATTTATTTATAGTTAGAAACAAAACTGATTGTACTTCAAGGTAGTATTTTGCATACAGATATCATTATGGCTTTCTAGAGTTACACTTTTAACACATAAACATAAATAAAAGTTAAAAACGTTTATGTACATTAAGGAATTAGTACTGCCCATGTACAATATGCATCCTTATTTTTTCCTCAAAAATTTGGGCAAAAGAGTATGCATTACACACAGCAAAATACGGGGTACTTCCTTTTTTCATCCTCACCCAAAGCTATGTTTATTGATGTGAGAGAGAAACTTCGATCAGTTGCCTCCTGCATGCGCCCCATCCAGGGGTTGAACCCACAACCTAGGCATGTGCCTTGACTGGGGATCGAACCCGAAACCTCTTGGTGTACAGGATGACACGACAGCCAACTAAAGCACCTGGCCAGGGCCCTAATGAGGATTTTGGAGCCTCCCAGTTTCCTTGGGCATTGACCTTCTCTAGACTTCAATTGCTCATTAAAAATGCCGTTGCCGTCACCTCCGCACTTGAGTGAACGGAGCACGCGTGCTGTTCGTGCCTCCCTTGTGCGTGACCAACGCAGGGCCCAGGTATCCAGGCCGGTCGGCCCCTGCTGGTGAGGTATCTGTCGTTCAGACCATTTTAGGTGCTGCCCAGGGCTTACGTGTGGGTGCCGGAGCCCAGGAGGTTCTGGGCTGAATGGGGTCTCTCGTTCTGGCAGATTCCAAGCCGCTACCTCTTTCTGCTTCCTCACACGTAGGCCAGGCTAACAGCGTCTTCCTGAACATGGAGGGGGACTTTATGAAGCCCGTCATCAGCATCGTGGACGAGTTGCTGGAAGCCGGGGTCAACGTGACCGTGTATAACGGGCAGCTCGATCTCATCGTGGACACCATGGGTAGGGACCCACTCTCGGTGGCACGTGGAGGTGGTGTCATGGGTTGAGCTGGAAGGGAACTGGCCTCAGATGTGTTTGCCTTGGGGCTGGTGACATTGAAATGCTTGGATATAACATTCGCTGGTATATCCAACCACCCCTGACCTTGACTCTTGGAAAATGGTGGAGCTACCTGTGGCTGTGACCCTTCAGAGGCTCATCCAGCTTTTGAGGCCCTTAAGTATAATTAAAGAAAAGAACGACACCTACCCCCACCACAAAAATGAAACAGAAGACGTTTTTCTGACCTTTGGACGGATGGACTATTGAATTGAGGGAAAATTGTGCAGGGTGAGTTAAGACTAAACCCCAAGGACTCTAAACCTGAGAACCCAGGGGACGTGGTCTTTGGGGAGGGAGTCCCTGTCACACTGGCTGTCACTGCCTGCCCCATTCTGGGTTCAGTAGGGCCACGTAGAAGCACAGAAGCAGGTTCTCAGAACCAGCAGGCGGTCAAGGCACATGGTCTGGCGGGTGTGACGTGTTTCTCCAAGTTGGCAGGCCTCAGCATTTTTGTGACGCGTTAGCCTGGGGCACTAAGGACAGCGTGAGGAGGTTCTGTGTTTCTTCCGCACGCCGCTTGGGTGGGTGATCCACATCTCCATCTCCCGACCCTGAGACGTCTCAGTCCTCCGGCAGCCCCGTCCCGCCAGAGGCCCCCGACTTCCTTCTACAGAGCACACGGCAGGAGGAGAGTTAACAGCAAAAAACAGGCCGGGCCTCACCACTCCCAGGGGTCTCTGCGTCCGTCTGGGTGTCAGGAGTGGCTTGCTCAGAGTGCAGAGTCTCAGGCCCCGCCCAGACCTGCTAAATCAGAATTTGCATTTTTACAAGGGTGAGGGTTTTTATTCCCTTTTTTTTAAAAAGATTTTTATTTATTTATTTTCAGAGAGGGAGAGAAACATCAATTGGTCGTCTCTCGCACGCTCCTCACTGGGGACCTGGCCCGCAACCCAGGCACGCACCCTGACCAGGAATCAAACCAGCGACCTTTCAGTCTGTAGGCCAGCGTTCAGTCCACTGAGCCACACCAGCCAGGGCTCTATTGCATTTTTTAAAAAATTTTACAAAATTTATCAGGATGCCATTGGTTAATAAGATTACATAGGTTTCAAGTGTACAATTCTGTAACACCATCTGTACATTGCGCTGTGTGCTCACCAGCCAGAATTAAGTCTCCTTTCATTACCATATATCTGACCCCTTCAGTCCTTTTCCACCTCTCCCCCCCCACTTTTCCCTCTGGTAGCCACCATGTTGCTTTCTGTGTCTGAGTTTTTGTTTATGTGTTGCCATTACTTTTATGTCCCACGTACGAGTGAAACCCTGTGGTCCTTCACTTTTCCTGCCTGTCTGACTTTGCTTAGTGTGATAGTCTCCAGATCCGTCCCTGTCACAATTGACAGTACTTCATCTTTCTCAAGGCTGGGTAGTATTGCCTCATACATGTGTACCACATCTTCTTCATCCGATCATCTGTCGAAGGACGCAAGGCTGGGTAGTATTGCCTCATACATGTGTACCACATCTTCTTCATCCGATCATCTGTCGAAGGACGTTTCCATTGTTTGCGTGTCTTGGCCACCAAGCATCACGCTGCAATGCACATAGCGGTCGTATATCCTTATGAGTAAATGCTTTCAAATTTTTCGGGTGTAGATACCCAGAAGAGGGGTTGCTGGGCCACGTGGTAACTCCACCCTTAATTTTTGAGGAACCACCGTGCTGTCCTCCATAGTGGCTGCACCGGGGGGCCTTCCCGCCGGCACTGAAGGAGATTTCCTTTTTCTCCACACCCTCTCCGACATTTGTGATTCCGCCTTGTCGAAAGTAGCCATTCTAACAGGTGGGAGGTGGTGTGTCACAGTGGTTTTGATTTGAATTTTACAAGGGTGAGTTTTCGTGCACATTTTGTACTTTGGGGGAAAGCCACATTCTAGGACCTAGATTTTTTTTTTTCTACTCCACCCAGCTGTTAACACCAGGCCCGTCTTTGTTCCTCTCGCCAGGTCAGGAGGCCTGGATTCGGAAACTCAAGTGGGCAGAACTGCCCAAATTCAGTCAGCTGAGGTGGCAGCCCCTGTACAGAGACCCTCTGTCTTCTGAAACGGCGGCTTTTGTCAAGAGCTACAAGAACCTGGCTTTCTACTGGATTCTCAAAGCCGGACACATGGTGAGAGGGGCTCTGCTGTCGCTCCGGACTCCGAGTTGTTCTCAGAGGGGAGCCGCAGGCAGTGGGTTACGGTGGGCGCACCGCCTGGGGTGGTCTTACTCGAAGCGCTTGGGGATTGGGAGTGTTTCGAGGCCTCTTACAAAATTCTGCTGTTAGAGCTTCATTCCTTTGAGTCTAGAAATTCTCATTTAAAAGACTAATTCCTGCTGAGAGAGTTAAGCTGGGCTGTCTGTTTTGTGCTCTGTAGTTTAAATGAATTTAATGTTACTTCCCTCTTAATTGTCCTGAAGGAACACGTTGCCCTGAGGGGGGACGGGGAGGAAGTCTCTTTCCTGGACATTTTTAGGAAGTGAAGACCAGAGCGTGGTGCTCGGTGCTGGGTGAAGCCGAGTCACACACGCGGAGGGAGTGTCCTCAAGCAGCGTCGGCTCCAGGGGCTCCAGAATTCCAGTTTGGAAGAGGCTTTGCCTGCAGACGTGGGCAGGGAGGCTCTCACACTCCCTGCATTTGCAAAGCGAATTAAAAAAAAATGTTATTCATTTACGTTTAGAGAGAAGGGAAGGAAGGGTGAATGAGAGGGAGAAAAACATGGGTGTGCAAGAAAAACATCTATCTGTTGCCTCTCGCACACCCCCAACTGGGGGGGGGGAGGTGCTAGCCCGCAACCCAGGCATGTGCCCTGACTGGGAATCGAGCCGGTGACCCTTTGGTTTGCAGGCTGGCGCTCAGTCCGCTGAGCCACGCCAGCCAGGGCCCGAGCCCTCTCTTTTCCCCCACGTTGTGAGCTGGCTGAGTGGCTGAAGGGGATGGTGGAGGGCTGATCCTCTGCTGCCACACACGTGTGTGCAGGCACAGCCACCCCTGCCCAGGGGCCCGAGGTGCCCCCAGCCAGCTGGGGTCTTGCGAGTGGAAACCAATCAGTGTTTCTCTCAGACATCCGTGTGTCTCGCCCTCTCTTTCTCCCTCCTTTCCCCATCTCTAAAAATAAATTTTAAAAATTTGTTTTTTAAAAGAAACCAGAAAGAAGAAAACACTGAAGAGAGAATGAAGGCAGCAAGACAGGGTGAAGAGGGCATTTCGTTAATGGCTCTGAGTATCTGAGCACCTTCAGAGTTGAGCACACAGGCCTTAGAGCTCAACACTTATCAGAGAATCAGGTGGGAGGGGAAGGAGGGAGGAGCTAACCACAGGCTTGGTCGCTTGGTGTGAGCTGGAGTTCAGACCCATTTCCTCGTGGTTTGTCGTGGAAAGAACAAGCGGATCAGTTGGGGGTGAGGGCAGCCTTAAAATAGCTGTTGGAGACCGTTCTTAAATCATACCCCAAGCACTTCCCCTTTAGTTGGTCAAATGCCATTTTGGTAAACCTACTATTCCAGGGAGGCCTTGGCGGGAGAATCGGGCCAGGGAGTGATGTGCCGTAGGGAAGCGCGGAGTCGTGCAATTTCAGGGCTTGGAGTCCTGTACTTGCTGACCCAGTCTTTTGTGGAGGAGAAGCTGAGACCTCTGCCTCTCCCCTTTTGGGTAGTGTGCAGGAAGGAGGGGTTTTTTTTTTTTTTTTTTTTTTTTTCAAAAATTATTCGGAAACTCTAAGGGAGAAACGAAACAAAGTTGAACACAATGTAAAAATAGGGATTCCACTCACACAAAGGGTCTTGTTTGCTGGTTTGTGTCCTTTACAGTTTTGCCCTTAGCTTCCTTCTTGGGCCATTTTTCTACTCCAGTCCCAGTCTCCGATGCTTCCTCCACAAAGAATCCTGTAAAACAGCGGTCCCCAACCTTTTTGGCACCAGGGACCAGTTTCATGGGAGACAGGGTGGTGGTGGGTACCAGGAGGCGGAGCTCAGGTGAGCTTAGCTTGTGGCCGGGTTCCTAACAGGCCACAGACCAGTGTGGTCCGAGGCTTGGGGGTTGGGAACTCCTGCTGTAAAATGTTGGGAGTCTTCTGTCTTCCTAGACCAGACTGGGCCCTAGCACATCAGCAGAGGCCCTATGAACAGATCAACAGATCGGCCCCACATGGAGAAAGTCCCTTCCTGAGTGCAGACTTCGGACCCTACTACCCAACAAGGTTGGGGCCCAGCAGAGCTTTTGTCCGGCACAGTGGACATTTCACAGAGATGACCATCTCATTAAGGGACGCACCCAGGTGCATCTGTCCTCCCAGCTTGCCGACACAGAGTGGGCACTCTTCTGGGTCTCAGGATGCCACCCCCGAACCCAGGAACAGAACCGGGAGCACTAACTTGGATACTGCTTGGTTCTAGGTCCCTTCTGACCAAGGGGAGATGTCGCTGAAGATGATGAAGCTGGTGACTGGGCAAGAATAGGATGCCCTGGGCTGGAGGGAGCTGCTCGGCCTTGGGGCTCAGAAGCTGAGGCGAGCGCACCGAAGCTGCAGGAAGCCCGTTCTCCCCGCACATCTGACTTGGGCTGTCACTGTGAAGGTCCCTGCCAGCTTCCGCTGAGAACAGACTCACTGCCCCTGTGGCAACTCTGAAATCACTTCTGCAAAAGCCTGAGACTTTTTCAAATGGATTTGTTTTCATCAAAATGAAGGTGTTGAATTACGTTACATTTTCCTTGTCATAGAAGATTACGTGATTTATATGAAAAAGCGGGGGGGTGGGATGTAGGCAAACAAAGAACAAAATAAACATCTCTATGCTCCCTTCCCTGGGATACATCCTTGCTACCACTCCAGTGCATATCCTTGGCAGTATTTTTTTTTTTTTTTTGCTATAAATACATTTCTTTTGCAGAAAATGAATCACTATTTTACTGTCTCCATCACACATCACAGTGTCGTCAACACCTTTTCATGTCAATAAATGTTCTTTTATAACATTTTTAATGGCTGCTGAGAATTCCATTTTATGGCTGTGCCATGACTTGTGTGCCAAATGCCCAGTTGTTTCCGGTAAGCAGTTTTTAGTTTGTTGCTATTATAAGCAGTCCTCTGGTGATCCACCCTGGTAGTTATATTTTTATGCACATCCTCATTATTTTCTTACAGTAAATTCCTAAATGCATCATTGTTTAGTCAAAGGATTCCTACATGTCTTTAAAATTAAAACGATGCGGCCAGGACTTTCACATTCTCGTCTGTGGCTCCGGGTCTGCATGAGGAATTCGAAAGCTGCCGTGATGCTGTGAAAGGAACACTGCGCCCTGCGGGTTGTGGGGCTGAGATTCTGAAAACCATGCAAGCCTGTTCTTGCGGAACGTGGGGCAAGAGTTAATAGCAAGTTACACCTTCATGACCCGCCCCTTTGGCCCTGAGACTGAAACAGGCTTCCTCGGGCAGAGGGCCTGCACACTCCCCCGCAGTTCGCTGTCAGAGGGAGAGCATCTGTGCGCCCTTGGACGAGGAAGAACATGAGAGGCTGCTTCTGCTGAGTGTCCTTTGCTGGAAACAACTTTAGCTATCAGTATAACCAGTTACTGAGTCTTGTAAGTCCCTCTGGCATTGATTACAACACCAGTTGAGTTCCCAGTCTCCAAGGATCTCTTATTAAAAGTTGCGGATATTGGTTGGGAAGGAATGCAAGTTTGAACGTTAGGATGGGTCATAAGGCAGATTTCAATGAAGCTAGGGATCTCAAACCTTTTTTACCCCAAGAAGCAGCCCTTCCATCCCTTCCTGAGAAGGTTAATCTTCTCTTACCCTAAAATCCTATGACCAATTCCCAGATTCGCCCAAGGCCCCTCTTCCTGCTGCTTTACGTTCTCTCAGTCCATACCCACGCCTTCGTAGGAATTCCCTGTGATCAGCTGACTGAGGAATAAAAGCCCAGGTTTGGTTTACAGACAGTTCTGCGTGATCTGTATGCATCACCTGAGAGTGGACAGCTACAGGACTGAAGTCCCTCTCTGAGGCAGCCCTGACCCATGGTGACGAAGGGAAATTCTCCCCGTGGACAGAACTTGGAGCAATGCATCCATTTGTTCACTTGCCTGGTAGGAGAGGTGGCCAGAAGGAAAGACACTGCACCAAATCGTGGTTTGGCTGGGTAGTTGGGCCGGCAAGGAACATGACTGGAACATGGAAAGATCTGAGGAAGAGGTATAAAGACAAACCTTTTAAAAAAAATAAAGTTGCCAATATTTCTCTTTTTTAAGATTTTATTTATTTATTTATTTTTAGGGAGAGAGAAAGAGAAGGAGAGAAACATCAATGTGTGGTTGCCTCTCGCGTGCCCCCTGCTGGGGACCTGGCCCTCAACCCAGGCATGTGCTCTGACTGGGAACTGAACCAGCAAGGCTTTTGCTTGCAAGCTGGCACTTAATCTACTGAGCCACACCAGCCAGTGCATGACAGGCCTATCTAAACACCTGTGTTCTGTTTGAATGCTCCCCAAAGGGTCAAGGAAGATTTTAATAATCGGGTGCATAAGATGACCCCATCTGTAGACATCAGCCTCTTTCCTAGCAGCTCCTGTGGACTCACATGCAAAGTGGCCATGGTGACAGTGATATAGGTTAGGCACAGGCTCAGCAACAGGGACTTTGTGTTCACCAAGACTGGCTTGGCTAAAGCTACTGCTGAGTGCCTGATCTGCCATCAGGCGAGACAACACTGAGCCCCTAATATGGTGCCATTGCCCAAAGGGACCAGCCAGCCGCCTGGTGTTAGGTGGATTACATTGGACCACTTTCATCACGGAAGAGGCAGCCGATGGTTCTTGCTGGAACTGACACTTGCTCTGGACATGGATTTGTCTTCCCTGCCCTCAGTGCTGCTACTAAAACCGCCATCCGTGCCCTTACAGAATGCCTCATCTGCCATCACAGCATTCACAGCCAGTGAGAGGCAGCAGTGGGTCCGTGCTTTTGGAGGTCACTGGTCTTGCCACGTTCCCCATCATCTTGAAGCAACTGCCTTGACAGATGGTTGAATGGCCTTTGGAAGGTTCAGTTACAGTGCCAGCTAGGTGGTGACACCTGGCAGGTCTGGGGCGATGTCCTCCAGTAAGCGGCACAGGCTCCAAATCGGCATCATGTTTTTCCGGTACCCTGGACTTCGGAGTCCAGGGATCGAGGGATAAAAAGGAAAAGTCATTTCTTTCCCTATTAATCCTAGTGATCGGTCCATGGTCAAAGTTTTGCTTTCCATCCCTGCAACTTCAGCATCTGCTGGTCTAGAGGTGTTAGTCACAAAGGGAAAAATGCTTTCACCAGGAGACACATCGAAGATTGCCTTGAATTGGAATGTGAAGCTGCCATCTGGGCCTCTTTGGGCATTGAATCAACAGGCAAAGTGCTGTCTGGGTGACTGGTCCTGTCCGTCAAGGGAAACTGGGTTGCTACTACACAATGGTGCTGGCTGAGGACAAAAGAAATGGGGACTATTTCTACTAACTTTCTTGTCTTCCCCAGTTTGTCCACAAAACCTCTGCCTTGTACAGCTTCTCTGAAGCACCTCTCTACTTGCTAGATGGGATACTGCCCAAGATTCATGAGTCATTCAATAAAGCCAATCAGATCTCCAAATTTACTCGTTTGAATTATTTCTTTCATAACTGTGTAAGGCCCAGACACATAGCATGTTAGTCCTGAGGAAGCGGCCAGCCAGATGCACTTGATGAGAGCCGCTGTAAGGCCCGTGTACTCTGCAAAGGGGCACTGACTGTCCCCGCGAATGTCAAGTGAAGACCCCACACGAAGCAGCTGATAGGCTCCGTGGATAAGCCACGTGGGACTGGCTTTCTGACCATCGGGATATTCACCTGCTGAGTGTGCCCGCTCCTCAGGTGCTGTGGTGAAGTGACCCCTTTGTCATGGGTACTCTATGTGACCTTACTGCTGCAAAATCAGCAATAATTTCAGGACATTGAATCTGCTGTCTCAGCTTCCTCTCGTGTGTTTTACAGATTCTAATAAAAACTTTAGGTTAATTAACAAGAGAATGAGGAGAGGCAAGGGGGAGGGCCAAGGAGCTCACCCCAGCAGAAATAGGACGATGAACACCCAGTCCCCCAAACCACTGGCTATGGCCAGTCCCTCCTCAGCTGCACCTCAGCGGCTTTCTCCCCTTCCATGCTGTTTTGAAGCAAACTCCGCAGATCACATTACACACAACGTTTCCGTTTCCGTAGGACCCTTTATGAGGTAGGGACACTAAAAACTCCAGGGGGTCCCTGAAAACGTTGAAGAGTGAAGCCACCACTTCCCCACCATTTCAAGATCAACTTCTACCTTAAGCTACTGGTTGGTTGGGTTTTCTACCACGTACAGCCAAACTGGATTTTAAAATTTTAACACAGTGTGGTTTTAGAAACTAAGAAGGGGGTTGGGGACTGGGTGAGAAGGATGAAAGGATTAAGCAAAGAAAAAAAAAAGATCGCCCTCCCAAAAAGAAAGAAAGACTTATGGACACAACAGTACGGTAATTGCCAGAGGGAAGGGGGGTGGGAGAAGGCAGGAGAGGGTCAAGGGGGTGCACTTGGGGTGGTGAGCCCACAATACAATATACAGATGGTGCATTATAGAATTGGACACCTGAAACCTATATAATTTTATCACACAATGTCACCTCCATACATTTGATGTAAAGGCTTCCACGGGAGGCCTACACGCTCCTGCAGCCGTGTCTCCACTCATTCCTGAGAAGTCCCAGTACATTCTGCGAGTGCTCAACACCGGCATCGATGGGCGATGGAAAACAGCCTTTGCCAGCGCTGCAGAGAAGGGCGTGGGGCGAAGACACGCTTCATGGTGTTGAGGAAAGCAGACGCTGACCTCACCGAGAGGGCAGAGGACGAGGCGGAATGGGTGAGCGCCGTGACGCAGAAGCCGTGCCAGCCCTGGATCCCAGCCTGGTTCCTGCACAGACAGAAGGATGAGAAGGGCGGACGCTACAGCCAGGTCCCGGCCAGTCGTCTGGACGACAAGCTTCGTGAAGACCTGGAGCAGCTGGAGAAAACTCAGGGCGCAGAGGGCTGCGCCACTTCTGGGTGCCAGCACACCAAGCCCGCAGGCGGCCGGGTTGCGCCGTGGGCGTGTCCACGAAGAAATAAATCTGGGGGGCTTGTCTGCTAGTAAACAGTATATACACCTGTGGGGAAAAACAGGTAAGGAAGGAAACCGGGAATGGCATTGCTACACTCTTTTTCGTAAACCCGGGGAGGTTGCGAATTCCTGCCACGGGAAGCAGTGTTTCAAATCAAAGGTACTTTGAGACCATGCCTTTCGGTTTGGCCTCTGAAGTATTCCTGATCCCAACACGAAACAAACCTTTAGTGTCAGCAGCAGGAAACTCCAAGTGAAGCTCCAGATTCATGACATCTGACCTCCAACTTAGTTGCCTCGTGTGAAAAGGAAGAGAAGGGAGTTGGGGCAGGGTAAAGGCCTCCCAGTTTATCTTGTTAACAGAGATTACCGGCCCTGCTGCAAGAACCATTAAAAGACCCTCCTGAGAGAATTGCAACTGAAAACAAAGCGGCATTTGGCATCACTCTGCTCCTAGAAGAATAACCTGTTTTAATTTGCTAAAGCTCAAGTCAGACGCTGAGAAAGAAACCACTGAGAAAATAGTTTAAAATAAAAATGCCAATCTAAAAAGGAACAAGCAAAATGCCAAGTCAAAGGCAGTATTGTTAGAATATACGCTGGTTACTAAACTGTGCTGCAAACATGGACACTTTGGGGCTCAGATCTACAATATGTTAGGACCGGGGACCAGGGCTTATTTTGTTCCTCAAAAATTGGTTATTTCAGAGGGCAGCAGAGAGAGAGCAATACTTGGCTGTGATGTTTCCCTGCAATCCTGGCACTTGAGCTTTCCTGCCGTTACAATGTGTCAGCAGTCAAAATCAGGGGCAGGCTCAACAAGCGAATAGCTGATTCTAGGTGACTTTCTCCAAGATTAAATATCATCAGCAGCATAGCGCGAAGTTTGATGTCCTTTAATGCACAGAACTCTCCCGGGACCAGAGTCCTCTCTGACCATCCTCTCTGTCAGTCCACAGGTCTGGCCAGTTTCTGCAAGATTCCCTGCCCCCTAACTCGCCCTGGATCAAGGCTCGCACAACCATCCTCAAGAGAGGTGAAGGGGGGCCCTCCAGTCCGTGACTGCAGGGGGCA